>JASWHV010000019.1:44498348-45171972 GCA_030760725.1 Neostapfia colusana
AACTCCAGTGCCCATTTAGTGACATTGCCGGTCGCGTTGGGGCTGTGAAGAATGGCCTTCAGTGGGTATGAGGTGACCACCGAGATCCGGTGGGCTTGGAAGTAGTGGCGGAGCTTCCTGGACGCCACGAGTACTGCATACAACAGCTTGTGGACCTCCAGGTACCTTGTCTTGGCGTCGTGGAGGACTTCACTGATGTAGTAGACAGGCCTCTGGATGGTCCAGACCCTCCCCCCTAGGCCTGAGATGTCTTCCTTTATTGACTTAGGCCGATAGGAGGTAGACGGGTCTGGGGGAGCCTTCGGGAGCTAGGACCCGGGGGCTTCTAGGCCGTCTTGGACCTTCGGGAGGTCGTCTTGTTCTCCTGGGAGGTCCCTCTGGACCTCCGGGGGGTTATCTTGGAGCTCCAAAGGTTGTCTTGGAGCTCCGGGAGGTCCCATTGGACCTCCGGGAGGTCACCTTGGAGCTCCGGGAGGTCGTCTTGAGTCCCCGGGGTCTCCTGGTGCTTGTCTTCTGCTACCGGAGCAGGCAGCGGTGATGAGGGGTCCGGCCGCTCTGCGACGAGGACCATGCTCACCACCTCTATTGTTGCGGCGATGTAGAGCAGCAAGTGCTCTTCGGGCTCGGGGGCTACCATGATGGGTATGGTCGTCAGGAGCTGCTTCAACTCCTGGAATGCTTCCTCTGCTTCGTCGGTCCAAGCAAAAGGACCGGATTTGCGCAGGAGCTTAAAAAAGGGAAGTGCCCGTTCTGCTAGCCTCAGTATAAACCGACTCAGCGGGGCTAGGCATCCCGTGAGTTTCTGGACATCCTTGACGCGGGCGGGGGGGGGGGGGGGCGCATCAGGTCGATGGCCTTGATCTTCTCTGGGTTGGCCTCAATCCCTCGGTGTGAGACCAAGAATCCTAGGAGCTTCCCAGAGGATACGCCGACACACATTTGTCGGGGCTCAGCTTAGTGCGCGTGGAGCGCAGTTTGTCAAAGACTAGAGCTAGGTTATCTAACAAGGATGAGCTTTGCCTGACCTTGACAACGATGTCATCGACATACACCTCAACTAAGTCTCTTATTAGCTCTCCAAAGGTTTTGTGCATAGCACGTACAAAGGTGGGGGAGCATTCTTTAGACCATAAGGCATAGAGACATAACAATACAGGTCGTCTACTGTGATGAAAGAAGTGTGTTCTTCATCTTCTCTAGACATAGGGATTTGATGAAAGCCCGAGTAGGCGTCTAGGAAGCATAGCATATCACAGCCTGATGTAGAGTCTACTATTTGATCTATTCTAGGGTGAGGGAATGGATCTTTAGGACATGCCTTATTGAGACTGGTGTAGTCGATGCACATCCGGAGCTTCCCGCCGGCCTTAGGGACGACGACGGGGTTCGCCAACCACCGGGGGTGGTGGACTTCCCGTATGAAGCCAGCGTCCAACAGCTTCTTGATTTCTTCACGAATGAAGTTCTGCCGCTCGATGGACTGCTTGCGGGGCTTCTGTTGGACTGGCGGGCGTCAGGGAAGATCTTCAGATGGTGCTCAATCACCTCCCTAGGGATCCCCGGCATCTGCGACGGTTGCCATGCAAACACGTCGACATTGTGCCGGAGGAAGGTGATGAGCGCGCCTTCCTATTTGCTGTCCAGGCCCCCGGCTACCTGGGTGGTCTGGGCAGCATCGGCGTCGACTTGGACGACCTTCAGGGGGATGTCACCCTCGTCAAGGGGTTGCACACGGGTTGCTGAGGTCGAGGCACGGTGGCATGCACTCGGGTGGAGCTGGCCCGGTTCTGCACCGCCAGGACCTGGTGCTCGGCCTGCTGCAAGCGCTTGGAGCTTCTCCAAGGCTGACACTGCAGCAGTGCGGTCTCCACGAATCTTGAGAACACCTGTTGGTGTAGGCATCTTCAAGATGAGGTAGCCGTAGTGGGCTACTGCCACGAACCGGTACAGGGCTGGCCTGCCGATGATGGCGTTGAAGGGGAGGTCGATCTCCGCCACGTCAAACAGAATGTACTCTGTTCGATAACTGTCAAGTGCCCCAAAGGTCACCGGAAGGCTGATGTTGCCATAGGGGACGACCTGTCCCGGCCCGACCCCTGAGAACGGGCTCGATGCGGTGAGCTTGGCCATCGGGATCTGCAGCTTCTGGAAAGATGCGCGGCTGATGAGGTTCAGCCCAGCCCCGCCATCTACCAGGACGTGGTACATCTTCACGTTGGCGATGGTGGGGGCTACCAAGAGCAGTAGCTGGCCGGCCCCAGCCATGTTCCTGGGGCAGTCGGTGGCGTCGAAGCTGATGGGGGTTCCCATCCACTTGAGGTGCGGCGCGGCACTTGGGAGAGGAGCCACTGGCGCTACTGCTCTGCGCAGAGTCTTGACTGCGCTTCGGGGAGAGAGGTCAGAGGACCCGCCGTAGATGACGTAGAGTGCCTTCCGGCGTTCGTCGTCGCTGGAGTCCTCACGGTTGTGCACCGCCTTCACGGTGCGTTGAGGCTCCTGGAACTCTGCCTGGTGGTCAACGTTGTCTTGGGCGTCGACCTTCTGCTTGCCCTCCCTTTGACGGAAGGGAGGGGCGTCAGCACGCGGCTGCTTCCCTCTGCGGAAGCGCTCCGCGAGCTTCTGGATCTCCCGGCACTCAGCAGCAGTATGGCTGCTGGTATTGTGCACGGGGCACGGCTCGCCTTGGTCACCGTCCGGGGCTGGTGACTGTCGCGGCCTCTTGTCGAGGCGTGGCCCCCGAGCTCCAGTGGGTGCTGCAGCTGCTGCAACTGGAGCTTCCGTCGGCAGCATGATCTTGCCGCCGGCCTTCTTGACCTTTCTGCCGCTTCCATGGGGGCCAGCATTTGGTCTGGGCTGTTCTCTGTCTACGGAGACTGGCTGTGAGTGCCAGTTACGCTTTTCTGCTGCCCTGGCGCACTTGTCCGCTAGGCTGAAGAGCTCTGAGACGTCGCGCACTTCTCTGGTCGCGAGCTTCTCAAGCATCTTCTTATCCCGTACAACCTGCCGGAACGCCACCACCACAGAAGCATTATGAATGTGGGGGATGGTGTTCCGTACCTGGGAGAACCGCCGGATGAAGGAGCGCAATGTCTCTCCAGGTTGTTGTTGGATGGCGTGGAGGTCGAGCTCCGTACCAGGCCGGGTGTAGGAGCTGCCGAAGTTCGCAGTAAACTGCCAGCAGAGCTCTCCCCAGGAGGTTATGGAATCCTGGGGGAGATTCATGAGCCACGACCGCGCTGGGCCGGTCAAGGCGACGGAGACGTAGTTGGCCATGACGGCCTCATCCCCTCCTGCAGCAAGGATGGCGGCGGAGTAGATTTGGAGGAACTCCGCCGGGTTGACGCTGCCATCGTACTTCTCGGGCAGGTGTGGCCGGAACTTGCGCGGCCACTTCGCGAAGCGAAGGTGTGGCGCCAGGGCTGCACATCCTGCTCCTGTTGCTGCAGGTGTTGGTGCCACGAATGCTTGGTTCGCCATCGGCACCGTGTACCCCGGTATGGGCAAGGCCGCGCCATAGACCGGGGGTGCCACTTGCAGGGCATATGGCTGAGGCATATGCTGGGTGGCGTATGCCTGGGGCAGAGATCGCGTAGCGAACGTCTCCAGGCCAGGCTGAGTCGAGGCGGTCGACATGCTGTCGCCGACCTCGCGGTTGCGACGCCTCTCTCGGCGTCGCTCGATGGTCAGGTAGGCGTCTTCGCCTAGGTGACATCGCTCCAGCTCTGACCTCAGGTCCGCAGATGGGAGCCTGGTGGAGCGGGAGTCTGCCGTCTGCCCGTCAAACGTTGGCGTGCGCGTCAGTGACACACCTGGTTGACCAGGGCGTCATCCCCGCCGAAGTTGAGGGTTGGCGGTGGCGACGACGAGACGGTCTACATCGCGAATCCACTGCTGGGTCGCTGACTGAGGCGCGTCCCCAGCAGGTGGACTGCACAGTAGCGCTCGTGCTGCAGCTAGTGCACTCCCGTGGAAGACACTCAGCGCTGCAGTGGATCTTGGGCTCGCTGGAGTCGGCGCTGCCGGAGTCGGCTGCTGGCTTCCAGCTTGCACCGACACACTCCGTCTTGAGTGTGTCGAGACGTAGTCCTCGCTGGTGACCGTTCGTCATGAACGCGGGCGGGGAGAGCTTGCCGCTGAAGGAAGCTTCGTCATCTTCGCCGGCAAAAGCTCGTCGCGTAAGGGAAAAGCCCCCTTTCTGGTGTGCCAAACATCGAAGTGTGTTGCCGACATTTCCCCTGGGCCTGCTCTGGGCAGCCCGCGGAGGTTCTTTTTCGGAGGGGCTAGACAGTCACGGAGAGCTTACGCGTTAGGGACGATGTACGGAGAAGCTTGACACAGAGATTTTTACGTGGTTCAGGCCGCCGGAGCGTAAAACCCTACGTCCACGGTGAGCAGAGGTGCCCGTAGTATTGCTTGGAGCTCAGAACCGGAGTCTTGAGCTTGAGGATGACCTGAGTGCTAGAATGTCTAGGGAGCAAGTGTGCAAAGAGTCGAACCCTCAGGTGCGAATGGCTGAGGAGCGAACCCTTGCTAACGTTGCCTACCTGAGCCTTTTATAGTCCAAGGCTTGGGCGGCTTACAAGATGGGCCCGGGACCTAACACGTGGTCCCGGGGAGATTGCCTGCCACCTACCGTATATTGCAGTTATGCCGGTAGTTGTATCTGGCGTAGGCTTCTGAGTCTTCGTGCTGCCGCCCTGCCCATGCCGCAAGCTAGTCGTAGTGGTTGATAATGGCAGGGGCGGCAGGGGATGTCTTGTCGCTGTTTTTATTGGCGTACAGCCTCTGACGCGGCGTGCCAGTCTTCACTGCGATGTGACTGGGTGCAACGGCACCTGACAGAGGCGCGATCTGCGTCTCCGCGTCTTAGGAAGGCGCGGGTCTTGAATACCTTGTACGGACAAGGTATGGCGCATCTTTACTCTTGCTGCCTACCGCACGGGGGCAGGTAGCGCGGCTCTGCTGGCCCCGTGGCGTGCCCGGAGCTCTCCTCTGAGGAGAGGGTAGTCCGGCCCCGCTGGACACGTGGAGCCTTTGGAGCTCTCCCCGCGGTGGGGGGGGGGGGGTCCGGCTCTGCTGGCCATGTGGCGGGCCCGGAGCTCTCCTCTAAGGAGAGGGAGGTCCGACCCCGCTAGACACGTGGAGCCTTCGGAGCTCTCCCCGCGGAGGCGGTAGGTTTGGCTCTGCTGGCCACGTGGCGGGCCTGGAGCTCTCCTCTGAGGAGAGGGAGGTCCGACTCTGTTGGCCACGTTGCGGGCCCGGAGCTTTCATCTGAGGAGAGGGAGGTCCCCCCGCGGGACACGTGGCGCCTTCGGAGCTCTCCCTACGGAGAAGGGCGAGGTCCTTAGGCAGTTTCCCCTTGTGTGCGGGGGTACCCATATTGAGGGTACCGAATGGTTCCAACTTTTTTTTCCTTTTTTATTATTTTGATTCGAATAGAAATATTTGGTATCACCCATTTATGCAGCTTCTTTTTTTTAGATAGGCCTATACACAGCTTCCAAGCGATACTTCGAGCGCAAGAGCATTTGACCCTGTCGGTACCCTCAATATGGGGTACCCTCGCGCACAGGGGAAACT
The DNA here is from genome assembly GCA_030760725.1 of Neostapfia colusana. NCBI lineage: Eukaryota > Viridiplantae > Streptophyta > Magnoliopsida > Poales > Poaceae > Neostapfia > Neostapfia colusana. Next base: position 44,503,929 of record JASWHV010000019.1, read on the forward strand.
GCCTAAGGACCTCGCCCTTTTCCGCAGGGAGAGCTCCGAAGGCGCCACGAGTCCAGTGGGGCCGGACGTCCCTCTCCTCAGAGGAAAGCTCCGCACCCGCCGCGTGGCCAACAGAGCCGGACCTCCCCCCTCCGCGGGGAGAGCTCTGAAGGCTCCACGTGTCCAGCGAGGCCGGACCTCCCTCTCCTCAAAGGAGAGCTCCGGACCCGCCACGTGGCCAGCAGAGCCGGACCTCCCCCCTCCGAGGGGAGAGCTCCGAAGGCTCCACGTGTCCAGCGGGGCCGGACCTCCCTCTCCTCAGAAGAGAGCTCCGGGCCCGCCACGTGGCCAGCAGAGCCGGACCTCCCCCCTCCGCGGGGAGTGCTCCGAAGGCTCCACGTGTCCAGCGGGGCCAGACCTCCCTCTCCTCAGAGGAGAGCTCTGGGCCCACCACGTGGCCAGCAGAGCCGGACCTCTCCCCTCCGCGGGGAGAGTTCCGAAGGCTCCACGTGTCCAGCGGGTCCGGACCTCCCTCTCCTAAGAGTAGAGCTCTGGGCCCGCCACGTGGCCAGCAGAGCAGCGCTGCCCGCCCCGCGCGGTAGGCAGCAAGAGTAAAGACGCGCCATACCTTGCCCGTACAAGGTATTCCAGAACCCGCGCCATCCCAAAGCGCGGAGACGCGGAGCACGCCTCTGTCAGGTGCCGTTGCGCCCAATCACATCGCAGTGGAGACTGGCGCGCCGTGTCAGAGGCTGTACGCCAATAAACACAGCGACAAGACATCCCCTGTCGCCCTGCCATCATCAACCACTACGACTAGCTTGCGGCATGGGCAGGGCGGCGTAACGAAGACTTAGAAGCCCTCTCCAGAGACAACTGCCGGCGTTACTACGAATACGGTAGATGGCAGGCAATCTCCCTAGGACCACCTGTCGGGTCCCGGGCCCACCTTGTAAGCCGCTCGAGCCCTGGGCTATAAAAGGCTCGAGTAGGCAACGTTAGCAAGGGTTCGACTCTTTGCACAATTACGCTCCAGAATCTGAGCACTTAGGTCATCCTCAAGCTCATAACTCCAGTTCTGAGCGTCAAGATATACAACGAGCATCTCTGCTCACCGTGGACGTAGGGTTTTACGCTCCGGCAGCCTGAACCACGTAAAAATATCTGTGTCAAGCTTCTCCCTTCATCGTCCCTAACGCGTGAGCTCTCCGTGAGTGACTAGCCCCTCCGAAAAAAGAACCTCCGCGGGCTGCCCAGAGCAGGCCCGAGGGAAGTGTCGACAACACACTTCGACATTTGGCATGCCAGGTAGGGGGCTTTTCCCTTGCGCGATGAGCTTCAGCCGACAAAGATGACGAAGCTTCCTTCAGCAGAAAGCACTCACAGCCCACGTTCACGACGAACAGTGACCAGCGGGGACTACGTCTCGACACACTCAGGACGGAGTGTGTCGGTGCAAGCTGGAAGCCAGCAGCCGACTCTGGCAGCGCCGACTCCAGCAAGCCCAAGATCCACTGCAGCGCTGAGTGTCTCCCACGGGAGCGCACTAGCTGCAGCACGAGCGCTACTGCGCAATCCACCTGCTGGGGACGCGCCTCAGTCAGTGACCCAGCAGTGGATTCGTGAAGTAGACTGTCTCGTCGTCGCTGCCTCCAACCCTCAACTTCGGCGGGAACGACGTCCTAGTCAACCGGCTGTGTCGCTGACGCGCACACCAACGGTTGACGGGCAGACGGCAGACTCCCGCTCCACCAGGCTCCCATCGGCGGGCCTGAGGTAGGAGCTGGAACAACGCCACCTGGGCAAGGATGCCCGAGTGGTCATCGAGTGACGGCGAGAAAGGCGTCGCAACAAAGAGGCTGGCGACAGCATGTCAACCGCCTCGACCCAGCCTGAGCCGCAGACGTTCGCTACGCGATCTCTGCCCCAGGCATACGCCACGCAGCATATGCCCCAGCCATATGCCATGCAAATGGTGCCCCCGGTCTATGGCGCAGCCTTGCCCATACCGGGGTATACGGTGCCGACAGCGAACCAAGCATTCGCGGCACCAACACCTGCAGCAACAGGAGCAGGATGTGCGGCCCTAGCGCCACACCTTCGCTTCGCGAAGTAGCCGTGCAAGTTCCGGCCGCACCTGCCCGAGAAGTACAATGGCAGCATCAACCCAGCGGAGTTCCTCCAGATCTACTCCACCGCTGTCGGTACCCTCGATATGGGGTACCTAAGGACCTCGCCTTCTCCGCAGGGAGAGCTCTGAAGGCGCCATGTGTCCAGCGGGGCCGGACCTCCCTCTCCTCATATGAGAGCTCCGGACCCGCCACGTGGCCAACTGAGCCGGACCTCCCCCCTCCGCGGGGAGAGCTCTGGAGGCTCCGCGTGTCCTGCGGGGCCAGACCTCCCTCTCCTCAGAGGAGAGCTCCGGGCCTGCCATGTGGCCAGCAGAAGCCGGACCTCCCCCTCCACGGGGAGAGCTCCGAAGGCTCCACGTGTCCCACGGGGCTGGACCTCCCTCTCCTTAGAGGAGAGCTCCGGGCCCACCACATGGCCAGCAGAGCAGCGCTGCCTGCCCCCGAGCGGTTGGCAGCAAGAGTAAAGACGTGCCATACCTTGCCCGTACAAGGTATTCAAGACCCGCGCCTTCCCAAGGCACGGAGACGCGGGGCACGCCTCTATTAGGTGCCGTTGCGCCCAGTCACATTGCAGACTGGCGCGCCGTGTCAGAGCCTGCCCGCCAATAAACACAGCGACAAAACATCCCATGCCGCCCATGCCATCATCAACCACTACGACTAGCTTGCAGCATGGGCAGGGCGGCAGAACGAAGACTCGGAAGCCCTCACCAGAGACAAGTACCGGCGTAACTACAGATACGGTAGATGGCAGGGAATCTCCCCAGGACCACCTGTCGGGTCCTAGGCCCACCTTGTGTGAGACCTATGTGTGCTGAATACATTGGCAATTAGGATAAAAGTTAGCATTAACATTCAAAGTTTTGAATATTGCCAAAACATTCTTCTGTGGCAAGGTCCGACAAGTTCTTTGTTAGGTCCGCCAAGTGTTGGCAAGGTCCGACGCAAGGTCCGGAGAGCTCCTGCAAGGTCCGGAGAGCTTCTGTGAGGTCCGGAGCTTGTTTTTAGGGAGCTCCCGTGAAGTTCAACTCGTAGAACTGCAGCGTCTTGTTTTTGCTTTTAACTCGCAATGTTTCAAACTTGCTTTATGGGAAGGTTTGCTTAGTATTAATTTGCTAAGTTTTTGGTGTGTTTTGGTGGTTATGGCTGTTATCATTTGATATGGTTTGCAACATGCTTATGTGACGTGCTCATGTAAGGTGTTGTGGTTTTCGAACTAACGTGAGTCAAGTCGAGGACTTGCGCTCGGAAGAATTGGTTGTTTATTCATGTGCAGGTGTTGCTTGAGTTCAATACATGACTGGTGACGGGATCCTTGGACTAGTCTCAGGGAGGAGATGAGGTTCCAACAACCAAGTTCAGGAGGAGCTGTGGTTGAGTTGATCGGGAGGTCGCGCAGCATGTTTGGATCAAGGGCAGTGCATATGAAGGTTGCGTGTATGTCGTTGGAAGGTGTTTGCACGTGTGCAAGGAGTGCATGGACATGGCAACATTGTTCCTAGGCGTGATGAAGAGAAGTGGACGTAAAGAATTGGTCGGAAAGGTCCAACCGGCTGGATTGCGTACTCAGGCTGAGGCTGAGTCGGATATGGCTCAAATATGGAAGATTTGAGTTGGTTATGATAGGATTTTGTGCTAGGCACGAAGTTGAGTTGTTTTAGAAATGTTTAGGACGTTCCTAAGGTGTTTGGAAGTCTCACGATTGCTTCTATCTGTGAATAGGAGAGTCCTGAGCAGTTACGGTAAGTTAGGATACGAGTCCAATTAGGAGTAGGAGTCCTAGATTGGATTGATTAGCCTGAGGGCTGGCTATAAAAGCAAGGGAGGCCAGAGCTCTCGTGGGTAGAGAACTTTGGGCTGTTCCTCTTTTGTTTCTATTGAATAAAATTCATAGTTTCGAGGAGCTTTTGTGCCTTGTTCGTCCGACTTGTTTTTCATCAAGTTTTTCTCGCCGAGTTTCTGGACAGACCGACGTTGCTTCAGTGTTTCGTTCATAACTCGAGTTTTACAGATCCGATTGACGTGATTCTTTTTGGGTTGTCTTCACAACTCAATTATATATCATCTGGGAAATTTTCACGAGCTTCGGATCTGTAGTTTTTGAGATACACGAGTTTCTTTGAAGCGTTGCAGATCTGTTTTATATCGGGTAGAACAGATTGATCTTCGTTTAATGTTTTGATCGTATCTCAAGTTTTACTTCGTGTTTTCAAGTGATTCTTGTTGCATTAGATCCGTGACTTGATTCTCTACCTCTCTACTTGATTTGTCATGGTTGAACACGTTTTAAAACACTTGCACACATGGTTTCTTTAACCGATTGATTTTTGCTGAGGGGTTTTTGTTGTTTCCGCTACGAAAAGTTTTAATCTACCATTCACCCCCCTCTGGTAGCTTTTCACGTGCTCTTCGATCCTACAGTTGGTATCAGAGCCAAGGTGCTCTAATCTTTGTGATTTGCATGTGTTTTGACTAACCATCATGGAGAAGTACTCCGCAAAACCTTGTGTGTTCAATGGCATCGATTTTCAGGTTTGGAAGGCGCGGATGGAGGCCTACATACAGGCACAAGGCTTCGCCATATGGGAAAAGGTCTACCGGAACTTCGATGTACCACCCAACGATCAAGTTACGGCTGCGAACATGAGAGATGTTGACAACAACAACAAGGCTCGCAACTTGATCATCCAAGGATTGACTCAAAGCGACTTCGACCGTGTTGCACACCTCTGATCTGCATATGATGTTTGGAAAGCTCTTTGTGACTACCATGAAGGATCCAATACGATCAAGGAGGTAAGGCAAGATATGCTCAAGAAAGAATACATGCGTTTTGAGATGCAACCCGGTGAGTCAATTGACGACCTTTTTGCTCGCTTTAATAAAATTCTCAGCAACGTGCGTAGTGTCAATGTTAACTTTCAGATGCTGAAAATGCCAGACAATTGTTAGGAGCATTAGATATGTCAATTTGGGAGATGAAAGTTACATCTATTCGTGAATCTACTGTCATGAGTTCTCTTACTTTAGACGTGCTTTATTCTAAATTGAAAACTCATGAAATTGACATCATCTCACGTAAAAACCCCAACAAGTCTATTGCATTTGTTTCGCAACGTGACATGTCTAGTTCTAGTCAATCATCATCTAGTGGTGCACTCTCTTTGCTGTCCTCTCTAACCCTTGAACAGATTGAAGAGTTTCCAGAGGAGGAGCTTGCACTCATCTCTACTCGGTTCTCAAAAGCATTGCAAAATGTGAGAACTAGAAGGAGAGGAAGCTCCGGACCTCAACAATGTTTTGAATGTGGTAAGACAGGACATTTTCGTACGGAGTGCCCTAACCTTTCAGGTCCGACTTCACGTGAAGAAAAGCAAACAAGGCCGAAGAAATCATTTGCAAAGAATAAGAAGAAGAAAGATTTATCAATGTGCAACATAGTGCATAGTATGATCTCTGCACTTCAAGATTTTGGCTCAAGTGATGTGGACACCGGTAGTGATGAAGATGAAGAAGCTATGGCAAATATGTGCTGCATGGCAAGCAAGTCAAATTCAAGCTCCGAGGAGGCAGAACACAACAGCGACGATGAAGAGGTATGTCCCACTTGCGAAGAAATGTGTGATGCTATTTCTCGTGCCACTGTTATATTAAAGAAAAAGGATAAAAAACTTAGGAACAATGCTGTTAAAATTGAATCACTAGAATCTGAAATTAATCGTTTAAAAACTTTGATTCCTAGTGATGATTCTTGTTCCTCATGTGATTTGATTTATGAACAATTATCCTCTTTAAGAAGTGCACACGCATCTACACTTGATAAACTTGAACATGAAATTGAAAAGAACAAAGAGCTTGCTGCACTTAATGATAAAAATTTGAAAGATGCTTGTTATTCTACAATTGATTTGCATTGTTCTTCATGTGATGATCTGAATAAGAAACTAAATGATGCTATGAATGAGATTTCTATTTTGAACAATGCTTTACGTGTGCATGAAGTTAAATATTGTTCAAATTGCAAACTAAAAGGAAAAACTTCATGTGAAAACTGCTTTGATCTGTCCAATAAACTTGATGACATGCATAGGACACTAGATCGGTTTTCTAATGCAAATAAGAACCTAAACTTGCTGCTGAATTCTTCCAAGTCTTGTAATGATAAAACTGGTTTAGGTTTTAATTCTTATGCTCATGCTAAGTCACACCCACCTAAAGTTGTAAAGTCATTAGGAAGCGGTTTGATTTAAACAGCTCCTAGACAAAAAGAGGTGATTTTCAAATCTGCAGGAGTACTGTCCCATTCGGGTTCTAATAAACGTGTTGCTTGCTCATCTAGACATGATAATAAGGTTATTTTTTTATTGTACCTACTGTGGTAGAGATGGTCATGTCATGGATTTTTGTTATAGACTAGCTAAACACGATAAGAAACAAAGAATACTTGCTAGATCACATAACAACCAAGCAAAATCTGCTAGACCGAATGTTCGGAGCTTGCAACCTGCTGTAATGATTCAAAAACTTGCTCCCGGACCTACTGTTGTTTGTGCTACATATAACACATCTTCTAAGTCAGTAGTTGGGAACAAAAATTTTCGATGTTTGGCTCATAAACCTGCTGTACCTTCTCATCTTTCGCGTGTTATTCCTGCTGGACGTCGTGTGACTCAGTACTGGATTCCTAAAAGTCTTTTAACTAACCCCAGTATTGAGTCATCGACGTATTGTGCTGCTGTGTAGGTTTCACGTTTGAGGAAGGAGAACATTTGGATTGTGGATTCAGGTTGCTCACGCCACATGACCGGTAACAAAGAATGGTTCTCCTCTCTCTCTTTTGTGTCACGTGTAGAAAATGTTACTTTCGCCGATAACTCTTCTACTCCCATAATTGCTAAAGGTTCGGTTAGAGTAAACAATCTCTACACTTTGAAAGATGTGGCACTTGTTAAAAATTTGAAATACAACTTGCTTTCGGTTTCACAATTGCTAGATGAAAATCTAGAGGTTAGATTTGCTAAAAATTGCTGCAAGGTTGTAGATTCAAAAGGTGAGATTTTGTTTAACATGTCTAGGTTTGGAAGAGTTTTTAAAGCTGATTTTGATTTGTCAACTTCTAAGCATCGGTGTCTAGTTGCTAATGATACAAAGGATCTATATTTTTGGCATCGTAGACTTGGTCACATAGGCTTTGATCATCTCACTCGTGTTAGTGCTCTCGATCGCATACGTGGGCTGCCGAAGCTTAAAAAGGACAATGATATTGTGTGCTCTTCTTGTAGACATGCTAAGTTTGTTGCAGGTTCACATGCTCCTCTCACAATGACCATGACAGCTGAACCGGGACAACTTTTACATCTTGACACAGTAGGTCCGGCACGTGTTCAATCCTTCAGAGGTAAATGGTATGTGCTTGTGGATTGTTGATGATTATTCTAGATATTCTTGGGTTTATTTTATGGCATCTAAGAATGAAGCTTTTAGTCATTTTAGAACTTTATTTCTTAGATTATCTATTGATAACCCAGGATCATTAAAAGCAATTAGAAGTGATAACGGAACTGAATTTAAAAACCAATCCTTTGATCACTTTTGTGCTGAAAATGGAATAGATCATCAATACTCTTCACCCTATGTACCACAACAAAATGGTGTCGTAGAAAGAAAGAACAGGACCTTAGTTGAGATGGCTAGGACTATGCTTGATGAATATCAAACTCCTAGGAAATTTTAGGCTGATGCAATTGCAACCGCTTGTTATGTCTCAAATCGTGTTTTCTTGCGTGCTAAGCTTGGAAAAACCCCATATGAGCTCCGGTTTGGACATAGGCCTAGTGTTACACACTTTAGGGTTTTTGGTTGCAAATGCTTTGTTAAGAAACATGGTAATCTTGATAAATTTAAAGCTAGATCTGTTGATGGCATGTTTCTTGGTTATCCATCTCATACTAGAGGCTACCGTGTGCTTTTACTTGACACTAACAAAATTGTGGAGACTTGCGAGGTTTCTTTTGATGAAGCTAGCCCAAGTACTAGCTCCGATATTGCAGGTCCGGATCCATATCCGCAGGGGGAGAGTATTTTTATTGAAGAAGATGAAGAAGTGGTGCTGCTGCCCGAAAACTCGGAAGTAAATAACGATCAAACTGCTGATTTTGCACCACAACCAGCACCAACAGTCACTACTGCTGGTTCGGACCTTCCTCAATCAACAAGCTCTCCTAATCAAAGGTCCGAACATGAAGAAGAAGGTGCTTGTGAAGTGTCTACTCCCCTCCGAGTACTCAAAAGTCATCCTCCACAACAAATCATTAGAAGCTTGCATGAACGAGTCACTCGGTCCAGGTTTTGCGATCCAAACTCTCATGCTCATTCTGCTTTTGTTGCTTCTTTTGAACCCAAGGATATATCACACGCACTCACTAATGAATCTTGGATTAATGCCATGCAAGAAGAGTTAGAAAATTTTGAAAGAAATAATGTTTGGAAACTTGTACCTCCACCTCAAGGTCACACATTAATTGGAACTAAATGGGTATTTAAGAATAAGCAAAGTGAGGATGGGGTTGTGGTTTGGAATAAAGCTAGGTTGGTTGCTCAAGGTTTCACTCAAATTGAAGGTCTAGATTTTGATGAAACATTTGCTCCTGTTGCTAGATTAGAAGCTATAAGAATTTTATTAGCATTTGCTGCATCTAAAGGTTTCAAGTTATATCAAATGGATGTTAAAAGTGCTTTTCTTAATGGCTACATAGAGGAGGAGGTTTATGTTAAGCAGCCACCGGGTTTTGAAAATCCAAATTTTCCTAATCATGTTTACAAACTGTCCAAAGCCTTGTACGGTCTAAAACAAGCCCCTAGAGCATGGTATGATAGGTTAAAAACATTCTTACTTGAAAAGGGGTTTACCATGGGCAAGGTTGATAAAACTCTTTTTGTACTTAAGCATGGCAATGACTCATTATTCGTTCAAGTGTATGTGGATGATATTATCTTTGGTTGTGCTTCTCATGATCTCGTGTCCAAGTTTTCAGCTATGATGAGTTCAGAATTTGAGATGAGTATGATGGGGGAACTCACATACTTTTTGGGCTGCAAATCAAGCAAACAAAAGAAGGAACTTTTGTGCATCAAACTAAGTATACAAAGGACCTTCTTAAGCGCTTCAACATGGACAAATGCAAGCCTCTTCGGACACCAATGGGAACAGCAACAACATTGAACTTGACGAAGATGGTGACCCGGTCGATAAAAAAAAAGAATACAGATGTATGATTGGATCACTTTTGTATCTCACGGCGTCAAGACCGGACATACAATTCAGCGTATGTCTTTGTGCACGTTTTCAAGCTTCTCCACGTGCTTCACATCGCCAAGCCATCAAAAGGATTCTCAGGTACCTACATGGAACTCAAGAATTTGGCATTTTTCTTCCTTCTTCCTCAACCGTTTCTTTGAAAGCTTTTTCGGATGCTGATTTTGGGAGTTGTAGGATTGATAGGAAAAGTACTTCGGGTGCTTGTCATTTTCTTGGTAATTCACTTGTTGCTTGGTCCTCTAGAAAACAAAGTTCAGTTGCACAATCCAAGGCCGAATCTGAATATGTAGCTGCGGCTAGCGCTTGCTCACAAATTCTTTGGATTGTTCAAACACTTAAGGACTATGGGGTTGATTTAGATAGTGTTCCACTGTTTTGTGATGACACTAGTGCAATTTGTATTGCTAAAAACTCCGTGAAACACTCTAGAACTAAGCACATTGACATTAGATATCACTTTCTTCGTGATAATGTTGAAAAAGGAAACATTGTGCTTCACCATGTCGATACCGAACAACAATTGGCTGATATTTTTACAAAACCTTTGGATTTCACTCGTTTTCGTTTCATTCGTAGTGAAATAGGGGTTATGCATCCTCATGGCTTAAATTGAGGAGGAGTTTTTGAAACTTTGAAAGTCTATGTGTGAATCTGAAACTAAAATAATATGAGCATAGTATTTCATACATATATGACTTTGTGATTCCTTTTACAGGCTGAAAGTTCTTACTACATTACTCATGTTATACATTTTGTAGTTTTTGCCATGACTAGTAATTGGAATAATTACTTACACTAAATCTGGTCATGATCGAAGTTTCTTGCTGTTTTGAACTTGTTGCGTGCTCACAAGTGCTTTTAATCATAAAAAAATTAATCAAGTGATCAGCTCACATGTTGAGTTTTCAAATAAAAAATTGAGAAAAGATCAAGAGAATATGCATGCATCACACTTCTTCTTTTGAGATTGCTTATCATTGCACTAAGATATGAACTTGGAAGGAATTGTGTATGACTAAAACCATGTCCTTAAGCTTCTGATTGTCAAATGACATAGGCTTGGCTTGGTTGGTTAGAATAAGGCTGATGCGGCATATAATCTCTTGCAAATATCATATGATCAACTTTGTGCCTTAAATGATTATGAATAATAAAAATGCAGCAACAAGTGTCATGTTTTCAGGTTTTGAAATAGTTGAGTAAGGGAGATCATGACTTGCTTAAACTGAAAAATACATTTGATCTCTAGCATGGCTTACACTACTTTACGTATCTCATTGATGTGATAGTGTAAGTAACCTGATAGTATGACTTGGATGAGCTTTGTTTTATATGTATATGTTATAATATGCTCATAACATTTAAAAATTTCTCTTTTGAACCTTGCTGAATACATTGTCAAAGGGGGAGAAATATGTATAAGGAGAGATTTTTTTTACACTTTGCATATGTTATACACTATGTTATACACTTTCTTCCTTATCTGATTTTCAAAAATGGGGAGAAATTAATCAAGAGGGAGAAATTAGTTTTCAAAGCTTTTCAAAACTTTTCATAAGGCAATGTTCGGATTTTAATTGGTGTTGCCAATGCATTCATCAAGGGGGAGATTGTGAGACCTATGTGTGCTGAATACATTGGCAATTAGGATAAAAGTTAGCATTAACATTCAAAGTTTTGAATATTGCCAAAACATTCTTCTGTGGCAAGGTCTGACAAGTTTTTTGTTAGGTCCGCCAAGTGTTGGCAAGGTCCGACGCAAGGTCCGGAGAGCTCCTGCAAGGTCCGGAGAGCTTCTGTGAGGTCCGGAGCTTGTTTTTAGGGAGCTCCCGTGAAGTTCAACTCGTAGAACTGCAACGTCTTGTTTTTGCTTTTAACTTGCAATGTTTCAAACTTGCTTTATGGGAAGGTTTGCTTAGTATTAATTTGCTAAGTTTTTGGTGTGTTTTGGTGGTTATGGCTGTTATCATTTGATATGGTTTGCAACATGCTTATGTGACGTGCTCATGTAAGGTGTTGTGGTTTTCGAACTAACGTGAGTCAAGTCGAGGACTTGTGCTCGGAAGAATTGGTTGTTTATTCATGTGCAGGTGTTGCTTGAGTTCAAGACATGGCTGGTGACGGGATCCTTGGACTAGTCTCAGGGAGGAGATGAGGTTCAAACAACCAAGTTCGGGAGGAGCTGTGGTTGAGTTGATCGGGAGGTCGCGCAGCATGTTTGGATCAAGGGCAGTGCATATGAAGGTTGCGTGTACGTTGTTGGAAGGTGTTTGCACGTGTGCAAGGAGTGCATGGACGTGGCAACATTGTACCAAGGCGTGATGAAGAGAAGTGGACGTAAAGAATTGGTCGGAAAGGTCCAACCGGCTGGATTGCGTACTTAGACTGAGGCTGAGTCGGATATGGCTCAAATATGGAAGATTTGAGTTGGTTATCATAGGATTTTGTGCTAGGCACGAAGTTGAGTTGTTTTAGGAATATTTAGGACGTTCCTAAGGTGTTTGTAAGTCTCACGATTGCTTCTATCTGCGAATAGGAGAGTCCTGAGCAGTTATGGTAAGTTAGGATACGAGTCCAATCAGGAGTAGGAGTCCTAGATTGGATTGATTAGCCTGAGGGCTGTCTATAAAAGCAAGGGAGGCCAGAGCTCTCGTGGGTAGAGAACTTTGGGCTGTTCCTCTTTTGTTTCTATTGAATAAAGTTCATAGTTTCGAGGAGCTTTTGTGCCTTGTTCGTCCGACTTGTTTTTCGTCAAGTTTTTCTCGCCTTGTTTCTGGACAGACCGACGTTGCTTCGGTGTTTCGTTCATAACTCGAGTTTTACAGATTCGATTGACATGATTCGTTTGGGTTGTCTTCACAACTCAATTATCTATCATCTTTGAAATTTTCACGAGCTTCGGATCTGTAGTTTTTGAGATACACGAGTTTCTGTGCAGCGTTGCAGATCTGTTTTATATCGGGTAGAACAGATTGATCTTCGTTTAATGTTTTGATCGTATCTCAAGTTTTACTTCGTGTTTTCAAGTGATTCTTGTTGCATTAGATCCGTGACTTGATTCTCTACCTCTCTACTTTATTTGTCATGGTTGAACACGTTTGAAAACACTTGCACACACGGTTTCTTTAACCGATTGATTTTTGCTGAGGGGTTTTTGTTGTTTCCGCTGCGAAAAGTTTTAATCTACCATTCACCCCCCTCTGGTAGCTTTTCACGTGCTCTTCGATCCTACACCTTGTAAGCCACTTGAGCCTTGGACTATAAAAGGCTCGTGTCGAAGTGTGTGGTCGACACTTCCCCCGGACCTGCTCTGGGCTAGTCGCTTGCAGAGAGCTTCAGCGTAAGGGACGAGTGAGGGAGAAGCTTGACACGGCGAGTTCTACATTGTTCGGGCCGCCGGAGCGTAAAACCCTACGTCCACGGTGAGCAGAGGTGCTCGCTGTATTGCTTGTTGCTCAGAACCGGAGTCCTGAGCTTGAGGGTGAGTTATGTCTAGGGTGCGAGTTGCTGGAGTGCGAACCCTCGCTAACGTTGCCTACCCGAGCCTTTTATAGTCCAAGGCTCGAGCGGCTTACAAGGTGGGCCCGGGACCCGACAGGTGGCCCCGGGGTGATTCCCTACCAGCTATTATGTCTTGACACTGGCGTCGAAGTCCTCGTCCTGCCGCCCTGCCCATGCCACAGGCTAAGTGTAGCGTGTAGTCGTTGGCGATGGCAGGGGCGGCAGGGCATGTCTTGTCCGGTCTTGTCGCTGCCTTCAATGGCCCGCAGCTTCAGACACTGTACGCCTGTCCTGACTGTGACTGGTCACAGCGCCTCCTGACAGGTGTGCTCTACGCCTCTTCGTCTCGGGATGGCGTGGGTCTTGAATGCTTTGTACGGTGAAGGCGTGGCGCGCCTTTACTCCCGCTGCCTACCGCGCCGGGCGGCAGCACTGCTCTGCTGGCCATGTGTCGGACCTGGAGCTCTCCTCTGAGGAGAGGGGGAGCTCCAGCTCCGCTGGACACGTGGAGCCTTCGGAGCTCATCCCCGCGGAGGGGGCGAGGTCCGGTCTTCCGGGCCACGTGCCAGGCTCGGAGCTATCCTTTGAGGAGAGGAGAGCCCCGGCCCTGCCGGACACGTGGCGCCTTCGGAGCTCGCCCTTACGGAGGGGGCGAGGTCCGGCCTCCTGGGCCACGTGGCAGGCTCGGAGCTATCCTCCGAGGGGAGGGAGCTCCGGCCCCGCTGGACACGTGGCGCCTTCAGAGCTCGCCCCTACAGAGGGGGTGAGGTCCGGCCTCCTGGGCCACGTGGCAGGCTCGGAGCTATCCTCCGTGGGGAGGGGAGCTCCGGCCCCGCTGGACACGTGGCGCCTTCAAACCTCGCCCCTGCAGAGGGAGCAAGGTCCTTAGGAAGTTTTACCCTGTGCGCGTGGGTACCCGGTATTCAGGGTACCGACAGTGGCCCCCGGGCTCACCTCGGGGGAGGTAACGAGCCCGAGGTGGGGCCTTCTCCTACCCGCGCACTTTCTTGTCTTGAGTACCCCCTGTGCTGGCAGGGTCTTGATGGCTTCGGAGTTCAGCCTCTGAGGAGAGGGTGAAGCCTGGCATCGGAGCTCAGCCCTTGTGAAAGGGGGAGGTCCGGCTTCGGAGCTCGCCTCTGAGAAGAGGGGTGGTCTGGAAAGTCATCGGAGCTTAGGCCCACGGGGGGCGTGAGGTCCGGCATCATGGCTCGCCTCTGAGAAGAGAGCGAGGGCTGGCATCGGAGGTCGGCCCAGCTGTGGGGGCGGAGGTCCGGAAGTCATCAGAGCTCAGGCCCACGGAAAGCGTGAGGTCCGGCATTAGGGCTCGCCTCTGAAAGGGGGGCGAGGGCTGGCATCGGAGCTCGGCCCGGCTGTGGGGACGGAGGTCCGAAAGTCATTGGAGCTCAGGCCCATGAAGGGCGTGAGGTCCGGAAGTCATCGGAGCTCAGGCCCACGAAGGGCGTGAGGTCCGGCATCAGGGCTCGCCTCTGAAAGGAGGGCGAGGGCTGGCATCGGAGCTTGGCCCGGCTGTGGGGACGGAGGTCCGGAAGTCATCGGAGCTCAGGCCCACGAAGGGCGTGAGGTCCGGAAGTCATCGGAGCTCAGGCCCAAGAAGGGCGTGAGGTCCGGCATCAGGGCTCGCCTCTGAAAGGAGGGCGAGGGCTGGCATCGGAGCTCGGCCCAACTGTGGGGGCGGAGGTCCGGAAGTCATCGGAGCTCAGGCCCATGAAGGGCGTGAGGTCCGGAAGTCATCGGAGCTCAGGCCCACGAAGGGCGTGAGGTCCAGAAGTCATCGGAGCTTAGACCCACGAAGGGCGTGAGGTCCGGCATCAGGGCTCGCCCTTGAAAGGAGGGCGAGGGCTGGCATCGGAGCTCGGCCCGGCTGTGGGGGCGGAGGTCCGGAAGTCATCGGAGCTCAGGCCCACGAAGGGCGTGAGGTCCGAAAGTCATCGGAACTCAGGCCCACGAAGGGCATGAGGTCCGGCATCAGGGCTCGTCTCTGAAAGGAGGGCGAGGGCTGGCATAGGAGCTCGGCCCGGCTGTGGGGGCGGAGGTCCGGAAGTCATCGGAGCTCAGGCCCACGAAGGGCGTGAGGTCCGGCATCAGAGCTCACCCCAGCGGAGGGGTGATGTGCGTCTTCATAGCTCAGACCAGTGTAGGGCGCAAGGTCCGACTTCGGTGTTCATCCGTGGGGGTGGCTACCGGCTTCGGAGATCACTCCTGCGATAGGGGTGTCGTCCGGCATCGTACCTTAGCCCAGTGTAGGGCGCACGGTCCGGCTTCGGCGTTCACCCTTGTGGGGTGGCGACCGGCTTCTGAGATCACACCTGCGATAGGTGTGTCGTCCGGCATCAGACCTTAGCCCAGTGTAGGGCACACGGTCCGGCTTCGGCATTCACCCCTGTGGGGTGGCGACCGGCTTCGGAGATCACACCTGCGATAGGTGTGTCGTCCGGCATCAGACCTTAGCCCAGTGTAGGGCACACGGTCCGGCTTCGGCGTTCACCCCTGTGGGGTGGCGACCGGCTTCGGAGATCACACCTGCGATAGGTGTGTGGTCCGGCATCGGACCTTAGCCCAGTGTAGGGCACACGGTCCAGCTTCGGCGTTCACCCCCGTGGGGTGGCGACCGGCTTTGGAGATCACACTTGTGATAGGTGTGTCGTCCGGCATCGGACCTTAGCCCAGTGTAGGGCACACGGTCCGGCTTCGGTGTTCACCCCTGTGGGGTGGCGACCGGCTTCGGAGATCACACTGCGATAGGTGTGTCGTCCGGCATCTGACCTTAGCCTAGTGTAGGGCACACGGTCCGGCTTCGGCGTTCACCCGTGTGGGGTGGCGACCGTCTTTGGAGATCACACCTGCGATAGGTGTGTCGTCCGGCATCGGACCTTAGCCCAGTGTAGGGCACACGATCCGGCTTCGGTGATCACCCCTGTGGGGTGGTGACCGGCTTCGGAGATCACACCTACGATAGGTGTGTCGTCCGGCATCGGACCTTAGCCTAGTGTAGGGCACACGGTTCGGCTTCGGCGTTCACCCCTGTGGGGTGGCGACCGGCTTCGGAGATCACACCTGCGATAGGTGTGTCGTCCAGCATCGGACCTTAGCCCAGTGTAGGGCACACGGTCCGGCTTCGGAGCTAACCCCTGCTGAGGGGGTGAGGTCCGGCGCTGCTCAGGGGCCCTCCCTTTCCTGTCCCTTAGTCTCATTTGGCTTACTGTCCCGGGCCGGAATACGGGGCTTGGGTAATCCAGTGCACTCGGTTCCGGAGGTCTGGCCCCCAGCCCTAGTCAGGGTGTAACCGTCCGGCCCCCTAGTACTCAGACCGTAGTGCTGGGGGGCAGAGTGCGCATGCTTTGGGTGCAGGAACGGGCAAAGCAAGGCTCCTGACCCCTCGGTCTGGTGTAGGTCTTTTCCTGGAGGAGACCAACTGGCGTTACAGTACCCTTACAGGGGGAGGTCCAAAAGGCGCCCGGGCCTCTGGCAGGTACCCCAAGCACTACCGCCTTCGGCAGGATGGAAAATATCCACTATGCGTGAGAGCAGGAAAGAGGAACCGAGTGTACAATGGATGTACAGTGTCTAGAGCGTGGGGAGGTGATCATATAAATTATTGCGTAATTTAAATAAACACCTAAGTAAGCATGGTGAACTTACTGGAGTAGCGTCGGAGCGCCTGTCTTGGGCTCCCATGCACGGACCGGTGGCGCCATGGCGTCTGCCGGTACCGCGCGATCTGGAGCGGAGGATTGACGGCAGCAGCGTTGAGGTCGTTGACGTTGTGGATCCACTGTTGGGTGGCCCCCTCGAGGGCGTCTTCAGCAGGCGGATTCTCCCGGAGCACTTCTGCGGCGGCTAGCGCGCTTGCTTGAGCGGCACTCTGTGCCGCGGTAGACCATGAGGTTGATGGAGTTCGTGTTGCCAGAGTCGTCTGCTGGCTTCCCACTCGAACCGACACACTCCGTGCTGAGTGTGTCAAGACGTAGTTCTCGCTGGTCACCGTTCGCCGAGAACGTGGGCGAGGAGAGCTTGCCGCTGAAGGAAGCTTCGTCATCTTCGTCGGCGTAAACTCGTCGCACAAGGGAAAAGCCCCCTTCTTGGCGCGCCAAATGTCGAAGTGTGTGGTCGACACTTCCCCCGGACCTGCTCTGGGCAGCCCGCGGAGGTTCTTTTTCGGAGGGGCTAGTCGCTTGCGGAGAGCTTCAGCGTAAGGGACGAGTGAGGGAGAAGCTTGACACGGCGAGTTTTACGTGGTTCGGACCGCTGGAGCATAAAACCCTATGTCCACGGTGAGCAGAGGTGCTCGCTGTATTGCTTGTTGCCCAGAACCGGAGTCCTGAGCTTGAGGGTGAGTTATGTCTAGGGTGCGAGTTGCTGGAGTGCGAACCCCTGCTAACGTTGCCCACCCGAGCCTTTTATAGTCCAAGGCTCGAGCGGCTTACAAGGGGGGCCCGAGACCCGACAGGTGGTCCCGGGGAGATTGCCTGCCGACTATCGTATCTGCAGTTATGTCGGTAGTTGTCTCTAACGAAGGCTTCCGAGTCTTCGTTCTGCCGCCCTGCCCATGCTGCAAGCTAGTCATAGTGGTTGATGACGGCGGGGGCGGCAGGGGATGTCTTGTCGCTGTGTTTATGTGACGCCCTCAATTCTGTGGAAAACCACGGAACCGAGAACTAATGCATATGTGTGCCCAGGATGTTCATCACACATACACATACGTTCCACAAACTGAATTCACATTATATATTACCACGAATAACAGAGTTTATTACAATACCTCATGAGTCTTGGGCTCATGTTCACAGCGGAAGTCTTATTTCTATGCAGCGGAAGTCTTTATTCTAATGCGGAAGCAATTCAACTAATGCGGAAGCAAATCTAAGCAGAAGCGGCTCCATCTCTACTCCCTCCACAGGCAAGGTTGAGAATAGATCACACACCATAAAGCTCCACTTGGTCTTCATAGTAGGCTTCTCTTGCTGCTGATTATGAAGTAATAATGCAAGTTTGAGTACAATGATGTACTCAGCAAGTGCGGGAAAACACATGATATGCAGCTCATAAACAAGGTAGGTGTAAAAAGGCTTATTTGCAGAAGAGAAGATTTATAAAACCATGATAAAACAGCAACTTAACTTTAGGTGAATGTAATCCCAGCATGTATTAAATCACCAACATACCTCCATCACTTCCTATGTTCCGTCCAAACATTAACTAACCTCATTATTACTCACGAATACCTCCTCGTATTCGCTAACATCTCACGAATACCTTCCCGTATTCGCTACCATCTCATCTCATAAAACAACTTCGTCTCACATCGAGACAAACTCGTTGCCATGACTCAACAGTCATGCAACCATCATATCACCCGGGCTTCAACAGTCCCAAACCAAACCATAACCAAACCAAAAACCTTCCCAATAACCATCCCAACTAATCATGGCAGTTTAGCCAGGTGCTCGTGACCGTAAGCTCGGCTATCATGATAGTTTTAGACTCTGCAGAGTTTGCACCTCTTTACCCACAAGTTTGTGATTTCGTCACCCGTCGGCAACTGCAGAACCTCCATTATACCAGTACACGACCGTCGGTGTATGGTCAAGAGATCACAAAATAGCCTTTACAAAGAGGTTACTAGATGTATGGAGTCACTAAGGTTTCACCGGCAGGCTAGAATCTCCAATTCTCCCACCCACGGGCCCCATCTTGTGCCATGCAGTTCCCAGGGCAGTTCTCGACTCCCATTCCCCGCGCCTTCCACAGTCCATAACACTCTAGCCACTTACCTAATTACTCAGCTAAGCCGCACCCATACTTGGCCTTGTGGTGGCACTATTATCCTGGCATGTGCATGCATGAACCGGCCCTTAGATCTATGGCAAGTAAACCACCATCTCATGCTACCTCATTCACAAACCCAGTCTTGCCTAGATCGCCCTCCGATCCATGTTCATTATTAACATCATTTTCTCCTTATCAATACGAGTGCAGTTAGCTAGACACATCTATCTCGCTTCCCAATCCCATAGACTCAGCGAAGCATAAAGCAAAAACCATACCCGACTCATAAAACTTCCCAGGCGACAAGGGTGGTTTAATTAAAACTAGTAAACTCCTATAAAAAGGGTTTCCCATCATGTTTGACTCAGCACGCACACCTTTTTGCAAAACAAAACAGTTTTATCCAAAACATAGGATCAACATGGTTAAGGAGCACTTGCCTTGTTCTTGCGGTTCCGGTTGTTCTTGGATCTCAAAACCTGGTTGCTGCAGTTCGTTGTAGACAGCTCCCTGAGCTTGTCCTGCTAGGTAGGATCACATGCATACAAGATTCACAGCAATCAATATCATGCACAAACCTTAAACTAGATGCAATGATGCATATGCATGCTATCCTATGGCTTGTATGGACAGAGGTGTTCGGATCAAAGGTGGACGTGGCAATGATCTTGTTTTTAGATCAATCTGATCATCAAGTGATCTGTCCACGAGAAGGCTTCTGTTTGAAAGGTGGTATTGGGGCCTACCTTACATTCCTCTCGGTCTTCGAGGTCCTCCTTAGACCGCTGGGCTTTCCTCCGGCGATCTTCCTTGCCGCGCTCCGGCGATGGCTTTCTCGGCGAGTTGGGGCTAGGGCTCTAAGTCGTCGGCTCAGGAGTTGGAAAAGAAGTTTGTGGTTTTGGCCAGAGGTTCTGGGTTCTATTTATAATCGGGAAGAGAAGAGTCCTAATCTGATTGTATCCTGAATAAGAGTTTTATTCAGATCGTCGTTGGATCCTATCATCTTATCTTTAGTTGATTTGGTGCGGTAACGTTGTGGAATTCAGGTTGGTTTCCTTTACGTACTGATATTCTTACGCGTAACCGCCACTCTAGAACTCGTTACCTTCACGGCGATGAGCTCCGGAGGCTCCACGTGTCCTTCCGGGGCCTGGTATCTCCTTCTCCGCAGAGACGAGCTCCGGTTGTGCCACGTGTCAATCGACATAGACCTCCCCCTCCTTTGGAGGTGAGCTCCGCGCACGCCACGTGTTGGCGCCGGTCTTTCCTCTCTTCTTTCTTCAGGGACATGCCCCGAGGTTGACACGTATCCAGCAGCGAACAGACCTCCCGGGGATAAGCTCCGGTGGCGACACGTGTCAGATAGAACCGGACCTCTCGGAGATGGGCTCCGAGATCGACACGTATCCCGCGCGACCGGTCCTTTGATTTCCGTGAGGACTAGCTCCGAGGATGACACGTGTCCTACGGAAATGCCTTTGCTTCTTCCGCAGAGGCTAGCTCCGTGGGCAACACGTGTCCCACAGGATCGGACCTCTCCCCTTTGCGGAGACGAGTCCCGAACCTGCCACGTAGTCAGCTTGGCGGCGTTCTCTCCCCACCTCGCAGGGATGAGCTCCGAACATGACACGTGGCCAGCGGCCGCGGTGAGTTGTCTTCGGTGCTTTCTGAAAGCTGGATTCGGCTCTCATTGGCTATTCCTTTGATATTTTTCTCTGTTCCTTCTTTTCTTAAAATGTTTCCTCTTCATAAAATATGAACATATGCTGACACCCGAGATGAGGGTGTCACAAATCTACCCCCCTTAAATTGAATCTCGTCCTCGAGATTCGTTAGTAGAAAATAGATGAGGAAATTCTGCCTTGATATTCTCTTCACGCTCCCAAGTGGCTTCAGCTTCGGTGTGACGACTCCATTGTACCTTGCACCATCGAATTACTTTGTTTCGGGTGACCCTTTCCTTTACGTCCAAGATTCGGACATGGTGTTCCACATAAGTGAGGTCCTTTTGAAGTTCAAGCTCTCCCATTGATACTTGTTCCTCTGGTACTCTCAAGCACTTCTTGAGTTGGGATACATGAAACACGTCATGTACGTCGGAGAGGTGGTTTGGGAGCTCTAGTTGATAGGCTACTTCTCCTCGCTTATCCAGAATCTTAAATGGTCCGATGTAGCGAGGTGCTAGCTTGCCTTTGACGTTGATACGTCGTTGGCCTCGGATATGCGATACCTTAAGGTATACGAAGTCTCCTACTTCGAAAGTCAACTTCCTTCGCCTATTGTCCGCATAGCCTTTCTGTCGTGACTGAGCGGCTTTTAAGTTCTCCCGTACCGTTTGGAATTGCTCTTCGGCTTCTTGTAGCACTTCGGGTCCAAACACCTGGTTTTCTCCGGTCTCGTTCCAAAACAGTGGTGTTCTACACCGTCTACCATATAAGGCTTCGTAAGGCGACATCTTCAAGCTAGCTTGATAGCTGTTGTTATAGGAGAATTCGGCATACGGTAAACTCCTATCCCAACTACGCCCACGTTTCAAGGCGCAAGCTCTCAACATGTCCTCCAAAATTTGGTTCGTCCTTTCGGTTTGTCCATCTATTTGTGGGTGATAGGCGGAGCTAAAATCCAGTTGTGTACCCATGGCTTTCTGCAGCTTCCTCCAGAACCTAGAGGTAAACTGAGAACCTCGATCTGAGACTATCCTCCTCGGAACTCTGTGACGGCACACGATCTGCTCCATGTATAACTCTGCCAATTGTGCAACGGTGTAACTGGTCTTTACAGGGAGAAAATGGGCGGTTTTCGTCAATCGGTCCACAATGACCCAGATGGAGTCGTATCCCGACTGAGTATGTGGCAATCCGACGATGAAATCCATACTGATATCCTCCCACTTCCATTCGGGTATCTTCAAAGGTTGCAACAATCCAGCGGATTTTTGATGTTCGTCCTTCACCCGTTGGCATGTGTCGCATAGGGTAACGTATTCGGCTATATCCCTCTTCATACCATCCCACCAATAACAAGTTTTCAAGTCCTTGTACATTTTGGTGCTTCCGGGATGTATGGAATAGGGGGAATCATGTGCCTCCTTCAATATCATGTCGCGGAGGTGTCTTATGTTTGGCACACAAATCCTTTTTCTAGCCAAAGCGTACCCTTTTCATCCTCCTTAAAATCCTTCTCTATTCCTTGTCGGATTCTTTCCTTGATCTCCTCGTCCGTTGCTTGGCCCTCTCTTATTTCTTGCTCCAATGAGGAGTGGATCTCTATTATTTCCATGTTATTCAAGAATCCGAGGTGTAACCGTTCGAACTCCTTACGTAGTTCGGGTGGTAGCTCCCGAACCGTGAGTTGATGACATGCTCCCTTTCTGCTCAATGCATCAGCTACTACATTGGCCTTCCCGGGGTGGTAGTTGATTCCAACATCATAATCCTTGATGAGTTCTAACCATCGACGTTGCCTCAAATTTAAGTCCGTTTGTGTGAATATGTACTTGAGGCTTTTATGATCCGTATAAATCTCACATCGATGACTAAGGATATAATGTCTCCAAATCTTTAATGCATGCACTACTGCTGCTAACTCCAAGTCATGTGTAGGATAGTTAAGCTCGTGGTTCTTTAATTGCCGTGAGCCATAGGCTACCACTTGTCCTTCCTGCATGAGCACACATCCGAGTCCTTGTCTGGATGCGTCACAATATATGTCAAAGCTCTTGCTTACGTCTGGCAATACCAGAACTGGTGCTGTGGTTAGCCTTTTCTTGAGTTCCTCAAAACTTTCTTGGCAGGCTGGTGCCCATTGAAAGACTTTTCCCTTCATTAGCAACTCCGTCATAGGTTTTGCTATCTTAGAGAAGTCTTTAATGAAGCGTCGATAGTATCCTGCTATCCCAAGGAAACTCCGAATATCCCTCACGCTCTTCGGTTGGTCCCACTTCAGAACATCTCTCACCTTTCTAGGATCAACTGATACCCCTTCCTTGGAGATAATGTGGCCTAGGAAAGATATTTCCTTTAGCCAAAATGGACACTTGTTGATCTTGGCATATAATTGATGCTCCCGCAATTTCTGCAAGGTCAATTTCAAATGTTCTTCATGATCCTCCTCACTTTTTGAATACACCATAATGTCGTCGATGAAAACCACGATGAACTTGTCCAAGTACTCCATGAAAACCTTGTTCATAAGGTACATGAATTATGCGGGTGCATTCGTCAATCCAAAAGACATAACGGTATATTCATACGAACCATACCGTGTCCGAAAGGCTGTCTTAGGTATATCGGAGGGCTTAATCTTCAGCTGGAAGTATCCTGACCGAAGATCAATCTTGGAGAACACTTGGGCTCCTTTCATTTGGTCGAACAGGTCCTCTATACGGGGTAGAGGGTATTTGTTCTTGATTGTTACCTCGTTGAGAGACCTATAGTCCACACACATCCTTTGGGTTCCATCCTTCTTGTCTACGAAGAGCACCGGAGCTCCCCATGGTGACGAGCTTGGACGGATAAAACCCTTCTCCAACTGTTCTTGAATTTGCTTCTTGAGTTCAACTAGCTCATTGACGGGCATCCTATAGGGTCTCTTGGCTATGGGTGCGGTTCCGGGTACCAAATCTATGGCAAACTCAATGTCCCGGTCAGGTGGCATACCAGGAAGCTCTTCCGGGAATACGTCCGAAAATTCCTCAACCACTGGAATGCTGTCAATGTTGCTCCTTCGACATGGTTCAAATTTGCCCGTTCGGTTGTTTGTTGGGCTGACTCAAACTCGACATGAATACCGTGCTCGTTTGTGAACTGCACGCTCCTTTCAGCACATTGGATTACTCCGTTGTGCTTGCTTAGCCAATCCATTCCGAGTATGATGTCAATCCCTTGGGGGTCCAAGACAATAAGGTTGGCAAGGAAGTCTACCCCCCTTATTTCAAGGCTTACTTTCGGATATACTATATTAGTCCTCATTTCTCCTCCGGGAGAATTAACTAACATAGCACATTCTAAGTGGGATACGGGTAGATGATGTTTGGCAACGTATTTGGATGATATGAAGGAATGCGATGCTCCAGAATCAAATAAGATGGTAGCTGGGTTGGAGTTGGCAAGGAACATACCAATTACGGCGTCCTCAGCCTGTTGTGCTTCATCGGCAGTGACATGGTTCACGTGGCCGCGATCATAATTCTTCTGTCCACGGTTCCCTTGATTGTCTCCTCCGTTCGGTCGCGGGTTCTGTTTGGGCACGTTACCTTGCTGTCCAGGGCCTCTCCTCGGGCACTGGTTCGCGAAGTGGCCTACCTCCCCGCATGCAAAGCATGCCCTGTTGCCTACGGCAGCAGGTACGTTGGGGCGGGGCTTTTGAACAGGGGCGCCATTGTTAGGTCGGGGCGCAGGAGGCATGGGCACACGAGGTGCCGGTGCAACGAATTGTTGCTGTGGTGGCTGACCAGGGCGGTACGCAGGAGTGGTCGATCCATACTGCGGTGCAGGGGGCATGTACCTAGGTCGTACGTTGCTCCCTTGGGGCTGGTATGGCATCTTCCTCTTGCACTCTTGCTCGATCTCTCGGATCTTGTTTTCAACTACTATGGCCTTGTCAACCCGCGTCTGGAAGCTTACGTAGTCATTGTTGAGGAGCTGAACCTGGATCTCATTGTTCAACCATCTCATGAACAGGTACTGCTTCCTCTGATCTGACTTGACATCTTCGGGGGCATATCGGGACAATTGTATGAACTTGTTGAGATATTCATTCACACTTGTCTGTCCTTGGCGGAGACCTTCGAACTCCTTCCTTTTGAGCATCATTACACCAGCAGGGATGTAGTGAGAGCGGAAACTTTCCTTGAACTCAGTCCAAGTGATTGTCTCCGGGTTGGCATGGGCGTTGCTCAAGGCATCCCACCAGTCAGCAGCAGCTCCCGTAAGTTGGTGCGACGCGAAGAGAACCTTCTCTCGGTCATTGCACTGAACAATGGTAAGCTTTTTCTCCATGGATTTTAACCAATCATCGGCCTCCATGGGATCTCTAGCTTGAGCAAAGGTGGGTGGTCGAGTCCTCATGAACTCTCCCAACCTGTTATGAGCCGGCGGTGGTGGTGGCGGAACGAGGTTTTGGTTGGTCTGCAACTGACCCAATGTTTGGATCATGGTTTGCATAAGTTGGTTTTGCATGGCCATCAACTTTTCTAGGTTGTTCTCGCCAGCTCCGGGGTTAACAGGAACTACCTCGTGATCATCCTCTTGGTTGTCACGGACGTTCCTTCGGCCGGCGTTTCCTCTCACCATCTGTGAGAGAGGTCAAAATAGAATAGAATGTTAGAAGGTTAGGTAGATTCCCTTTAACTATATGCATCAAGGTGAGTTGGACTATGTATATATTAGCCCATATGAGGATGTGAGCAAGTGCCGAGACATCTCACACCTCTTTCTTCTTACGTGTGGATATGGACAACGTTTTGAGACATCCCACAACTCACACTAAGCACACAATCACAAATAATCATCACAAGGGCCCACACAACTCCTATTCAAGGATGGTTTCCTATGTCAAGGTAGGTTTAAAGGCCAATCTAAGCTATTCACCCTAGGGCGCTTGTGACTCCTATTGAGGGGTGTAACCCGTGGCTCTAATGTCAATCTAAGAGTTTCTATCTAGGCGTGTAACCTACTGTCAACCCGTGGCTCTGATACCAATATGTGACGCCCTCAATTCTGTGGAAAACCACGGAACCGAGAACTAATGCATATGTGTGCCCAGGATGTTCATCACACATACACATATGTTCCACAAACTGAATTTGTAAAATCCCCAAAAAGTTGTAGCAAGAAAATTCAGCTCATGTACACTTATGAAAAATGAGGGGAATTAAAACTTTGAATTATAATGGTATAAGTTCAAAGTGAGGGTTTAGACTTCCCAAAACTTCCAAACATGGGGATCTAAATGCACAGCTTGGATCTTCATAGTCCAAATATTTACCCTTCCAAATTTCAGCTCATTTGGAGGAGTTTTAATATTTGTTTGGGATTAAAAGGAAAAGCCCTCTAATCTGAATTTCAAATTCAGTTTCAAATTCCAATTCCCTCAATTTGAAAATTGGGTTTCATAAATGTGTTCTCCACCTTGTAATAAGCAGCCATGCCAAAAATTGGATACTTTGGAGCTGGTTTGCTATATTTTTGAGGCAATACAAAGTGGATAATTCAAACTCTTTTTCAAATTCAAATGATCAAACCACATCCAAATTTCACACCGAATTCAAACCCTCTGAATTCAGCAAATTCAAACTTAACTTGGGGTGAAAGTCTAGCCTTAAATTTTGAGTTGCTGGATGGAAAAGATCAGAGAAAGTTTGATTAAACAAAGGGGGGAGGTGGGGCCCATTTGTCAGCCATCCACAGGAGCTACCGCCTTTGCTCCATTCGGTCGAACAGCAGGGGCGCGACAGCTTCAGCCTCCGACCCACGCCCGAGGTGTGCCGCGCCACCTCCTGTTTCTGCCGCCTACTTGATCATCCGTGCGTGCCACAGTCCCAGCACAACCCCCCTTGCTCTCTCGGCCGTTCACCGACGTGTTTTCCCTTTTCCCTGCTCAGTTCGCGTAGCCTCGCCGCCGCTCGGTTGATCCGCGTCACCTGTCCGTCATCGACACCACTCTGACGTTGTCACGACCGGTTGAGGTCGTAGGAAGGTGCGCAAGGCCCTCTAGTTCCTCTCTGACGACAACCCCTGTCGTTCCTTCGAGCTGGTCCCAAGAACTGAGCCTAAGTTCATCGTTCCACTTTCCAGCTTGCCGCCACGACGCCGCACCGTCGACCGGCCACCCCCGGCTCGTTCACGCTCATCCAACCGGTGTTCTAGGTGCGTTGTCGACCTTTCTTGCTGTCCTCCCAGTTTGGAGCTAGGTCATAGCCTAGGTTGGACGGAATTCGAAGTTTGCCACCGGCGGTTCCTTGGAACCAAGTCGAAAGAAAACGGGAAATTCCAGGGCCATATTGGGTTGGGGCTCACAAGAGTGTAGGCATAGGTTCTCCAAGCCATGACGACCCTTCTCGAGCAAACGGCAAGCAATACCATGCAGAGTCCGAAGAGTTCTCCGTGTTTTTCCTCACGGCGGGGAAGAACCACTTCGGTTGCACGGTGAGCTCATGTTTCCAGCCGTTTTCTGAGGGATCAGGGTAGTGTTCCGAGCTCCCCAGGTCACGGTGGTGCTGTAGGACCCAACCGCGGTCGGTTTCCGGGCTTGCCAGGCGAACACCACATCGCCGGAGTCGCCCGAGTTACTGCTACCGTCGGGGAGGTATTCCCGGCCAGTTAGCGCCGCCACTGAGCTCACCAAAGTGTTCCTCGTCGGGTTTTAGGCACAGGCGGCGAGGGTTGAGCCATTTAAGGCACGGGACAGCCGTTTCGACGAGGCACGGTCGCTTCTCCGGCGAGGAGGCCGGCCGGGCGCGAGGTTGAAGAAGGTGGGGGCCTGGCCCACCTGTCAGTGGCACCAGGAAGGCGCCGGATCTGGTGCGGCTGCGTGGGAATAACCCTGTAGCCCCCAGTGTTGCCAAAATCTGACTGGTCTGAATTAAAACAGTGGGCCCAGTTCCAATTATTTGAAGTTTCTATTAGGGAAATAATTCCTGGAATTAGCTGATCTTTATAAGCCCATAACTTTGTGTAGAAAACTTCAAAAAGAGTGAAACCAATTTTGTTGGAATCCTCATGAGGAGTACTTCACAGAGAAACCAATTTTAGGCTATGAAAATGCCCAGGAATTTCTGTAGAATTGTTTTTATTAAATAATTTAGGGATTTATTACAGGAGCAATTCTTTATGAAATATTCCCAAATTTGGTCAGAAAATCCTTCTCATAGTTACTGATCTCCAGTAAAAATTGGGGCTTCATTGGAGACAATTTTCTAGGCTAAACTGCCTTCCCAAGTTCAGCCTTTATTTGGAAATTCAAATTTAAACAGAAGCTTTTTCAGAACTCCTGTCTAAGTTAAAAAATTCATACCTCTCTGATGGTAGATCCAAAAATGGTGAATCAAATTTTGTTGGAACCATGGAGACTTACCCTAATCAGATCTTCCATTTCTAGCTATGTCAAAGATCCTGATTTGGGCTCAAAATTCAGATAAGCATTGTACTTGTAGGAATTTTAAAGACTACATTATGCAATGACATATCTCCAAATTTGGCTCAAATCATCCTTAGAGGGTCTAGTATCCACTGTACAAATCCCAAAGCCAATTAAGGATCCTAAATAGCAATAGCTATGAATAGTAATTCAATTCTTATAAAGCCTTAATACTTATACATCTATTTTTGCTACATTTCATTTAGTGACCGAAGTTGAGGACGCACCGGAGCCTTTGGACGTCCTCCCACCAGAAGCTGACTTCCCCTTTAACTCGCAACCAGGCAAGCCCCGGTTTGCACTTAAGTACCTTTTATAAAGTTTTTCATTTGTATCACTTATGTCTAGGTTGAAATGTATGCATTAGAGTTAGGGTGATTGAAACCCCAATTGCATAGCCTCTTGACTCCTATGGTGGGTTGGGTAGTTTACAGACTCGACGAGTACAGAATGCCATGCTAATGTTTAGGATCTCGGTAGAAGTCGAGTGGTTGGAAGCTACTCGCGAGATAGTACTTATTACACGGGATAAAAAGAGGTAGCAAATGGCTTAAGATATGAAAATGAGACCCAGCAGGGGGGATAGGAAGCAGTGAGCAGAGGTCTCACGTGCGTAGCCCTGTTGGCGTCGGTTGAGGACCGTCCGTGTGCGGCCCTGCTGGACAAGTATCGAACAGTACCTGATGCATACTGGCATATGGGAACCAGGAAACCGATGTAATTGGTTAACCTGGGTGCCGAGGCTTACCCAACCGTAAATAGGAGTGGGTTGAGGGTAGCAAGGTGTAAATCTGCCGGTGGGCACAGTCACGCTCCACGCGGGGACCTCCTACCCGTTACGGATGGACCGGTTCGGCATTTGGGTTGCCTTTGAAAGGTTGTTGCATACAACAGAGTAGGAAGGGGTGTGGAATCACGCTTCTGAAAGTGGGTGTATGTAACATGTTATCCGGGTGTGTCTTGATTGCAATCACCGTCCCTCGCGGTTATTTGAGTACCCGCTTGTTCACTGCGCTGTGACGTAGTAAGAAGTAAAATAAGCCAACTGAAAATGCTGTATTGAACTATTAAATGTCTTGAAACCTTGTATGCTGTAGTTATAGAGCAAATTAAGTTTATATTCCACTTTGGGCATCTCCACATCGGGGGAAAGCATTTCTTGTTTGATTGTGGACTTCCGATGTGAGGGCTGCCTAAGGCACATGAATCTGCTGCTATAAAACTGAAAGTAAGGATCAACTTATAGGCGTGTCTTTATTGCAAAGTCCTTTCCTACCTTACACATCCTTGCACGTAGAGTTCCATGCCTAGGGTTGACGGTTAAGACTTGCTGAGCCATCGTGCTCACGGTTGCAATATTTTGAGCTGTGTGCAGGTGAGAGTTATGAGGAAGGTTCCGAGGACGAGGCGATGCCCCCGTCGGGGTACACGGCCGAGCTGGAGCCATGCATGCCGCCGTGATCTCCGATTATTTGCTGCTAGTGTAGCGTCCCCGGGCTGGACGGCTGCACTTTTGCATAGCTAGGATGAGAGGCCGTATATGTATATTACTTCCGCTGTATGAATAGGTTTTGTAAAATACTTCCGCTGTTTTATATTAAATAAAAGTTTGTATGTTGTTCTCAATTCTTTTCGTGTGTGCTGTTGGGTGCCGCATCGCACGGCACCACCCTATGCGATCCTGGAGTGGGTGAACCACGGGGTGGTCCCCACAGACGTGGTATCAGAGCCGCATTGGGAATAGCACGCTCAAAAAGAGTCTATTTTTGAAAACTTAGAAGTAGTCGAGTGAGGATTAGTCATTAAGCCCACATAAGGTCTATGATAGTAGTAGCTACTAAGGTGGAAAAGCTAACTTACTTGTTATATATTCTGTAACGATGTTCCGACGTCAGGTAAGAGGTAAGGTATGCCACCCCAGGCGGTTCAATTGCGGTAACTCGCCATACGAGTAATAGTATGGAATGATATACCGTGGCTTGGCACAGTAGTGAATATGAGTCTCTGAACCTCTTAATGGTTCTGAGATCATATGAAAACGCTGATCTCCAGCGTGCTTTAGGCAAAAGTGAGAATACCCCATCGTGTGGTAAGCAACATGATAGTATGCAACTCTTGAATGTTCAATGTTCAAAGGGCCATACGCAGCGCTCGCCATCGGCGTGCCTCAACGGTCATGAGGCAGTAGGTGGTATCCGTTGGGTCGATAAAATTCCCAACCGTGACGACCCGTTCGCGCTCTACTCGGGTTCCCCGTCGTGTGGTGTGAAAACACGACCATGTACCTTGAGACGTGGCTTGACTCAAGGACGATCCGTATGGCAATGATACGGACCGTATGTTTTTATTATGATATGGAACTGCCTGAAATGTCAAAAACCCTTGTGTGCACAATTATTGTGTGTTCTTCTGCAGGTACATTAACCACGTTAGTGCATGACATGTAGAAACCGTTTGTGAGTGACGTCTTTAGCTCCACCATGTGACATGTATATGCCGGAATACCGGTTTAGGATTTTTCTTTGGTGAGGAAACGTAGTACCGACTGCATAAAAGTTTATTTTCAAAGAAAAGGATCACAATGAAGTATAGGAATTCATTTAGGGGTTAGTAAACTCTTATATTGAACTAAGAGTCAATTGGGAGTATAGGTTCAATCTCAAAAGCTTAGGAACAATCTCCCCTGTTTTTGGCAGAAATTTTTCTGAACTTGAACAGGGCATAACTATTGGTTGAACCAATGGAGGTGTGGGATACCATTCTGGAAAGGTTTAGAAGTCCTCTACAACTTTTCTGTAGAGCTACAGAACAAAATCTCCCTCCAAAGGGGTGAAAATCTCAGATGAGTAGGTACTGTCCAGAAACAGGGCAGACCAAATGCTCTCTGGAATTTTCCGTATTTCGACCAAAACACTTAGTTTCACCGTTCGACGTCCAGTGGCTGTTGTAAAACAGCGAGTTGGAGTCAAAGGGTTTATGCATTTGACACATCACTTCGAGTTAGTACATGTTTGGGTCCAATACAATAGCGAGGAATTACGCATGCTAACACACTTAACATCCCGTGGTGACCCCGATGGTCGAAATGAACTTTTAAACCCATAAAGTTCAATACTTTGGAACTCGATCGTGTGACACGGTCCAGGGATGTATATGTTGCATAAAGTTTATACTTTATCCATATGTGTGATTGTTATGCGCATTGTTTATCCCATTCTCGCACTACTATTGTATAGAGTGGATGAAATAAACCAACATGCGCTGATCGTTTGAATGGTCTGAATGCAGAATGGTGCGGACACGTTCAACGCAAGAGGAGGGAGGTCCGAGTCAGGTTCGTGGTGATGAGTCTCTCCCTCCGGAGCAAACCACGACGCAGCAGCAACCACCTCCTCCACCGCCAGAACTTCCAAGGAATCTTGCGGAGGTTCTCGCTGCAGTGCTCGGCTCGCGCGACGAGCAAACCGAGTTACTGCGGATGTTGGTGCAGCAGAATGCGTCCCATCAGGGAGGACGCCAAGACAATGGGCAACGCCAGCCCCAACAAAGCTCGTATTCAGAATTCATGGCGACCCATCCACCGGTCTTCACGGAGGCCAAAGAACCTTTGGAGGCGGACAGCTTTATCCGCACTCTAGAGGCAAAGTTCGGGCTGCTGCGATGCACCGAACATCAGAAGGCGCTGTACGCAGCGCAACAGCTTCAAGGAGAAGCCGGTACCTGGTGGGCGAACTACACCGCCTCCTTACCGGCTGGCCATGCCGTCACATGGACGGAGTTCCGGGAGGCGTTCCGCGCCTATCACATACCTCCCGGTGTAATGGAAATGAAGCTCCAGGAGTTCCTGGCGTTACGGCAAGGCGAGAGGAGTGCTCATGAGTACTCCAGGTTATTCAACCGGCTGGCGCAGTATGCGCCAGGATTTGTGGGCATGGAAGACAACAAGCGCAATGCGTTCTTCCGGGGCCTGAATTCAAAGATGAAGGTCCATCTCGCCCAGAGCAATCGTGGCACATTCAACGATCTAGTTAATGCCACGATTCTACAAGAAAATGCTCAGCGCGAGCGCAGTTCTGACAAGAGGAAACGCAGCGCGCTGACGAGCAGCAGTGGTGGGACGCCACAGAAATACCGCGTGGTGTATCGCTCACCATCCGGTCAGAGATGGCAGCCACCGGCGCGACCGCCTCAGTTCCGCGGTCGACAATATAATGCGCCGGGCTTTCGACCGACGTATCCACCACAGCAACAACAGCAGCAAAGGATGGTCCCGCGTGCGCCTCAGTTTCAACAGCATGCACCGGGATTCCGTCCTCAAGTCGGCGGGACCTCGACACCTTACACGTGCTACACGTGTGGCCGTGTCGGGCACATTTCAAGAGACTGCCCCGAGCCGCGACAGGGCAGGGGTGCAGCACCATATCAGGGTGCTAATCAGCCCCGCAACCAGCCCAAGAAACCAGCACCAAAACCCGGCAACGTCCACCACTTAGCTATCGAAGACGTGCTGGAAGGCGAACCCGTCCTCGCGGGTACGTTCTCTTACCTAGATCATCCCGTAGTCATACTTTTTAACTCCGGTGCCACCCATAATTTCATAAGTCAGTCTTATGTTATTAAATATCAACTGCCTATCATTCCCACAAATAATTCATATTTGATATGTTCTCCGGGTGGGAAAATAGCAGCTGATAGAATGGTCTATAGAGCACCATTACAGTTGGGTGGAAATCTATACCCGACGTCTCTAATTATGTTAGAGAGTCAAAAACTCGATGTCATTTTAGGAATGTCATGGCTACATCGCCATGGTGCTGTTCTTGACATCATTCCATGTGTGGTTCGTTTAAACTCTCCACTCCATGAACCACATGTTCTTATTCTTGATCGTTCGGTTCAAGATGCTCCAGCCACCTATAACACGGAAGCCACGAAATTTGAGGATATTCGTGTGGTCCATGAATACCCGGATGTCTTTCCGGATGATCTTCTGGGCATGCCACCCGAAAGAAATGTCGAGTTCAAGATTGAACTGGTACCTGGAATGACGCCGATATCACGGAGACCATACAAGATGGCTCCGAATGAGCTGGCTGAATTGAAGGAGCAGCTCAATGATCTAATGAAGAAGGGTTTCATTCGACCGAGTTCCTCGCCATGGGGATGCTCGGCGCTGTTTGTGAAAAAGAAGGATGAAACCTTGAGGTTGTGTGTGGACTACCGACCTCTCAACGCCGTCACCATCAAGAATAAATATCCACTGCCCCGCATCGATATTCTCTTCGATCAACTTGTGGGTGCGAGTGTATTTTCCAAGATGGATCTTCGCTCCGGATATCATCAAATCAAGATCCGAGCGGAGGATATCCCAAAGACGGCCTTCTCAATGAGATATGGGTTATATGAATACCTCGTCATGTCCTTTGGTCTCACCAATGCCCCAGCACACTTCATGTATCTTATGAACTCAGTGTTCATGCCGGAGTTGGACAAGTTTGTGGTGGTGTTCATAGATGACATCTTGGTCTACTCCAAGTCCGAAGAGGAACACGCCAAGCACTTGCGTATCGTGCTTCAACGATTAAGAGACCATAAGCTTTATGCCAAGTTCAGCAAGTGCGAGTTTTGGATCAGCCAAGTGCCATTCCTTGGTCATATCATTTCTGCAGAAGGCATTGCAATTGATCCAAGCAAAATTGAACAAGTGCTGAAATGGAAGTCCCCCACATCAGTCCACGAAGTCAGGAGTTTCCTCGGGTTAGCAGGATATTATCGGAGATTCATACCAAATTTCTCCAAGCTTGCTAAGCCGATGACTGAACTGTTGAAGAAGGGGATCAAATATGTTTGGAGCTCAGCTTGTGAAGAAGCTTTCCAGGCATTAGTGAAGCATCTTACAACAGCCCCAGTGTTAGCTCAACCGGATACAACCAAGCCCTTCGACGTATATTGTGATGCATCCGGCATCGGTCTTGGCTGTGTATTGATGCAAGGAGGAAGAGTGGTCGCCTATGGCTCACGTCAACTTCGTAACCATGAGCAGCACTATCCGACTCATGATCTTGAGCTCGCTGCTGTGGTGTTGGCCTTGAAGATGTGGAGGCACTATTTGCTTGGGAACTTAGTGCCCCTCTACACCGACCACAAAAGTCTGAAATATATATTCATTCAAAAGGAGTTGAATGTGCGGCAACGGAGATGGCTAGAACTGATCAAAGACTATGAGATCGAGATTCACTACCACCCCGGTAAGGCAAACGTGGTTGCCGATGCCTTAAGCCGCAAATCCCATGTCAACAATCTGTCCATCACCCCACTTGAAGAGGAGGAGCCAAGTCTGTACTTGACTCCATATGGGGCGTTATATAATCTTGCTCTCATCCCAACCATAAGAGAGGAGATTATGGAAGCTCAGAAGAAGGACATGGGAATGTCGCACATTCGGAGAAGGATGGAGAATGGCGAAATGAAGTGCTTCCGAAGAGATGAACACGGCACGCTATGGTTTAAATACCGTATAGTGGTACCCCATGACATGAAGCTTCGGAAGAAAATCTTGGACGAGGCTCATTTGTCCAAGTATTCTATTCATCCGGGCAGCAACAAGATGTACCAGGATCTGAAAACCAGGTTTTGGTGGACACGGATGAAGAGAGAGATCGCAAAATACGTATCCGAATGTGATACGTGTCGGCGTGTGAAGGCCGACCATATGCGTAAAGCCGGACAGCTGCAACCATTGAACATTCTGGCGTGGAAGTGGGAGGATATCAGTATGGAC
This sequence comes from Neostapfia colusana, assembly GCA_030760725.1. Classification (NCBI taxonomy): domain Eukaryota; kingdom Viridiplantae; phylum Streptophyta; class Magnoliopsida; order Poales; family Poaceae; genus Neostapfia; species Neostapfia colusana. The sequence goes on from JASWHV010000019.1 coordinate 44,538,565, forward strand.
TTCATAGTCGGGTTACCTCTCACATCTCACAAACATGACTCGATTTGGGTAATAGTCGATCGACTAACCAAGTCGGCTCATTTTATCCCCGTACATACAAAGTATGTGGCCAAGCAATATGCGGAGCTGTACATTGCAAAGATCTTGTGTTTGCACGGTGTTCCCCACTCCATTATTTCAGATCGCGGTGCGCTGTTCGTTTCTCGGTTTTGGAAACAGTTGCACGCATCATTGGGGACCAAACTGATCCGAAGCTCCGCGTATCACCCGCAGACGGATGGTCAAACTGAACGGGTGAATCAAGTGCTTGAAGACATGCTACGCGCTTGTGCCATCCACCACGGCAAGAATTGGGACGATCATTTGCCATTGGCGGAGTTTTCTTACAACAATGGCTATCAAGCTAGCATCAAGATGGCGCCGTATGAAGCTCTCTACGGCCGGAAATGCCGCACACCTCTCAACTGGTGCGAGTCCGGCGAGCGAGTCATCTACGGCATTGAACTTGTGAATGAAGCTGAAGAACGAGCGCGAGTGATACAAGCCAACCTCAAGGCTGCTCAATCTCGTCAGAAAAGCTATGTGGATAAATGACGCCGTCCTCTCCACTTCGACATCGGGGACCATGTTTTTGTCCATGTGTCTCCGATGAAGGGAGTTCACCGTTTCGGAGTGAAGGGTAAGCTTGCGCCGCGATTCATTGGCCCGTTCGCCGTCATTGAAAGATGCGGACTCGTGGCCTATCGCCTAGAGTTACCAGCATCGCTCGCAGGAATTCACAACGTCTTCCACATCTCTCAGCTGAGGAAGTGCCTCAAACCCTCTGCTGAAATCCGCACTGAAGACATAGAAGTCCTTCAACCGGACCTCACGTACACAGAGTATCCGATCCGGATCATCGATGAAAAGACTCGTGCCACAAGAAACCGGACCTTATGGTTCTACAAGGTCTTGTGAAGTAACCATACCGCTGATGAGGCGACATGGGAAAGCGAGGATTATCTACGCACGTATTATCCGGACTTTCTATCATCATATACCCGATAAAGTTTTCCCCACTTTGCATTTCTTTTGGAATCTCGGGATGAGATTATTTTTAAGGGGGGGATGTAAAATCCCCAAAAAGTGGTAGCAAGAAAATTAAGCTCATGTACACTTATGAAAAATGAGGGGAATTAAAACTTTGAATTATAATGGTATAAGTTCAAAGTGAGGGTTTAGACTTCCCAAAACTTCCAAACATGGGGATCTAAATGCACAGCTTGGATCTTCATAGTCCAAATATTTACCCTTCCAAATTTCAGCTCATTTGGAGGAGTTTCAATATTTGTTTGGGATTAAAAGGAAAAGCCCTCTAATCTGAATTTCAAATTCAGTTTCAAATTCCAATTCCCTCAATTTGAAAATTGGGTTTCACAAATGTGTTCTCCACATTGTAATAAGCAGCCATGCCAAAAATTGGATACTTTGGAGCTGGTTTGCTATATTTTTGAGGCAATACAAAGTGGAGAATTCAAACTCTTTTTCAAATTCAAATGATCAAACCACATCCAAATTTCACACCGAATTCAAACCCTCTGAATTCAGCAAATTCAAACTTAACTTGGGGTGAAAGTCTAGCCTTAAATTTTGAGTTGCTGGATGGAAAAGATCAGAGAAAGTTTGATTAAACAAAGGGGGGAGGTGGGGCCCATTTGTCAGCCACCCACAGGAGCTACCCCTTTGCTCCATTCGGTCGAACAGCAGGGGCGCGACAGCTCCCGTCTCCGACCCACGCCCAAGGTGTGCCGCGCCACCTCCTGTTTCTGCCGCCTACTTGATCATCCACGCGTGCCACAGTCCCAGCACAACCCCCCTTGCTCTCTCGGCCGTCCACCGACGTGTTTTCCCTTTTCCCTGCTCAGTTCGCGTAGCCTCGGCCGCCGCTCGGTTGATCCGCGTCACCTGTCCGTCATCGACACCACTCCGACGCTGTCAAGACCGGTTGAGGTCGTAGGAAGGTGCGCAAGGCCCTCTAGTTCCTCTCTGACGACAGCCCCTGTCGTTCCTTCGAGCTGGTCCCGAGAACTGAGCCTAAGTTCATCGTTCCACTTTCCAGCTTGCCGCCACGACGCCGCACCGTCGACTGGCCACCCCCGGCTCGTTCACACTCATCCAACTGGTGTTCTAGGTGCGTTGTCGACCTTTCTTGCTGTCCTCCCAGTTTGGAGCTAGGTCATAGCCTAGGTTGGCCGGAATTCGAAGTTTGTCACCGGCGGTTCCTTGGAACCAAGTCGAAAGAAAACGGGAAATTCCAGGGCCATATTGGGTTGGGGCTCACAAGAGTGTAGGCATAGGTTCTCCAAGCCATGACGACCCTTGTCGAGCAAACGGCAAGCAATACCATGCAGAGTCCGAAGAGTTCTCCGTGTTTTTCCTCACGGCGGGGAAGAACCACTTCGGTCGCACGGTGAGCTCATGTTTCCAGCCGTTTTCTGAGGGATCAGGGTAGTGTTCCAAGCTCCCCAGGTCACGGTGGTGCTGTAGGACCCAACCGCGGTCGGTTACCGGGCTTGCCAGGCGAACACCACATCGCCGGAGTCGCCCGAGTTACTGCCACCGTCGGGGAGGTATTCCCGGCCAGTTAGCGCCGCCACTGAGCTCACCAAAGTGTTCCTCGTCGGGTTTTAGTCACAGGCGGCAAGGGTTGAGCCGTTAAGGCACGGGACAGCCGTTCCGACGAGGCACGGTCGCTTCTCCGGCGAGGAGGCCGGCCGGGCACGAGGTTGAAGAAGGTGGGGGCCTGACCCACCTGTCAGTGGCACCAGGAAGGCGCCGGATCGGCTTGTGGCGCCGGATCTGGTGCGGCTGCGCGGTAATAACCCCGTAGACCCCAGTGTTGCCAAAATCTGACTGGTCCGAATTAAAACAGTGGGCCAATTCCAATTATTTGAAGTTTCTATTAGGGAAATAATTCCTGGAATTAGCTGATCTTTATAAGCCCATAACTTTGTGTAGAAAACTTCAAAAAGAGTGAAACCAATTTTGTTCGAATCCTCATGAGGAGTACTTCACAGAGAAACCAATTTTAGGCTATGAAAATGCCCAGGAATTTCTGTAGAATTGTTTTTATTAAATCCTTTAGGGATTTATTACAGTAGTAATTCTTTATGAAATATTCCCAAATTTGGTCAGAAAATCCTTCTCATAGTTACTGATATCCAGTAAAAATTGGAGCTTCATTGGAGATCATTTGCTAGGCTAAACTGCCTTCCCAAGTTCAGCCTTTATTTGGAAATTCAAATTTAAACAGAAGCTTTTTCAGAACTCCTGTCTAAGTTCAAAAATTCATACCTCTCTGATGGTAGATCCAAAAATGGAGACTTACCCTAATCAGATCCTCCATTTCTAGCTATGTCAAAGCTCCTGATTTGGGCTCAAAATTCAGATAAGCATTGTACTTGTAGGAATTTTAAAGACTACATTATGCAATGACATATCTCCAAATTTGGCTCAAATCATCCTTAGAGGGTCTAGTATCCACTGTAAAAATCCCAAAGCCAATTAAGGATCTTAAATAGCAATAGCTATGAATAGTAATTCAATTCTTATAAAGCCTTAATACTTATACATCTATTTTTGCTACATTTCATTTAGTGACCGAAGTTGAGGACGCACCGGAGCCTTTGGATGTCCTCCCACCAGAAGCTGACTTCCCCTTTAACTCGCAACCAGGCAAGCCCCGGTTTGCACTTAAGTACCTTTTATAAAGTTTTTCATTTGTATCACTTATGTCTAGGTTGAAATGTATGCAATAGAGTTAGGGTGATTGAAACCCCAATTGCATAGCCTCTTGACTCCTATGGTGGGTTGGGTAGTTTACAGACTCGACGAGTACAGAATGCCATACTAATGTTTAGGATCTCGGTAGAAGTCGAGTGGTTGGAAGCTACTCGCGAGATAGTACTTATTACACGGGATGAAAAGAGGTAGCAAATGGCTTAAGATATGAAAATGAGACCCAGCAGGGGGGATAGGAAGCAGTGAGCAGAGGTCTCACGTGCGTAGCCCTGTTGGCGTCGGTTGAGGACCGTCCGTGTGTGGCCCTGTTGGACAAGTATCGAACAGTACCGGATGCATACTGGCATATGGGAACCAGGAAACCGATGTAATTGGTTAACCTGGGTGCCGGGGCTTACCCAACCGTAAATAGGAGTGGGTTGAGGGTAGCAAGGTGTAAATCTGCCGGTGGGCACAGTCACGCTCCACGCGGGGACCTCCTACCCGTTACGGATGGACCGGTTTGGCATTTGGGTTGCCTTTGAAAGGTTGTTGCATACAACAGAGTAGGAAGGGGTGTGGAATCACGCTTCTGAAAGTGGGTGTATGTAACGTGTTATCCGGGTGTGTCTTGATTGCAATCACCGTCCCTCGCGGTTATTTGAGTACCCGCTTGTTCACTGCGCTGTGACGTAGTAAGAAGTGAAATAAGCCAACTGAAAATGCTGTATTGAACTATTAAATGTCTTGAAACCTTGTATGCTGTAGTTATAGAGCAAATTAAGTTTATATTCCACTTTGGGCATCTCCACATCGGGGGAAAGCGTTTCTTGTTTGATTGTGGACTTCCGATGTGAGGGCTGCCTAAGGCACATGAATCTGCTGCTATAAAACTGAAAGTAAGGATCAACTTATAGGCGTGTCTTTATTGCAAAGTCCTTTCCTACCTTACACATCATTGCACGTAGAGTTCCATGCCTAGGGTTGACGGTTAAGACTTGCTGAGCCATCGTGCTCACGGTTGCAATATTTTGAGTTGTGTGCAGGTGAGAGTTATGAGGAAGGTTCCGAGGACGAGGCGATGCCCCTGTCGGGGTACACAGCCGAGCTGGAGCCATGCACGCCGCCGTGATCTCCGATTACTTGCTGCTAGTGTGTAGCGTCCCCGGGCTGGACGGCTGCACTTTTGCATAGCTAGGATGAGAGGCCGTATATGTATATTACTTCCGTTGTATGAATAGGTTTTGTAAAAGACTTCCGCTGTTTTATATTAAATAAAAGTTTGTATGTTGTTCTTAATTCTTTTCGTGTGTGCTGTTGGGTGCCGCATCGCACGGCACCGCCCTATGCGATCCTGGAGTGGGTGAACCACGGGGTGGTCCCCACAGAATTCAGATTATATATTACCACGAATAACAGAGTTTATTACAATACCTCATGAGTCTTGGGCTCATGTTCACAGTGGAAGTCTTATTTCTATGCAGCGGAAGTCTTTATTCTAATGCGGAAGCAATTCAACTAATGCGGAAGCAAATCTAAGCAGAAGTGGCTCCATCTCTACTCCCTCCACAGACAAGGTTGAGAATAGATCACACGCCATAAAGCTCCACTTGGTCTTCATAGTAGGCTTCTCTTGCTGCTGATGATGAAGTAATAATGCAAGTTTGAGTACAATGATGTACTCAGCAAGTGCGGGAAAATACATGATATGCAGCTCATAAACAAGGTAGGTGTAAAAAGGCTTATTTGCAGAAGAGCAGATTTATAAAACCATGATAAAACAGCAACTTAACTTTAGGTGAATGTAATCCCAGCATGTATTAAATCATCAACATACCTCCATCACTTCCTGTGTTCCATCCGAACATTAACCAACCTCATTCTTACTCACGAATACCTCCTCGTATTCGCTACCATCTCACAAATACCTTCCCGTATTCGCTACCATCTCACTCATAAAACAACTTCGTCTCACACCAAGACAAACTCGTTGCCATGACTCAACAGTCATGCAACCATCATATCACCCAGACTTCAACAGTCCCAAACCAAACCATAACCAAACCAAAAACCTTCCCAATAACCATCCCAACTAATCATTGCAGTTTAGCCAGGTGCTCGTGACCGTAAGCTCGGCTATCATGATAGTTTTAGACTCTACAGAGTTTGCACCTCTTTACCCACAAGTTTGTGATTTCGTCACCCGTCGGCGACTGCAGAACCTCCATTATACCAGTACACGACTGTCGGTGTATGGTCAAGAGATCACAAAATAGCCTTTACAAAGGGGTTACTAGATGTATGGACTCACTAAGGTTTCACCGGCAGGCTAGAATCTCCAATTCTCCCACCCACGGGCCCCCTCTTGTGCCATGCAGTTCCCAGGGCAGTCCTCACTCAACTCCCATTCCCCGCGCCTTCCACAGTCCATAACACTCTAGCAACTTACCTAATTACTCAGCTAAGCCACACCCATACTTGGCCTTGTGGTGGCACTATTATCCTGGCATGTGCATGCATGAACCGGTCCTTAGATCTATGGCAAGTAAACCACCATCTCATGCTACCTCATTCACAAACCCAGTCTTGCCTAGATCTCCCTCTGATCCATGTTCATTATTAACATCAGTTTCTCCTTATCAATACGAGTGCAGTTAGCTAGACACATCTATCTCGCTTCCCAATCCCATAGACTCAGCGAAGCATAAAGCAAAAACCATACCCGACTCATAAAACTTCCCAGGCGACAAGGGTGGTTTAACCAAAACTAGTAAACTCCTATAAAAAGGGTTTCCCATCATGTTTGACTCAGTACGCACACCTTTTCGCAAAACAAAACAGTTTTACCCAAAACATAGGATCAACATGGTCAAGGAGCACTTGCCTTGTTCTTGTGGTTCCGGTTGTTCTTGGATCTCAAAACCTGGTTGCTGCAGTTCGTTGTAGACAGCTCCCTGAGCTTGTCCTGCTAGGTAGGATCACGTGCACACAAGATTCACAGCAATCAATATCATGCACAAACCTTAAACTAGATGCGATGATGCATATGCATGCTATCCTATGGCTTGTATGGACAGAGGTGTTCGGATCAAAGGTGGACGTGGCAATGATCTTGTCTTTAGATCAATCTGATCATCAAGTGATCTGTCCACGAGAAGGCTTCTGTTAGAAAGGAATCAAAGAACAGATGCAAACAAAAGAAAACACAACGATATCCTAAGGTGGTATTGGGGCCTACCTTATGTTCCTCTCGGTCTTCGAGGTCCTCCTCAGACCGCTGGGCTTTCCTCCGGCGATCTTCCTTGCCGTGCTCCGGCGATGGCTTTCTCGGCGAGTTGGGGCTAGGGCTCTAAGTCGTCGGCTCAGGAGTTGGAAAAAAGGTTTGTGGTTTCAGCCAGAGGTTTTGGGTTCTATTTATAATTGGGAAGAGAAGAGTCCTAATCTGATTGTATCCCGAATAAGAGTTTTATTCAGATCGTCGTTGGATCCTATCATCTTATCTTTAGTTGATTTGGTGCGGTAACGTTGTGGAATTCAGGTCGGTTTTCTTTACGTACTGATATTCTTACGCGTAACCGCCGCTCCAGAACTCGTTACCTTCGCGGCGATGAGCTCCGGAGGCTCCATGTGTCCTTCCAGGGCCTGGTATCTCCTTCTCCGCAGAGACGAGCTCCGGTTGTGCCACGTGTCAATTGACAGAGACCTCCCCCTCCTTTGGAGGTGAGCTCCGCGCACGCCACGTGTTGGCGCCGGTCTTTCCTCTCTTCTTTCTTTAGGGACATGCCCCGAGGTCAACACGTATCCAGCAGCGAACAGACCTCCCGGAGATAAGATCCAGTGTCGACACATGTCCGATAGAACCGGACCTCTTGGAGATGGACTCCGAGATCGACACGTATCCCGCGCGACCGGTCCTCTGATTTCCGTGAGGACTAGCTCCGAGGATGACACGTGTCCTGCGGAAATGCCTTTGCTTCTTCCGCAGAGGCTAGCTCCATGGGCAACACGTGTCCCACAGGATCGGACCTCTCCCCTTTGCGGAGACGAGTCCCGAACCTGCCATGTAGTCAGCTTGGCGGCGGTCTCTCCCCACCTCGCAGGGATGAGCTCCGAACACGCCACGTGGCCAGCGGCCGCGGTGAGTTGTCTTCGGCGCTTTCTGAAAGCTGGATTCGGCTCTCATTGGCTATTCCTTTGATATTTTTCTCTGTTCCTTCTTTTCTTAAAATGTTTCGTCTTCATAAAACATGAACATATGCTGACACCCGAGATGAGGGTGTCACAGTTTATTGGCTGGCAGGATGTGACATGGTGCACCAGTCTGTGATGCGACTGGGCGCAACGGCACCTGACAGAGTTGTGCTCCGCGTATTCGCGTCTTGAGAAGGCGCGGGCCTTGAATACCTTGTATGGGCAAGGTATGGTGCGTCTTTACACCTGCTGCCTACCGCGCGGGGACAGGCAGCGCCGTCCTGCTGGCCACGTGGCGGACCCGGAGCTCTCCTCTGAGGAGGGGGAGGTTCGGCCCCGCGGGACACGTGGAGCCTTCAGACCTCTCCCCGCGGAGGGGGAGGTCTGGCTTCTGTCGGCCACATGGCGGGCCCGGAGCTCTCCTCTGAGGAGAGGGAGGTCCGGCCCCGCGAGACACGTGGCGCCTTCGGAGCTCTCCCCGCGGAGGGGGGAGGTCCGTCTGCTGCTGGCCACGTGGCGGACCCGGACCTCTCCTCTGAGGAGAGGGAGGTCCGGCCCCGCTGGACATGTGGCTCCTTCGGAGCTCTCCCTGCGGAGAAGGGCAAGATCCTTAGGCATTTTCCCTTGTGCACGGGGGTACCCCATATCGAGGGTACCGACAGTGGCCCCCGGGCCCATCTCGGGGGAGATAGCGAGCCCGAGGTGGGGCCTCCGTCTCTTCTGTTCCGTGCACTTCCTCTAAGTCCCGCATTGACAGCTGCTGGAGCACGAACAGTCGCGGGATCGTGGGAGCGTCCGCCCACTTGATGGTTGCTTTTACTGCGGCGGTTCCCAAGGCTACAACTTCTGCATGTTGCGACGCTTTCTTCGGGAACCGCCGAAGCACCTTGCCGGCTCGTCTTCTTGGGAGACTGACTCCTTGACCCACCGCTTCAGCTGGGCGGCTTGGGTCCACCTGTCATTGGCGCTCGGTCTTGGAGCCAAGTGGTTTCCCATGGGGTGTATTCGAAGAGTTTTGAGTTGCTTCGAATCGCACCCGGGAAGTTTTAAAAAGGGGATCTTACCCACATCACGGCTTCCCTTCGCACTTCCCAGCGCTTTTCCTTGGATTCTTGCGCCCTTGTCTTCCCTGTCGTCGAGCTCTTCCCTGTCATGGCTTCCAACCCGCCCCCAGAGAAGAAGCGCGCTCGATCTCCTCCGGTGGCGGCATCCATGCCAAGTCGGGAAAACAGGGTGCCTGCACCTCCTGCTTCTGGAGATGGCGCCCTCCTTCCTCAAGTAGCGACGGGACTCCTCTTAAGCGACAACAGGCCAAAGGTTCCCGGACGTCGCGCCCTCCTTCCTCAAGTAGCGGAGTCTCCAGGGAACCTGTTGATGCGTCAAGGGGGGCTTCTGGAGCGTCCCCTGCTCCGTCAGTCCAGACGACTGTGGAGCGGGGGCTCTGGGGGTCCTATCCCGGCTCGGAAGTCGGAGTTCAGGGCCGCTGGAGGGTTCGCGCTTCTCGGCCGTCCCCAACTGATGGGGAGTCTGCGCCGTTGCGCTCGGAAACCGAGACAGTTGCAGCGGCCCCCAAGCCAGCGCGAGTTCCTCCTGTTCCGGTCTGCCCGGATTCTACGTCAGCGCCAACTCCTTCCACTCGTCCCTCTCCACCGGCTGAGGGGCTAGCTGTCAGTGAGGGTTCGGCGGGTCCTGCTGTCGAGGTCCCGACGCCAGCTTCTCCTGACCGGCATCTCATCCCGGCCCCCGGCGCGTCGTCCTTTCTCGAGGACAATGTGATGGAGGAGATCGGGGGTGCCGCTCCGACCTCTTCTACCCCACTGCCCCTGGCGGATGCCTTCGTGCTCGCCCAAGCGCCTTGCCGGCTCGTCTTCTTGGGAGACTGACTCCTTGACCCACCGCTTCAGCTGGGCGGCTTGGGTCCACCTGTCATCGGCGCTCGGTCTTGGAGCCAAGTGGTTGCCCATGGGGTGTATTCGAAGAGTTTTGAGTTGCTTCGAATCGCACCCGGGAAGTTTTGAAAAGGGGATCTTACCCACATCACGGCTTCCCTTCGCACTTCCCAGCACTTTTCCTTGGATTCTTGCGCCCTTGTCTTCTCTGTCGTCGAGCTCTTCCCTGTCATGGCTTCCAACCCGCCCCCAGAGAAGAAGCGCGCTCGATCTCCTCCGGTGGTGGCATCCGTGCCAAGTCGGGAAAACAGGGTGCCTGCACCTCCTGCTTCTGGAGATGGCACTCCGTCCGGTAGCGACCCCAAGAGGTCCCGGGCTCATCATCCCGAAGGGACTCCTCTTAAGCGACAACAGGCCGAAAGTTCCCGGACGTCGCGCCCTCCTTCCTCAAGTAGCGGAGTCTCTAGGGAACCTGTTGATGCGTCAAGGGGGGCTTCTGGAGCGTCCCCTGCTCCGTCAGTCCAGGCGACTGCGGAGCGGCCGTCGGCAGCGACGGCAGGCTCTGGGGGTCCTACCCCCGGCTCGGAAGTCGGGGTTCAGGGCCCGCTGGAGTGTTCGCGCTTCTCGGCCATCCCCAACTGATGGGGAGTCTGCGCTGTTGCGCTCGGAAACCGAGACAGCTGCCGCGGCCTCCAAGCCAGTGCGAGTTCCTCCTATTCCGGTCTGCCCGGATTCTATGTCAGCGCCAACTCCTTCCACTATTCCCTCTCCACCGGCTGAGGGGCCAGCTGTCAGTGAGGGTTCGGCGGGTCCTGCTGTCGAGGTCCCGGTGCCATCTCCTAACCGGCGTCTCATCCCGGCCCCCGGCGCGTCGTCCTTTCTCGAGTACAATGTGATGGAGGAGATCGGGGGTGCCGCTCCGGCCTCTGCTGCCCCACTGCCCCTGGCGGATGCCTTCGTGCTCGCCCAAGCGAGCGTCCGGCAGGTCCTGGCCGCACTTGGTCGTGAGTGGGAGGAGCAGACGGTCGAGAGGGATCGCCTCCTCATCTGGGGGAACCTTTTGCGGGAGCGGACCGCGAAGGTCAAGGGCGAGCTCGACTCCAGGCGAGAATCGCTTGACATCATGGAAGCGCTCCTCAACCGGCAGAAGCGGGCTGTCGACCGTCTGGACTCCGAGACACGGCGGCTCCACAGGGAGGCCCTTGAGGTGCATGCCCAGGCCGAGGAGAGCCTCTCTGCCGTGGAGGAGGTGCGGCAGAGGTTGGAGCGCCGTAAGCGCGCCGTTGAGGACCAGGAGCGCTCCACGGCAATCGAGGCGAAGAGGGTCGCCGCGCGGCTTGTGGCAGGCGAGGACGACCTGCGAGCTCGGGCCAGGGAGCTAGTGGCCCAGGGGGCTGACCTTGCCATGAGGGAGGAGCAGGTCTACCGGGAACGTCAGGCGATCCTTGATCGGGAGCTAGCTGTTGACTTCCGGGCTTCAGAGCTGGAGCGACTTGCCCAGTCTCTCCACCTTCGGGAAAGCTCCCTGACGGCCAAGGAGAAGGAATCCTCCGAGGGAAGCCGTGACGCCCTGCGAGCAGCCCGCCACGAGGTAGAGGAGCTCTTGGCTTCGCGGTCCTCCGAGGCCTGTGCGGTCTCGAACTTTGTCGACCAGGCAGGGTCCGCCTTGGTCCCTCTTGGCTTCAGCCCGGTGAAAGCAGCGGCCCCTGCGCTGAAGGTGGCTGAAGTGATCCCCGCACCGGAGTCACTCGGCGCCAAGCTGAGTAGGCTGGACTGGGTGGTCGCCAGCGAGCTTGAGGCAGAGGGACGGGTCCTGGCCTTGGAGGTTGCTACGCATGTGTTGACATGCTTCAGGAGCCGGGACCCTTCTTTCTCACTGGAGCCAGTGAGAGAGGGCCCTGCCGTGGAGCGGGAGGAGACCGCCAGGGCTGAAGTCGGGGATGTGGCCGCCCTTGTAGCCTCCAGGTTCCGGCGCGAGCCAGGGGGACCCTAGGGCTTGTTTCTTTCTTTTTTATCAAGTCTGTAGTCCAGCTCATGGAGCCATGAATAAATAGACTCTCTTGAATATTTGTGCCTGTGATGCTTTTTGTCTTCTTCTTGGTTTTGCCTGGCCGAGCCCTTAGCTCCGCAAGGTACTCAGAGGCCTTCACCAATCTCAAAGCTCTGCACAGACACCTTCCCCGGGTCCTTACTGTATTAAGGGCCCCGGAGGTCTCCGGAGCTCACCCCCCTGAGGATGGGAGGGGTCCGGATCCGCCGGCCACGTGGCGGGCCCGGAGCCCCCCTCTAAGGAGAGGGAGGTCCGGCCCCACGGGTCACGTGGAGCCTTCGGAGCCCCTGCCCCCCGGAGGGGGAGGTCCGGCTTGCACCGGCCACGTGGCGGGTCCGGAGCTCCTCCTAAGGAGGCTGGAGCTCCGGCCCCGCTGGACACGTGGGGCCTTCAGGCCCCGTCCCTTTTGAAGGGGCGAAACCCGGACCTTCCGGTTCGGCGCTGGAGTAGTCGTTGGCTCCTTGCCACCCCTCCTGATGTAGCCCCCGTAGCTATAACCTGGAGGTACTGCACACAGGTAGAGGAAACGTAATTCTCCTCGAGGGGTCTTCCCTTTCCCGTCTCTCAGTCTTATTCGGCTTATGGTCCTAGTCCGGTATACGGGACTTGGGCAATTCTGTGCGCGAGGCACCGGGGCTCTGGCTCCCTCCAAGGTCCGGGTACGACCGTCCGGCCCCTGGTACCGGACTGTTTGCCGGGGAAGGAGAGTGCACAGGCTTTGGGTACGGGACCAGGCAAAGCGGCTGTACTCCCCTAGACCTCCAGAGGGCAGGGTGCGCACGCTTTGGGTACAGAGCCGACTAAGCGGGATACGCACCCTGGACCCCCCATGCACGGCGCCGGCCTTTCCTGGAGGTGACTGTCGGTACCTGAGATATGGGGTACCCCCGCGCACAGGGTAAAATGCCTAAGGTGCTCGCCCTTCTCCGCAGGGAGAGCTCCGAAGGCGCCACGCGTCCGGCGGGGCCGGACCTCCCTCTCCTCAGAGGAGAGCTCCGGGCCCGCCACATGGCATACAGAAGCCGGACCTCCCCCTCCGCGGGAGAGAGGTCCGAAGACACCACGCGTCCAGCGGGGCCGGACCTCCCTCTCCGTAGAGGAGAGCTCCGGGCCCGCCACGTGGCATACAGAAGCCGGACCTCCCCCTCCGCGGGGAGAGGTCCGGAGGCTCCACGTGCCCCGCAGGCCGGACCCTTCTCTCCTCAGAGAAGGGCTCCGGACCCGCCACGTGGCCAGAAGAACGGTGCTGCCCGCCCCCGAGCGGTAGGCAGCGGGCGTAAAGGCGCCCCACACCTTGCCCGTACAAGGTATTCAAGGCCCGCGTCTTCCCAAGATGCGGAAACGCGGAGCACGCGTCTGTCAGGTGCCGTTGTGCCCAGTCGCATCACAGACTGGCGCGCGGTGTCAGAACCTGCCAGCTAATAAACGCTGCGACAAGACATCCCATGCCGCCTGCGCCATCATCAACCACTACGACTAGCGTGCGGCATGGGCAGGGCGGCAAGATGAAGACTCAGAAGCCTTCGACTAGAGGCAACAACCGGCGTAACTACAGATACGGTAGATAATAGACACCCCCAAGCTCAGGCCCCCGGCCCTGAGCAGCAAGCAATACAGCGAGCTCCATAGCTCGCCGTGGACATAGGGTTTTACGCTCCGGCGCCCTGAACCACGTAAAACTCGCCGTGTCAAGCTCTCCCTAACTCGTCCATCTGCGCAAGCTTTCCGCTAGGAGTCTAGCCCCGCCGAAAAAAGAACCTCCGCGGGCTGCCCAGTGCAGGCCCGGGGGAAGTGTCGACCGAACACTTTGACATTTGGCGCGCCAGGTAGGGGTCTTTTCCCCTAGTGCGACGAGTTTCCGCCGACGAAGATGACCAAGCTCCCTTCAGCGGCAAACTCTCCCCCCCCCCCCACGTTCACGGCGAACCGTGACCACTGGGGAGTACATGTCGACACACTCAGGACGGAGTGTGTCGGCACAAGCGGGTAGCCAGCAGCCGACTCCGGCAACGCCGACTCCGGCTATGCAGGCCCCGACCAGTGTGAGGTCTTCTGCAGCGCTGAGCGTACACCATGGAGGTGCGCTAGCTGCAGCAAGAGCGCTGCTGCGCAACCCACCTGCGGGGGATGCACCCCATTCAGCGACCCAGCAATGGGTCCGCGAGGTGGACCGCCTCGTCGTCGCCGCCGCGAACCCTCGGTTTCGGCGAGGATGGCGCCCAGGGCAACCGGCTGTGTCGCTGACGCGCACACCCACGGTTGACGGGCTAACGGCGGATTCCAGCTCCTCCAGGCTCCTGTCGACGGACCTGCGAAGGGAACTGGAACGGTGTCACTTGGGGCAGGACGCCCGGGTGTACCTCGAGCGACGCCGAGAAAGGCGTCGCAACCATGAGGCAGGCGACAGCATGTCGTCGGCCTCGACATAACCAGAAGGGAAGGTCTTCGCCATGCGAGCCCCGCCTCAGGCATATGCTGCGCAGCATGTGCCACAACCATATGCGCTGCAAGTAGCGGCCCCGGTCTATGGTGCAGCCTTGCCCATGCCGGGATACGCGGTGCCAGGTGCGAACCACATGTTCGCAGCGCCAGTACCTGCAGCAGCAGGTGCAGGATGTGCGGCCCTTGCACCCCACCTTCGCTTCGCAAGGTGGCCACGCAAGTTTCGCCCGCACCTGCCCGAGAAGTACGACGGCAGCGTCAACCCAGCAAAGTTCCTCCAGATCTACTCCACCGCCGTACTTGCTGCAGGAGGCGACGAGGCTGTCATGGCCAACTACTTCCCCGTCGCCTTGACCGGCCCAGCCCGGTCTTGGCTCATGAATCTACCTCAGGGGTCCATAACCTCCTGGGGTGAGCTCTGCCGGCAGTTCGTCGCCAACTTCGGCAGCTCCTACACCCCTCCCGGCACGGAGCTCGACCTCCACGCCATCAAACAACAACCTGGGGAGTCACTGCGCTCTTTCATCCAGCGGTTCTCTCAGGTGCGCAACACCATCCCACATATCCAAAGCGCCTCTGTGGTGGTGTCGTTCCGACAGGGTGTCCGGGATGAGAAAATGCTTGAGAAGCTCGCGACCAGAGAGGTCCGTGACGTCTCGGAGCTCTTTAGCCTGGCGGACAATTGCGCCAGAGCGGCTGAAGGGCGGAACTGGCACGCACTGCCGACCTCCGAGTCAGGAGGGCAGCCTGGGTCCGGTGCTGCTGCCTATGGGGGTGGCAAGAAGACCAAGAACCGGGGGAGTGGAAAGATGAAGTCACCATTCACGGCCCCCGTCGCCGCAGATGCGACGACCAGTGGAGCTCGGGGGCCACGCCCCGACAAGAGGCAGCGGCAATCACCGGCCCTAGACAGTGGCCAAGGCGGGCTATGCCCCGTGCATGGCACCTGCAACCATACTGCTGCCGAGTGCTGGGAGATCCAGAGGCTCGCAGAGCGCTTCCGCAATGGAAGACAGCAGAGGGCTGAAGCACCGCCCTACCCTCAGAGGGATGGCAAACAGAAGGCCGATGCCCCAGTCACCGCTGCCCACCAGGTGGGGTTCCAGGAGCCTCAGCGTGTCATAAAGACAGTGCATGACGGTGAGGACTCCAGTTCCGACGGTGACGGGCCAGGGCGTTAGCCAACTACGGCACGCCTCCGTGCCTCGAACATACCTCTCGGGGGCCGCCTAAGGTCCGTCAACCCCTTGAAGGCCTTGCCAGAAGGGGAAGACGAATTAGGTCATCCAAGGCGAGCCCGGGTCCACCTAACCCTTGAAGGCCTTAGCCAGAAGGGGAGAACTCCCCGGGGGCCCCCGAGAGAAGCCACGCAGGACCTGATCCAGCGTGAAGATAACAACCTCGACAAGACTCGGCCTGCAGGGAACACCCCACAATGCACGGTCTCGGCTAATGCTCTAAGCACTACCGCCAAAGAACCAAACGCGACGGGGGCCCGCAAGAGGGCAACCTGGTGAAGCGGCACGCTATATTCCAAGAAGGACCTATAAGCTCTCCCCCAGCAGGGAAGGTCCCTTCCGAATCATGAAAGCTGCCGCCCCAGGTACACATGCCTTTCAACCGAGAGTGGGATCCATTCCCAAAAAATCCTTGCCATGAAGCAACACTGTAAGTCCTACTTACTGAGCGTCGGTAGAACAGGGTTATTCACTTCTGTAATAGACCCCATAGAATTTAGGAACAGAGCTTGGGGTAGCTAAGTCTCAAGGGACGGTACAGGACTACGTCCAGTTTAGCCTGGTTCCGACCCTAAGCGCGTAGAGTCTTGCTTCCCTTGTAGACGAGGCGGAACATTGCCCCCATGTACAGCCAGAATTCCACCTATGGGCACGAATACAGAGACCTGTTCTACTTAGCTCTCTCTCATGCGCTCATTTAAATTATGCATTAATTTTTATGATCGCACTATCTCTGTATGTTCATCGTACATCTAGCTCCCCCTCTCCTGCGCTCATCCATAGTCGGCATTTGCTATCCTACCGAAGGCGGCTGCGCTTGAGGCACCTGCCGATGGCCGAGTGAGTCTCTCGGGCCTCCCCCAGTCAGGTGTTGCGGTGCCAGTTGGTTACCTCCAGGAAAGGCTAGCGTTGTGCATGGGGGGTCCAGGGTGCGTATCCAGCTTAGCCGGCCCAGAGCCCAAAGCATGCGCATCCTGCCCTCCGGAGGTCTAGGGGAGTACGTCCGCTTTGCCTGGTCATGAACCCAAAGCGCGTGCACTCTGCTTCCCCAGCGCATGGCCCGGTACTAGGGATCAGACGGCCGTACCCGGACCTCGGAGGGAGCCGGAGCTCCGGCGCCTCATGCACAGAATTGTCCAAGCCCCGTATAGCAGGTCAGGACCATAAGACGGATAAGACTAGGAGACGGGAGGGGAGGACCCCCCGAGGAGAATTACGTTTCCTCTGCCTGTGTGCAGGACCTCCAGGTTACGGCAACAGGGACTGCATGAAGCGGGGGGAAAGGAGCTACCAGCTACTCCGGCCTGGGACTGGAAGGACCGGGACCTGCCCCTCCAGCAGGGGCGGGGCCCAGGGGCCCCACGTGTCCAGCGGGCCCAGAACTCTCTCCTTCCTTGAGGAGGGCTCCGGGCTCGCCACGTGGCAGGCAGGAACCGGACCTCCCCCCTCAGTGGGAGGGCTCCGAAAGCCCTATGTGTCCGACATGGCCGGAGCTCCCGTCTCTTGAGGAGGAGCTCCGGACCCGCCACGTGGCAGGCAGATTTGGAGCCCCCCATAGGGCGAGGTTCGGAGACCTCCGGGGGCCCCTAACACAGTTAGGACCCGGGGAGGGTGTCTGTGCAAAGCTCCGAGATTGGAAATGGCCTCTGAGTACCTTGCGGAGCTAAGGACTCAGCCAGGCAAAGCCGAGAAGGAGAGAAAAAGCATCACAGACACAAGTATCCAAGAGAGTCAAATTAAGCAAGGCTCCATGAGCTGGACTACAGACTCGATAAAAAAGGGAAAAACAAGTCCTAAGGACCTCCCGGCTCTCGCCGGAACCTAGCGGCTACAAGGGCGGCCACATCCTCGACTTCAGCCCTGGCCGCTTCCTCCCGCTCCGCGGCTGGGCCCTCTCTCGCTGGCTCTAGCGAAAAAGAGGGGTCACGGCTCTTGAAGCATGCCAGCACATGCGAGGCGACCTCTAAAGCTAAGCCGCGGCCCTCGGCCTCAAGCTCGCTGGCGACCACTGAGTCAAGTCTGTCTAGCTTGGCGCTGATCGACTCCAACGCAGGGATCACCTCTGCCACCTTCAATGCGGGAGTCATTGCCCTCACCGGACTGAAGCCAAGAGGGATCAGGGCAGACCCCGCTCGATCCACGAAGCTTGAGACTGCAAGAGCCTCGGAGGACCGCAGGGCTGAGAGCTCCTCCACCTCGCGGCGGGCCGCCTGCAGAGCCTCCAGATTCCTCTCGGAGAATTCCTTCTCTTTGGCCGCCAGGGAACTCTCCCGAAGGTGGAGAGTCTTGGCTAGCCGCTCCAACTCAGCGGCCTTGAAGCCGGCGGTCAACTCCCGGTCCAAGACCGCCCGGCGATCATGGGAGACCTGTTCCTCCCTCAAGTCGAGGTCTGCCTTCAGAATCTCCAGCTCCTCCATCCGAGCTCGGAGGTCATCCTCGCCCGCAGCCAGCTGCGCGGTGACCCTCTCTGCCTCAGCTGCCACGGAACGCTCCCGCTCCTCGACGGCGAGTTCACGGCGCTCCAACCGCTGCCGTATTTCCACAGAAGCAGAGAGGCTCTCTTCGGCCCGGGCGTGTGCCTCCAGGGCCTCCCTGTTGATCCGCCGCGACTGGGTGTCCATGCGGTCAACAGCCCGCTTCATCCGGTCGACGAGCGCTTCTCTGAAGTCGAGCAACTCCTGCCTGGAGTCGAGCTTACTCTTAACCTTTGCGGTCCTCTCCCGCAAAAGGTTCCCCCAGGTGAGGAGGTGATCCCGTTCAACCGTATACTCCTCCCGCTCGTGCCCTAATGCAGCCAAGACCTGCCGAACGCTTGTCTCGGCAAGCGTGAAGGCATCCGCCAGAGGCAATGGAGCAACAGAGGCCGGGGCAGTCCCCCCGACCTCCTCCATTATCTCTTCCTCAGGAAGAGTCGGCGCACCAGCAACTGAGACGAGACACCGATCAGGTGAAGTTGGCTCCGAGGCTCTGGCAGCCAGGCCTGCCGGGCTCTCTTCAGCTTCTGGCTCCTTGATCTGAGGAGAGGGGCGAACCGGGGAAGGCGGTGCTGGAGAAAGGGCCGGGCCGCCTAGTGCAGGGTCGACCTGCGCCGGCTTGGGGGCCGCGGTGGCCGTCTCGGCAGGAAGAGACGACGCCGCCGTGGGGTCCGGGCACACCGGAACAGGAGAAGTTCGCGCTGGCCTGGGGGCCGCGGCAGTTGCCCCTGGCTCCGAAAGCTGCGGCACAGATTCCTCGCTAGAAGGGGAAGGCCGGGAAACGTGGACACTCCAGCGGGCTCTGAACCCCGACTTCCGAGCTGGGTAGGATTTCCAGAGCCCGCTACCGTCTCCGACGGCCGCTCCGCAGTCGCTTGGACTGGCGGAACAGGGGACGCCCCAGAGGCTTCCCCCAGCGCATCAGCCCGGGGCCTCTTCGAGTCGCCACCGGAGGGAGTGTCAGGCACCCCAGAATCCCGACTTGGCACCGACGCCGTTGCTGGAGGAGATCGAGCGCGTTTCTTCTCTAGCAGCGGGTTGGAAGCCATGGCAAGGGAGAACTCAAAGGCAAGAGAGCAAAAGCACAAGAGTCCGAGAAGAAACGCAGAGAAGTGCGAAGGGAAGCTGCAATGTGGGTAAGACCCCCTCTAAAAAGCTTCCCGGTGCAATTCCAAGCGATTCGGAACTCTTCGAATACCCCGCACCCGTAACCGCTTTGGTTCCTAGACCGAGTGCCGATGAAGGGTGGGCCCAAGCCGCTTAACTGAAGTGGTGGGGTCAAGGAGTCAGTCTCCTAAGAAGATGAGCCGGCAAGGCACTTCGGCGGTTCCCGAAGAAAGCGCCGCAACGTGCAGGAGTGGCAGTCTTGGGAACCGCCGCAGTAAAAGCAATCATCAAGTGAGCGCACGCTCTCACGATCCCGTGGTCATTCGTGCTCCGGCAGCGGTCAATTCGGGACTTAGAGAAAGTGCGCGGATCGGAAGAGACGGAGGTCCCACCTCGGGCTCGCTATCTCCCCCGAGATGGGCCCGGGGGCCACTGTCGGTACCTGAGATATGGGGTACCCCCGCGCACAGGGTAAAATGCCTAAGGTGCTCGCCCTTCTCCGCAGGGAGAGCTCCGAAGGCGCCACGCGTCCGGCGGGGCCGGACCTCCCTCTCCTCAGAGGAGAGCTCCGGGCCCGCCACGTGGCATACAGAAGCCGGACCTGCCCCTCCGCGGGAGAGAGGTCCGAAGACGCCACGCGTCCAACGGGGCCGGACCTCCCTCTCCGCAGAGGAGAGCTCCGGGCCCGCCACATGGCATACAGAAGCCGGACCTCCCCCTCCGCGGGGAGAGGTCCGGAGGCTCCACGTGCCCCGCAGGCCGGACCCTTCTCTCCTCAGAGAAGGGCTCCGGACCCGCCACGTGGCCAGAAGAATGGTGCTGCCCGCCCCCGAGCGGTAGGCGGCAGGCGTAAAGGCGCCCCACACCTTGCCCGTACAAGGTATTCAAGGCCCGCGTCTTCCCAAGATGCGGAAACGCGGAGCACGCGTCTGTCAGGTGCCGTTGCGCCCAGTCGCATCACAGACTGGCGCGCGGTGTCAGAACCTGCCAGCTAATAAACGCTGCGACAAGACATCCCATGCCGCCTGCGCCGTCATCAACCACTACGACTAGCGTGCGGCATGGGCAGGGCGGCAAGATGAAGACTCAGAAGCCTTCGACTAGAGGCAACGACCGACGTAACTACATATACGGTAGATAATAGACAATCTTTCCGGGACCACCTGTCGGGTCCCGGCTCCCCTTGTAAGCCACCCGAGTCTTGGACTATAAAAGGCTCGGGTAGGCGTCGATAGCAAGGGTTCGCATTTTGCAACTCATATGCTAGCCATACACTCTCAAGCTGTAACTCACCCCAAGCTCAGGCCCCCGGCCCTGAGCAGCAAGCAATACAGCGAGCTCCATAGCTCGCCGTGGACGTAGGGTTTTACGCTCCGGCGGCCTGAACCACGTAAAACTCGCCGTGTCAAGCTCTCCCTAACTCGTCCATCTGCGCAAGCTTTCCGCTAGGAGTCTAGCCCCGCCGAAAAAAGAACCTCCGCGGGCTGCCCAGTGCAGGCCCAGGGGAAGTGTCGACCGAACACTTCGACAGTGACCAACTGGCACCGCAACACCTGACTGAGGGAGGCCCGAGAGGCCCCCTTGGCCATCGGCAGGTGCCTCAAGTGCAACCGCCTTCGGTAGGATAGCAAATGCTGACTATGGATGAGCGCAGGAAAAGGGGAGCTAAATGTACGGTGATCATACATAGAAAGTGCGGTCATAAAAACTAATACGTAATTTAAATGAGCACATGAGAGAGAGCGAAGTAGAACAGGTTTCTGAGTAAATGCCCATAGGGGGAAGTCAGGCTGTACATGGAGGCAATGACCCTCCTCATTAAGAAGGGAAGCAAGACTCTACGCGCTTAGGGTCGGAACCAGGCCAAGCTGGACGTAGTCCTGGACCGTCCCCTGAGACTTAGCTGCCCCGAGCGCTGTTCCTAGACTCTATGGGATTTATTACAGAAGGGTATGGCCCTGTTCTACTAACGCTTAGGAGGTAGGACTTACTGTGTTGTTCCATGCCAAGGGTTTGAGAACGGATCCCATCCTTGGTTGAAAGGCATGTGTACCTGGGACGACAACTTTCATGACTCGGAAGGGACCTTCCCGGCTGGGGGAGAGTTTAAAGGCCCTTCGCGGGAAAGTGTGTGCCGCGGCACCAGGTTGCCTTCCTGCAGGTCCCTGAAGCGTTTGGCCCTTTGGCGGTAGTGCTAGAGCACCAGCCGAGACCGTGCGTTGTGGGGTGTCACCTGCAGCCGAGCCTTGTCGACGAGGTCATCATCTTCACGCTGGATCAGGTCCTGCGCGGCTTCTCCTGGGCTCCTGGGCCACGTGGCAGGCCCGGAGCTATCCTCCGAGGGGAGGGAGCTCCGGCCCCGCTGGACACGTGGCGCCTTCGGAGCTCACCCCTGCAGAGGGGGTGAGGTCCGGCCTCCTAGGCCACATGGCAGGCTCGGAGCTATCCTCTGTGCAGAGGGGAGCTCCGGCCCCGCTGGACACGTGGCACCTTCAAACCTCGCCCAGGCAGAGGGAGCGAGGTCCTTAGGAAGTTTTACCCTGTGCGCGGGGGTACCCAGTATTGAGGGTACCGACAGCTCGGGTAGGCAACGTTAGCAAGGGTTCGCCTCTTACGCACCCTCACACTCTAGCCATTCGACATCTCACACCCTCAAGCTCAGGACTCAGGTTCTGAGCAGCAAGCAATACAGCGAGCAAATCTGCTCACCGTGGACGTAGGGTTTTACGCTCCGGCGGCGTGAACCACGTAAAAATTCCCGTGTCAAGCTTCTCCCTCAATCGTCACTAACGCTGAAGCTCTCCGTGAGCGACTAGCCCCTACAACAAAGAACATCCGTGGGCTGCCCAGAGCAGGCCCGGGGGAAGTGTCGGCTACACACTTCGACATTTGGCGCGCCAGGTAGGGGGCTTTTCCCTTGCGCGACGAGCTTCTGCCGGCGAAGATGACGAAGCTTCCTTCAGCGGCAAGCTCTCCCCACCCACGTTCACGACGTACGGTGACTAGCGGGGACTACGCCTCGACACACTCCGGACGGAGTGTGTCGGCGTGAGCTGGAAGCCAGCAGCCGACTCCGGCAGCGCAGGCTCCAGCGAGCGTGAGATCCTCTGCAGCGCTGAGCGTCTCCCACGGGGGCGCGCTAGCTGCAGCAAGAGTGCTACTGCGCAATCCACCTGCTGGGGACACGACTCAGTCAGCGACCCAGCAGTGGATTCACGATGTAGACCGTCTCGTCGTCGCCGCCGCAAACCCTCGACTTCGGCAGGGATGATGTCCCGGCCAACCGGCTGTGTCGCTGACGCGCACGCCAACGGTTGACGGGCAGACGGCAGATTCCCGCTCCACCAGGCTCCCATCGACGGACCTGAGGTCGGAGGTGGAACGATGCCACTTGGGAAAAGATGCCCGAGTGTTCATTGAGCGATGATGAGAAAGGCCTCGCAACCAGGAGGCTGGCAATAGCATGTCGACTGCCTCAACCCAGCCTGAGGCGCAGACGTTCGCCACGCGATCTCTGCCCCAGGCATACGCCACGCAGCATATGCCCCAGCTATATGCCCTGCAAATGGTGCCACCGGTCTATGGCGCAGCCTTGCCCATACGGGGTACACAGTGCCAGCAGTGAACCAAGCGTTCGTGGCACCAACGCCTGCAGCAACAGGAGCAGGATGTGCGGCCCTGGTGCCACACCTTCGCTTCGCGAGGTGGCCGCGCAAGTTTCGGCCGCACCTGCCCGAGAAGTACGATGGCAGTGTTAACCCAGCGGAGTTCCTCCAAATCTACTCCACCGCCATCCTTGCTGCAGGAGGGGACGAGGCCGTCATGGCCAACTACTTCCCTGTCGCCTTGACCGGCCCAGCCCGGTCTTGGCTCATGAACCTCCCCCAGGGTTCCATAACCTCTTGGGGAGATCTCTGCCGACAGTTCACTGCTAACTTCGGCAGCTCCTACACCCGGCCTGGCACGGAGCTTGACCTCCACGCCATCCAGCAACAACCTGGAGAGACGCTGCGCTCCTTCATCCAGCGGTTCTCCCAGGTACAGAACACCATCCCGCGTATCCAAAATGCTTCTGTGGTGGTGGCGTTCCGGCAAGGTGTACGGGACAAGAAGATGCTTGAGAAGCTCGTGACCAGAGAGGTTCGCGATGTCTCGGAGCTCTTCAGCCTGGCGGACAAGTGCGCCAGGGCAGCAGAAGGGCGGAACTGGCACTCACTGCCAGCCTCCGAGTCAGGACGACAGCCCGGATCTGGCGCTGCTTCCCATGGAAGCGGCAAGAAGATCAAGAACCGGGGCGGTGGCAAGATGAAGCCACCAACCGCGGCCCCCGTTGCTGCAGCAGAAGCACCCAGTGGAGCTCGGGGGCCACACCCCGACAAAAGGCAGCGACAGTCACCAGCTCCAGATGGTGACCAGGGCGAGCCATGCCCCGTGCACGATACCAGTTACCATACTGCTGCCGAATGCCGGGAGATTCAGAAGCTCGCGGAGCGCTTCCGCAAGGGGAAGCAGCTGCGAGCTGATGCCCCTCCCTTCCGTCAAAGGGAGGGCAAGCAGAAGGTCGACACTCAAGACAACGCCGACCACCAAGTGGAGTTCCAGGAGCGATGACGAGCACCGGAAGATGCTCTACGTCATCTACGGCGGGTCCGCTGACCCCTCGTCCCGAAGCGCGGTTAAGACTCTGCACCGAGCGGTAGCATCGGTGGCTCCCCTCCAAAGTACCGCGCCGCACCTCAAGTGGATGGGAACCCCCATCAGCTTCGGTGCCACCGACTGCCCCAGGAACATGGCTGGGGCCGGCCAACTACCGCTCTTGGTAGCACCCACCATCGCCAACGTGAGGATGTACCACGTTCTGGTAGATGGTGGGGCTGGGCTGAACCTCATCAGCCGCGCAACTTTTCAGAAGCTGCAGATCCCGATGGCCAAGCTTACCCCATCGAGCCCATTCTCAGGGGTAGGGCCGGGACAAGTCATTCCCTACGGCAACATCAGCCTTCCGGTGACCTTTGGGGCACCGGACAGCTATCGGACAGAGTACATTCTGTTCGACGTGGCGGAGATCGACCTCCCCTTCAATGCCATAATCGGCAGGCCAGCCCTGTACCGATTCATGGCAGTAGCCCACTACGGCTACCTTGTATTGAAGATGCCTACACCAACAGGCGTCCTCATGATTCGTGGAGACCGCACTGCTGCAGTGTCAGCCTTGGAAAAGCTCCAGGCACTTGCAACAGCTCGAGCACCAGCCCCTGGCAGTGCAGAACCGGACCGGCTCCACCCGAGTGCACGCCACCGTGCCTCTACCGCAGCACCCCGTGTGCAACCCCTCGACGAGGGCGACGTCCCCCTGAAGGTCGTCCAAGTCGGCGCCGATGCTGCCCGGACCACCCGGGTAGCCGGGGGCCTGGATAGCAAATAGGAAGGCACGCTCATCACCTTCCTCCGGCACAACGTCGACGTGTTTGCTTGGCAGCTGTCGCAGATGCCGGGGATCCCTAGGGAGGTGATCGAGCACCACTTGAAGATCTTCCCCAACGCCCGGCCAGTCCAACAGAAGCCTCGCAAGCAGTCCATCGAGCGGCAGAACTTCATCCGAGAAGAAATCAAGAAGCTGCTGGACGCTAGCTTCATATGGGAAGTCCACCACCCCCGGTGGTTGGCGAACCCCGTCGTCGTCCCGAAGGCCGGCGGGAAGCTCCGTATGTGCATCGACTACACCAGTCTTGTTGAAGTGTGCGATCGACACTTCCCCCGGGCCTGCACTGGGCAGCCCGCGGAGGTTCTTTTTTCGGAGGGGCTAGTTCCTAGCGGAGAGCTTGCGCGGATGGACGAGTTAGTGAGAGCTTGACACGGGAAGTTTTACGTGGTTCAGGCCGCCGGAGCGTAAAACCCTACGTCCACGGCGAGCTATGGAGCTCGCTGTATTGCTTGCTGCTCAGGGCCGGGGGCCTGAGCTTGGGGGTGAGTTACAGCTTGAGAGTGTATGGCTAGCGTATGAGTTGCAGAATGCGAACCCAGGGGTGCGGATGGCTAGAGTCCGAACCCCTGCTAACGTCGCCTACCCGAGCCTTTTATAGTCCAAGACTCGGGTGGCTTACAAGGGGGGGGGGGGCCGGGACCCGACAGGTGGTCCCGGGGAGATTGACTGATATCTACCGTATCTGCAGTTATGCCGGTAGTTGTCTCTGCCGAAGGCTTCTAAGTCTTCGTCTTGTAGCCCTGCCCATGCCGCATGCTAGTTGTAGTGGTTGATGACGGCGCAGGCGGCATGGAATGTCTTGTCGCGGCGTTTATTGGCTGGCAGGTTCTGACACCGCGCGCCAGTCTGTGATGCGACTGGGCGCAACGGCACCTGACAGACGCGTGCTCCGCGTTTCCGCGTCTTGGGAAGACGCGTGCCTTGAATATCTTGTACGGGCAAGGTGTGGGGCGCCTTTACGCCCGCTACCTACCGCTCGGGGGCAGGCAGCACCGTTCTTCTGGCCACGTGGCGGGTCCGGAGCCCTTCTCTGTGGAGAGAAGGGTCCGGCCTGCGGGGTACGTGGAGCCTCCGGACCTCTCCCCGCGGAGGGGGAGGTCCAGCTTCTGTATGCCACGTGGCGGGCCCGGAGCTCTCCTCTGCGGAGAGGGAGGTCCGGCCCCGCTGGACGCGTGGCATCTTCGGACCTCTCTCCCACGGAGGGGGAGGTCTGGCTCCTGTATGCCACGTGGCGGGCCCGGAGCTCTCCTCTGAGGAGAGGGAGGTCCGGCCCCGCCGGACGCGTGGCGCCTTCGGAGCTCTCCGGGCGGAGAAGGGCGAGTACCTTAGGCATTTTACCCTGTGCGCGGGGGTACCCCATATCGAGGGTACCGACAGTGGCCCCCGGGCCCATCTCGGGGGAGATAGCGAGCCCGAGGTGGGACCTTCGTCTCTTCTGATCCGCGCACTTTCTTGTCTTGAGTACTCCCTGTGCTGGCAGGGTCTTGATGGCTTCGATGTTCAGCCTCTTAGGAGAGGGTGAAGCCTGACATCGGAGCTCGGCCCGGCTGTGGGGGCGGAGGTCCGGAAGTCATCGGAGCTCAGGCCAGCGATGGGCGTGAGGTCCGGCATCAGCGCTCACTTCTGAAAGGAGGGCGAGGGCTAGCCTCGGAGCTCGGCCTGGCTGTGGAGGCGGAGTCCGGAAGTCATCAGAGCTCAGGCCAGCGAAGGGCGTGAGGTCCGGCATCAGCGCTCGCCTCTGAAAGAAGGGCAAGGGCTGGCCTCGGAGCTCGGCCCAGCTGTGGGGGCGGAGTCCGGAAGTCATCGGAGCTCAGGCCAGTGAAGGGCGTGAGGTCCGGCATCAGCGCTCGCCTCTGAAAGGAGGGCAAGGGCTGGCCTCGGAGCTCGGCCCAGCTGTGGGGGTGGAGTCCGGAAGTCATCGGAGCTCAGGCCAGCGAAGGGCGTGAGGTCCGGCATCAGCGCTCGCCTCTGAAAGGAGGGCGAGGGCTGGCCTCGGAGCTCGGCCCAGCTGTGGGCGCGGAGGTCCGGAACTGCTCAGTGGTCCCCCCTTTCCTATCCCTTAGTCTCATTTGGCTTACTGTCCCAGGCCGGAATACGGGGCTTGGGTAATCCAGTGCACTTGGTCCCGGAGGTCTGGCCCCAGCCCTAGTCAGGGTGTAACCGCCCGGCCCCCTGGTACTCAGACCGTAGCGCCGGGAGGCAGAGTGCGCATGCTTTTGGTGCAAGACCAGGCAAAGCAAGGCTCCTGACCCCCCGTTCTAGCGTAGGTCTTTTCTCGGAGGAGACCAACTGGCGGTGCAGTACCCTTATAGAGGGAGATCCAAAAGGCCACCGGGCCTCTGGCAGGTACCCCAAGCACTACCGCCTTCGGCAGGACGGCAAATATCGACTATGCATGAGAGCAGGAAAGAGGAACCGAGTGTACAATGGACGCACACTATCGAAGTGTGGGGAGGAGTTCATATAAATTAATGCGTAATTTAAATAAACACCTAAGTAAGCATGGTGAACTTACTGTGGTGGCGTCGGAGCGCCTGTCTTCATGCAGAGCAGGTCATGCGTGGCTTCGTCGTACGCCGGACACGGGGGGACCCCCATGGCTATATCAGGGGGAAGCATGGCTTCGGCCCTGCATACCATGTGGAAGGGTAGTTCCCGTGACCCGGCCCTGGGAAGTCCGGCTGGCCCTCGACATGGAGGAGCCGGTATCCCCGACGGCTCTGAGTGCGCGTCTGCACCGGTTGTGTGGGTCTGCTTGGCGTGGACTTGGCACGCATTGCATCCCTAACCAGTTTGACGGCGTCCAGGTGGCTCTCGGTCAGTAGGAGCCATGCCGGGTGGCTTATCTGACCAACGCGCGGGACGATGAGCGTTCCCTGCACTCGCCTCCTTGGACTACTGCGAGCTAGTCGCAGCCTTCCTCCTGGGTTATGCACCGCAATAGGATGTCGAGGCGCCACGCCAGTAAAGATACCAGCGCGTAGCACTTAGCCGTCCGCACCACCCGTTCAGCGGATGCACGTTCATCAGGAAGGATGTCCTTCAAGGAGTCCCGGACCTCAGTGGTCCATGCATCGGGACTACTTGAGCTTCTGGATCTCGAGCGCTGGGTTGCACGGAGTCCTCAGCGACTCTTACGATCCTTTGGCAGCATCCAGGGCCGCCGGGACTGCCTAGCTTCGTGGCACTGGTTCAGCCCCCTTCGCTCGGCTCGGCGGGCCGGGCTGTGGACCGCAGCAACGTCCTCTCGAAGACTCCTTCGTGCACGGGGGCTCCGATGGAGGTCTTCATTGAGAAGTTGTCAGCTGCGGCCGTGCCAGCGCGCGGTTCATGGCGCAGGTCCAAGGCGAGGAATTCTTTCTCCAACATCTGCACGTGAAGCAGATAAGCAGCTAGCTGTGGGTCATTGCAAGGGCATTCACCCTTAACTTGCTTGATAACTAGCTGGGAGTCGCCCTGTGCCAACAACTGGCGAGCGCCCAAAGACAGGACTGTCTTTTAGGCCAAAGACGAGTGCTTCATACTCTGCCAAGTTGTTGGTTGCCTTGGAATTGAAACGCACCATGTACCCAGACTGCTCCCCCGATGGCATGAGAAGCAGTACGCCGGCACCGGCCCCCTGCTTTTGCGAGGAGCCGTCGAAGAAGAGCATCCAGTGAGGCCCGGTGAAGACCGGAGCTCGGTACTTTGGTTCACCGTCTTCGCGGCCCCCTGGGTCAGCCTTCGTTGGCGTCCACTCAGCCACGAAGTCAGCCAGTGCTTGGCTCTTGGCTGTCTGACGTGGTCGGGAGCTCAGCTTGAACTCCGCCGTCTTCGGGCTGTCTTCCGGCTTCGGAAGCTGGCAGTGGGTGCCAGCTCTGCCCACCGGCTGCTCTGGCGCAATTGTCCGCCAGGCTGAAGTGCTCAGAGGCATCGCAGACCTCTTTGGTCGCAAGCTTCTCAAGCATCTTCTCGTCTCGGACACTGCCGAAGTGCCACCACCATAGAAGCACTTTGAATATACGGGATGGTGTTGCGTACCTGGGAGAACCGCTGGATAAAGGAGCGCAGCGACTCTCCAGGTTGTTACTTGATGGCTTGGAGGTCAAGCTCCGTGCCGGGACGGTTGTAGGGGCTGCCGAAGTTGGCGATGAACTGCCGGCAGAGCTCTCCCCAGGAAGTTATGGAACCCCGAGGGAGGTTCATGAGCCAAGACCGGGTCGGGCCGGTCAAGGCGTCGGGGAAGTAGTTGGCCATGATGGCTTCATCCCCTCCTGCGGCAAGTACGGCGGTGGAGTAGACCTGAAGGAACTCCGCCGGGTTGACGCTGCTGTCGAACTTTTCGGGCAGGTGCGGCCAAAACTGGAGCCTGGTGTAGCTGGAATCTGCCGTGTGCTCACCAACCATTGGCGTGCGCATCAGCGACACAGCAGGTTGGCCGGAGCGTTGTCCCCGCCGAAGTTGAGGGTTTGTGGCGGCGACGACGAAACGGTCTACCTCGCGAATCCGCTGCTGGGTCGCTGCCTGAGGCGCCTCCCCAGCAGGCGGATTGAGTAGCAGCGCTCTTGCTGCGGCTAGCGCACCCCCGCCGGGTACGCCCAGCGCTACTGAAGACCAGACACTGGTCGGAGCCTGCATTGCCAGGGTCGGCGCTGCCAGAGCCGGTTGCTGGCTCCCAGTGCAGGTATTGGTGCCGCAAACGCTTGGTTCGCCGCTGGCACAGTGTGCCCCGGTATGGGCAAGGCTGCTCCATAGACCGGGGACGCCGTTTGCAGGGCATATGGTTGTGGCATATGCTGCGCGGCGTATGCCTAGGGCAGAGCTCGCATGGCGAAGATCTGCCCTTCAGGCTGGGTCGAGGCCGACGTCATACTGTCGCCAGCCTCTTAGTTGCGACGCCTTTCTCGACGTCGCTCGAAGAACGCTCGGGCACCTTGGCCCAAGTGGCATCGCTCCGGCTTTGCCCCCAGGTCTGTCGACGGAAGCCTGGTGGAGCTGGAGTCCACCGTCTGCTCGCCAACCATTGGCGTGCGCATCAGCGGCACGGCCGGTTGGCCGGAGCGTCGTCCCCGCCGAAGTCGAGGGTTTGCGGCGGCGACGACGAGACGGTCTATCTCTCGAATCCACTGATGGGTCGCTGCCTGAGGCGCGTCCCCAGCAGGCAGATTGCGCAGTAGCACTCTTGCTGCGGCTGGCGCACCCCCGCCGGGTAGGCCCCGCGCTACTGGGGACCTGACACTGGTTGGAGCCTGCATTGCCGGGGTCGGCGCTGCCAGAGCCGGTTGCTGGCTCCCAGTGCAGGTACACAGTGTACCCCGGTATGGGCAAGGTTGCGCCATAGGCCCGGGACGCCGCTTGCAGAGCACATGGTTGTGGCTTATGCTGTGCGGCGTACGCCTGGGGCAGAGCTCACGTAGCGAAGGTCTGCCCTCCAGGCTGGGTCGAGGCCGACGTCATGTTGTCGCCAGCCTCTTGAGTGCGACGCCTTTCTCGACGTCGCTCGAGGAACACTCGGGCATCTTGGCCCAAGTGGCACCGTTCCAGCTCTGTCCTCAGGTCCGTCGATGGAAGCTTGGTGGAGCTGGAACCCGCCGTCTGCCCGTCAACCGTTGGCGTGCGCGTCAGCGACACAGCCGGTTGGTCGGAGCGTCGTCCCCGCCGAAGTCAATGGTTTGCGGCGGCGACGACAAGACGGTCTACCTCGCGAATCCACTGCTGGGTCGCTGCCTGGGGCGCGTCCCCAGCAGGCGGATTGTGCAGTAGCGCCCTTGCTGCGGCTAGCGCACCCCCACCGGGTACGCCCGGCGCTACTGAAGGCCTGACGCTGGATGGAGCCTGCATTGCCGGGGTCGGCGCTGCCAGAGCCGGTTGCCGGCTCCCAGCTTGCCCTGACACACTCCGTCCTGAGTGTGCCATCATGTACTCTCCCCTGGTCACGGTTCACCATGAACACGGAGGGGGAGAGTTTGCCGCTGAAGGAAGCTTGGTCATCTTCGTCGGCGGAAACTCGTCGCACTAGGGGAAAAGCCCCCTACCTGGCGCGCCAAATGTCGAAGTGTGCGATCGACACTTCCCCCGGGCCTGCACTAGGCAGCCCGCGGAGGTTCTTTTTTCGGAGGGGCTAGTTCCTAGCGGAGAGCTTGCGCGGATGGACGAGTTAGTGAGAGCTTGACACGGGAAGTTTTACGTGGTTCAGGCCGCCGGAACGTAAAACCCTACGTCCACGGCGAGCTATGGAGCTCGCTGTATTGCTTGCTGCTCAGGGCCGGGGGCCTGAGCTTGGGGGTGAGTTACAGCTTGAGAGTGTATGGCTAGCGTATGAGTTGCAGAATGCGAACCCAGGGGTGTGGATGGCTAGAGTCCGAACCCCTGCTAACGTCGCCTACCCGAGCCTTTTATAGTCCAAGACTCGGGTGGCTTACAAGGGGGGGCCGGGACCCGACAGGTGGTCCCAGGGAGATTGACTGATATCTACCGTATCTGCAGTTATGCCGGTAGTTGTCTCTGCCGAAGGCTTCTAAGTCTTCGTCTTGTAGCCCTGCCCATGCCGCATGCTAGTCGTAGTGGTTGATGACGGTGCAGGCGGCATGGAATGTCTTGTCGCGGCGTTTATTGGCTGGCAGGTTCTGACACCGCGCGTCAGTCTGTGATGCAACTGGGCGCAACGGCACCTGACAGACACGTGCTCCGCGTTTCCGCGTCTTGGGAAGACACGTGCCTTGAATACCTTGTACGGGCAAGGTGTGGGGCACCTTTACGCCCGCTGCCTACCGCTCGGGGGAAGGCAGCACCGTTCTTCTGGCCACGTGGCGGGTCCGGAGCCCTTCTCTGAGGAGAGAAGGGTCCGGCCTGCGGGGCACGTGGAGCCTCCGGACCTCTCCCCGCGGAGGGGGAGGTCCAGCTTCTGTATGCCACGTGGCGGGCCCGGAGCTCTCCTCTGCCGAGAGGGAGGTCCGGCCCCGCTGGACGCGTGGCGTCTTCGGACCTCTCTCCCACGGAGGGGGAGGTCCGGCTCCTGTATGCCACGTGGCGGGCCCGGAGCTCTCCTCTGAGGAGAGGGAGGTCCAGCCCCGCCGGACGCGTGGCGCCTTCGGAGCTCTCCGGGCGGAGAAGGGCGAGTACCTTAGGCATTTTACCCTGTGCGCGGGGGTACCCCATATCGAGGGTACCGACAAGTCTCAATAAGGCATGTCCCAAAGATCCATTCCCTCTCCCTAGAATAGATCAAATTGTAGACTCGACATCAGGCTGTGATATGCTGTGCTTCCTAGACGCCTACTCGGGTTTCCATCAGATCCCTATGTCCAGAGAAGATGAAGAGCACACTTCCTTCATCACAGTAGACAGCCTGTATTGTTATGTCTCTATGCCTTATGGCTTAAAGAATGCTCTTCCCACCTTTGTACGTGCAATGCAAAAAACCTTTGGAGAGCTAATAAGAGACCTAGTCGAGGTGTATGTCGATGACATCGTTGTCAAGGTCAGGCAGAGTTCATCCTTGTTAGATAACCTGGCCCTAGTCTTTGACAAACTGCGCTCCACGCGCACCAAGCTGAACCCCGACAAGTGTGTGTTCGGCGTATCCTCTGGGAAGCTTCTAGGATTCCTGGTCTCACACCGAGGAATCGAGGCCAACCCAGAGAAGATCAAGGCCATCGACCTGATGCGGCCTCCCGCCCGCATCAAAGAAGTCCAGAAACTCACGGGATGCCTAGCCGCGCTGAGTCGGTTTATACCGAGGCTAGCAGAGCGATCGCTCCACTTCTTTAAGCTCCTGCACAAATCCGGTCCATTTGCTTGGACCGACAAAGCAGAAGAAGCTTTCCAGGAGTTGAAGCAACAACTGACAACCCTACCCATCATGGTAGCCCCTGAGCCCGAAGAGTATTTGTTGCTCTACATCGCGGCAACAACTGAAGTGGTGAGCATGGTCCTCGTCGCAGAGCGGCCGGACCTCTCATCACCATAGCCTGCTCCGATAGCAGAAGACAAGCACCAGGAGACCACGGAGGTCCAAGACGACCTCCCGGACCTCCAAGACAACCTCCTGGAGGTCCAACCGGACCTCCTGGAGCCCCAAGACAACCTCCCGGAGCTCCCGGAAAACCAGCGGGATCTCCCGGAGGTCCAAGGCGGCCTAGGAGCCTTCGAGTCCCAGCTCCGAGAGGCTCCCCCGGACCCACCTACTGTAAAAGCCCAAGAAAAGGGACTTGCAAAAACTTTTTATCACCGCACAACACCACAGTTTTGTTGTGTATAGACTGTGAAAAAGTGTGAAGAGCAAGTGACCTCCATCAAAAGAGGGGTTAGAGGGGAAAGCCTACACTTTCACAAAGTGGGAATTTTACACATGACACATGGGAGGGTGATTCAAAACTGTTGCATTCAAACTCATGGTTGCAGCATCTAAAACAAGGATCAAAGTGCATAATTGGATTCCTCAGGTCCAAATTAGTGGGGAGGCAGAGTTTCAATAATTTTTGAAAAGGTTTGCTACCCATTTTTCCAAAAAGGAACCAAATATGCAAAGAATTCAAATATACATTTGAATTTGGGGGAAATGTGCTCAACCATACAAATGTAGGTCAGTTTCAAACTCCAAACATTAAAATTCATCCCTGGCCAAGTTTTGGAGATCTTTTGAGAGGTGGGGGAGCACTGACAAGTGGGTCCCACATGTCATTGAGGAGGTTAAAATGGCACAAAAGTCAACAGCCTTAGGGGCTAAGTGTTGCACTCGGAACAGAACCGAGGCTCCACCGTGACACACCAAGAAACGCCGGGCACCAGCTCCTGCTCTCCCCTCGCGCGCTGGCGAGCTCCTCGTGGGGGCGCAGTAACTCCCTGCCGTGCCCCAGCTCGCCACATCCACGAGCCGACCCCCAGCCACCGCCCTCTCGCATGACAGAGCGCCGAGGAGCCGCCGCTGTGATTCATTCACCCGGGAGCGATCGTCTCTCGCGTACCAACGTCGGTAACTCAGCAAACCAGCATCCCCAGACCTCTCACGCACTCCCCACACCACTTCCGGTCGAGCTGAGCCACCACAAACCGAGCAAACGTCGTTCTTCGCGGCAGCCGGGAAGAACCGAGCCATGGTGCTCCCGTGGGTAGCTCGGCAGAGGACTTGTCACGACCAAGAAGGAGCGGTTTTAGACGCGCCTAGGCTCCACGCTGCTCGACCCCAAAGCCTAGAACCAGTGACCGATCATTGCCGGCGAATTTCGCAAAACATCTCCAACCGGTGCAGAACTACCCTCGGGTAAGAAACCCACAAATTCCCGACATATGCTTGCTTAGAGTTTATCAAACTGCACTCACAGGAGCTAGACTTGACGGCGCCCAAGTTTGCTTCGCAACCCTAGTTAAATTTTGGCTGTGCCGGCGTATTTCCCGGTTTTCCAACCGCGGTTATGGCGGGAAGGGTCGGGCTCACGGTGACGGCTAGGTTAGAGCTCTTTCCGAGCCCTGGCATGGCCTTGTCTACCTTCTGCGAGATCCACCGGTGCTGTAGAGCCTTTCCACCGAGGTTTTGGTGGGCTAAGTTGGCCGGGTGCCATAACCGAAGGGAGTCCGAGCCGCTGCACCGTCGCCGGCTAGGTTAGGGCCACCGCCGACCAGAGCAGTCGATGCCATCATGTTCAGCGCACGAAATTAGGCCCAGGCGGCGAGTTTCCGGCCGAGAGGCGGTCGGGAAGCCAAGTCCGGCGAGCTTCAGAGGTGTGCCGGCGAGGGGGCGGCGCGGGAAAAAGGGTGGGCGCGAGGAAGAAGACGAGCCAGCCGGGCCCGCTCGTCAGTCCCTCGAGGCACAGCGTGGGGATTCTCTGTTGCACCGGATCAGCTGTGAACACGTGTAGAACAGTCCTGTGGCCCCGTGTGGCGCAGCCGAGGTGGTGACACGTGGGGCCGGGCCCGCTGTCAGAAATTTGAACTTTTCCCGGTTAATTCGAATTCCAGAATTTCCCCAAACTTTAGAACACCATAACTTTTGCTAGGAAGCTCCTAATTTAGTGATTCAAATTGGGTTGGATTCATCTTGCATAGCTCTATCCAAATATGCCACCCAATTGGTATGAAACTTATTGTTTAATTCTGGAAAATTCTTTAAAGCTTCTCAGCAAAAGAATTTTAGAGGAAGTTTGGTACATCCAAAAATCCCTAAATATTGCCAGAACGTTCTCTAGGATGTTAGTGAACCAATGTAAAAGTTTCAGACCATTTGGAATTGATTTGATCAGAGAAATTCAAATTTGAAGGTGCTGTGTTCATTTGAATACAGAAACATTTTCAGAGAATTTCCAAAACTTGGAAATTCAGATCTGGGCAAATCTTAGCTCCAAAAATGCTAGGAAAATTCATGCAAACTCTATGAGCTATAATTGAAATTGTAGTTCACTAAGTTGGGCATGAACAGTGGTGTTACCTCAGAATTAATTCTTCTTTGCTAAGAGAATTATTCTGAGCAAACCACTCAGTGAAAAGTGCTAATGTTTGGTCCATAGGGTTTTCTTGTGACAAGGAACTCACACAAAAATTCTCAGCTCCATTAGAGCTCTGGATCACCCCTGTCCTGTTTAACCACTTGAGGGATTAATATGGAAAAGGGGGAAAACCACTTAGCCCTTAACCATGTACTTAAGTCCAAACACAAACCACTAAACTCCAGTTCCATTTTAAATTCTTGAACAGAGTTCCAGTTGTTAGAAACTGGTTATTAGAATTAATAGCAGCAGCATTACAATAACTTGTATGCATATTAATTAACATGTAGTATTTCAATAACGTGTAGTCACTGAAGGCGAGGAAGCTCCGGAGATTCTCGACTTCCTGCTTCCAGAGGAAGAACTAACTTCTGACCAGCAGCAACAAGGCAAGCCCCGGTTTGCATTAACCTTTTTATAAGTTTTAATTTGTTTACATGTGTCATGTGAAGTATGATTGTGCATTAGGTATAGGATGGATGGAACCCCACTTGCATGACCAGAATTTTTCCATAAGAGTGAGGGTAGTGTCTAAGATCTCGAGTAGACAGGCTATGCTTAATAATTTCATAGGACTTCGGTACAAGTCGAGTAGTTGGAATCTACTCGCGAGATAGGTTGGGACACACGGGTTTGGTTCGAGTGACGGGAGATCACTTTAGTAATGAAAATGAGACTAGGCAGGGGCTAGGGCGCAGCAAGAGGAAGTCTTGTGTGCGCAGCCCTGTCCGTGTCGATTGAGGACTGAGCCGTGTGCGGCCCTGCTGAACAAGTAATGAATGTACTGAAGGCATATCGGATATATGGGCCCCGATAAACCGATGTAGCCTAAACCTCCGGGCGTCGAGGCATAGCACACCGATTTATAGGTGTAGGTTGAGGGCAGCAAGGTGGAAATCTGCCAACGGGCATAGAGAGATGCTCCGTGTGGGGAACCTCCTGTCCGTTTCGGTGCGACCGGTTCGACGTTTGGGCTGTTAGGTGAAAGGTTGTCCCGTACGACATCGAGTGAGCGTGCTGTGCAGCTCCACGGGTGGGCGTACGTGACGTGCTCTTTGGGTTTCCCTGCAGGTGTATATCGAGTCGATTCGCCGTCCCTCGCGGTGACGAGTACCGCTTGTCACTGCGTCGTAACGTAGACTAATGTATGAAATGTTATGATTCAATCTTGCTGTTATGATATAATTGTATTGCTACATGTGTGCCACCAAATATTGCTTACTAAATTTCAGATTTCCGAACTGTTAACTTGTTGCTAAAAGATGAACTAAGGATGAACTTGTAAGCGTGTTCATTTGCTGCAATATTACTACCCTATGTCATTGTACCCCTCATGTAGAGTTTCATGCTTAGGTGAGTCGGTTAAGCCTTGTTGAGCCATCGTGCTCACGGTTGCTGCTTAAGTGTTTTTCAGGTGAGGAGCCACCCACGGACTCGGAGTACGAGTCCACCGGCGAGGGTTACCCTCCGTCGGGGACCACGGCTGAGTGGGAGCCGTACACGCCGCACTGAGCTGAGGAGCGCAGCCAGTGTTGGTTGCCCTAGGGCTGGGCAACCGACTTTTGCTAGATAGGCGGGCGTGAGTTGTACAGAGTAGACTTCCGCTGTGTAAAATAAATACTAGTTTGTAACTGAAGTTGTACCTTTTTGTACAGTTCAGTTTGTTTTTCCCATGTAATATATTGTGTTCTTATGACGTGTGCTGTCGGGTGTCGCATCGTGCGGCACCACCCTCTGCGATCCTGGATGAGCGGATTCCGGTCCGCCACAGCCTGGTATCAGAGCTGCATTGGGGATAGCACAGTACTTAAGGACTGTATTACGGGAAAGACTTAGGTATACGGTGAGGATTCGGTAGTAGCCCATGTACGGACTATACTAGCATAGTTACCTAAAGTGGCAAGGACTAACCTATGTGTTATAATTCTGAATTTTAATTATGTAACAACGCACCTACGCTCTGGTAAGAATGGTAAGGAACGCCACCGAAAGCGGTTCAATTTCGGTTAGCTCCCCTGACGAGGAACGTGGTTCAGGGATTGGTCTCACAGCTTGGTGTGAGACGTCAATATGAAACTCTTGGACTCTTCATGTTCCTGAGTTCATATGAAACGCTGATCCCTAGCGTGCATTAGGCAAGTAAGTGGAGACCCCATCGCGTGGTCAGTAACGCGAGAGTGTGTTCGTCTGGAAATAGCCCAGGAGGACATACGCAGCGCTTGCCATCGGCGTGCCCTGCAGGGCAGTAGGTGGTATCTGTTGGGTTGATAACATTCCCAACCGTGACGACCCGTTCGTGACATACTCGGGTTCCCCGTCGTGTGGTGTTGAAACACGATCACGTACCTTGAGACGTGACCTAACTCAAGGACGGCCGTATGACAATGATACGGGCGTTTTTATTTAATTTCAAATATGGAACTGCCTGAAGTGAAAACAAACCTTGAGTGCACCATTATTGTGTGGTCTTCTGCAGGTACTAACCACGTAAGTACCCGTGTAGTAAACGTGTGCGAGAGACCGTGTAGTGCCACACTTGAGACGTATATGCCGGTATAATCCGGTTAGGATTTTCTATTGTGAGGAACGTAGTACCGAGATATTGTAGGCATATGCATGAGAAAAATGATAACAAGGAATTAAAATCACTAGGTTCAACATTTAGGACCCTGGTTGGGTAGAAAAATTGGAGGGGGTTTGAGTATAGTTCCAAAAGACTGAAAAACAGAGTGCTCTGTTTTGGGCAGCAAGTTGCTGATCTTCAACAGGGCATAACTCACAGGTCTTTTAGCCCAGCGAGGTGTGGTATATAGTTCTGGAAAGGTATTTGAGTACCCTACAACTTTGTTGCAGACTTCCAGAGCTGAAACTGTGAGACCTATGTGTGCTGAATACATTGGCAATTAGGATAAAAGTTAGCATTAACATTCAAAGTTTTGAATATTGCCAAAACATTCTTCTGTGGCAAGGTCCAACAAGTTCTTTGTTAGGTCCGCCAAGTGTTGGCAAGGTCCGACGCAAGGTCCGGAGAGCTCCTGCAAGGTCCGGAGAGCTTCTGTGAGGTCCGGAGCTTGTTTTTAGTGAGCTCCCGTGAAGTTCAACTCGTAGAACTGCAGCGTCTTGTTTTTGCTTTTAACTCGCAATGTTTCAAACTTGCTTTATGGGAAGGTTTGCTTAGTATTAATTTGCTAAGTTTTTGGTGTGTTTTGGTGGTTATGGCAGTTATCATTTGATATAGTTTGCAACATGCTTATGTGACGTGCTCATGTAAGGTGTTGTGGTTTTCGAACTAACGTGAGTCAAGTCGAGAACTTGTGCTCGGAAGAATTGGTTGTTTATTCATGTGCAGGTGTTGCTTGAGTTCAAGACATGGCTGGTGACGGGATCCTTGGACTAGTCTCAGGGAGGAGATGAGGTTCCAACAACCAAGTTCAGGAGGAGCTGTGGTTGAGTTGATCGGGAGGTCACGCAGCATGTTTGGATCAAGGGCAGTGCATATGAAGGTTGCGTGTACGTCGTTGGAAGGTGTTTGCACGTGTGCAAGGAGTGCATGGACGTGGCAACATTGTTCCAAGGTGTGATGAAGAGAAGTGGACGTAAAGAATTGGTCGGAAAGGTCCAACCGGCTGGATTGCGTACTCAGGCTGAGGCTGAGTCGGATATGGCTCAAATATGGAAGATTTGAGTTGGTTATGATAGGATTTCGTGCTAGGCACGAAGTTGGGTTGTTTTAGGAATGTTTAGGACGTTCCTAAGGTGTTTGGAAGTCTCACGATTGCTTCTATCTGCGAATAGGAGAGTCCTGAGCGGTTATGGTAAGTTAGGATACGAGTCCAATTAGGAGTAGGAGTACTAGATTGGAATGTTTAGCCTGAGGGCTGGCTATAAAAGCAAGGGAGGCCAGAGCTCTCGTGGGTAGAGAACTTTGGGCTGTTCCTCTTGTGTTTCTATTGAATAAAGTTCATAGTTTCGAGGAGCTTTTGTGCCTTGTTCGTCCGACTTGTTTTTCGTCAAGTCTTTCTCGCCGAGTTTCTGGACAGACCAACGTTGCTTCGGTGTTTTGTTCATAACTCGAGTTTTACAGATCCGATTGACGTGATTCTTTTTGGGTTGTCTTCACAACTCAATTATATATCATCTGTGAAATTGTCACGAGCTTCGGATCTGTAGTTTTTGATATACACGAGTTTCTTTGCAGCGTTGCAGATCTGTTTTATATCGGGTAGAACAGATTGATCTTCGTTTAATGTTTTGATCGTATCTCAAGTTTTACTTCGTGTTTTCAAGTGATTCTTGTTGCATTATATCCGTGACTTGATTCTCTACCTCTCTACTTGATTTGTCACGTTGAACACGTTTGAAAACACTTGCACACACGGTTTCTTTAACCGATTGATTTTTTGCTGAGGGGTTTTTGTTGTTTCCGCTGCGAAAAGTTTTAATCTACCATTCACCCCCCCTCTGGTAGATTTTCACGTGCTCTTCGATCCTACAATTGGTATCAGAGCCAAGGTGCTCTAATCTTTGTGATTTGCACGTGTTTTGACTAACCATCATGGAGAAGTACTCCGCAAAACCTTGTGTGTTCAATGGCATCGATTTTCAGGTTTGGAAGGTGTGGATGGAGGGCTACATACAGGCGCAAGGCTTCGCCATATGGGAAAAGGTCTACCGGAACTTCGATGTACCACCCAATGATCAAGTTACGGCTGCGAACATGAGAGATGTTGACAACAACAACAAGGCTCGCAACTTGATCATCCAAGGATTGACTCAAAGCGACTTCGACCGTGTTGCACACCTCCGATCTGCATATGATGTTTGGAAAGCTCTTTGTGACTACCGTGAAGGATCCAATACGATCAAGGAGGTAAGGCAAGATATGTTCAAGAAAGAATACATGCGTTTTGAGATGCAACCCGGTGAGTCAATGGACGACCTTTTTGCTCGCTTTAATAAAATTCTCAGCAACTTGCGTAGTGTCAATGTTAACTTTTCAGATGCTGAAAATGCTAGACAATTGTTAGGAGCATTAGATATGTCAATTTGGGAGATGAAAGTTACATCTATTTGTGAATCTACTATCATGAGTTCTCTTACTTTAGACGTGCTTTATTCTAAATTGAAAACTCATGAAATTGACATCATCTCACGTAAAAACCCCAACAAGTCTATTTCATTTGTTTCGCAACGTGAC
This sequence comes from Neostapfia colusana, assembly GCA_030760725.1. Classification (NCBI taxonomy): domain Eukaryota; kingdom Viridiplantae; phylum Streptophyta; class Magnoliopsida; order Poales; family Poaceae; genus Neostapfia; species Neostapfia colusana. The sequence goes on from JASWHV010000019.1 coordinate 44,578,857, forward strand.
ATGTCTAGTTCTAGTCAATCATCATCTAGTGATGCACTCTCTTTGCTGTCCTCTCTAACCCTTGAACAGATTGAAGAGTTTTTAGAGGAGGAGCTTGCACTCATCTCTACTCGGTTCTCAAAAGCATTGCAAAATGTGAGAACTAGAAGGAGAGGAAGCTCCGGACCTCAACGATGTTTTGAATGTGGTAAGACAGGACATTTTTGTACGGAGTGCCCTAACCTTTCAGGTCCGACTTCACGTGAAGAAAAGCAAACAAGGCCGAAGAAATCGTTTGCAAAGAATAAGAAGAAGAAAGATTTATCAATGCGCAACATAGTGCATAGTATGATCTCTGCACTTCAAGATTTCGGCTCAAGTGATGTGGACACCGGTAGTGATGAAGATGAAGAAGCTATGGCAAATATGTACTGCATGGCGAGCAAGTCAAGTTCAAGCTCCGAGGAGGCAGAACACAACAGCGACGATGAAGAGGTATGTCCCACTTGCGAAGAAATGTGTGATGCTATTTCTCGTGCCACTGTTATATTAAAGAAAAAGGATAAAAAACTTAGGAACAATGCTGTTAAAATTGAATCACTAGAATCTTAAATTAATCGTTTAAAAACTTTGATTCCTAGTGATGATTCTTGTTCCTCATGTGATTTGATTTATGAATAATTATCCTCTTTAAGAAGTGCACACACATCTACACTTGATAAACTTGAACTTGAAATTGAAAAGAACAAAGAGCTTGCTGCACTTAATGATAAAAATTTGAAAGATGCTTGTTGTTCTACAATTGATTTGCATTGTTCTTCATGTGATGATCTGAATAAGAAACTAAATGATGCTATGAATGAGATTTCTATTTTGAACAATGCTTTACGTGTGCATGAAGTTAAATATTGTTCAAATTGCAAACTAAAAGGAAAAACTTCATGTGAAAACTGCTTTGATCTGTCCAATAAACTTGATGACATGCATAGGACACTAGATCGGTTTTCTAATGCAAATAAGAACCTAAACTTGCTGCTGAATTCTTCCAAGTCTTGTAATGATAAAACTGGTTTAGGTTTTAATTCTCATGCCCATGCTAAGGCACACCCACCTAAAGTTGTAAAGTCATTAGGAAGCGGTTTGATTCAAACAGCTCCTAGACAAAAAGAGGTGATTTTCAAATCTGCAGGAGTACTGTCCCATTCGGGTTCTAATAAACGTGTTGCTTGCTCATCTAGACATGATAATAAGGTTATTTTTCATTGTACCTACTGTGGTAGAGATGGTCATGTCATGGATTTTTGTTATAGACTAGCTAAACACGATAAGAAACAAAGAATACTTGCAAGATCACATAACAACCAAGCAAAATCTGCTAGACCGAATGTTCGGAGCTTGCAACCTGCTGTAATGAGTCAAAAACTTGCTCCCGGACCTACTGTTTTTTGTGCTACATATAACACATCTTCTAAGTCAGTAGTTGGGAACAAAAAATTTCGATGTTTGGCTCATACACCTGCTGTACCTTCTCAGCTTTCGCGTGTTATTCCTGCTGGACGTCGTGTGACTCAGTACTGGATTCCTAAAAGTCTTTTAACTAACCCCAATATTGAGTCATCGACGTATTGTGCTGCTGTGTAGGTTTCACATTTGAGGAAGGAGAACATTTGGATTGTGGATTCAGGTTGCTCACGCCACATGACCGGTAACAAAGAATGGTTCTCCTCTCTCTCTTTTGTGTCACGTGTAGAAAATGTTACTTTCGCCGATAACTCTTCTACTCCCATAATTGCTAAAGGTTCGGTTAGAGTAAACAATCTCTACACTTTGAAAGATGTGGCACTTGTTAAAAATTTGAAATACAACATGCTTTTGGTTTCACAATTGCTAGATGAAAATCTAGAGGTTAGCTTTGCTAAAAATTGCTGCAAGGTTGTAGATTCCAAAGATGAGCTTTTGTTTGACATGTCTAGGTTTGGAAGAGTTTTTAAAGCTGATTTTGATTTGTCAACTTCTAAGCATCGGTGTCTAGTTGCTAATGATACAAAGGATCTATATTTTTTGGCATCGTAGACTTGGTCACATAGGCTTCGATCATCTCACTCGTGTTAGTGCCCTCGATCGCATACGTGGGCTGCCGAAGCTTAAAAAGGACAATGATATTGTGTGCTCTTCTTGTAGACATGCTAAGGTTGTTGCAGGTTCACATGCTCCTCTCACAATGACCATGACAGCTGAACCGGGACAACTTTTACATCTTGACACAGTAGGTCCGGCACGTGTTCAATCCTTCGGAGGTAAATGGTATGTGCTTGTGATTGTTGATGATTATTCCAGATATTCTTGGGTTTATTTTATGGCACCTAAGAATGAAGCTTTTAGTCATTTTAGAACTTTATTTCTTAGATTATCTATTGATCACCCAGGATCATTAAAAGCAATTAGAAGTGATAACGGAACTGAATTTAAAAACCAATCCTTTGATCACTTTTGTGCTGAAAATGGAATAGATCATCAATACTCTTCACCCTATGTACCACAACAAAATGGTGTCGTAGAAAGAAAGAACAGGACCTTAGTTGAGATGGCTAGGACTATGCTTGATGAATATCAAACTCCTAGGTAATTTGGGGCTGATGCAATTGCAACCGCTTGTTTTGTCTCAAATCGTGTTTTCTTGCGTGCTAAGCTTGGAAAAACCCCATATGAGCTCCGGTTTGGACATAGGCCTAGTGTTACACACTTTAGGGTTTTTGGTTGCAAATGCTTTGTTAAGAAACATGGTAATCTTGATAAATTTGAAGCTAGATCTGTTGATGGCATGTTTCTTGGTTATCCATCTCATACTAGAGGCTACCGTGTGCTTTTACTTGACACTAACAAAATTGTGGAGACTTGCGAGGTTTCTTTTTATGAAGCTAGCCCAAGTACTAGCTCCGATATTGCAGGTCCGGATCCATATCCGCAGGGGGAGAGTATTTTTATTGAAGAAGATGAAGAAGTGGTGCTGCTGCCCGAAAACTCGGAAGTAAATAACGATCAAGCTGCTGATTTTGCACCACAACCAGCACCAACAGTCACTACTGCTGGTTCGGACCTTCCTCAATCAACAAGCTCTCCTAATCAAAGGTCCAAACATGAAGAAGAAGGTGCTTGTGAAGTGTCTACTCCCCTCCGAGTACTCAAAAGTCATCCTCCACAACAAATCATTGGAAGCTTGCATGAACGAGTCACTCGGTCCAGGTTTTGCGATCCAAACTCTCATGCTCATTCTGCTTTTGTTGCTTCTTTTGAACCCAAGGATATATCACACGCACTCACTAATGAATCTTGGATTAATGCCATGCAAGAAGAGTTAGAAAGTTTTGAAAGAAATAATGTTTGGAAACTTGTACCTCCACCTCAAGGTCACACATTAATTGGAACTAAATGGGTATTTAAAAATAAGCAAAGTGAGGATGGGGTTGTGGTTAGGAATAAAGCTAGGTTGGTTGCTCAAGGTTTCACTCAAATTGAAGGTCTAGATTTTGATGAAACATTTGCTCCTGTTGCTAGATTAGAAGCTATAAGAATTTTATTAGCATTTGCTGCATCTAAAAATTTCAAGTTATATCAAATGGATGTTAAAAGTGCTTTTCTTAATGGCTACATAGAGGAGGAGGTTTATGTTAAGCAGCCACCGGGTTTTGAAAATCCAAATTTTCCTAATCATGTTTACAAACTGTCCAAAGCCTTGTACGGTCTAAAACAAGCCCCTAGAGCATGGTATGATAGGTTAAAAACATTCTTACTTGAAAAGTGGTTTACCATGGGCAAGGTTGATAAAACTCTTTTTGTACTTAAGCATGACAATGACTCATTATTCGTTCAAGTGTATGTGGACGATATTATATTTGGTTGTGCTTCTCATGATCTCGTGTCCAAGTTTTCAGCTATGATGAGTTCAGAATTTGAGATGAGTATGATGGGAGAACTCACATACTTTTTGGGGGCTGCAAATCAAGCAAACAAAAGAAGGAACTTTTGTGCATCAAACTAAGTATACAAAGGACCTTCTTAAGCGCTTTAACATGGACAAATGCAAGACTCTTCGACACCAATGGGAACAGCAACAACACTTGAACTTGATGAAGATGGTGACCCGGTCGATAAAAAAGAATACAGAAGTATGATTGGATCACTTTTGTATCTCACGGCGTCAAGACCGGACATACAATTCAGCGTATGTCTTTGTGCACGTTTTCAAGCTTCTCCACGTGCTTCACATCGCCAAACCATCAAAAGGATTCTCAGGTACCTACATGGAACTCAAGAATTTGGCATTTTTCTTCCTTCTTCCGCAACCGTTTCTTTGAAAGCTTTTTCGGATGCTGATTTTGGGGGTTGTAGGATTGATAGGAAAAGTACTTTGGGTGCTTGTCATTTTCTTGGTAATTCACTTGTTGCTTGGTCCTCTAGAAAACAAAGTTCAGTTGCACAATCCACGGCCGAATCTGAATATGTAGCTGCGGCTAGCGCTTGCTCACAAATTCTTTGGATTGTTCAAACACTTAAGGACTATGGGGTTGATTTAGATAGTGTTCCACTGTTTTGTGATAACACTAGTGGAATTTGTATTGCTAAAAACCCCGTGAAACACTCTAGAACTAAGCACATTGACATTAGGTATCACTTTCTTCGTGATAATGTTGAAAAAGGAAACATTGTGCTTCACCATGTCGATACCGAACAACAATTGACTGATATTTTTACAAAACCTTTGGATTTCACTCGTTTTTGTTTCATTCGTAGTGAAATAGGGGTTATGCATCCTCATGACTTAAATTGAGGAGGAGTTTTTGAAACTTTGAAAGTCTATGTGTGAATCTGAAACTAAAATAATATGAGCATAGTATTTCATACATATATGACTTTGTGATTCCTTTCACAGGCTGAAAGTTCTTACTACATTACTCATGTTATATATTTTGTAGTTTTTGCCATGACTAGTAATTGGAATAATTACTTACACTAAATCTGGTCATGATCGAACTTTCTTACTGTTTTGAACTTGTTGCGTGCTCACAAGTGCTTTTAATCATAAAAAAATTAATCAAGTGATCAGCTCACATGTTGAGTTTTCAAATAAAAAATTGAGAAAAGATCAAGAGAATATGCATGCATCGCACTTCTTCTTTTGAGATTGCTTATTATTGCACTAAGATATGAACTTGGAAGGAATTGTGTATGACTAAAACCATGTCCTTAAGATTCTGATTGTCAAATGACATAGGCTTGGCTTGTTTGGTTAGAATAAGGCTGATGCGGCATATAATCTCTTGCAAATATCATATGATCAACTTTGTGCCTTAAATGATTATGAATAATAAAAATGCAGCAACAAGTGTCATGTTTTCAGGTTTTGAAATAGTTGAGTAAGGGAGATCATGACTTGCTTAAACTGAAAAATACATTTGATCTCTAGCATGGCTTCTACTTTACGTATCTCATTGATGTGATAGTGTAAGTAACCTGATAGTATGACTTGGATGAGCTTTGTTTTGTATGTATATGTTATAATATGCTCATAACATTTAAAAATTTTCTCTTTTGAACCTTGCTGAATACATTGTCAAAGGGGGAGAAATATGTATAAGGAGAGATTTTTTTACACTTTGCATATGTTATACACTTTCTTCCTTCTCTGATTTTCAAAAATGGGGAGAAATTAATAAAGGGGGAGAAATGAGTTTTCAAAGCTTTTTAAAACTTTTCATAAGCCAATGTTCGGATTTTAATTGGTGTTGCCAATGCATTCATCAAGGGGGAGATTGTGAGACCTATGTGTGCTGAATACATTGGCAATTAGGATAAAAGTTAGCATTAACATTCAAAGTTTTGAATATTGCCAAAACATTATTCTGTGGTAAGGTCCGACAAGTTTTTTGTTAGGTCCGCCAAGTGTTGGCAAGGTCCGGAGAGCTCCTGCAAGGTCCGGAGAGCTTCTGTGAGGTCCGGAGCTTGTTTTTAGTGAGCTCCCGTGAAGTTCAACTCGTAGAACTGCAGCGTCTTGTTTTTGCTTTTAACTAGCAATGTTTCAAACTTGCTTTATGGGAAGGTTTGCTTAGTATTAATTTGCTAAGTTTTTGGTGTGTTTTGGTGGTTATGGCTGTTATCATTTGATATGGTTTACAACATGCTTATGTGACGTGCTCATGTAAGGTGTTGTGGTTTTTGAACTAACGTGAGTCAAGTCGAGGACTTGTGCTCGGAAGAATTGGTTGTTTATTCATGTGCAGGTGTTGCTTGAGTTCAAGACATGGCTGGTGACGGGATCCATGGACTAGTCTCAGGGAGGAGATGAGGTTCCAACAACCAAGTTCGGGAGGAGCTGTGGTTGAGTTGATCGGGAGGTCGCGCAGCATGTTTGGATCAAGGGCAGTGCATATGAAGGTTGCGTGTACGTCGTTGGAAGGTGTTTGCACGTGTGCAAGGAGTGCATGGACGTGGAAACATTGTTCCAAGGCGTGATGAAGAGAAGTGGACGTAAAGAATTGGTCGGAAAGGTCGAACCGGCTGGATTGCGTACTCAGGCTGAGGCTGAGTCGGATATGGCTCAAATATGGAAGATTTGAGTTGGTTATGATAGGATTTCGTGCTAGACACGAAGTTGAGTTGTTTTAGTAATGTTTAGGACGTTCCTAAGGTGTTTGGAAGTCTCACGATTGCTTCTATCTGCGAATAGGAGAGTCCTGAGCAGTTATGGTAAGTTAGGATACGAGTACAATTAGGAGTAGGAGTCCTAGATTGGAATGTTTAGCCTGAGGGTTGGCTATAACAGCAAGCGAGGCCAGAGCTCTCATGGGTAGAGAACTTTTGCCTGTTCCTATTGTATTTCTATTGAATAAAGTTCATAGTTTCGAGGAGCTTTTGTGCCTTGTTCGTCCGACTTGTTTTTCGTCAAGTCTTTCTCGCCGAGTTTCTGGACAGACCGACGTTGCTTCGGTGTTTCGTTCATAACTCTAGTTTTACAGATCCGATTGACGTGATTCTTTTTGGGTTGTCTTCACAACTCAGTTATCTATTATCTGTGAAATTTTCACGAGCTTCGGATCTGTAGTTTTTGAGATACACGAGTTTCTTTGCAGCATTGCAGATCTGTTTTATATCGGGTAGAACAGATTGATCTTCGTTTAATGTTTTGATCGTATCTCAAGTTTTACTTCGTGTTTTCAAGTGATTCTTGTTGCATTAGATCCGTGACTTGATTCTCTACCTCTCTACTTGATTTGTCACGGTTGAACACGTTTGAAAACACTTGCACACACGGTTTCTTTAACCGATTGATTTTTTGCTGAGGGGTTTTTGTTGTTTCCGCTGCGAAAAGTTTTAATCTACCATTCACCCCCCCTCTGGTAGGTTTTCACGTGCTCTTCGATCCTACAGAAACACACCTTAAAATGGCTGAAATCCCAGAGGAATGTAAACTGTCCAGAACCAGGACAGAGTAAAACATTCTCTGAACTGTTCTGTTTTTCAAACATAACTCCCAGTAGAAAAATCTAAAATTGTCATATAATACATCCTTAGAAAGAGTAGAAGATGTATGACATCTTTGCAATTCAAAGTTTCTGAAGTTTCAGCACAGATTTCAGTGGAAACTCGAATGGAAAACAGCAACTTCCAAAGGAGGTGCTGTTGAAATTCTTCCAGAAATTCTGTGGACTTTGAATTACCATAGCTTTTTAACCAAAGCTGATCTGTGGGAAAATGAGTACTCGTTGGAAAGATACTGAAGTTAACTTTAACTTTGGTATTCAGCTTGAGTCATGAAAATACCCAGAATCAGATCAAAATGTGGAATAGGTAGAAACTGATCATTCTGACAGAGGAGTGACAGTTGAACCCCTTGGAGAGGGTGTTGTACCCAAAGGGTGGTATACGTGATGACAACGCGATAGTAATGTCTCATAGTGACCAAACCTAGTTATGGTGAGCTTCCAAAGAGGAGGTTCATCAGGTTGGATTAAACTAGGTTGTGTTTGGTCTGGTAATGGTGTAGCTTGTGCAAAGTTATTACATTATCTACTTACGAGATGTATCGCATGTTTTATTGTCATCATGTTTTTACGCCTATTTTTATTGGACTGCATGCAAAATGTTGCGGGACTGATGATTATTGTCGTGTGGTTGCAGATGGTTCGTACTAGGACCACGCACGAGGTTGGTGGCTCTAGCCAACAGGGAGGTGATGACTCCCAGCCACCGGCCTACGACAGTACCCCGCAGCAGCAGCCACCACCGCCGCCTCCGCTTACTCTAGCGGATGTAATTGCGGCACTGGTGGGAGGTCATGAGGAGCAGACCGACCTGCTCCACACGATCGTGCAGAATACGTCCCAGGCGGGGGGACGTCAAGACAGAGGGCCTCGTGAGCCCCGTGAAGTGTCGTACTCGGATTTCATGAGTACGCACCCTCCAGTGTTCACCGAAGCCGAAGAACCACTGGAGGCGGACAACTGGCTGCGGACTATCGAGTCCAAGTTCGGGCTGCTCCAATGTACGGAGCGGCAGAAGACTCTGTTCGCAGCGCAGCAACTCCACGGTGCAGCTGGTGCGTGGTGGGCGAACTATGTCGCCTCACGTCCGGCCGGCCATGCCGTGGAATGGGGAGAGTTCCGGGAGGCGTTTCGCGCCTATCACATTCCTCCCGGAATCATGAAGAGGAAGTTCCAAGAATTTTTGGAACTGAAGCAGGGCGGGAGGAGTGCCCACGACTACTCCCGTGCCTTCAACCATCTGGCGCAATATGCGTCAGATTACATCTCCACTGAAGAGAAGAAGCGGGAATATTTCTATCGGGGGTTACACCCCGAAATGAAGACGCACCTCATTCAGTGGAATCACGGCACCTTCAACGACCTAGTCAATGCCGCGATTATGCAAGAGGATGCTCAGCGGGAGTTGGCAGCTGAGCCGAGGAAGCGCAGCGCTCCACCTAGCAGCGGTGGTGGCACGCCTCAGAAATACAGTATGGTGTATCGGACACCATCCGGGCAGCAGTGGCGTCCACCGGCGATCTCAACAATTCGGGGGACGTTCGTTCCAAGCACCCCCATTCCATCCGCCGATGCCACCGCCAAGACAGCAGCAGCAGCAGACGGCACCCCGGGCGTTTCCACCACCACAACGCGCGCCGGGATTCCGTCCACCGATCAGCGGGGGACCGCCCCGTTTCACCTGCTTCACGTGTGGCCAGGCGGGCCACTTCGCGAAGGACTGTCCCCAGGGGCAGCAGAGCAGCGGGCAAGCCCAGTTCCTGGGCGGTGCTCGAGGCCGACCGCCGGTGAAGAAGGTTGGTCAGCGGACTGGGGGCGTCCGCAACCTCGACAATGAGGACGCCCCAGAAGGAGACAACGTGCTGGCAGGTACGTTTACTCTCAATAATCAAGCCATCGTCATATTGTTTGATTCTGGTGCAACCCACAGCTTTATAAGTGCATCCTATGTGGCTAAGCATCAAATGTAAGTCTTCCCAACCGACTGCACTTATATGATCTGCTCACCGGGAGGGAAGATTTCAGCTAATATGATGATTCCAAAGGCACCTCTGTGCTTAGGTTGGAAACTATATCCCACCACCTTGATAATCCTTATGGGACATGACACGACCCCATTGGTCCTGTCGAGCCAGGATCACGCTGAGGGGTGCTGCGTTGCACAGCACCGTATAACACACGTCAAAGGTACAAAGCGGAAGCGGAAGTTTATTACATAAACAGTTTTATGAACCTGTTTACATCAAAATACGTTTAGTCCACACTCGCGGGCGTAGACTAAGCATCAAGTGCACGTTCAGCCCTCGAACGTGTCCTTGCTAGCACACACGCACACTAACTCTGCGGCGTGCACGACTCCCACTCGACGGGGTTCCCCTCATGGGGTTCCGTCTCCTCTTCGGGAGTCCCTTCCTCATAGAACCATGCAAAAGCTTCAAACACAAGCAGTGAGCACGAAGGCTCAGCAAGTCTGACCCGTCTCACCTAAACATGGAACTTCTACATGAGGGTAATGGGTTGCATGAGGAAAAAAAATCATTTGCAAGGACTCGCCTAATTAGTAGAAACTTACTTTCAAGTTTTAGCAGCAGGTTGTGGAGAACCTTACGCTAAGGCACATGAGAGAGCCGCAATCAAACAAGAAATGCATTTCTCTCATGTACTTTGCCCAAAGTTGAAAAGAACTTTAGTTAGCTCTAAGCTACAGCATATCATTAACAATCAATGTCCAGCTTTCAATCAGCAACATTTTAACATGTAACTAGCCTGTTCTTTCTACGTCACGGTACAGTGAACAAGTGGTACTCACTGACCGCGAGGGACGGCGATTATAATCGATTTACACCTGCAGGGTTACCCGAACAACCCGTCACGTACGCCCGTACTCGATGTTGCCTACAACAACCATCACGGACGCCGTACGCGACTACCTTTCACCCGTTAGCCAAATATTGAACCGGTCCCATCGTCCCGAGCAAGAGGTCTCTGCACGCGCATCTCTGTGCCGCCAGCCGATTTACACCTCGAGCTCTCAACCTACCCTCTAAACGACGGGCAATGCCTCAATACCCAGCTACCCGAGTTACATCAGTTTCTCGGTTCCCATATAGCCGGTAGGTCTTCGGTACTGTTCTAGCTTGTTCAACAGGCCCGCACACGGCTCGGTCCTCAATCGACACAAGCGGAGCTACAGCACACAGGCCCCAAAGTCCTGCTGCCCTTACTCTCCGCTCGGTCTCATTTTCTTGCCATGTGTATCATGTGCTATCTCTACCCGAGCAATGTGCCTCTAGCCTATTCTCGCGAGTAGTTCCAACTACTCGACTTGTACCGAATCCTACTTTATCCTAGCAATGCAGTGGCTAACGAGGTTTTCAATCCTAAACCCAACCCATGGTTTTCTTGGCTGTGCAGTTGGGTTTCCAATCAAGACTCTAATGCAAAGAACAATATTCAAAGATGTGCTCAAAACAATAAACATTTGTAAAAAGGTTAATGCAAACCGGGGCTTGCCTTGCTGCTCTTGGTCGTAGGCTAGCTGTTCCTCTGGAGTAACGAAGTCTAGGACTTCGGGTTCCTCCTCGACCTTAGCGACTACATGATAGAAACAATACATGTATTAATTAATGCATTTATATTAAGTTTGAAGTTGTGAAGTCTATAACCTTTGCTAGATAGACCTAATGATTGTGAAACTTTTACTGTGGCTTGGTTACAACTTAAACAGAGACCTGGTCAAGTTTTAGTTGCAGCAGAGCTCATTTGAGCCCTCCACAAATAATTATGTCCTTGACCTTAATTGGAACTCTTAGGGTGTTCTAGGAATTTTTATGAAACAAACTATGACTTTCTGAAAACTAGATTTTCAGAGGGTTCTAATGGATTTTGTCTCACTTAGTTTGGAAGTCCCTAACTCAAGATATGAGCTAAACAATTTCAGAGAAAATTCTGAAAATGTTTCTGAACATTTTCTATTTTCTCTGGAACAGTTTCACTAATCACACCATTAGGTGGATCAGATGAGCTCAAATGGATCTGAAATTTTTATGGTAGTTCAGGGATATTTTGGTGAACATCCCAGTAAAATTTCAGGATTTTCCCCCAAAGGATTTTCCAGTTAAAATTCCTAACAGTTTAAATTTTGAGGAATTAATTCTGGAGAAATAAGGAATTTCATGAAGTGAAACTTGATTTTTTGGAAAGTACTCAGAGATCTGAATCCAGCAAAATTTGGTTCACTTAATTTGGAGCTTTCTAGCCAAAGTTATAAGGATTTGAAGTTTGAAGGAAATCTGAAAATCGGGGAAAAGTTTAAACTCGCGCGTGGGCCCAGGGGACACGCGTCGCACGCCTAGGCGATGGCACATCGCGGCCCACAAGGACTTCGCGCGCCAGCACACCCAATCCTGGCCGCAGCCGGATCCCGATTCAAAATATCGGCCGCTGACAGCTGGGGTCCACCCCCTTCTTCAACCTCGCGACACCCGCGCCCCGCCGCCGAGGGATCTCGCCGGAGAGCTCGCCGTCGGCTGCTGTACAGCTCCAAACTTCTCGATTCTGGCCGCCCCTGCCTACTTTTACTCGGGGAACATGATTCTAGGGTTAGCTTCTCATGACAATGGCCGGAGCATGGTCGGCGACGAGCCGCCACCTCAGAACGATTTCGGCCATGTCGGCTGACTACCCTAGCACCTCAGCTACTTGGGAAATCGGTCGGGGAGCATCAGTGGACCTCATAGAAGGTCGACATGAGCTCGAGGCAGCTCGGGGAAGGCCCGAAATAGGTCCTCACCGTGCGCCCGATGCCGCCCGTTCGTTCCGCCATTAGTAGACCTTAAATTACGCCGGGCACAGAGGTTCTCCGGCCCAGAGTTGTGAAGACAACTTGTGCGTTACCGTGTCTAGCTCTTGTGAGAGCGGCCTGAGGCCCTCTAATCCTTTCTAGAGCACGAATTAAACAGAATCGTACACGAAGGTCGTTCTGCACACAGAAAGGGGAAAAGTGGAAATTCGCCGCCGGTGAGCAACCACTCGAGCTGTGGCTCGGGGATGAGCAGCACCGGTCACCCGCGCGTCCAAGGGTGCCTTGGCTCGGGCGTGACAACGCCCTGGTTGGGCTGTCCACGAGAGCCCGAGGTGCGGCGGTTCCAAGTTCCGAGTTTGATCTTTCGGCACAGCCGATATCAATCGGTTTCAACTGAATTCTAGCAATGGGGAGGATGGAGGAAGGTCTCTAGTACCTTGCTGGGACTCTGGAGTGGAAGGAGGGAGCTGCGATCGGCGTTCTCCGATCAAGTCCGAGCTGCGGGAGTTTTCGGCCGGCGCTGAGTTCTTGCGGAGAAGAACTGTGGTGCCTCGGCCGAGGAGCGGGCAGGCGCCTTAAGAAGGCTCTGCACCGCCTCATGCCCGCGCGTGGGCAAGCAGCTGGTGGCGCGGCGGCTGGCCTCGGTGGCGATCACCGCTGCGGCTCGGCGACCCGAGTGAAAAAGTCTCAGTCGGTTTGATCTGAGCAGTGGCTGACATGTGGGTCCCACCTCCAGTTTTAACCTCTGAAATTTACTCCTAATCACTGTTGTAAACAGTGAACCCCATACTACCCTTGGCAATTCAAATTATTCACCCATGAGCCATTTGAATTGATCACAGTTCAAATGAGGTTTGGTTTGAATGAATTTCAGCACAAGTTCAGTTTGAAATTCAAATAAAGTTTGAATTTCTCCCACTTAGTTCATGTCAAGGTCAACTCCAAATGGAGTGAAAATTGGTGTGTGAGCTCACAAAATTGTGCTGAGTAAGAATATGCCTTCCACTTTTAAATTCATGGGATAAAAACAGTTTGAATTTGAATATGGTTTCAAACTGCCCTCTTCCTATCAATACCCAAAATGACCTCAAAAAGGTTTTGAATTTGGGTGAAACTTGGCATGGACAACCTTAGCAAAGTGTAGGAGTTTTCATATGTCCAGCCCATCTATATCACATGTGGGAAATACCACTTTTGCAATGTGTAAGTTTGTTCTCTAATGAGCATGTTGATAATTGTTACTTGCTCTTCATTTGTGTTCATCATTCTTCCTCAAATGAGGTGTGTGGTGTGGTGATGAACACTGCAAATGTGTGTCAAAAACTGAGGCCCTTACAGGACAAAAGATTGATGCAATCTTAGGGATATCATGGTTACAATACCATGGCGCTGTCCTAGAGACTCGGACACGGACGGTTCATTAAAACTCACCATTCCACCGTCCGCATTCCATGGTATTAGACACTCCAGTCGGGGAGGTTTTAGCAATTAATAATGCTGAAGCTCTCAAGTTAGAAGACATCCCCGTAGTCCGGGAATACCCCGACGTGTTTCCGGATGATCTTCCGGGCATGCCACCTGAGCGGGATGTCGAGTTCAAAATTGAACTTGCACCCGGGACTACGCCCATATCACGGAGACCATACAAAATGGCTCCAAATGAGCTGGCTGAACTGAAAGAACAGCTCAATGATCTGTTGAGCAAGGGTTTCATTAGGCCGAGTTCCTCGCCTTGGGGATGCTCGGCGCTGTTCGTGAAGAAGAAGGATGAAACCTTAAGGCTGTGTGTGGACTACCAGCCGCTCAACGCCGTCACCATCAAGAATAAGTACCCACTGCCCCGCATCGACATATTGTGTGATCAACTTGTGGGTGCAAGTGTGTTCTCAAAAATGGACCTTCACTCTGGATATCACCAGATAAAGATCCGGGCGGAGGATATCTCGAAGACGGCTTTCTCGACGAGATACGGATTATATGAATATCTCGTCATGTCCTTTGGTCTCACAAACGCCCCAGCCCATTTCATGTACCTCATGAACTCGGTGTTCATGCCGGAGCTGGACAAATTTGTGGTAGTGTTCATTGACGATATCTTGGTTTACTCCAAGACAGAAGCCGAGCATGCCGAACACTTGCGGATCGTCCTTCAACGATTGCGAGACCACAAGCTCTACGCTAAGTTCAGTAAATGCGAGTTTTGGATCAGCCAAGTGCCATTCTTGGGACATATCATCTCAGCGGAAGGCATTGCGGTTGACCCAAACAAAATAGAGCAAGTGCTGAAATGGAAAGCTCCCACTTCAGTCCATGAAGTCAGAAGCTTCCTTGGGTTAGCGGGATACTATCGGAGATTCATTCCAATCTTCTCCAAGCTCGCTAAGCCGATGACAGAATTGCTGAAGAAAGGGATGAAATATGTTTGGAACACGGCGTGTGAAGGAGCATTCCAAGCATTGGTGAAGCATCTCACCACAGCCCCGGCCTTAGCTCAGACGGATACAACAAAGCCCTTCGACGTGTATTGTGACGCGTGTTGATGCAGGAAGGACGTGTGGTCGCCTATGGCTGACGCCAACTTCGGAACCATGAGCAGCACTATCCGACTCATGACCTGGATCTTGCTGCGGTGGTGTTGGCGCTAAAAATGTGGAGGCACTATCTCCTGGGGAATCTGGTGCACCTCTACACCGACCACAAGAGCTTGAAATACATTTTCACCCATAAGGAGCTGAACATGAGGCAAAGGAGGTGGTTAGAACTGATCAAGGATTATGAGATCGAGATTCATTACCACCCTGGCAAGGCGAATGTGGTTGCCGACGCGCTGAGTCGGAAATCACATGTCCATCACCTCACCATTACACCGGTGGAGGAGGAAGAGCCGAGTTTATACTTGGTTCCTTATGGATCGCTGTACAACCTTGCCCTCATCCATACTATTAGGGAGGACATCATTGCAGCTCAGAAAGATGATAAAGGCATGGCACATCTCCAGAGACGGATAGACAATGGAGAGATCAAATGTTTCCGGAAGGATGATGAGGGGACGCTATGGTTCAATGACCGCATAGTCGTACCCCGAGATATGGAACTGAGGAGAAAGATCCTCGATGAAGCTCACTTGTCCAAATACTCCATTCATCCGGGCAGCAAAAAAATGTACCAAGATTTGAAAAAGAAATTTTGGTGGACACGGATGAAGCGGGAGGTAGCGAAGTACGTATCCGAGTGCGATACGTGTAGACGAGTGAAGGCTGATCATATGAGGAAATCAGGGCTGTTGCAACCCCTGAAGATCCCGGCATGGAAATGAGAATATGTGAGCATGGATTTCATTGTGGGATTACCCCTAACATCCAACAAGCATGATTCCATTTGGGTAATCATTGACCGGTTAACCAAGACGGCTCACTTCATCCCGGTGAATACACGTTACAATGCCGGCAAATATGTGGAGCTATACATAGCAAAGATTCTGTGTTTGTACGGAGTACCCAAGACTATCGTCTCAGATCGAGGTGCATTATTTGTATCTCGCTTTTGGGAGCAGCTACACGCTGCATTGGGTACTAAGCTGATCAGGAGCTCCGCTTACCACCCTCAGACAGATGGCCAGACAGAGAGGGTGAATCAAGTATTAGAAGACATGTTGAGAGCATGTGCCATCCACCATGGTAGGAACTGGGATGATCACCTACCATTGGCGGAATTCTCGTACAACAACGGCTATCAGGCGAGTATCAAGATGGCACCCTACGAAGCTCTCTACGGTCGCAAATGCCGCACCCCATTAAATTGGTGCGAGTCCGGTGAAAGGGTCACATTCGGGGTTGATGTGGTGAACGACGCCGAAGAGCGCGTTCGTGCAATTTAAGCTAACTTGAAGGCCGCTCAATCCCGGAAGAAGAGCTACGCTGATAAGAGGCATAGACCGTTGCACTTTGACGTTGGGGAACACGTATACCTCCGCGTGTCTCCAATGAAAGGCGTGCACCGGTTCTGTGTGAAGGGGAAGCTCGCTCCCCGTTTCATTGGACCCTATGCTATCACCGAGAAGTGTGGACCAGCGGCGTATAGATTGGAGCTACCGGCCTCCCTTGCTGGTGTCCATGACATTTTCCATGTCTCTCAGCTGAGAAAATGTCTAAAACATACCGCTGCTGTTACTACCGAAGACATCGGCGAGCTGAAACCGGATTTAACATATGAAGAGTATCCGGTGGCGATTCTGGATGGGAAAGCCAGAACCACGCGTAGCAGAACGTTGTGGTTCTACAAAATACTTTGGAGCAACCACACCGCCGAAGAAGCGACGTGGGAGAGCGAGGAATTCCTTCGCTCAAATTACCCGGAGTTCATGGCATCTCAGCACGGGTAAGTCCCTATTACATCGCCATCTCTTCTTTTATAATCTCGGGACGAGATTCTGTTAAGGGGGGAGGGATGTAAAAGCCCAAGAAAAGGGACTTGCAAAAACTTTTTATCACCGCACAACACCACAGTTTTGTTGTGGATAGATTGTGAAAAAGTGTGAAGAGCAAGTGACCTCCATCAAAAGAGGGGTTAGAGGGGAAAGCCTACACTTTCACAAAGTGGGAATTTTACACATGACACATGGGAGGGTGATTCAAAACTGTTGCATTCAAACTCATGGTTGCAGCATCTAAAACAAGGATCAAAGTGCATAATTGGATTCCTTAGGTCCAAATTAGTGGGGAGGCAGAGTTTCAATAATTTTTGAAAAGGTTTGCTACCCATTTTTCCAAAAAGGATCCAAATATGCAAAGAATTTAAATATACATTTGAATTTGGGGGAAATGTGCTCAACCATACAAATGTAGGTCAGTTTCAAACTCCAAACATTAAAATTCATCCCTGGCCAAGTTTTGGAGATCTTTTGAGGGGTGGGGGAGCACTGATAAGTGGGTCCCACATGTCATTGAGGAGGTTAAAATGGCACAAAAGTCAACAGCCTTAGGGGATAAGTGTTGCACTCGGAACAGAGCCGAGGCTCCACCGTGACACACCAAGAAACGCCGGGCGCCACCTCCTGCTCTCCCCTCGCGAGCTGGCGAGCTCCTCGTGGGGGCGCAGTAACTCCCAGCCGTGCCCCAGCTCTCCACATCCACGATCCGACCCCCAGCCACCGCCCTCTCGCACGACAGAGCGCCGAGGAGCCGCCGCTGTGATCCATTCACCCGGGAGTGATCGTCTCTCGCGTACCAATGTCGGCAACTCAGCAAACCAGCATCCCCAGACCTCTCACACACTCCCCACACCACTTCCGGTCGAGCTGATCCACCACAAACCGAGCAAACGTCGTTCTTCGCGGCAGCCGGGAAGAACCGAGCCAAGGTGCTCCCGTGGGCAGCTCGGCAGAGAACTTGTCACGACCAAGAAGGAGCGGTTTTAGACGCGCCTAGGCTCCACTCTGCTCGACCCCAAAGCCTAGAACCAGTGACCGATCATCGCCGGCGAATTTCACAAATCATCTCCAACCGGTGCAGAACTACCCTCAGGTAAGAAACCCACAAATTCCCGACATATGCTTGCTTAGAGTTTATCAAACTGCACTCACAGGAGCTAGACTTGACGGCGCCCAAGTTTGCTTCGCAACCCTAGTTAAATTTTGGCTGTAGCCGGTGTATTTCCGGGTTTTCCAACCGCGGTTATGGCGGGAAGGGTCGGGCTCACGGTAACGGCTAGGTTAGAGCTCTTTCCGAGCCCTGGCATGGCCTTGTCTACCGTCTCCGAGATCCCCCGGTGCTGTAGAGCCTTTCCACCGAGGTTTTGGTGGGCTAAGTTGGCCGGGTGCCATAACCGAAGGGAGTCCAAGCCGCTGCACCGTCGCTAGCTAGGTTAGGGCCACCGCCGACCAGAGCAGTCGGTGCCATCGTGTTCAGCGCATGAAATTAGGCCCAGGCGGCGAGTTTCCGGCTGAGAGGCGGTCGGGAAGCCAAGTCCGGCGAGCTTCAGAGGTGTGCCGGCGAGGGGGTGGCGCGGGAAAAAGGGCGGGCGCGGGGAAGAAGACGAGCCGGCCGGGCCCGCTTGTCAGTCCCTCGAGGCACAGCGTGGGGATTCTCTGTTGCACCGGATCAGCTGTGAACACGCGGAGAACAGTCCTGTGGCCCCGTGTGGCGCAGCCGAGGTGGTGACACGTGGGGGCCGGGCCCGCTGTCAGAAATTTGAACTTTTCCCGGTTAATTCGAATTCTAGAATTTCCCCAAACTTTAGAACACCATAACTTTTGCTAGGAAGCTCCTAATTTAGTGATTCAAATTGGATTGGATTCATCTTGCATAGCTCTATCCAAATATGCCACCCAATTGGTATGAAACTTATTATTTAATTCTGGAAAATTCTTTAAAGCTTCTCAGCAAAAGAATTTTAGAGGGAGTTTGGTTCATACAAAAATCCCCAAATTTTGCCAGAACGTTCTCTAGGATGTTAGTGAACCCCTGCAAAAGTTTCAGACCATTTGGAATTGATTTGATCAGAGCAATTCAAATTTGAAGGTGATGTGTTCATTTGAATACAGAAACATTTTCAGAGAACTTCCAAAACTTGGAAATTCAGTTCTGGGCAAATCTTAGCTCCAAAAATGCTAGGAAAATTCATGCAAACTCTATGAGCTATAATTGAAATTGTAGTTCACTAAGTTGGGCATGAACAGGGGTGTTACCTCAGAATTAATTCTTCTTTGCTTATTTGCTAAGAGAATTATTCTGAGCAAACCACTCAGTGAAAAGTGCTAATGTTTGGTCCAGAGGGTTTTCTTGTGACAAGGAACTCACACAAAAATTTTCAGCTCCATTGGAGCTCTGGATCACCCTGTCCTGTTTAACCACTTGAGGGATTAATATGGAAAAGGGGGAAAACCACTTAGCCCTTAACCATGTACTTAAGTCCAAACCCAAACCACTAAACCCCAGTTCCATTTTAAATTCTTGAACAGAGTTCCAGTTGTTAGAAACTGGTTATTAGCATTAATAGCAGCAGCATTACAATAACTTGTATGCATATTAATTAACATGTAGTATTTCAATAACGTGTAGTCGCTGAAGGCGAGGAAGCTCCGGAGATTCTTGACTTCCTGCTTCCAGAGGAAGAACTAACTTCTGACCAGCAGCAACAAGGCAAGCCCCGGTTTACATTAACCTTTTTATAAGTTTTAATTTGTTTACATGTGTCATGTGAAGTATGATTGTGCATTAGGTATAGGATGGATGGAACCCCACTTGCATGACCAGAATTTTTCCATAAGAGTGAGGGTAGTGTCTTAGATCTCGAGTAGACAGGCTATGCTTAATAATTTCATAGGACTTCGGTACAAGTCGAGTAGTTAGAATCTACTCGCGAGATAGGTTGGGACACACGGGTTTGGTTCGAGTGACGGGAGATCACTTTAGTAATGAAAATGAGACTAGGCAGGGGCTAGGGCGCAGCAAGAGGAAGTCTTGTGTGCGCAGCCCTGTCCGTGTCGATTGAGGACCGAGCCGTGTGCGGCCCTGCTGAACAAGTATTGAACGTACCGAAGGCATATCGGATATATGGGCCCCGATAAGCCGATGTAGCCTAAACCTCCAGGCGTCGAGGCATAGCACACCGATTTATAGGTGTAGGTTGAGGGCAGCAAGGTGGAAATCTTCCAACAGGCATAGAAAGATGCTCCGTGTGGGGAACCTCCTGTCCGTTTCGGTGTGACCGGTTCGACGTTTGGGCTGTTGGGTGAAAGGTTGTCCCGTACGACATCGAGTGAGTGTGCTGTGCAGCTCCACGGGTGGGCGTACGTGACGTGCTCTTTGGGTTTCCCTGCAGGTGTATATCGAGTCGATTCGCCGTCCCTCGTGGTGACGAGTACCGCTTGTTCACTGTGTCCTAACGTAGACTAACGTATGAAATGTTATGATTCAATCTTGCTGTTATGATATAATTGTATTGCTACATGTGTGCCACCAAATATTGCTACTAAATTTCAGATTTCCGAACTGTTAACTTGTTGCTAAAAGATGAACTAAGGATGAACTTGTAGGCGTGTCCATTTGCTGCAATATTACTACCCTATGTCATTGTACCCCTCATGTAGAGTTTCATGCTTAGGTGAGTCGGTTAAGCCTTGTTGAGCCATCGTGCTCACGGTTGCTGCTTAAGTGTTTTTCAGGTGAGGAGCCACCCACGGACTCGGAGTACGAGTCCACCGGCGAGGGTTACCCTCCGTCGGGGACCACGGCTGAGTGGGAGCCGTACACGCCGCGCTGAGCTGAGGAGTGCAGCCAGTGTTGGTTGCCCTAGGGCTGGGCAATCGACTTTTGCTAGATAGGCGGGCGTGAGTTGTACAGAGTAGACTTCCTCTGTGTAAAATAAATACTAGTTTGTAACTGAAGTTGTACCTTTTTGTACAGTTCAGTTTGTTTTCCCATGTAATATATTGTGTTCTTATGACATATGCTGTCGGGTGTCGCATCGTGCGGCACCACCCTCTGCGATCCTGGATGAGCGGATTCCGGTCCGCCACACCTACCTCTGGCAGGCCTGAGCCCCTGGAGGTCCACAAGCTCCTGTATGCAGTGCTCGTGGCATCCAGGAAGCTCCGCCACTACTTTCAAGCCCACCGGATCTCGGTGGTCACCTCCTACCCGCTGAAGGCGATCCTTCACATCCCCCCACGCGACCAGCAATGTCGCTAAATGGGCAGCGGAACTGGTGGAGTTTGAGCTGGACTTCCTTCCTCGCCATGCAGTCAAGAGCCAAGCACTGACTGACTTCGTGGCCGAGTGGACGCCAACGAAGGCTTACCCAGGGGGCCACGAAGACGGTGAACTGAAGCACCGAGCTCCGGTCTTCACCGGGCCTCACTGGACGCTCTTCTTCGACGGCTCCTCGCGAAAGCTGGGGGCCGGTACCGGCGTACTGCTTCTCATGCCATCGGGGGAGCAGTTTGGGTACATGGTGCGTCTCAATTTCAAGGCAACCAACAACATGGCAGAGTATGAAGCACTCATCTTTGGCCTAAAGACAGCCCTGTCTCTAGGCGCTCGCCAGTTGTTGGCACAGGGCGACTCCCAGCTAGTCATCAAACAAGTTAAGGGTGAATGCTCCTGCAATGACCCAGAGCTAGCTGCTTATCTGCTCCACGTGCAGATGTTGGAGAAAGACTTCCTCGCCTTGGACCTGCGCCATGTACCGCGCGCTGGCAATGCCGCAGCTGACGACCTCTCAACGAAGGCCTCCACCGGAGCCCCTATGCCCAAAGGAGTCTTCGACAGGACGTTGCTGCGGTCCACAGCCCGGCCTGCCGAGCCGGGCGAAGGGGGCTGGACCAGCACCTCGAAGCTGGCGGTCCCGGCGGCCCTGCAGCCATGGATGCCGCCAAGGATCGTAAGCGTCACTGGGGACTCCGTGCAACCCACTGCTCAAGATCCAGAAGCTCAAGTTAGACACGTTGCATGGATCACGGAGATCCAGGACTACTTGAAAGACAACATCCTCCCTGATGAACGTGTATCTGCTGAATGGATCGTGCACATGGCTAAAAGGTACGCGCTGGTAGAAGGGGATCTCTACCGGCGTGGCGCCAACCACGTCCTATTGCGGTGCATAACCCAGGGGGAAGGCTGCGACTTGCTCGCTGAGATCCATGGAGGCGAATGTGGGAGTCACACTTCCTCATGCACGCTCGTCGGTAAAGCCTTCCGGCATGACTTCTACTGGCTGACAACACTCCAGGATGTCGTCAAGCTGGTCGAGAGCTGCAAGGCATGCCAGTTCCATGCCAAGCAGATCCACACACCGGCTCAGGCGGTTCAGATGATCCCACCCTCATGGCCAATCGCCGTATGGGGGTTGGACATCCTGGGACCATTCCCCAGAGCCGTCGGGGGATTCCGGTACCTCTACATCGCCATCAAAAAGTTCACCAAGTGGCCAGAAGCCACACCCGTCGTCACCATCAACAAGCAATCCGCAGTAAAGTTCATCAAGTTGATCGTCTGCCAGTTCGGGGTCCCGAACAGAATCATCACTGACAACGAGACCCAGTTCACTAGCGCAGCGTTCCAAGAATACTGCGAAGACCTCGGCATCCAGGTGTGCTATGCCTCCATTGCTCACACAAAGAGCAATGGGCAAGTTGAGAGGGCCAACGCCAAGATTCTTCGGGGCCTCAAGACTCGCACCTATGTCGGCTTGAAGAAACATGGCGCCAAGTAGGTGGACGAGCTTCCGAGCACACTATGGGCTAATCGGACATCCTAGAGCCGGGCCACCGGAGAGACACCCTTCTTCATGGTGTATGGGGCCGAGGCTGTGCTTCCCCCAGAGATCACCAGGGGGTCCCTCCGTGTCCGAGCTTATGACGAAGCCACGCAGGACAACCACCGGCGTGAAGACATCGACCTTGTCGACGAGGCTCGATTACATGCAGCACTCCGCAACGCACAGTACCGACAAGCGCTCCGGCGCTACCACCAAAGGTCTGTGCGTGTCCGGGAGCTGCAGGAAGGCGACCTGGTGTTGCGGCGCATACTTTCTTGTGAAGGGACCGACAAACTCTCCCCCAGCTGGGAAGGTCCCTTCCGAGTCACAAAAGTTTGCTGCCCCGGGTGCGTACGCCTTTCCACCGAGGATGGGGATCCGCTCCCGAACCCTTGTGTCGGTACCCTCCATACAGGGTACCCTCGCGCACAGGGGGAAATGCCTAAGGACCTCGCCCTTCTCCGCAGGGAGAGCTCCAAAGGCGCCACGTGTCCAGCAGGGCTGGACCTCCCTCTCCTTAGAGGAGAGCTCCGAAGGCTCCACGTGTCCGGCAGGGCCGGTCCTCCCTCTTCTCAGATGAGACCTCTGGGCCCGCCACGTGGCCAGCAGAAGCCGGACCTCGCCTCTCCGCGGGGGGAGCTTCGAGGACTCCACGTGTCCCGCGGGGCCGGACCTCCCTCTCCTCAGAGGAGAGCTCCGGGCCCGCCACGTGGCCAGCAGGACAACGCTGCCTGCCCCCGCGCAGTAGGCAGCGGGCGTGAAGACGCACCATACCTTGCCCGTACGAGGTATTCAAGGCCCGCGCCTTCCAAAGACGCGGATACGTGGAGCACGCCTCTGTCAGGTGCCGTTGTGCCCAGTCGCATCACAGACTGGCGCGCCGTGTCAGAGCCTGCCCGCCAATAAACACAGCAACAAGACATCCCCTGTTGCCCCTGCCATCATCAACCACTACGACTAGCTTGCGGCATGGGCAGGGCGGCAGAACGAAGACTTGGAAGCCTTCGCCAGAGACAACTACCGGCATAACTGCAGATACGGTAGTCGGCAGGCAATCTCCTCGGGACCACCTGTCAGGTCCCGGGCCCCCCTTGTAAGCCACTCAAGCCTTGGACTATAAAAGGCTCGGGTAGGCAATGTTAGCAAGGGTTCGAACTCTGTGAACTCACACTCTAGGCATCACTCACCCTCAAGCTCAGGACTCCGGTTCTGAGCAGCAAGCAATACAGCGAGCACCTCTGCTCAATGTGGACGTAGGGTATTACGCTCCGGCAGCCTGAACCACGTAAAACTCGCTGTGTCAAGCTTCTGTCTCACTCGTCCCTAACGCTGAAGCTCTCCGCAAGCGTCTAGCCCCTCCGAAAAAGAACCTCCGCGGGCTGCCCAGAGTAGGTCCGGGGGAAGTGTCAACCACACACTTCGACACCTTGGAACATAGAACACCTCCGTAAGTTTTACCCCTAGAGCAATAATAGGACAGTCTCTTCTTTTTTGTAATAGATTCCATAGAGTCCAGGAACAGCGCTCGGAGCAGCTAAGTCTCAGGGGACGGTTCAGGACTATGTTCAGCTTGGGCCTGGTTCTGACCCTAAGCGCGTAGAGTCTTGCTTCCCTTCTTAATGGGGTGGGTCGTTGCCTCCATGTTTAGCCTGCCTTCCTCCTATGGAAATTTATATGGAAAGGGCCCATCTCAGGGGAGATAGCGAGCCCAAGGTGGGGCCTCCGTCTCTTCTATTCCGCGCACTTTCTCTAAGTCCTGCATAGACCGTTGCCGGAGCACGAACAGTCGCGGGATCGTGGGAGCGTGCGCCCACTTGATGGTTGCTTTTACTGCAGCGGTTCCAAGGCTGCCACTTCTGCATGTTGCGGCGCTTTCTTCGGGAGCTGCCGAAGTGTCTTGCCGGTTCGTCTTCTTGGGAGACTGACTCCTTGAATCACCGCTTCAGCTGGGCGGCTTGGGCCCACCTGTCACCGGCGCTCGGTCTTGGAGCCGATGCGGTTGCCGATGCGGTGTATTCGAAGAGTTTTGAGTCGTTTGGAATCGCATCTGGGAAGTTTTAAAAGGGGATCTTACCCGCATTGCGGCCTCCCTTCGCACTTCCCAGCGCTTTTCCTTGGACTCTTGTGTCTTTGTCTTCTTGTCTTTGAGCCCTCCCTCACCATGGCTTCCAACCCGCCCCCAGAGAAGAAACGCGCTCGATCTCCTCCAGTGGCGGCATCTGTGCCAAGTCGGGGATCTAGGGTGCCTGCACCTCCTGCTTCTGGAGATGGCACTCCTTCTGGTGGCGACACGAAGAGGTCTCGGGCTGATCATTCCGACGGGACCCCTCTTAAGAGAAAACAGGCCGAAGGTTACCAGACGTCGCGTCCTCCTTCCTTAAGTGGTGGAGTCTCTGAGGAACCTGCTGATGCGCCGAGGGAAGCTTCTGGAGCGTCCCCTGCTCCGTCAGTCCAGGCGAATGCGGAGCGGCCGTTAGTGACGACGGCGGGCTCTGGGGATCCTACCCTGGCTCGGAAGTCGGGGTTCAGGGCCCGCTGGAGTGTTCGCGCTTCCCGGCCATCCCCGGCTGGTGGGGAGTCTGCGCCGTTGCGCTCGGAAACCGGGACAGCTGCCGCAGCCCCCGAGCCAGCGCGAGTTTCTCCTGTTCCGGTGTGCCCGGATTCCACGGCAGCGTCATTTCCTCCTGCCGAGACGGCTGCTGCGGCCCCCAAGCCAGCGCAGGTCGACCCTGTACCAGGCAGCCCGGCTCCTACTTCAGCGTCGACTTCCCCCACTCGTCCCTCTCCATGGGCTGAGGAGCCAGAAGTTAGTGAGAGTTCGGCGGTTCCGGCTGTCTAAGTCCCGGCGCCGGCTTCTCCTGACCGGCGTCTCATCCCGGTCCCTGGCGCATCGCCTTTTCTTGAGGAGGATGTGATGGAGGAGGTCGGGGGTGCTGCTCCGGCCTCAGCTGCCCCACTGCCCCTGGCGGATTCCTTCGTGCTCGCCCAAGCGAGCGTCCGGCAGGTCTTGGCCGCGCTTGGTCGTGAGCGAGAGGAGCATACGGTTGAAAGGGATCGCCTCCTCATCTGGGGGAACCTTTTGCGGGAGCGGACCGCGGAGGTCAAGGGCGATCTTGACTCCAGGCGGGAGTTGCTTGACTTCAGGGAAGCGCTCCTTGACCGGCAGAAGCGGGCTGTCGACCGTTTGGACGCCGAAACACGGCGGCTCCACAGGGAGGCCCTTGAGGTACATGCCCAGGCCGAGGAGAGCCTCTCTGCCGTGGAGAAGATACGGCAGAGGCTGGAGCGCCGTAAGCTCTCCGTTGAGGACCAGGAGCGTTCCACGGCAGCCGAGGCGGAGAGGGTTGCCGCGCGGCTGGCGGCTGGCGAGGACGACCTGCGTGCTCGGGCCAGGGAGCTAGAGGCCCGGAAGGTAGACCTGGCCACGAGGGAGGAACAGGTCTCCCGCGAACGCCTGGTGATCCTGGATCGGGAGTTGGCTGCCGACTTCCGGGCTTCTGAGTTGGAGCGGCTCGCCCAGACTCTCCGCCTTCGGGAAAGCTCCCTGGCGGCCAGGGAGAAGGAATTCTTTGAGGGAAACCACGATGCCCTGCAGGCAGCCCGCCGCGAGGTAGAGGAGCTCTTGGCCTTGCGGTCATCCGAGGCGCGAGCGGTCTCGAGCTTCGTCGATCAGGCGGGGTCCGCCTTGGTCCCCCTTGGCTTCAGCCCGGTGAAGGCAGCGGCTCCTGCACTGAAGGTGGCCGAGGTGATCCCCGCGCTGGAGTCAATCGTCGCCAAGCTGAGCAGGCTGGACTCGGTGGTCGCCAGCGAGCTTGAGGCAGAGGGACGGGGCCTGGCCTTGGAGGTTGCTACGCATGTGTTGGCATGCTTCAGGAGCCGGAACCCTTCTTTCTCCCTGGAGCCAGCGAGAGAGGGTCCTGCCGCGAGCGGGAGGAGGCTGCCAGGGCCGAAGTTGGGGATGTGGCCGCCCTTGTAGCCTCTAGGTTCGGCGTGAGCCTGGAGGACCCTAGGACTTGCTTCATTCTTTTTATCAAGTCTGTAGTCCAGCTCATGGAGCCATGAATAAATAGACTCTCTTGAATGTTTGTGCCTGTGATGCTTTTTGTCTTCTTCATGGTTTTGTCTGGCCGAGCCCTTAGCTCCGCAAGGTACTCAGAGGCCTTCACCAATCCCGAAGCTCTGCACAGACACCTTCCCCGGCTCCTAACTGTATTAAGGGCCCCGGGGGTCTCCGGAGCTCGCCCCATGAGGATGGGGAGGTCCGGATCTGCCGGCCACATGGCGGGCCCGGAGCTCCCTTCTAAGGAGAAGGAGGTCCGGCCCCGCGGGACACGTGGAGCCTTCTGAGCTCCCCCCCCCCCGGAGATGGAGGTCCGGCTTCTGCTGGCCACGTGGCGGGTCCGGAGCCCCTCCTGAGGAGGCGGGGAGCTCCGGCCCCGCTGGACACGTGGGGCCTTCGGAGCCGGAGCCCCCCTCTCCTCAGCAGGTAGACCCGGGCCCGCCACGTGGCCGGCAGAGCCGGGCCTCGCCCCCTCCGCGGGGGTGAGCTCCGAAGGTCCCACGTGTCCCGCGGGGTCGGACCTCCATCTTCTGAGAGGAGAGCTCCGGGCCCTCCATGTGGCCGGTGGATATGGACCTCCCCTTTCTCACGGGGCGAGCTTCGAAGATCCCTTGGGCCCTTGATACAATAAGTACCCAACGAAGGTGTCTGTACAAGACTTCAAGGTTGGTGAAGACCTCTGAGTACCTTGCGGAGCTAAGGACTCGACCAGGCCAAGCCAAGGAGAAGATAAAAATATACAGACACGGAAAATAACGAGAGTCTATTCATTCAAAGCTCCATGAGCTAGACTACAGACTCAACAAAAGTAAAAAAAAGGAGAAGAGATACAGGGCCTTCTGGCCACGGGGGCGGCTGCCTAAGAGTCCCCGGACTCCCGCTGAAACCTAGAGGCCACGAGGGCAGCCATGTCCCCGACCTCGGCCCTGGCAGCTTCCTCCCGCTCGGCGGCGGGGCCTAGTCGGACTGGCTCCAGAAAGAAGGAAGGGTCTTGGCTCCGGAAGCACGCCAGCACATGCGTATCGAGCTCCTTCGCCAGGCCTCGTCCCTCCACCTCAAGCTCGTCGGTGACCACCGCTTCGAGCCGGCCCAGCTTGGCACCGATGGACTCAAGCGCCGGGATTGCCTCAGATACCTCCTGCGCTGGAGCCTCCGTCCGCACCGGGCTGAAACCAAGGGGAACCAAGGCGGACCCCGCCTCAGTAACAAAGCTCCAGACCGCCCGGGCCTTGCCAGACCG
The DNA here is from genome assembly GCA_030760725.1 of Neostapfia colusana. Lineage (NCBI taxonomy): Eukaryota > Viridiplantae > Streptophyta > Magnoliopsida > Poales > Poaceae > Neostapfia > Neostapfia colusana. The sequence continues at coordinate 44,606,735 of JASWHV010000019.1, forward strand.
CGAAGTCTGGAGCTTCTCCACCTCTTGGCAGGCTGCCAACTCGCAATCCAGCGCCACCTGGCCCTCCCGGGAGGATTGCTCCTCCCTCGCGGCAGCAACCGACTCGCGGAGCTCCAGCTCCTCGGCCCGGGCCCTCAGCTCGCCCTCTCTAGCCTCTAGCCATGCGGCGACCTTCTCCTCCTCGGCCGCCACGACACGCTCCCGATCTGTGACGGCGCACTCTCGGCGAGCTACCTGCACCCGCAACTCCTCCACGACAGTGGAGCGAGCTTCGACCTTGGCCTGAGCTTCGCGGAAAGTAGCGCGGAGCCGCCGGGTCTCTGAGCCTAGGCGGTCGACGGCCCTCTTCTGAGCGTCGAGCAGAGCCCCCATGGCGTCAAGCCTCGACTGCCTGGTGTCCGGGAGCAGAGCCGGGCCTCGCCCCCTCTGCAGGGGTGAGCTCTGAAGGCTCCACGTGTCCCGCAGGGTCGGATTTCCCTCTCCTCGGAGCCCAGGCGGTTGACGGCCCGCTTCTGAGCGTCGAGCAGCGCCTCCATGGCATCAAGCCTCGACTGCCTCGAGTCGAGCTCTGCCCGAGCCTGCCGAGTCCGCTGCTTCAGGAGATGCCCCTAGCCGAGGAGGCGGTCCCTCTCTCCAGCCAGCACCTCCTGCTCTCGCTCTAGGGCAGCCTGGACCTGCCGAACGCCAGCCTGGGCAAGCCCCAAGGAATCCACTAGGGGCAGCGGGGTGGCGGAAGCCGAAGCCACGCCCCCGACCTCCTCCATCACGTCCTTGACCGGTGGAGATGCCGGTGCCTCGGCAACTGAAGTGAGGCGCCGATCTGGGGAAGCCGGAGGGCCAACAGCTGCACCCGCAGCTGCCCCTCCAGCCTCAGCACCAGAAGGCCGGGCGTCGCCGGCCGGCTTCGCCGAGCCCTCGACAGCCACCGGTTTCCGAATTGGTGAAGGGGGACAAGCGGGTGTTGCCGCCGCCGCGGGGGATGGTCCCACCAACTTGGGGGGCCGTCGGAGCCACCGCAGCTCCCGGACGCTGCGGCGCAGAACCTCCGCTAGCCGGAGATGGCCGGGGAACAGACTTGCCCCCGGTAGCCGATGAGTCCCTGCCGACATAAGAAGCTCTCAGGCTAAGAAAGGAGAAAAGAACACTAGTTCTAAAATCCGGAAAGATCAACACTTACCGAGGGACATGAGCGCTCCAACGGGCATGGAGCCCCGGCTTCCGAGCCAGGACAGAACCACCGGACCCGTGGCGCCGGCGCCTGCGCCTGCGCCACGGGTACCCGGACTGGCAGAGTGGGAGGCAGAGCAGTCGGGCCCCCGTTGGTGGTGCCCCTAGCACTGCTCGCCGATCAGGCTCCAGAGGCCCGGGGCACCTGCGCCCCCGGATGAGTCCCAGCGCTGCTCCTTCCGGCGCCGCTACTTGCCGAGCCTGCAGCCGGGACGCTCGCTGGCTGTGGCGCCTGAGCCTTCGGCTCACCCCCGGGCATCGCCCCACCGGCGTCCCTCCTTGAAGCTCCTCCACCTGAAGAAGGAAGGCGGGTTGCCTGGAGCTCCTCGGACCGCCACTGTCTGAGAGGAGCCCCGCCGGAGCTGGAGACCTGAGGTCTCTTTGGGTCGCCGCCTGACGAACCAGCGCCTCCAGGAGATGGGCGCAAGGGTACCCCGACCCCCGGACTCGGCACAAACGACGCCCTCGAAGGGGACCGGGCGCGTTTCTTCTCCGGCTGCCTGGGGGCCGGCTCTTTACCCTTCCCCTTGTCGACGGTCCGAGCTCCGTCGACCCTCGGTGCGGGTTGGGCAGCAGCTGACGCCTCACGCTCCGCCCCGGAGCGCTCGACCCCGGGGATCGAGATCCCCCGGAAGGCATCCCCAACCTGACGCACGGCGATCCCGATGTCATCAAGCTTCGGCATCTTCCGCAGCAACTCCGCCCTCCACTGCGGCTCTAAGAAGGGGGGTGCAAGAGGTCGGGAAAGTGAGGTCGCCGCCGGTGACGAAGTTGCCGCTCACCTTGCCCACCATCTCGTACAACACCTCCTCTGATGGGTCAGAGCCGAGACCCTTCTCCAGCCTGGTGCAGTCGTGCTTGCCGGTGTAGTACCATGCCAGGCGGTTGAGCTGTTGCAAGGGCGCAATACGGCGTGACAGGAAGTCTATCAACACCATCACGGACGTCAGCCCTTCGTTGGGCAGGAACCGGATCCGCTCCAAGACCGGCGCGTACTCCGGCTCCAGCTCCGGGATCTCCTCCCAGAAGCGACGCTCGGTGGTCGGGCCGGCAGTTGGCAGCTGCAGGAGATCATGCTCGTTGGTCTGCACGATCACCCAGTTCTCCCTCCAGTTTTTCCATCTCGCCGCGCCGAAAGGTAGAAGGTACCCAGAGGCCTTCGGATCCTTGCAGCGATGCTGGAAGTAGTACGCCCCCAGCTGATTCTTCGAGCTGCGACCAGCCGTCCGCAACACGAAGATGTAGGGGAAGAGCGTCACTGAAGCGTGCACCCCCACGAACATCTCGCAGAAGTGCACGAAGACGGCGGCCATCGCGAAGGAGTTGGGGGAGGGGTGATGGAGCTGGAGAACGTACGTCTCCAGCAGCGTCACGAAGAAGGAAGAAATCAGCGGGACAAACCCCACCATGGCGTAGGCGGTGAAGAAGACTACCTCCCCCTTCTCCAGAAGCAGGGGGAGAGATCCCTGCCGGAGCCAGTGCTTCTGCTCCTCCACGTGCCAGCCCAGCAGCCTACGCACTGACCCGAGCTCGGCTGGTCGGGTAGAGTGCGGTGGAGGCAAGTTGGAAGCCATGGAAGATGGAAGCTCAAGAACAGGGAAGACAAGGGCGCAAGAGCTCAATGAAACAAGGAAGATTCAAGAGCAGGGAAGTGCGAAGGGAAGCCTCGATGCGGGTGAGATCCCCTTTTAAACTTCCTAGGCGCGATTAAAAGCAGTTCGAAACTCTTCGAATACGCTGCTTGGGACAACCGCTTCAGCTCCAAGACCGAGCGTCGATGACAAGTGGACCCAAGTTGTCCAGCAGAAGCGGTGGACCGAGAAGTCAGTCTCTCAAGAAGACGAGCCGGCATGACGCTTTGGCGGTTCCCGAAAAGGCACTGCGACGTGCAGAAGTGGCAGCCTTGGGAACCGTCGCAGTAGAAGCAGCCATCAAGTGGGGCACACGCTCCCACGATCCCACGACTGTTCGTGCCTCGGCAACGGTCAATGCGGGTCTTCGAGAAGGTGCGCGGAGTGGAAGAGACGGGGGCCCCACCTCGGGCTCATTATCTCCCCCGAGATGGGCCTTGACGCGGCCCGATGCCGCCCGTTTAGTCACGGGGACGGGGCACTTGCTCGGGAATCGCATTGGGTGGTGCCGTGTTGTGCGGCACCCAACAGCACACATATGAGGAACAATGTATTACATAAAACAATAGCGGAAGCTTACAAGTCTTTCTTTGTAAATACTTTATATCAAGTAACTACAGCAGAAGTCTATAAACAACTCACGTCGAATAACTAAAGAGCACTCGAGATGAAGTCCAGCCCGCGGACTACTCTCGCTAGCAACACGAAGACAACAGCAGTGGCTAGGTTCTCCCTGTGTTAAGCGACTCGTAAGTCTCCGAGTCTCACCGGACAACCTTCTTTTTAGCTTTGATGTTAACCTGCAAAACCACTCATATAGCAAGCATGAGCACATAGGCTCAGCAAGTCTGACCCGTCTCTCCTAAACAAGAAACTCTACATGCACGACGGTTGCAATTGGGTCAGCTAGATTTGCATAAAGGAGTCGCCTAAAGTTGATCCTTAACTTTCAGATTTTTAAGCCTCATTGTGCGTGTCGGTACCTGAGATATGGGGTACCCCCGCGCACAGGGTAAAATGCCTAAGGTGCTCGCCCTTCTCCGCAGGGAGAGCTCCAAAGGCACCACGCGTCTGGCGGGGCCGGACCTCCCTCTCCTCAGAGGAGAGCTCCGGGCCCGCCACGTGGCATACAGAAGCCGGACCTCCCCCTCCGCGGGAGAGAGCTCCGAAGGCGCCACGCGTCTAGCGGGGCCGGACCTCCCTCTCCTCAGAGGAGAGCTCCGGGCCCGCCACGTGGCATACAGAAGCCGGACCTCCCCCTCCGCGGGAGAGAGGTCCGAAGACGCCACGCGTCCAGCGAGGCCGGACCTCCCTCTCCTCAGAGGTGAGCTCCGGGCCCGCCACGTGGCATGCAGAAGCCGGACCTCCCCCTCCGCGGGAGAGAGGTCCGAAGGCGCCACGCGTCCAGCGGGGCCGGACCTCCCTCTCCTCAGAGAAGAGCTCCGGACCTGCCACGTGGCTGGAGGAACGGTGCTGCCTGCCCCCGGGCGGTAGGCAGCGGGCGTAAAGGTGCCCCTCACCTTGCCCGTACAAGGAATTCAAGGCCCGCGTCTTCCCAAGACGCAGAAACGTGGAGCACGCGCCTGTCAGGTGCCGTTGCGTCCAGTCGCATCACAGACTGGCGCGCGGTGTCAGAACCTGACAGGTAATAAACGCCACGACAAGACATCCCATGCCGCCTGCGCCGTCATCAACCACTACGACTAGCGCACGGCATGGGCAGGGCGGCAAAAGGAAGACTCAGAAGCCTTCGACCGGAGGCAACCACCAGCATAACTACAGATACGGTAGATAATAGACAATCTTCCCGGGACCACCTGTTGGGTCCCGGCTTCCCTTGTTAGCCGCCCGAGCCTTGGACTATAAAAGGCTCGGGTAGGCGTCGATAGCAAGGGTTCGCATTCTGCAACAAATACGCTAGCCATACACTCTCAAGCTGTAACTCACCCCCAAGCTCAGGCCCCTGGCCCTGAGCAGCAAGCAATACAGCGAGCTCCATAGCTTGCCGTGGACGTAGGGTTTTACGCTCCGGCGGCCTGAACCACGTAAAACTTCCCGTGTCAAGCTCTCACTAACTCGTCCATTCGCGCAAGCTCTCCGCTAGGAACTAGCCCCTCCGAAAAAAGAACCTCCGCAGGCTGCCCAGTGCAGGCCCGGGGGAAGTGTCGATCGCACACTTCGACATTTGGCGCGCCAGGTAGGGGGCTTTTCCCCTAGCGCGACGAGTTTCCGCCAACGAAGATGACCAAGCTCCCTTCGGCGGCAAGCTCACCTCCCCCGCCTCCGCGGCGAGCCGCGGCTAGGGGGGAGTACAAGCCAACACACTCAGGACGGAGTGTGTCAGTACAAGCTGGGAGCCAGCAACCGGCTCTGGCAGCGCCGACCCCGGCAATGCAGGCTCCAACCAGCGTCATATCTCCAGTAGCGCCGGACGTACCCGGAAGGGGCGCGCTAGCTGCAGCAAGAGCGCTACTGTACAATCCGCCCGCTGGAGACGCGCCTCAGGCAGCGACCCAGCGGTGGATTCTCGAGGCAGACCGTCTTGTCGTCGCTGCCGCAAGCCCGCGACGCCGGCGGAGACGACACTCCGACCAACCGGCCGTTTCGCTGATACGCACGCCAATGGTTGACGAACAGACGGCAGACTCCAGCTCTGCCAGCCCTCAATCGATGGATCTGAGGACAGAGCTGGAGCGGTGGCGCTCGGGTCAAGATGCCCGGGTATACCTCAAGCAACGCCGAGAAAGGGCGCTACTGCGCGACCTGCCTGCTGGGGACGCGCCTCAGGCGGCGACCCAGCAGCGGATTCGCGAAGTAGACCGATTTGACGTCGGCCTCGACCCAGCCTGAAGGACAGATCTTCGCTACGCGGGCTCTGCCCCAGGCATACGCCGCGCAGTATATGCCACAACCATATGCCCTGCAAACGGCGTCCCCGGTCCATAGAGCGGCCTTGCCCATACCGGGGCATACTGTGCCAGCGGAGGACCAGGCGTTCGCGGCGCCGATACCTGCACTAGGAGCTAGCAACCGGCTCTGGCAGCGCCGACCCCGGCAATGCCGGCTCCGACCAGCGTCAGGTTTTCAGTAGCGCTGGATGTACCTAGTGAAGGTGCGCTAGCTGCAGCGAGGAGCGCTGCTACTCAATATGCTACAGTCGTATGTCCTGTGTATGGCCGCCGGAGCATGCGATGCTCAGCGCAAACCAAGCATTCGTGGCATCAGAACCTGCGGCGACAGAAGCGGGGTGTGCGGCCCCCGCGCCCCGCCTTCGCTTCACAAAATGGCCGCGCAAGTTTCGGTCACTCTCGCCTGAGAAGTGCGACGGCAGCATCAACCCGGCGGAATTCCTCCAGAGGCTGGAAAATCCAGAAGCTCGCGGGGCGCCTCCGGAAGGGGAAGCAGCCCCTAGCTGATGCCCCATCCTATAGTAAGGGAGGGCAACCAAAAGGTCGAGGCCCGAGACGGCGACGACCGCCAGATGGATTTCCAGGAGCTCCGGCGCGCCGCAAAGGCAGCGCACAATCATGGAAGCTCCATCTCCAGTGACGACGAGCACTGGAAGATGCCCTGTGACATCTTCGGCGGGTCTGCTGACCCCCCTGACCAGAAGCATGGCTAAGGCCTTGCGACGAGCGTTAGCGTCGGTAGCCCCCCCCCCCCCCCATCAGCTCTAATGACACCGACTGCCCCAGGAACATGGCTGGGGCCGGCCAACTACCGCTCGTGGTGGCCCTTACCGTCGCCAACGTGAAGATGTACCACGTTTTGGTGGGTGGTGGGGCTGGACTGAACCTCATCAGTCACGCAGCCTTCCAGAAGCTGCAGATCCCGATGGCCAAGCTCGCCCCGTCAAGCCCATTCTCAGGGGTGGGGCCGGGACAGGTCGTTTCCTACGGCCGCATCAGCCTCCCGGTGACCTTTGGGGCACCAGGCAGCTACAGGACGGAGTACATTCTGGTCGACATGGCCGAGACTGACCTCCCCTTCAATGCCACAATCGGTAGGCCAGCCCAGTACTGATTCGTGGCAATAGCCTGCTACGGCTACCTTGTCCTGAAGATGCCTACACCAACAGGCGTCCCCAAGGTTGTGGAGACCGTGTTGCCGCAGTATTAGCCTTGGAAAGGCTTCGGGCGCTTACAGCAACTAGAGCGCCAGCCCTCGGCAGTATAGGACCAAACCAGCTCCACCCGAGTGCACGCCACCGTGCCTCTACCGCCGCACCCCACGTGCAACTCCTTGATGAGGACGACGTCCCCACAAGGCTCATCCGTATCAGCGCCGATGCCACCCAGACCACCCGGGTAGCCGGGGGCCCGGGTAGCATATAGGAAGGCGCGCTCGTTGCCCCCCTCCGGCATGAGGTCGATGTGCTGCATGACAGCCATCACCGAGGCCAGAGATCCCCAGGGAGGTAATGGAGCATTACTTAAAGGTCTTTCCCGACGCCTGGCCGTCCGACGAGACGGAGAGTCCGCCGCTCCCGGCGCTTGGCAAACCGTGTTATTATCCCGAAGGCCAGCGAGAAGTTCCGGAAGCGCATCCACTACACCAGTCTCAATAAGGCATGTCCTAAAGACCTATTTTCTCTTCGGCTGATAGAGCAAATGGTAGACTTGATACCAGGCTGTGATATGCTGCGCTTCCCAAATGCTTGCTAGGGCTCCCATCAGACCCCTGTGTCTGAAGTAGTTGAAGGGCGCCCCCTACCTACTAATCCCGGCGTAAGCCGACTTGGCATAGCTAGGGGCCCCGCGAATTTCTGGTTTTCGCGCAATGGCTTTAACCCCATACCACAGTAACTTGTTGCGCTACCAAGAAGCAAGTGCCAGAAAACCAGACCTCGGATCCCTGACACAACCTCCTGGAGCCCCCAGGACGACAGCGGAGCTTCCTGTGAGGTCCAAAGCAGCCTGAGGACCCCCCGAGTGCCGGGCACCCGGCGATCTCCCCAGCCTAGAAGCTATCTCTTGCAGCCCCATGCGACGGGCAATGCCGCCGAATGAGCGGCGGAGCTACTAAAGTTTGATCTAGGTTCCCTTTCCCGTCATACAGACATTAACCGAGCATTAGTTCACTTGTGGCTGAAGTAGACGCACGCTCAGGGGGCCATGAAGACGATGAAACAGGACCCTGAGCCCTGACCTTCATCAGGACTCATCAAATGATGTTCGCCCACGGCTCCCCGCAAAAGCAGGGGGCCGATCCTAGCGTACTGTTCCTCATGCCATCGGGGGAGCAGTCTGGGTATGTGGCGCGTCTCAATTCCAAGGCAGCCAACACCATAGCAGAGTATGGAGTGCTCATCCTTCCCGCTAGTCGTTGGCTCAGGGCAATCCCCAGTCTGGTAATCAACCAAGACGGCGGGGACAAACCCCCTCGCCTTGGACCTGCACCACGTACCGCGCGCTAGCAAGGCCGCAGCTGACGACCTTTCAACGAGGGCCCCCACTGCCACCGGAGCCACTGTGCCTGAAGGGGGCCTCGAGAGGACGTTGCCGCGACCCACAGCCCGGCCCGCCGAGCCGGGCGAAGGGGGCTAGACCAGCACCTCGAAGCTGGCAGTCCCGGCGGCCATGAGCGCTGCCAAGGATCATAAGCGTCACTGGGGACTCCGTGCAACCCAGCGCTCAAGATCCAGATGCTCAAGTCAGACCCGATGCATGGATCACGGAGGTCCGGGACTACTTGAAAGACAATATCCTCCCTGATGAACGTGTATCCGCTGAACGGATTGCGCGTATGGCTAAGAGACACATGGTGGTAGAGGGGGATCTCTACCGACGTGGCGCCAACCACATCCTATTGCGGTGCACAACCCAGGGGGAAGGCTGCGACTTGTTCGCTGAGATCCATGGAGGCGAATGTGGGAGTCATTCTTCCTCACGCACGCTTGTCGGTAAAGCCTTTCGGCATGGCTTCTACTAGCCGGCAACACTCCAGGATGCCGTCGAGCTGGTCGAGAGCTGCTAGGCATGCCTGTTCTATGCCAAGCAGATCCATACACCGGTTTGGACGGTACGGATGATCCAGTCCGCATGGCCATTTGCCGTACTAGGGCTGGACATCCCGGGCCTGGGACCATTCCCCAGAACCGAAGACAGGGACCCGCTCCCGAACCTTCGGAACACGGAACACCGCTGTAAGTTCTACCCCTAGAGCAACAATCAGGCAGGCCCTTCTTTTCATAGTAATTTCCATAAAAGTCCGTGAACCGGGCTTGGAGCAACTAAGCCTCAGGGGACGGTCCAGGACTACGTTCAGCTTCGCCTGGTTCCGACCCCAAGCGCGTAGAGTCTTGCTTCCCTTGAGGTGGGTCGTGGTCTACATATGCGGCCCTCCTTCCCCCGTATGGAAATTTATATGAAAAGAAGCCCACCCTACGTTGCTCTTCTTTGGTACTCATTTAATTTACTTGTTAAATTTCCATGATTACCCTGCTAACGCGTGCTCACTATGCGTTCAATTCCCTCTTCTCATTTCCACCTTTAGTCGGATTTTGCTGCAGATATGACTAAGGAATAGAGGGAGAAGCCCCCAAGGAGAATTACTTTTTCCTTATGCGCAGGATTTCTCAGCCTCAGCTTCCCGCAGGAGTATGGTAGGCGCATCCACCCAATGGAACGCACCTACCAGGGGGCCGCTACGGGATCGCGGTAGGCCAGAAACCCTAAGGTAAGATCAAAGGGCTAGCCCTCGCAGGGGTGAGGTCCGAAGGCCCCACGTGTCCGGCAGGGCCGGGCCTCCCACCTCTCCGAGGGGAGCTCCGGGATCACCGCGTGGTCTGCAGGGAGAGGCCCGGGACCTCCACGTGCCCTACGGGCCAGGACCTCCTCCCAGGCAGGAGCTCCGGGCCCGCCACGTGGCCAACCGGCTCGGACCCCCCTCCGATCTCGTGAGGTGGGTCCTGGAGACCTCCGGAACCCTTAGTATACAGTGGGGACCCGGACAAGGTGTCCATGCAGAGCTTCGAGATTGGTCGAAGCCTCCGAGCCCTTGCGGAGCTAAGGGCTCGGTCGGGAAAGGCCAAGAAGAAGACTAAGGCATGCAGACAGAAAGAAACAGGAGTCTGTCCATACAAAGGCTCCACGAGCTGGGCTACAGACTCAGCAAAAATAAAGAAAGGAAGTACAGGGCCTTGTAGCAGGGCCTTGTAGACACGAGGGCGGTTGCCTAGGGGTCCCCAGACTCCCGATGAAACCTAGAGGCCACGAGGGCAGCTAAGTCCTCGACTTTGGCCCTGGCAGCTTCCTCCCGGTCGGCGATGGGTCCTAAATGGACCGGCCCTAGGGAAAAGGAAGGGTCTTGGCTAACGAAGCACGACAGAACGTGCGTCGCAACCTCCTTCGCAAGGCCCCGACCTTCCGCTTCCAGCTTGTCGGCGATCACTGATTCAAGCCGACCTAGCTCATCGTCGAGAGACTCAAGGGCTGGGGCCGCTTCGGACACCGGCCGTGCTGGGGTCTCCACCTGCACAGGGCTAAAACCAAGAGGAGCCAAGGCGGATCCCGCCTTAGCAATGAAGTGCCAGACCGCCTGGGCCTCGGCAGTCCGCAGGGACTGGAGCCTCTCTACCTCTTGACGGGCCGCTAGCTCGCGATCCATCGCCGCCTGAAGCTCCTTGGAAGATTGCTCCTCCCTCGCGGCGACACCCGACTCACGGAGCTCCAACTCCTCAGTCCGAGCCCTTAGCTCCTCCACCTTGGCCCTCAGCCGAGCGGTGGTCTTCTCCTCCTCGTCCGCAGCAGCGCGTTCCCGGTCAGCGACGGCATGCTCCCGACGGGCTACCTGCAGCTGCAACTCCTCCGCGGCGGCGGAACACTCCTTGGCTTTGGCTTCAGCTTTGGCCAGGGCCTCGCGGTAGGTGGCACGAACTCGCTGGGCCTCTAGCTCCAAGCGGCTAATGGCCTTCTTCTGGGCGCCGAGCAGAGCACTCATGGCCTCAAGCCTTGACTGCCTTGAGTCGAGGTCCGCCCGGGCCCGCTGCTGCCAGCTGAGAAGGCGGTCCCTCTCGCCGGCCAATGCCTTCCGCTCCTGCTCAAAGGCAGATTGGAGCCGCCGGGAGCTGGTCTGGGCACGCTCCATGGCGTCCCACACGGGTACCGGAGCAGGGGGAGCAGGAGTCGCGCCGCTGGACCCCCCGGACGAGTCCAAGACCGGCGGGAGCGCCGGCGCCTCGGCAGCTACGGGGGGGCACTGTCCTAAGCAGGCCAGGGGGCCAGCAGGCACACCTACAGCGGCCCTCCCGGTCTCAAGACCTGGCTTCTGGGCTGGTAAAGGAGGGCGGGTAGGAGCAGATGCGGCCACTGAGGCCACTGCCCCCGTCGATTTGGGAGCTATGGGGGCCGCCGCGGCCCCCAAGTGCCGAGGCGCGGAGCCCCCGCTGGTTGAAGGCGGCCAGATAAGAGGCCCGCCCCTGGCAGCCGGTCGGTCCCTGCAAAGAAGAAGAGGCACTCAGAATAAGAGAAGAGGCAGGAGCTCTACTCCTGTAAGTCAGAAAGAATAACACTTACTGAGCAGCATGAGCGCTCCAGCGAGCTTGCTGTACTGGCCTCTGGGCTGTAGCTGAACTACCAGGACCAGCGGCTGGAACGGTCGCGGAATGGGACGCCTGGACCTCTGGCGTGCTCGCCGGCGCCGCCCCACCAACATCCGTCCTGGGAGCCCTGCCGCTCGAGAGAGGATGGCGAGATACTTGGGATGATTCGGATGACTGCTGTCTAGGGAGAGACCCGCCGGGGAGGGACACTCGGGACCTCTTCGGGTCGCCACCCGATGGACCAGCACCTCCGGGAGATGGAGGCAAGGTAGCTCCGGCACCCTGGATTGGCACAGGCGGCACCCTTGGAGGAGACCGAGCGCGTTTTTTCTCTAGATGCCCGGGGGCCGGCTCTTTACCTTTCCCTTTATCGACGGCTTGGGTTCCGTCGGCTCTGAGGGAAGGTTTGGCAGCAGTGGATGCCTCATGCCCTGATTCGGGGTGCTCGGTTCCTGGAATGGTGATACCCCGGAAGGCATCCCCGACCTGACGAACGGCAATCCCGATATCATCAAGGTTAGGCATCTTCCGCAGGAGCTCTGACCTCCTCTGAGGCTCCAAGAAGAGGGGAGTGGCCTCCGGCGCGCTCGCCGGCGCCGCCCCACCAACATCCGTCCTGGGAGCCCCGCCGCTCGAGAGAGGATGGCGAGATACTTGGGCTGATTCGGACGACTGCTGTCTAGGGAGAGACCCGCCGGGGAGGGACACTCGGGACCTCTTCGGGTCGCCACCCGATGGACCAGCACCTCTGGGAGATGGAGGCAAGGTAGCTCCGGCACCCTGGATTGGCACAGGCGGCACCCTTGGAGGAGACCGAGCGCGTTTTTTCTCTAGATGCCCGGGGGCCGGCTCTTTACCTTTCCCTTTATCGACGGCTTGGGTTCCGTCGGCTCTGGGGGAAGGTTTGGCAGCAGTGGATGCCTCATGCCCTGATTCGGGGTGCTCGGTTCCTGGAATGGTGATACCCCGGAAGGCATCCCCGACCTGACAAACGGCAATCCCGATATCATCAAGGTTCGGCATCTTCCGCAGGAGCTCTGACCTCCTCTGAGGCTCCAAGAAGAGGGGAGTGGCAGAAGGCGGAAGGATGGGGATGCCGCTGGGAATATAGTCACCGCTCACCTTGCTCACCATCAACTCCAGCTCCTCGTCGGAAGGGACAGAGTCGGGGCCTCTCTCCAGCCTGGTACAGTCCTGTTCACCGGTGTAGTACCACGCTGGGCGACTGCGTTGCTGCAAGGGAGCAATGCGGCGTGACACGAAGTCCATCAGCACCATCAGAGATGTCAGCCCCTCGTTGGCCAAGAACCGGATCCGCTCCAAGACCGGAGTGTACTCCTGCTCCAGCTCAGGGATCTCCTCCCAGAAGCGGCGATCGGTGGTTGGGCTGGCGGTTGGGAGTTGTAGGCGATCATGCTCATCGGCCTGCACTACCACCCAGCTCTCCCTCCAGTTCTCCCACCTTGATGCGCTGAAGGGCAGAAGGTATCCGGAGACCTTGGGGTCTTTGCAGCGATGCTGGAAGTAATACGCCCCCATCTGAGTCTTTGAGCCGCGTCCGGTCGTACGCAGCACAAAGAAGTGGCGGAAGAGCGTCACGGAGGCGTGCACCCCCACGAACATCTCGCAGAAGTGGACAAAAACTGCCGCCATTGCGAGGGAGTTGGGGGAGAGATGGTGGAGTTGGAGACCGTATGTCTCCAGCAGGGTGACGAAGAAGGAAGAAATCGGCAGAACGAACCCCGCCAGAGCATAAGCGGTAAAGAAGACCATCTCCCCCTTTCCCAGGACCAGGGGGAGAGATCCTCGGGGGAGCCGATGCTTCTGCTCTTCCGAGCGCCAGCCCAGCAGCCTGTGCACTGGCCCGAGCTCGGAGGAACGAACGAGGCGCGTCGGAAGCAAGTTGGAAGCCATAGCGAAAGAAGGCGCAAGGGAAGGAGAGCCGGGGCGCAAGAATTCAAGGGGAGTACGAGTGCAGTGCGAAGGGAAGCCGCGATGCGGGTGAGATCACCTTTTAAAACTTTCCAGGGATGGTTCGAAATAATTTGAAAACCTCCGGAAACATCGCATCGGCGACCTCGCCGGCTCCGAGACTTGGCGCCAATGAAAGCTGGGCCCAAGCCGCTTAGCTAAAGCGGTGGGGTCAAGGAGTCAGTCTCCTAAGAAGATGAGCCGGCAAGGCCCTTCGGCGGTTCCCGAAGAAAGCGCCGCAACGTGCAGAAGTGGCAGCCTTGGGAACCACCGCAGTAAAAGCAATCATCAAGTGGGCGCATGCTCTCACGACCCCGCGGCCGTTCGTACTCCAGCAGCGGTCAAGTTGGGACTTAGAGAAAGTGCGCGGATCGGAAGAGACGGAGGTCCCACCTCGGGCTCGCTATCTCCCCCGAGATGGGCCCGGGGGCCACTGTCGGTACCTGAGATATGGGGTACCCCCGCGCACAGGGTAAAATGCCTAAGGTGCTCGCCCTTCTCCGCAGGGAGAGCTCCGAAGGCACCACGCGTCTGGCGGGGCCGGACCTCCCTCTCCTCAGAGGAGAGCTCCGGGCCCGCCACGTGGCATACAGAAGCCGGACCTCCCCCTCCGCGGGAGAGAGCTCCGAAGGCGCCACGCGTCTGGCGGGGCCGGACCTCCCTCTCCACAGAGGAGAGCTCCGGGCCCACCACGTGGCATACAGAAGTCGGACCTCCCCCTCCGCGGGAAAGAGGTCCGAAGACGCCACGCGTCCAGCGAGGCCGGACCTCCCTCTCCTCAGAGGTGAGCTCCGGGCCCGCCTCGTGGCATGCAGAAGCCGGACCTCCCCCTCCGCGGGAGAGAGGTCCGAAGGCGCCACGCGTCCAGCGGGGCCGGACCTCCCTCTCCTCAGAGAAGAGCTCCGGACCTGCCACGTGGCTGGAGGAACGGTGCTGCCTGCCCCCGGGCGGTAGGCAGCGGGCGTAAAGGCGCCCCTCACCTTGCCCGTACAAGGAATTCAAGGCCCGCGTCTTCCCAAGACGCGGAAACGCGGAGCACGCGCCTGTCAGGTGCCGTTGCGTCCAGTCGCATCACAGACTGGCGCGCGGTGTCAGAACCTGACAGGTAATAAACGCCGCGACAAGACATCCCATGCCGCCTGCGCCGTCATCAACCACTATGACTAGCGCACGGCATGGGCAGGGCGGCAAAAGGAAGACTCAGAAGCCTTCGACCGGAGGCAACCACCGGCATAACTACAGATACGGTAGATAATAGACAATCTTCCCGGGACCACCTGTCGGGTCCCGGCTTCCCTTGTTAGCCGCCCGAGCCTTGGACTATAAAAGGCTCGGGTAGGCGTCGATAGCAAGGGGTTCGCATTCTGCAACTCATACGCTAGCCATACACTCTCAATCTGTAACTCACCCCCAAGCTCAGGCCCCCAGCCCTGAGCAGCAAGCAATACAGCGAGCTCCATAGCTCGCCGTGGACGTAGGGTTTTACGCTCCGGCGGCCTGAACCACGTAAAACTTCCCGTGTCAAGCTCTCACTAACTCGTCCATTCGCGCAAGCTATCCGCTAGGAACTAGCCCCTCCGAAAAAAGAACCTCCGCGGGCTGCCCAGTGCAGGCCCGGGGGAAGTGTCGATCGCACACTTCGACAGTGCGGACCTTGAGCCGAAAAGCATCGCAACTCCACAATCAAACAAGAAACGCTTTGCTGCGATGCTCCTTGCATAAAGTGAAAGTAAAGTTTAATGAGCCTATCTCTAGATCAATCATGGTTGTAATACAAATTACATCACGGTCTTATCAAGTTCAAAAGATAAACAATTTTGGTTGTTACTACGTCAAGACGCAGTGGGCAAGTATGCTCATATAACCGCGAGCGACGGTGATTCGAATCAGTACACGCCCGGACTACACGACACGTACACCCGTACTCCGAGTTGCCGGCAGCAACCTCGACTGACGTTGTACGCGGCCACCTTTCCCAAGATCTTCCACATTGGACGCAGTCCAACTGCCCCGAGTACGCAAGCTCCCTCAAGGTACGTACCTGCAGTGGTACGTTCTTAAGCGAGTTACCTCCTGCTACCCTGACGCCGAAAGCCTAAGGCAGTTGGAAAAGTTCCACTATGGATCTCCTAAGGTACATCGTTTTCCTGGGTCCCATATAGCCAGTATGCGCCCGGTACACAACTCGAACTTGTCCAACAGGGCCAAGCACGGACGGGCCTTAACCGACACAGGCAGGGCTATGCACGCACGGCCTGCAACCTGCTGCATCTAAACCTCCCTGTCCGGTCTCCATTTCTTATGTGTGAACTTTCCTAATCTTTTCTAATTCGGACCCATTCCGAGTAAACCAGCCCTAAACTCGCGAGTAGCTTCCAACTACTCGACTTCTACCGGACCTTTCCTACTAACATTAGCGTAGCCAAATCCACTCGAGGAGGTTCTATCCTACCCTTTCTCTCTTAGGTATTTCTGGTCATGCAAGTGGGGTTTTCAATATCATCTAGACTTGATGCAATCAACGATGCAATGCTATGATCTCTACAAATGAAAATGCTTTATAAAACTGTTCAAATGCAAACCGGTGCTTGCCTGTTTTGCAGGTGACTAAGGTTACAATCAGTTAGTGACGATCACTTGGAGCTTGATCACTTGTTTTCCTCCCTCCTTGATCTTCACTTCAAGTCCTTCTCCCCTTCTTCACGTATATGCTACACGATATGGTCTTGCATATGTATTTAATTGAAAAGCTTTTACTAATAAGATCTAATGACAGTTTTAAAACTGGAACTCTGTTCAAGAATTTAAAATGACACTGGTACTAGTGGTTTGGGTTGGGTTTAAACACTATGATCAAATGTTGAGTGCTTTTACCACTTAAGAGTTGATCACCTTAAGAGATTACACATGACAGTGGTGATCCAGAGCTCTAATGGAGCTAAAAATTTTCATGTGAGTTCCTTGTCACAATCAAGTCCTCTGAACCAAAATTTAGCACTTTTCATGGAGTGGTTTATTCAGAACAATTTTCTAAGCAATTAAGCAAAGAAGAATTAATTCTGAGGTAACACCTATGTTCATGTCAAAACTCAGTGAACTACAATTTCAATCATAGTTCATAGAGCTTGCATGAATGTTCCTAGGATTTTTGGAGCTAAGAATTGCCCAGAACTGAATTTATAAGTTTTGGAAAATTCTCTGAAAATGTTTCTGTATTCATTTGAACACAGTAACTTACAATCTGAATTCTCCTGACCAAATCAACTCCAAATGAGCTGAAACTTCTACAGGAGCCTAAGAACACCCTAAAGAATGTTCTAGAAAAATTTGGGGATTTTTTGATAAACCAAACTCCCTCTAAAATTCTTTTTCTGAAAAGCTTTAAAGAATTTTCTAGAATTAAATAAAGCCTTTCATACAAATTGAGTTGCACATTTGGATAGAGTTTGTCAATCTGAATCTAACCCAATTTGAATCACTAAATTTGGAGGTTCCTAGCAAAAGTTATGCTCTTCTAAAGTTTGGGGAAAAATCTGGAATTCGAATAAATCCGGGGAAAAGTTTAAACTGACGGTGGGACCACGGGTACACGTGTCTGCTGCTGGGAGCGCGCCACACGGGGTCACAGGGTTATTTCCCGCGCTGTCACAGCTGATCCCGTGCCACAGAGTATCCTGCCCCCACTCCCGAGTCGCTGACAGGCGGGACCGGCGAGGTCGTCTTCAACCTCTCGCTCCCACGCGATACCGCTGCCGGGCTCGCCGGAGTAGCTTCGGGATCGGTGACCGGCCATATCAACTGCTCAAACTCACCGCTAGCTCCTAATTCAACGTGAGGAACACGCTGGTGGGGTTTTCTCGAGCTGGCAGGGCCCCCAAACTAGCCCACGACGGCGCATCGGCTCGGATGAGGTCCGGCGACGTCGCCCCAACGCTTTAGCCCGCCAAAAGCTTCCTGGAAAGGCTCTACAGCACCAGCGAAGGTCGGCAAAGCTAGGCATTGTCGCACATGGGCTCGGAAATAGCTCCAGGCTAGGGTTCACCATGCACCCGCACCTTCCCGCCATAGCCGCCGTCGCAAAGACCGGAAATACGTCGTGCACAGTGTGTTTCACGCGGGGTTTCAAAAGCAAACTGGTGCGCCGACATGTCTAGCCTGTGTGTGCGAAGTTTCGTGGTGTCTAATCATAGATCGAGAATTTCGCAGAGTCATACCCGCGGGTCAGTTTTCACCGGCCGGAGAAGATTTCCGAAATTCGTCGTCGCGAGGCAGAGACAAGCTCTGTGCTTCGGATGGAAGCTGCAGGGAGAACTCGCGCGTCCAACGGTGGCCTCACTCGGTCGTGACACGCTCTGAAGGAGGCTGTCCACGGGAGCACGTTGTCGCCGTTGGGTGACGGCCGCCGCGGAAACTCGCCGTTCTCGGTGCACAGAGCACGAACATGCTCAGTGATGGCTCGAGGATGTCGTGGGGTGTATGGTGGTATGGTTTTGCTGCTCAGAGGCGCTGCTCACTTGATCTGCCCGAGCTCCCAAGTGATCGAAGAAGGGTGTTTGTGTTTCTGTCTCTCGGTGCGAGGGAGAGAAGCGGGACTCGGCTTTGGTTCCGTGAGCGATAAGGGCGTGGCCGAGGGGATGAGAACCGGGAGGAGCAGCTCGCCAGCACACGTTCGGCAGAGGAACGTCGGTTCCCGGGGAGGACTCGGTGTCGCACGGTGAGGGATCGGGTATGCTGTTGCTTCGCGTGGGAGGAAAGCAAATGGAGACTGTGTACTGAAGATCTTTTGCAATATTCAGTCCCCTCAATGACATGTGGGTCCCACAGATCAGTCCCCCTTTATCTCTCTCCAAATATCTCCCAAGTTTGAATATTGAGTGACTTCAATTGTGGGAATTCAAATCTGATATGCATTGGGATAATTGGGCAAGTTTCATCCAAATTCAAATGGGTGTTTGAATTCTTTGTCATTTAAAGTCCATCTTGGAAAATGGGTTGCAAATCATTTTCATAAATCATGAAACTTTGCACACCCCCTAATTTGGACCCAATGAATTCAAATATGAAATCTGATTTTTATTTTGGCTGCTGCAAATGAGATTTTCAGCACAACAGTTTTGAATTCCATTGTGTTGTTCTCATTTGAATTTTAGTTTGAACAAATTGTTCCAAATCTTATTTTTGTTTTCTCACACATATGGGAACTTCCCATATTTGTTTTAGACCCCTCTTGGGTTCCAAGTTTTCAATTAAACATTTAAACTTGTGTGAAGAAAACCCTCATGTGTGTTATCACATGTGGAAAAGTTTTAACAGGAACCAGATTTCATACATATGAAACCAACTTTTGCAAACAAGTGTTTCTTTGTATTCAAAATTTTGAGACCTTTACATACCTTCCCAAGGCACGGAGACGCGGAGCACGCCTCTGTCAGATGCCGTTGTGCCCAATCACATCGCAGTGAAGACTGGCGCGCCGTGTCAGAGGTTGTACGCCAATAAACACAGCGACAAGACATCCCCTGCCGCCCCTGCCATCATCAACCACTACGACTAGCTTGCGGCATGGGCAGGGCGACAGAACGAAGACTTAGAAGCCCTCACCAGAGACAACTGCCGGCGTAACTGCAGATACGGTAGATGGCAGGCAATCTCCCCGGGACCACCTGTCGGGTCCCAGGCCCACCTTGTAAGCCGCCCGAGCCCTGGGCTATAAAAGGCTCGGGTAGGCAACGTTAGTAAGGGTTCGACTCTTTGCACACTTACGCTCCAGCATCCGAGCACTTAGGTCATCCTCAAGCTCAGAACTTTGGTTCTGAATGTCAAGCAATACAACGAGCATCTCTGCTCACCGTGGACGTAGGGTTTTACGCTCCGGCGGCCTGAACCACGTAAAAATCTCTGTGTCAAGCTTCTCCCTTCATCGTCTCTAACGCGTGAGCTCTCCGTGAGTGACTAGCCCCTCCGAAAAAGAACCTCCACGGGCTGCCCAGAGTAGGCCCGGGGGAAGTGTCGACAACACACTTGACATACCCACTAATAGAGCGGCCCATTCATCTACATTGGTCAATTGAGCCCCTCACCAAAATGGGCTACAACCCATAGACACATGTAAGGATTTTTTGCTATCAGTTCACTTTTTTTTATAGATTTTAGAGTTTATGCCTCGATTTGCATCAACATTTTGTAAGTAAACTTCTTGATGAGTTAGTTCAAAAGTTAAAAATATTATATTTCTTATATGCTAAATGTAGACCAAAGTATTTCAAGTATAGCTCGTTTATTTGAAACAGTTAGCGCCTTTAGTTATATTCAAGAATAAAATAAGTCAAGTTCAACATTTCAAATCAAAGTATTTGAAACCTTGCACTCAAATTTTAAACTAATGGGAATGTCAAACAAACTATATACCTATTTGTCGGTACCCTCAATATGGGGTACCCCCGCGCACAGGAGAAACTGCCTAAGGACCTCGCCCTTCTCCGCAGGGAGAGCTACGAAGGCGCCACGTGTCCAGCGGGGCCGGACGTCCCTCTCCTCAGAGGGACGCTCCGGGCCCGCCATGTGGCCAACAGAGCCGGACCTCCTCCCTCCGCGGGGAGAGCTCTGAAGGCTCCACATGTCCAGCGGGGCCGGACCTCCCTCTCCTCAGAGGAGAGCTCGGGCCCGCCACGTGTCCAGCAGAGCCGGATCTCTCCCCTCCGCGGGGAGAGCTCCGAAAGCTCCACGTGTCCAGCGGGGCCGGACCTCCCTCTCCTCAGAGGAGAGCTCCGGGTCCGCCACGTGGCCAGCAGAGCCGGACCTCCCCCCTCCGCGGGGAGAGCTCCAAAGGCTCCACATGTCCAGCGGGGCCGGACCTCCCTCTCCTCAGAGGAGAGCTCCGGGCCGGCCACGTGGCCAGCAGAGCAGCGCTGCCCGCCCCCGCACGGTAGGCAGCAAGAGTAAAGACGCGCCATACCTTGCTTGTAAAAGGTATTCAAGACTTGCACCTTCCCAAGGCGCGGAGACGCGGAGCACGCCTCTGTCAGGTGCCGTTGTGCCCAATCACATCGCAGTGAAGACTGGCGCGCCGCGTCAGAGGCTGTATGCCAATAAACTCAGCGACGAGACATCCCCTGCTGCCCCTGCCATCATCAACCACTACGACTAGCTTGCGGCATAGGCAGGGCGGAAGAACAAAGACTTAGAAGCCCTCGCCAAAGACAACTGCCGGCGTAAGTGCGGATACAGTAGATGGCACGCAATCTCCCCAGGACCACCTGTCGGGTCCCGGGCCCACCTTGTAAGCCGCCCGAGCCCTGGGCTACAAAAGGCTCGGGTAGGCAACGTTAGCAAGGGTTCGACTCTTTGCACACTTACGCTCCAGCATCCGAGCACTTAGGTCATCCTCAAGCTCAGAACTCCGGTTCTGAGCGTCAAGCAATACAACGAGCATCTCTGCTCACCATGGACGTAGGGTTTTACGCTCCGGCGGCCTGAACCACGTAAAAATCTCTGTGTCAAGCTTCTCCCTCCATCGTCCCTAACGACGTGAGCTCTCCATGAGTGACTAGCCCTTCCGAAAAAGAACCTCCGCGGGGCTGCCCAGAGCAGGCCCGGGGGAAGTGTCGACAACACACTTCGACATTTGGCGCGCCAGGTAGGTGGCTTTTCCCTTGCGCAACGAGCTTCCGCCGACGAAGATGACGAAACCTCCT
Organism: Neostapfia colusana; assembly: GCA_030760725.1. Lineage (NCBI taxonomy): Eukaryota > Viridiplantae > Streptophyta > Magnoliopsida > Poales > Poaceae > Neostapfia > Neostapfia colusana. Next base: position 44,627,800 of record JASWHV010000019.1, read on the forward strand.
TCAGCGGCAAGCTCTCCCCGCCCACGTTCACGACGAACGGTGACCAGCGGGGACTATGTCTCGACACACTCAGGACGGAGTGTGTTGGTGCAAGCTGGAAGCCAGCAGCCGACTCCGGCAGCGCCGACTCCAGCAAGCCCAAGATCCACTGCAGCGCTGAGTTTCTCCTACGGGAGCGCACTAGCTGCGGCACAAGCGCTACTGCACAATCCACCTGCTAGGGACGCGCCTCAGTCAGCGACCCAGCAGTGGATTCGCGACGTAGACCGTCTCATCGTCGCCTCCGCCAACCCTCAACTTCGGCGGGGACGACCTCCCAGTCAACCAGCTGTGTTGCTGACGCGCACACCAACGGTTGACGGGCAGACGGCAGACTCCCGCTCCACCAGACTCCCATCGGCGGACCTGAGGACGGAGCTGGAACGACGCCACCTGGGCAAGGATGCCCGAGTGGTCATCGAGCGACGGCGAGAAAGGCGTCGCAACAAAGAGGCCGGCCGACAGCATGTCAACCGCCTCGACCCAGCCTGAGCCGCAGACGTTTGCTACGCGATCTCTGCCCCATGCATACGCTATGCAGCATATGCCCCAGCCATATGCCGTGCAAATGGTGCCCCCGGTCTATGGCACATCCTTGCCCATATTGGGGTATACGGTGCCGACAGCGAACCAAGCGTTCGCGGCACCAACACCTGCAGCAACAGGAGCAGGATGTGCGGCCCTAGCGCCACACCTTCGCTTCGCGAAGTAGCCGCGCAAGTTCCGGCCGCACCTGCCCAAGAAGTACGATGGCAGCGTCAACCCGGTGGTGTTCCTCCAGATCTACTCCACCGCCATCCTTGTTGCAGGAGGGGACGAGGCCGTCATGGCCAACTACTTCCCCGTCGCCTTGACCGGCCCAGCCCGGTCTTGGCTCATGAATCTCCCCCAGGGTTCCATAACCTCCTGGGGAGAGCTCTGCCGGCAGTTCACTGCAAACTTCGGCAGCTCCTACACCCGGCCTGGCACGGAGCTCGACCTCCACGCCATCCAACAACAGCCTGGAGAGACGCTGCGCTCCTTCATCCAGCAGTTCTCCCAGGTACAGAACACCATCCCGCATATCCAAAATGCTTCTGTGGTGGTGGCGTTCCAGCAGGGTGTACGGGATATGAAGATGCTCGAGAAGCTCGTGACCAGAGAAGTTCGTGACGTCTCAGAGCTCTTCATCCTGGCGGACAAGTGCGCCAGGGCAGCAGAAGGGCGGAACTGGCACTCACAGACAGCCTCCGAATCAGGAGGACAGACTGGATCTGGCGCTGCTTCCCATGGAAGCAGCAAGAAGATCAAGAACCGGGGCGGTGGCAAGATGAAGCCACCGACCGCAGCTCCCGTTGCTGCAGCAGCAGCACCCAGTGGAGCTCGGGGGCCACGCCCCAACAAGAGGCAGCGACAGTCACCAGCTCCAGATGGTGACCAAGGTGAGCCATGCCCCGTGCACAACACCAGCAGCCATACTGCTGCTGAGTGCCGGGAGATTCAGAAGCTCGCGGAGCGCTTCCGCAAGGGGAAGCAACCACGTACTGACGCCCCTCCTTTCCGTCAAAGGGAGGACAAGCAGAAGGTCGACACCCAAGACAACATCAACCATCAGGTGGAGTTCCAGGAGCCTCAGCACGCCTTGAAGGCGGTACACAACCATGAGGACTCCAGCTCCAGCGATGATGAATCATGGCGGTAGCCCACTACGGCTACCTCGCCTTGAAGATGCCTACACCAACGGGCGTCCTCAAGATCTGTGGAGACTGCACTGCTGCAGTATCAGCCTTGGAAAAGCTCCAAGCATTTGCAGCAGCCCAAGTACCAGCCCCCGGTGGTGCAGAACCGGGCCAGCTCCACCTGAGCGCACGCCTCCATGCCTCGGCCTCACCTCCTGTGGGCCGCCCTAGATCTGTCAACCTCCTGTCGGCCTGAGCCAAGGGAAGAAGACATCCTGGGTCCCCAAGGAGGGTCCGGGTCCACCTACCTCCTGTCGGCCTGAGCCAATGGAGGAAGACAACCTGGGCCCCCAAGAAGAGTCCGGGTTCGCCTGCCTCTTGTCGGCTTGGTCCAACAGAGGAAGGTACCCCGGGGCTCCCGGAAGAAACCGCGCAGGACCAGCTCCAGCGTGAAGGTATCAACCTCGTCAACGAGGCACGATCACAAGCAACACTCCACAACGCACGGTCCCGGCTGGTGCTCCGGCGCTACCGCCAAAGGACCAAGCGCGTCTGGGAGCTACAAGAAGGTGACCTGGTGCCGCGGCGCACACTTTCTCGCGAAGGACCTATAAACTCTCCCCCAGCCGGGAAGGTCCCTTCTGAGTCACGAAAGTTGCCGCCCCAGGTACATACGCCTCTCCACCAAGGATGGGATCCGCTCCCGAACCCTTGGAACATGGAACATCACAGTAAGTTCTATCCCCAGAGCATTAGTAGTACAAGCCTTTTCCTTTCTGTAATAGATCCCATAGGCTCCAGGGGCAGCGCTCGGAGCAGCTAAACCTCAGGGGACGGTCCTAAACTACGTCCAGCTTGGCCTGGTTCCGACCCCAAGCACGTAGAGTCTTTCTTCCCTTCTTAATAGGGCGGGTCGTTGCCTCCATGTTCAGCCTGCCTTCCTCCTATGGGCATTTACACAGAAACCTGTTCTACCGCGCTCTTACTTATGTGCTCATTTAAATTACGCATTAATTTCTATTACCGCGCTTTCCATGTATGCTCACCGTACATTTAGCTCCCCTTTCCCGCTCTCATCCATAGTTAGTATTTGCTATCCTACCGAAGGCGGTTGCGCTTGAGGCACCTGCCGATGGCCAGGGGGCCTTTCGGGCCTCCCCCAGTCAGTTGTTGCGGTGCCAGTTGGTCACCTCCAGGAAAGGCCTACGCTGTGCATGGAGGGTCCAGGGTGCGTAGCCTGCTTTTCCTGGTTCCGACCCAAAGCGTGCGCGCCCTGTCCTCCGGAGGTCCACGGGAGTACAGCCGCTTTGCCTAGTTCCATACCGAAAGCCTGTACACTCTGCCTCCCCGGCGTTAGGTCCGGTACTAGGGGTCGGACGGTCGTACCCTAACCTGGGAGGGAGCCGGACCCCCGGCGCCTCGCGCGCAGAATTGACCAAGCCCCATATACCGGACCAGGACCGTAAGCCAAATAAGACTAGGAGACGGGGAAGGGAAAGCCCTCAAGGAGAATTACGCTTCCTCTACTTGTGTGCAGGACCTCCAGGTTCAGCTACGGGGACCGCACAGGGAAGGGCTGGAGCTATCGACTACTCCAGTGCAAGAATGGAGGATCCGGGTCTCGCCCCCTCCGCAGGGGCGAGCCCCGAAGGCCCCACGTGTACCAGCAAGACCGGAGCTCCCCTCTTCTCAGAGGATAGCCCCGGGCCCGCCGCGTGGCTGGCAGAGCCAGACCCCGCCCCTCCTCTAGGACGGGCTCCGAAGGCTCCACGTGTCCCGCGGGGCCGGGCCACCCTCTCCTCAGAGGAGATCCGGGCCCGCCACGTGGTCAGCAGGTCCGGGCCTCCCCCCGTACTCACGGGGCGAGCCCCGAAGACCCCTTGGGCCCTTAGTGCAATAAGGACCCTAGGAAGGTGTCTGTGTAAGACTTCAAGATTGGTGGAGACCTCTGAGTACCTTGCGGAGCTAAGGACTCGGGCAGGCCGAGCCAAGAAGGAGATAAAAGAACACAGGCACAGAAAACAACAAGGGTCCATTCATTCAAGGCTCCATGAGCTGGACTACAGACTCGACAAAAGCAAAAAAGAAAAGGTACAAGCCCTAGGATTCCCGTAGCTCGCGCTGGAACCTAGAGGCTACAAGGGCCGCCACGTCCCCGACTTCAGCCCTGGCCACTTCCTCCCGCTCCGCGGCGGGGCCCTGCCTCACTGGCTCTAGAGAGAGGGAGGGATCCCGGCTCCGGAAGCACGCCAGCACGTGCGTAGCAACTTCCATCACCAGGCCCCGTCCCTCCGCCTCGAGCTCACCGGCGACCACCGCTTCAAGCCTGTCCAGCTTGGCGCCAATAGACTCGAGCGCAGGGATCACCTCGGCCACCTTCTGTGCCGGAGCCTCTGCCCTCACCGGGCTGAAGCCAAGGGGGACCAGGGTGGACCCTGCCTGGTCGATGAAGCTCCAGACCGCCCAGGCCCTGGCGGACCGTGAGGCCTGGAGCTCCTCCATCTCGCAGCGGGCTGCCAACAAGGCGTCACGACCTTCCTCAGAGAATTTCTTCTCCTTGGCTGCTAGAGAGCCTTCACGAAGCTGGAGGCCCTGGGCGAGCTGCTCCAACTCCGAAGCCCGGAGGTCGACTGCCAGCTCCTGATCCAGCACCACCTGGCGCTCCCGGGAGACCTGCTCCTCCCTTGTGACCAGATCTGCGTCCCGAGTCTCCAGCTCCTTAGCTCGGGCCCTCAGGTCGCCCTCGCCAGCTGCCGGTCGCGCGGTGACCTTCCTCGCCTCAGCCGCCACAGCGTGCTCCCGGTCCGCGATGACGCGCTCGCGGTGCACCAGCTTCAGCCGCACCTCCTCCAAAGCAGAGAAGGTGGCCTCGACCCGGGCATGTGCCTCGCGGGTCTCCTGGTGGAGCTGCCGAGTCTCGGAGTCCAGACGGTCAACGGCCTTCTTCTGACGATCAAGGAGCGCTTCCATGACATCGAGCGACGTCCGCCTCGAGTCAAGCTCTGCCCTGACCTCCTCGGTCCGCCGCTTCAAGAGGCACCCCCAACTGAGGAGGCGATCCCTCTCTCCTACCTGCTCCTCCCGCTCGCGACCGAGCGTGGCCAGAACCTGCCGGACGCTCGTCCGGGCAAGCTCAAAGGCGTTTGCCAGGGGCAGCGGGGCGGCAGAGGCCGAAGCCACGCCCCCGACTTCCTCCATCACGTCGTCATCAGGAGGAGCTGGCGCTTTGGCGACTGGGATGAGGCGCTGATCAGGAAAAGCCGGCACTGGAGCTGGGCCGCTCCTGACGCACTCCGGTTTCCTGCCCGCCGCGGGGCCCGTGGCTGCTTCTCCCGCTTCGACACTAGGGGGCGGGACGCTGCCAGCCGGTCCCACCGAACCTTCAGCAACTGCCGGCTCCCGAGCTGGCAAAGGGGGATGAGCGGGTGTTGTCGCCGCTGCCGTAGGAGCCGGACCAACCGGTGCAGGAGGAGCCTGCGCCGGCTTGGGGGCCGCCGGAGCCGCTTCAGCTTCTAGGCGCTGTGGCACAGATCCCGTCACCCGGGGATGGACGGGAAATGGAAATGTTACCGGTACTTGATGAGTCCCTGCAAACATGGGAGGCTCTCGGGTTGAGGAAAGAAGAAAAGAATGCAGGCTCTGGGACCCGGTTTGACGCCCTCAATTCTTTGGGAAAACCACGGAACCGAGAACTAATGCATATGTGTGCCCAGGATGTTTATCACACATACAGATTCGTTCCACAAACTGGATTCAGATTATATATTACCACGAATAACAGAGTTATTTACAATACCTCATGAGTCTTGGACTCATGCTCACAGCGGAAGTCTTTATTCTAAAGCGGAAGCAATTTAGCTAATGCGGAAGCAAATCTAAGCAGAAGTGGCTCCATCTCTACTCCATCCACAGGCAAGGTTGAGAACAGATCACACGCCATAATGCTCCACTTGGTCTTCATAGTAGGCTTCTCCTGCTGCTGATGATGAAGTAGTAATGCAAGTTTGAGTACAATGATGTACTCAGCATGTGCGGGAAAACACATGATATGCAGCTCATAACCAAGGTAGGTATAAAAAGGCTTATTTGCAGAAAAAGCAGATTTATAAACCATGATAAAACAGCAACTTATCCTTAGATGAATGTAATCCCAGAAAGTATTTGATTACCAACATACCTCCATCGCTTTCCATGTTCCACCCGAACATTAACCAACCTCATTCTTACTCACGAATACCTCCTCGTATTCGCTACCATCTCACGAATACCTCCCCGTATTTGCTACCATCTTAAAACAACTTCGTCTCACACTGAGACCAAACTCGTTGCCATGACTCAACAGTCATGCAACCATCTTATCACCCGGACTCAACAGTCCCAAAACAAACCATAACCAAACCAATAACCTTCCCAATAACCATCCCAACTAATCATCGCAGTTTAGCCAGGTGCTCGTGACTGTAAGCTCGGCTATCATGATAGTTTTAGACTCTGCAGAGTTTGCACCTCTTTACCCACAAGTTTGTGATTTCGTCACCCGTCGGCGACTGCAGAACCTCCATTATACCAGTACACATCCATCGGTGTATGGTCAAGAGATCACAAAATAGCCTTTACAAAGGGGTTACTAGATGTATGGACTCACTAAGGTTTCACCGGCAGGCTAGAATCTCCAATTCTCCCACCCACGGGCCCCCTCTTGTGCCATGCAGTTTCCAGGGCAGTCCTCACTCGACTCCCATTCCCCGCGCCTTCCACAGTCCATAACACTCTAGCAACTTACCTAATTATTTAGCTAAGCCGCACCCATACTTGGCCTTGTGGTGGCAGTGTTATTCTGGCATGTGCATGCATGAACCGGTCCTTAGATCTATGGCAAGTAAACCACTATCTCATGCTACCTCATTCACAAACCAAGTCTTGCCTAGATCTCCCTCCGATCCATGTTCATTATTAACATCAATTTCTCATTATTATTACGAGTGCAGTTAGCTAGACACATCTATCTCGCTTCCCAATCCCATAGACTCAGCGAAGCATAAAGCAAAAACCATACCCGACTCATAAACTTCCCAGGCGACAAGGGTGATTCAACCAAAACTAGTAAACTCCTATAAAAAGGGTTTCCCATCATGTTTGACTCAGCACACACACCTTTTCGCAAAACAAAATAGTTTTACCCAAATCATAGGATCAACATGGTCAAGGAGCACTTGCCTTGTTCTTGCAGTTCCGGTTGTTCTTGGATCTCAAAACCTGGTTGTTGCAGTTCGTCGTAGACAGCTCCCTGAGCTTGTTCTGCTTAGGTAGGATCACGTGCATACAAGATTCACAGCAATCAATATCATGCACAAACCTTAAACTAGATGCGATGATGCACATGCATGCTATCCTATGATTAATTTTATTAGATTGGTCTGTTCGTGTTTTTGCATGGCTTGCATGGACAGAGACGTTCGGATCAAAGGTGGATGTGGCGATGATCTTGTCTTTAGATCAACCTGATCATCAAGTGATCTATCCACGAGAAGGCTTCTGGAAGAAATCAAAGAACAGATGCAAGGAGAATACAATGATGCCGTAAGGTGGTGTCGGAGTCCTACCTTATGCCCTTCTTGGTTTTCGAGGTCCTCCTCAGACCGCTCGGTTCTCCTCCGATGATCTCCCTTGTTGCGCTTCGGCGATGGTTTACTCGGCGAGTTAGGGCTAGGGCTCTAAGTCGTCGGCTCAGGAGTTGGAAAAGAAGTTTGTGGTTTTGGCCAGAGGTTCTGGGTTCTATTTATAATCGGCAAGAGAAGAGTCCTAATCTGATTGTATCCCGAATAAGAGTCTTATTCAGATCAACGTTGGATCCTATCATATTATCTTTAGTTGATTTGGTGCGGTAACATTGTGGAATTCAGGTCGGTTTCCTTTACGTACCGGTATTCTTACGCGTAACAGCCGCTCCAGAACTCGTTACCTTCGCGGCGATGAGCTCCGGAGGATCCACGTGTCCTTCCGGGGCCTGGTATCTCCTTCTCCGCAGAGACGAGCTCCGGTTGTGCCGCGTGTCAATCGACCGAGACCTCCCCCTCCTTTGGAGGTGAGCTCCTCGCACGCCACGTGTTGGCGCCGGTCTTTCCTCTCTTCTTTCTTCAGGGACATACCCCGAGGTCGACACGTGTCCAGCAGCGACAGACCTCCTGGAGATAAGCTCCGGTGACGACGCGTGTCCAATAGAACAGGACCTCTCGGAGGTGGGCTCCGAGATCGACACGTATCCCGCACGACTGGTCCTCTGATTTCCACGAGTACTAGCTCCGAGGATGACACGTGTCCTGCGGAAATGCCTTTGCTTCTTCCGCAGAGGCTAGCTCCGTGGGCAACACGTGTCCCACAGGATCGGACCTCTCCCTTTTGCGGAGACGAGCCCCGAGCCTGCCACGTAGCCAGCTTGGCGGCGGCCTCTCCCCACTTCGCAGGGATGAGCTCCGATCACGCAACGTGGCCAGCAGCCACGGTGAGTTGTCTTTGGCACTTTCTGAGAGCTGGATTTGGCTCTCATTGGCTATTCCTTTGATATTTTTCTCTGTTCCTTCTTCTCTTAAAATGTTTCCTCTTCATAAAACATGAACATATGCTGACACCCGAGATAAGGGTGTCACAAATCTACCCCCCCCCCTTAAATTGAATCTCGTCCTCGAGATTCGTTAGTAGAAAATAGATGGGGAAATTCTGCCTTGATATTCTCTTCACGCTCCCATGTGGCTTCAGCTTCGGTGTGATGGCTCCATTGTACCTTGCACCATCGAATTACTTTGTTTCGGGTGACCCTTTCCTTTACGTCCAAGATTCAGACAGGGTGTTCCGCATAAGTCAGGTCCTTTTGAAGTTCAAGCTCTCCCATTGATACTTGTTCCTCTGGTACTCTCAAGCACTTCTTGAGCTGTGATACATGAAACACGTCATGTACGTTGGAGAGGTGGTTTGGGAGCTCTAGTTGATAGGCTACTTCTCCTCGCTTATCCAGAATCTTAAATGGTCCGATGTAGCGAGGTGCTAGTTTGCCTTTGACGTTGAAACGTCGTTGGCCTCGGATAGGCGATACCTTAAGGTATACGAAGTCTCCAACTTCGAAAGTCAACTTCCTTTGCCTATTGTCCGAATAGCCTTTCTGTCGTGACTGAGCGGCTTTTAAGTTCTCCCGTACCGTTTGGACTTGCTTTTCGGCTTCTTGTAGCACTTCAGGTCCAAACACCTGGTTTTCTCCGGTCTCGTTCCAAAACAATGGCGTCCTAGACCGTCTACCGTATAAGGCTTCGTAAGGCGACATCTTCAAGCTAGCTTGATAACTGTTGTTATAGGAGAATTCGGCATACGGTAAACTCCAATCCCAACTATGCCCACGTTTCAAGGCGCAAGCTCTCAACATGTCCTCCAAAATTTGGTTTGTCCTTTCGGTTTGTCCTTCAGTTTGTGGGTGATAGGCGGAGCTAAAATCCAGTCGTGTACCCATGGCTTTCTGCAGCTTCCCAGAATCTAGAGGTAAACTGAGAACCTCGATCCGAGACTATCCTCCTCGGAACTCCGTGACGGCACACGATCTGCTCCTTGTACAATTCTGCTAATTGTGTAACGTTGTAACTGGTCTTACAGGGAGAAAATGGGCGGTTTTTGTCAATCGGTCCATGATAACCCAGATGGAGTCATAACCCGACTGAGTACGTGGCAATCCGACGATGAAATCCATACTGATATCCTCCCACTTCCATTCGGGAATCTTCAAGGGTTGCAACAATCCAGCGGTTCTTTGATGTTCGGCCTTCACCCGTTGGCATGTGTCGCATAGGGCAACGTATTCGGCTATATCCCTTTTCATACCATCCCACCAATAACAAGTTTTCAAGTCTTTGTACATTTTAGTGCTTCCGGGATGTATGGAATAGGGGGAATCATGTGCTTCCTTCAATATCATGTCGCGGAGGTGTCTTATGTTCGGCACACAAATCCTTTTTCCTAGCCAAAGCATACCCTTTTCATCCTCCTTGAAATCCTTCTCTATTCCTTGTCGGATTCTTTCCTTGATCTCCTTGATCTCCTCGTCCGTTGCTTGGCCCTCTCTTATTTCTTGCTCCAATGAGGAGTGGATCTCCATTATTTCCATGTTATTCAAGAATCCAAGGTGTAGCCGTTCGAACTCCTTACGTAGTTCGGGCGGTAGTTCCTGAACCGTGAGTTGGTGACATGCTCCCTTTCTGCTCAATGCATCAGCTACTACATTGGTCTTTCCGGGGTGGTAGTTGATTCCAACATCATAATCCTTGATGAGTTCTAACCATCGACGTTGCCTCAAATTCAAGTCTGTTTGTGTGAATATGTACTTGAGGCTTTTATGATCCGTATAGATCTCACATCGATGACCAAGGATATAATGTCTCCAAATCTTCAATGCATGCACCACTGCTGCTAGCTCCAAGTCATGCGTAGGATAATTAAGCTCGTGCTTCTTTAATTGCCGTGAGGCATAGGCTACCACTTGTCCTTCCTTCATGAGCACACATCCGAGCCCTTGTCTGGATGCGTCACAATATATGTCAAAGCTCTTGCTTACGTCTGGCAATACCAGAACTGGTGTTGTGGTTAGCCTTTTCTTGAGTTTCTTAAAACTTTCTTGGCAGGCTGGTGTCCATTGAAAGACTTTTCCCTTCATTAGCAACTCCGTCATAGGTTTTGCTATCTTAGAGAAGTCTTTAATGAAGCGCCGATAGTATCCTGCCATCCCAAGGAAACTCCGAATATCCCTCACGCTCTTTGGTTGGTCCCACTTCAGAACATCTCTCACCTTTCCAGGATCAACCGATACCCCTTCCTTGGAGATAATGTGGCCTAGGAAAGATATTTCATTTAGCCAAAATTGACACTTGTTGATCTTGGCATACAATTGATGCTCACGCAACTTCTGCAAGGTCAATCTCAGATGTTCTTCATGCTCCTCCTCACTTTTTGAATACACCATAATGTCATCGATGAAAACCACTACGAACTTGTCCAAGTACTCCATGATAACCTTGTTCGTAAGGTACATGAAGTATGTGGGTGCATTCGTCAATCCAAAAGCATAACGGTATATTCATACGAAGCATACTGTGTCCGAAAGGCTGTCTTAGGTATATCGGAGGGCTTAATCTTCAGCTGGAAGTATCTTGACCGAAGATCAATCTTGGAGAATACTCGGGCTCCCTTCATTTGGTCGAATAGGTCCTCTATACGGGGCAGAGGGTATTTGTTCTTGATTGTTACCTCGTTGAGAGACCTATAATCTACGCACATCCTTTGCGTTCCATCATTCTTGTCTACGAAGAGCACCGGAGCTCCCCATGGTGACGAGCTTGGACGAATAAAACCCTTTTCCAACTGTTCTTGAATTTGCTTCTTGAGTTCTACTAGCTCATTGACGGGCATCATATAGGGTCTCTTGGCTATGGGTACAGTTCCGGGTACCAAATCTATGGCAAACTCGATGTCCCGGTCAGGTGGCATACCTGGAAGCTCTTCCGGTAACACGTCCAACAATTCCTGAACCACTGGAATGTTGTCCAAGGTTGCTCCTTTGACGTGGTTCAAATTTGCCCGTTCGGTCATTTTCTGGGCTGACTCAAACTCGACACGAATACCGTGCTCGTTTGTCAACCGCACGCTTCTTTCAGCACATTGGATTACCCCGTTGTGCTTGCTTAGCCAATCCATTCCGAGTATGATGTCAATTCCTTGGGAGTCCAAGACAATAAGGTTGGCAAGGAAGTCTACCCCCCTTATTTTAAGGCTTACTTTAGGACATACTATATTAGTCCTCATTTCTCCTCCGGGAGAATTAACTAACATAGCACATTCTAAGTGGGATACGGGTTGATGATGTTTGGCAACGTATTTGGATGATATGAAGGAATGTGATGCTCCAGAATCAAATAAGATGGTGGCTGGGTTGGAGTTGGCAAGGAACATACCAATTGCGACGTCCTCAGCCTGTTGTGCTTCCTCGGTAGTGACATGGTTCACGTGGCCGCGAGCATAGTTCTGCTGTCCACGGTTCCCTTGATTGTCTCCTCCGTTCGGTCGCAGGTTATGCTTGGGCACGTTACATTGCTGTCCAGGGCCTCTCCTCGGGCACTGGTTCGCGAAGTGTCCTACTTCCCCGCATGCAAAGCATGCCCTGTTGCCTACGGCAGCAGGTACGTTGGGGCGGGGGTTTTGAACAGGGGCGCCATTGTTAGGTCGGGGCGCAGGAGGCATGGGCACACGAGGTGCCGGTGCAACGAATTGTTGCTGTGGTGGCTGACCAGGGCGGTATGCAGGAGTGATCGATCCATACTGCGGTGCAGGGGGCATGTACCTAGGTCGTAGGTTGCTCCCTTGGGGCTGGTATGGCATCTTCCTCTTGCACTCTCGCTCGATCTCTCAGATCTTGTTTTCAACCACTATGGCCTTGTCAACCAGCTTCTGGAAGCTTACGTAGTCACTGTTGAGGAGCTGAACCTGGATCTCATTGTTCAACCCTCTCATTAACAGGTACAGCTTCCTTTGGTCTGAGTTGACATCTTCGGGGGCATACCGGGACAGTTGTATGAACTAGTTGAGATACTCATTCACACTTTTCTGTCCTTTGCGGAGACCTTCGAACTCCTGCCTTTTGAGCATCATCACACCAGCAGGGATGTAGTGAGAGCGGAATCTTTCCTTGAACTCAGTCTAAGTGATTGTCTCCGGGTTGGCATGGGCGTTGCATAGGGCATCCCACCAGTCAGCGGCAGCTCCCGTAAGTTGGTGCGACGCGAAGAGAACCTTCTCTCGGTCATTGCACTGTACTATGGCAAGCTTCTTCTCCATGGATTTCAACCAGTCGTCGGCCTCCATGGGGTCACTAGCTTGAGCAAAGGTGGGTGGTCGAGTCCTCATGAACTCTCCCAGTCTGTTGGGAGCCGGCGGTGGTGGTGGCGGTGGTGCCAGAACGGGGTTGTTGTTGGCCTGCAACTGACCCAAAGTTTGGATCATAGTTTGCATAAGCTGGTTTTGCATGGCCATCAAACTTTCCAGGTGGTTTTCGCCAGCTCCTGGGTTAGCAGGAACTTCATCATGGTCATCCTCCTGGACGTTCCTTCGGCCGGCATTTCCTCTCACCATCTGTGAGAGAGATCGAAATAGAATAGAATGTTAGAAGGTTAGGTAGATTCCCTCTAACTATATGCATCAAGGTGAGTTGGACTATGTATATATTAGCCCATATGAGGATGTGAGCAAGTGCAGCGCAACATCTCACACCTCTTTCTTCTTACGTGTGGATATGGACAATGTTTTGAGGCGTCCCACAACTTCACACTAAGCACACAATCACAAATAATCATCACAAGGGCCCACACAACTCCTATTCAAGGATGGTTTCCTATGTCAAGGTGGGTTTAAAGGCCAATCTAAGCTATTCACCCTAGGACGCTTCCTTTGGTCAGCGTGGCTTAGTTACCTGTGACTCCTATTTAGGGGTGTAACTTGCTGTTAACCCGTGGCTCTAATATCAATCTAAGGTTTCTATCTAGGCGTGTAACCTACTGTCAACCCGTGGCTCTGATACCAATCTGTGACGCCCTCAATTCTGTGGGAAAACCACGGAACCGAGAACTAATGCATATGTGTGCCTAGGATGTTTATCACACATACACATTCGTTCCACAAACTGAATTCAGATTATATATTACCACGAATAACAGAGTTATTTACAATACCTCATGAGTCTTAGACTCATGCTCACAGCGGAAGTCTTTATTCTAAAGCGGAAGCAATTTAGCTAATGCGGAAGCAAATCTAAGCAGAAGTGGCTCCATATCTACTCCCTCCACAGGCAAGGTTGAGAATAGATCACACGCCATAATGCTCCACTTGGTCTTCATAGTAGGCTTCTCCTGCTGCTGATGATGAAGTAGTAATGCAAGTTTGAGTACAATGATGTACTCAGCAAGTGCGGGAAAACACATGATATGCAGCTCATGTCACACCCGGTTTTTCGAAGAACAACCGAGTGAATATCACATGTATGCCAGGATCATTTTCTCATACATGTGATGACAAATAGTGAAGCATCATTTATTACAAGCCAGGTGTCGAATATAAATAAGTCTTACATAGCAAATGTCTCGATGGACAATAATAAGTTCATCACAAGTAAATAAACTAGCAGCGGAATAATTATTCTTGTGGGCTCCGTCACAGGCGTTGCCCTGGGGTCTTCATGAACCTAGAAAGCTTCTTCGGGTCCAAAGTCTTGGTCATTATACACCACCTCATTATCTTGACCTGAGCAGCAATATAAACCAACAAATATGCAAGGTTGAGTACCGATGGTATTCAGCAAGTGTGGGAAAGTTATGTCATGCATGACTAGAACAAGGGGAGGTTGAACTCATGGTTAAAGCACTACGCAATTAATACCTATCACCTTAGCTTATTAAGCACCTACATTACTACACAGGTGAAATGGTCCCAATTTCCCATCCCATCATCATAACCAAATAACCATAACATCATTACGAATGTTAAGCTCCCCGCTTAACATTCACGGCCTCCAAAACCATCACTCCTCTAATCATGAATAAGTCCAAGCCGCTCTTGACCGTGAGCACGGCTGTCATGACAGTTTTGACTCTGCAGAGTTTGCACCACTGTACCCACATGTAGTGATTTCATCCCCCGTTGCCGGGTGGACTAAAAGAACCTCCATTATGCCAGTGGCTACGAACCACATTCACACTTCCCAGGTGTGTAGCCAGGAGATCACTACGAAGCCTTTACAAAGGGATTCCCGACGAGCATGGGTCCACTGAGGTTTCACCCCTAACAGCATACAAGAGGCTCCAACCCCGCTGTAGTGGCCCCCTCTTGAGCCTTGCGGTTCATATGGTAGTCCAGCTGACACCTATTCCCCGCACCATCCAACACACCCATACTACGCCGGGGATACACCTAATTAATTGGCCAAGCTGCCCCATCTCAGCATGTGGTTGGCACGGTAAAGCCAGGTTACATGCTCCATGAACCGGTCCTTAGGATCCAGGCAAGTACTAAACACAAACCCGAGTCTCGTGCACCCAGCATACAACCAAAACATCCAACTTGCCTTGATCCCTACCTCTACATAACTCACAATATCTCATTCAAGAGTGTGGTAAAATAAACTGATGATCTCATATCCCAAATATCCCATTCTAAGCATGGCTAAGCATATGCATAATAATAAATGACATGATAAAATAAATCCCAACCCAAGCTACAAGGAAACAAGGTAATGCAATTCTAGGGAAACTTCCAAGCATGGGTTTCATAATTCAATTGACAATGCAAATGATTCTAGCTACACATCCTAGTATAGGATCAAAGTGGTCAAGGACACTTGCCTCCTTCCTGCTGCTCTTGAAATGGGTAGTCCTGATCTTGGAAAGGAAAAAACTTGCTCTGGAGCAGGTTCTACATCATACCATCACACATAGCAAAAGAAAAACAACAATCCATAAGACATAGTTCACACTTCCACTTTGTACAAACCACACATTCACATTCATGAAAGTCATTCACAATTATATGTGTTGTGGTTACTCTATGTGTGTTGATTTGTGGCTTACATGCACTTTTAATCATGTGTATATGATTACTACTTTCGTATTCACATTATGCTTACATACTATACATATGAGTTTCCAATTTAAATAAATTCCTTATATTTAATTACTACACCTTTTAGCTACCAAATATGCATGAAAGGTATTTTCCTACTCCATATGTGTCTTCAGAATTTCTACCAACCCTAAACTGAATTCTTTGGATTTTAGAAACTTCATTTATCATTTACTAGTTGCTATATTTTCAGATTTATTTCCTATGCCTAAATGTGAACTTTATTATTAAAATAACAAGACACATCATCTAAACAGAATAGGTTCTGATCTAAAATATTTAATAATATATTTTTGACCTTTTCCTCTGATGTAAACTATTTTACATTTATTTTCCCTATTTTCAGAACTATTCTTTACTTAAAAATGTGTCCCTATAACTAATAAATGTGAATAATAAATTAAACAGATTCAATTCAGCCCAAAATATATTTTTATCTCACTCCAAAGTTTTCTAAGTACTGAGAAAGTTTTTAATTAAATTTTGACAATATGTTTGTCCCACTTTTTTAAATTTTAAATACTAGCCACCTATTCAATTTCCTAAATTAAATATCGAACAGGGTTAAAAAGGTAAACTCACCCCACTACAGGGTCTATAATATTATTTTAACAATTTTCAGGGGTCTAGCTACTCATAACAGAGGAGTTTTTCTAAATTTTTATTAAGTCCAGGGGCTAAAACTGATTTTTAAATGAATTTACATGATTTTCTGAAGTTCCAGGGGCTAGATCAGAAGTTTCCGAGGCTAGCTCTTATTTCCCGAGAACCCTAGGGGGTAGCACGTAAGATTTCCAGTCTTTATAATGCGGGGCTGACGTGGACCGTCCGATTTAAAACAGACGGCTGAGATTATAACGCCGAACCGGTACGCGGGGATTTAAAGTCTACCGTGCGATTTAAAATAGACGGCGCACAAGCGGCCACGTCGCTCTAACCGAGCGCGGGCGGCGCTGCCCGGCGGCGGGAAGCGGCGATCTCGCCGGAGATTTTCGGATCTTCGAGAATTCTTCCTAGAACTGTGATTTTATTGCATAGATCGGTGGAGGGGAGGTCGGGGATCTCACCTCGGGGGTTTTCTTGAGCTCGGAGGTCCTGGAAAGCGACCGGCGACGAGGTCCGAAGTGAAACCACGGCGAAGCTCATCGGCGCTGTGTTTGAACCGCAAGTCACCGAGTTTTCTGCACCTGCAAGGTTCCCCGGAGGCGGTGGATCAAGACCAGTGAGTTAGATCGGAATTTCCGAGCGTAGATTGACCAGAATTCGCCGGAGAAGCTCGGGTTCTCACCGGAGAGAAAACGGCGGATCGCGTGGGAAAAACAGAATGAGGCCGGGGTTTTTATAGACGGGGGAGGGCGGTGGATTTGTTTAGATCGAGTGGGAGTCCTCCGGAACCAGAATTCGGCCGGAAATCCGATCGGTTGCGATCGCGCGCGCGGATGAACAGTCCGAGTTTCGGACGATCGGGGTTAGGGATGACAAGTGGGTCCCACCTGTCTGAGAGAGAGAGAGCGCGGGCGCGCGGCTGCGGGCTGGCGCGGGGGCAGGGTGGGCCGGCTGGTGGGTTTCGGCCCACCTGCCGGTTTTTTTCTGTTTTCATTTTTCTTTTTTCTATTTCTTTTCTGTTTTGAGTTTAAATTGAATTCCAGTTTGAATTTAAATTGTTGCAAAACATGCAACACGTCCAAAAATTTTTAAATTCCCCTCTTAACAGGATTTTGGGTCTTAACAGGATTTTAGGGTGTTACAGCTCATAACCAAGGTAGGTATTAGATTTATAAACCATGATAAAACAGCAACTTATCCTTAGATGAATGTAATCCCAGCATGTATTAGATTACCAACATACCTCCATCGCTTTCCATGTTCCACCCGAACATTAACCAACCTCATTCTTACTCACGAATACCTCCTCGTATTCGCTACCATCTCACGAATACCTCCCCGTATTCGCTACCATCTTAAAACAACTTCGTCTCACACTGAGACCAAACTCGTTGCCATGACTCAACAGTCATGCAACCATCTTATCACCCAGACTCAACAGTTCCAAACCAATCTATAACCAAACCAATAACCTTCCCAATAACCATCCCAACTAATCATGGCAGTTTAGCCTGGTGCTCGTGACCGTAAGCTCGGCTATCATGATAATTGTAGACTCTGTAGAGTTTGCACCTCTTTACCCACAAGTTTGTGATTTCATCACCCGTCGGTGACTGAAGAACCTCCATTATACCAGTACACATCCATCGGTGTATGGTCAAGAGATCACAAAATAGCCTTTACAAAGGGGTTACTAGATGTATGGACTCACTAAGGTTTCACCGGCAGGCTAGAATCTCCAATTCTCCCACCCACGGGCCCCCTCTTGTGCCATGCAGTTCCCAGGGCAGTCCTCACTCGACTCCCATTCCCCGCGCCTTCCACAGTCCGTAACACTCTAGCAACTTACCTAATTACTCAGCTAAGCCGCACCCATACTTGGCCTTGTGGTGGCACTGTTATCCTGGCATGTGCATGCATGAACCAGTCCTTAGATCTATGGCAAGTAAACCACCATCTCATCCTACCTCATTTACAAACCCAGTCTTGCCTAGATCTCCCTCCGATCCATGTTCATTATTAACATCAGTTTCTCATTATCATTACGAGTGCAGTTAGCTAGACACATCTATCTCGCTTTCCAATCCCATAGACTCAGCGAAGCATAAAGCAAAAACCATACCCGACTCATAAACTTCCCAGGCGACAAGGGTGATTCAACCAAAACTAGTAAACTCCTATAAAAAGGGTTTCCCATCATGTTTGACTCAGCACACACACCTTTTCGCAAAACAAAATAGTTTTACCTAAATCATAGGATCAACATGGTCAAGGAGCACTTGCCTTGTTCTTGCGGTTCCGGTTGTTCTTGGATCTCAAAACCTGGTTGTTGCAGTTCGTCATAGACAGCTCCCTGAGCTTGTCTAGCTTAGGTAGGATCACGTGCATACAAGATTCACAGCAATCAATATCATGCACAAACCTTAAACTAGATGTGATGATGCACATGCATGCTATCCTATGATTAATTTTATTAGATTGGTCTGTTCGTGTTTTTGCATGGCTTGCATGGACAGAGACGTTCGGATCAAAGGTGGATGTGGCGATGATCTTGTCTTTAGATCAACCTGATCATCAAGTGATCTATCCACGAGAAGGCTTCTGAAAGAAATCAAAGAACAGATGCAAGGAGAATACAACGATGCCGTAAGGTGGTGTCGGATTCCTACCTTACGCCCTTCTTGGTTTTCAAGGTCCTCCTCAGACCGCTCGGTTCTCCTCCGATGATCTCCCTTGTTGCACTTCGGCGATGGTTTACTCGGCGAGTTAGGGCTAGGGCTCTAAGTCGTCGGCTCAGGAGTTGGAAAAGAAGTTTGTGGTTTCGGCCAGAGCTTCTAGGTTCTATTTATAATTGGGAAGAGAAGAGTCCTAATCTGATTGTATCCTGAATAAGAGTCTTATTCAGATCATCGTTGGATCCTATCGTCTTATCTTTAGTTGATTTGGTGCGGAACGTTGTGGAATTCAGGTCAGTTTCCTTTATGTACCGGTATTCTTACGCGTAACAGCCGCTCCAGAACTCGTTACCTTCGCGGCAATGAGCTCTGGAGGCTCCACGTGTCCTTCCGGGGCCTGGTATCTCCTTCTCCGCAGAGACGAGCTCCGGTTGTGCCGCGTGTCAATCGACCGAGACCTCCCCCTCCTTTGGAGGTGAGCTCCGCGCACGCCACGTGTTGGCGCCGGTCTTTCCTCTCTTCTTTCTTCAGGGACATACCCCAAGGTCGACACGTGTCCAGCAGCGACAGACCTCCTGGAGATAAGCCCCGGTGATGACGCGTGTCCAATAGAACAGGACCTCTTGGAGGTGGGCTCCGAGATCGACACGTATCCCGCGCGACTGGTCCTCTGATTTCCGCGAGGACTAGCTCCGAGGATGACACGTGTCCTGCGGAAATGCCTTTGCTTCTTCCGCAGAGGCTAGCTCCATGGGCAACACGTGTCCCACAGGATCGGACCTCTCCCTTTTGCGGAGACGAGCCCCGAGCCTGCCACGTAGCCAGCTTGGCGGCGGCCTCTCCCCACTTCGCAGGGATGAGCTCCGATCATGCCACGTGGCCAGCGGCCGCGGTGAGTTGTCTTTGGCGCTTTCTGAGAGCTGGATTCGGCTCTCATTGGCTATTCCTTTGATATTTTTCTCTGTTCCTTCTTCTCTTGAAATGTTTCCTCTTCATAAAACATGAACATATGCTGATACCCGAGATGAGGGTGTCACACCCGGTAAGGACGGCACTTACCGAGGGACACGAGCGCTCCAACGGGATCTGAACCCCGGCTTCCGAGCCGGGGTAGGTCTACTAGAGCCCGCCGACGCCGCCGAGGGCTGCCCCGCAGTCACCCGGACCGGCAGAGCAGGGGACGCTTCCGAAGCCCCCCTAGGCATCGATCCAGCTCCTGAGGCCCGGGGCACCTGAGCTCTAGACTCGCCCCTGGGCATCGCTGCACCAGTGCTCCCCCTCGATGCTTCACCGCCTGAGGATGGAGGGTGAGACGCCCGGGGACCCTCGGGCTGCCGCCGCTCGAGTGGAGTCTTGCCGAAATGGGAAGCCCGAGACCTCTTGGAGTCACCTCCAGACGAGCTGCCATCTCCAGGAGAAGGACGTGCGGATACCCTGGTTCCTTGACTTGGCGCAAACGACGCCGCCTGAGGAGACCGGGCGCGTTTTTTCTCCGGAGGCAAGTTGGAAGCCATGGCAGATGGAAGCTCAAAAACAGGGAAGACAAAGGCGCAAGAGCTCAAGGAAACAAGGAAGATTCAAGTGCAGGGAAGTGCGAAGGGAAGCCGCCATGCGGGTGAGATCCCCTTTTAAACTTCCCAGGCGCGATTCAAAGCAATTCGAAACTCTTCGAATACGCTGCTTGGGACAAACGCTTCAGCTCCAAGACCGAGCGTTGATGACAAGTGGACCCAAGTCGTCCAGCAGAAGCGATGGACCGAGAAGTCAGTCTCTCAAGAAGACGAGCCGGCAGGACGCTTCGGCGGTTCCCGAAAAGGCGCTGCGACGTGCAGAAGTGGCAGCCTTTGGAACCCTCGCAGTAAAAGCAGCCATCAAGTGGGGAACACGCTCCCACGATCCTGCGACTGTTCGTGCCTCAGCAACGGTCAATGCGGGTCTTCGAGAAGTGACACGACCCCACTGGTCCTGTCGAGCCAGGATCACGCTGAGGGGTGCTGCATTGCACAGCACCGTATAACACACGTCAAAGGTACAAGCGGAAGCGGAAGCTTTATTACATAAACAAGTTTATTAACATGTTTACATCAAAATAAGTTTAGTCCACACTCGCGGGCGTAGACTAAGCATCAAGTGCACGTTCAGCCCTCGAACGTGTCCTTGCTAGCACACACGCACACTAACTCTGCGGCGTGCACGACTCCCACTCGACGGGGTTCCCTTCCTGGGGTTCCGTCTCCTCTTCGGGAGTCCCTTCCTCATAGAACCCTGCAAAAGCTTCGAACACAAGCAGTGAGCACGAAGGCTCAGCAAGTCTGACCCGTCTCACCTAAACATGGAACTTCTACATGAGGGCGATGGGTTGCATGAGGTAAAAATCATTTGCAAGGACTCGCCTAATTAGTAGAACCTTACTTTCAAGTTTTAGCAGCAGGTTGTGGAGAACTTTATGCTAAGGCACATGAGAGAGCCGCAATCAAACAAGAAACGCATTTCTCTCATGTACTTTGCCCAAAGTTGAAAAGAACTTTAGTTAGCACTAAGCTACAACATATCATTAACAATCAATATCCAACTTTCAATCAGCAACATTTTAACATGTAACTAGCCTGTTCTTTCTACGTCACGGTACAGTGAACAAGTGGTACTCACTGACCGCGAGGGACGGCGATTATAATCGATTTACACCTGCAGGGTTACCCGAACAACCCGTCACGTACGCCCGTACTCGATGTTGCCTACAACAACCATCACGGACGCCGTACGCGACTACCTTTCACCCGTTAGCCAAATATTGAACCGGTCCCATCGTCCCGAGCAAGAGGTCCCTGCACGCGCATCTCTGTGCCGCCAGCTGATTTACACCTCGAGCTCTCAACCTACCCTCTGAACGACGGGCAATGCCTCAACACCCAGCTACCCGAGTTACATCAGTTTCCCGGTTCCCATATAGCCGGTAGGTCTTCGGTACTGTTCTAGCTTGTTCAACAGGCCCGCACACGGCTCGGTCCTCAATCGACACAAGCGGAGCTACAGCACACAGGCCCCAAAGTCCTGCTGCCCTTACTCTCCGCTCGGTCTCATTTTCTTGCCATGTGTTTCATGTGCTATCTCTACCCGAGCAATGTGCCTCTAGCCTATTCTCGCGAGTAGTTCCAACTACTCGACTTGTACCGAATCCTACTCTATCCTAGCAATGCAGTGGCTAACGGGGTTTTCAATCCTAAACCCAACCCGTGGTTTTCTTGGCTATGCAGTTGGATTTCCCAACAAGACTCTAATGCACAGAACAAAGGAAACAAGTATGTGCTCAAAACAATAAAAATTTGTAAAAAGGTTAATGCAAACCGGGGCTTGCCTTGCTGCTCTTGGTCGTAGGCTAGCTGTTCCTCCGGAGTAACGAAGTCTAGGACTTCGGGTTCCTCCTCGACCTTAGCGACTACATGATAGAACAATACATGTATTAATTTAATGCATTTGTATTAAGTTGGAAGTTGTGAAGTCTATAACCTTTGCTAGACAGACCTAATGACTGTGAAACTTTTACTGTGGCTTGGTTACAACCTAAACAGAGACTTGGTCAAGTTTTAGTTGCAGCAAAGCTCAATTGAGCCCTCCACAATTAATTATGTCCTTGACCTTAATTACAGGCTTTTAGGGTATTCTAAGGATTTTCATGAGACAAACTATGACTTTCTGAAAACTAGATTTTCAGAGGGTTCTAATGGAGTTGGTCTCACTTAATTTGGAAGTCTCTAACTAAAGATATGAGCTAAACAATTTCAGAGAAAATCCTGAAAATGTTTCTGAACATTTTCTATTTTCTCTGGAACAGTTTTACTAATCACACCATTAGGTGGACTAAATGAGCTCAAATGGATCTGAAATTTTTATGGTAGTTCAAGGATATTTTGGTGAACATCCCAGAAAAATTTCAGGATTTTCCTCCAAAGGATTCTCCAGTTAAAATTCCTAACAGTTTAAACGTTAAGGAATTAATTCTGGAGAATTAAGGAATTTCATGAAGTGAAACTTGATTTTCTGGAAAGTACTCAGAGAGCTGAACCCAGCAAAATTTGGTTCACTCGATTTGGAGCTTTCTAGCCAAAGTTATAAGGATTTGAAGTTTGAAGGAAATCTGAAAATCGGGGAAAAGTTTAAACTCGCGCGTGGGCCCAAGGGACACGCGTCGCACGCCGAAGCGACAGCACACCGCGGCCCACAAGGATTTTGCGCGCCAGCACACCCGATCCCGGCCGCAGCCGGATCCCGATTTAAAATATCGGCCGCTGACAGCTGGGGTCCACCCCCTTCTTCAACCTCGCGACACCCGCGCTCCGCCGCCGAGGGACCTCGCCGGAGAGCTCGCCGCTGGCTGCTGTACCGCTCCAAACTTCTTGATTCTGGCCGCCCCTGCCTAATTTTACTTGGGGAACATGATCTGAGGGTCAGCTGCTCATGACAACGGCCGGAGCATGGTCGGCGACGAGCCGCCATATCGGAACGACTTCGGCCATGTCGGCTGACGCTCCTAGTGCCTCAGCTACTTGGGAAATCGGTCGGGGAGCATCAGTGGACCTCAGAGAAGGTCGACATGAACTCGGAGCAGCTCGGGGAAGGCCCGAAATAGGTCCTCACCGTGCGCCCGATACCCCCCGTGCGTTCCGCCATTAGTAGACCTTGAATTACGCCGGGCACAGAAGTTCTCCGGCCCAGAGTTGTGAAGGCAACTTGTGCGTCACCGTGTCTAGTTCGTGTGGGAGTGGCCTGAGGCCCTCTAATCCTTTCTAGAGCACGAATTAAACAGAATCGTACCCGAAGGTCGTTCTGCACACAGAAAGGGGAAAAGTGGAAATTCGCCGCCGGTGAGCAACCACTCGAGCTGTGGCTCGGGGGTGAGCAGCACCGGTCACTTGCGCGTCCAAGGGTGCCTTGGCTCGGGCGTGACAACGCCCAGGTTGGGCTGTCCACGAGAGCCCGAGGTGCGGCGGTTTCCAGTTCCGAGTCTGATCTTTCGGCACAGCCGATATCACTCGGTTTCAATCGATTTCTATCAATGGGAAGGATGGAGGATGGTTGCTAGTACCTTGCTGGGACCTTGGAATGGAACGAGGGAGCTGCGATCGGCTTGATCAAGCAGGAACTCGAGCGCTAGTGATGGCAGTGGGAAAAACAAGTCGTGTGCGTCGGCAGCTCGAGGAATGGCGACTGAAGCACACCGGGGAGGGAATAAATAGCCCGGCGGTCTGGTCTCCGGCTTGGGGCACGCAGCAGGAGCTGGCGCCGGCTGCCCCCTTCGGTGGCGCGCGCGCACAGCTGCCGGGAACCGACTGAACTGTGTTTCAGTCGGTTTGCTTGGAGGCTGAGGCTGACATGTGGGTCCCACTCCTCTTTTAACCTCTGAAATTTACTCCTAACAGCTGTGGTAAACAGTGAACCCTATTCTACCCTTGGCAATTCAAATTATTCACCCAAGAGCCATTTGAATTGATCAAAGTTCAAATGAGGTTTGGTTTGAATGAATTTCAGCACAAGTGCAGTTTGAAATTCAAATAAAGTTTGAATTTCTCCCCCTTAGCTCATGTCAAGATCAACTCCAAATGGAGTGAAAATTGGTGTGTGAGCTCACAAAAATGTGCTGAGCAAGAATATGCCTTCCACTTTTAAATTCAGTGGGTGAAAACAGTTTGAATTTGAATATGGTTTCAAACTGCCCTCTTCCTAACTATACCCAAAATGACCTCAAAAAGGTTTTGAATTTGGGTGGAACTTGGCATGGACATCCTTAGCAAAGTGTAGGAGTTTTCATATGTCCAGCCCATCTATATCACATGTGGGAAGTACCACTTTTGCAATGTGTGAGTTTGTTCCCTAATGAGCATGTTGATAATTGTTACTTGCTCTTTATTTGTGTTCATCATTCTTCCTCAAATGAGGTGTGTGGTGTGGTGATGAACACTGCAAATGAGTGTCAAAAACTGAGGCCCTTACATTCCTCCCCCCTTAAAAGAATCTCGTCCCGAGATTATAAGGTGAAATGAGAGAGAGGACGGTGGAAAATTACCGAATATGCGACGTGAAAAAGTCGGGGTAGTTAGTGCGAAGGAATTCTTCGCTCTCCCATGTCGCTTCGTCCATGGAGTGATTACTCCATAGAACCTTGTAGAACCACAACGTACGGTTGCGTGTGGTTCGGGCCTTTTCATCAATAATCTGCACCGGTTCCTCCCGATAGGTGAGATCCGGTTGCAGTTCTTCAATGTCTTCCAGCTGAATGGTAGTTGATAGCTTGAGACACTTCCTCAGCTGGGAAATGTGAAAGACGTCGTGCACACCGGAAAGTGCTTCTGGTAATCTTAGCCGGTATGCCACCGATCCACATCTTTCGGTAATCTGGAATGGACCGATGAATCGGGGTGCCAACTTTCCCCTCACCCCAAATCTGTTTACGCCCTTCATTGGAGACACTCGTAGATATACGTGGTCTCCAGCTTCGAATTGTAACGGACGCCTTCTCCGGTCCGCATACTGTTTCTGTCGGGATTGAGCGGCTTTTAGGTTCACTTGAATTAATCGAACCTTTTCTTCCGCGTTGTTGACAAGATCATTTCCGAAGGTAACCCTCTCGCCAGACTCACACCAATTCAATGGTGTGCGGCATTTTCTCCCGTATAGCGCCTCGTAGGGCGCCATCTTGATGCTGGCTTGGTACCCATTGTTGTACGAGAACTCGGCTAACGGCAAGTGATCATCCCAATTCTTGCCGTGGTCGATAGCGCAAGCTCGTAGCATGTCTTCTAAGATTTGATTTACCCGCTCCGTTTGCCCATCCGTCTGCGGGTGGTAGGCTGAACTACGGATCAGCTTCGTCCCCAAGGCAGCGTGGAGCTGCTCCCAAAAACGGGACACAAATAAAGTGCCCCGGTCCGATACGATGGTACGGGGTACGCCGTATAAGCATAGGATCCGTGAGATGTACAGTTCAGCGTACTTCTTGGCGTTGTAGTTGGTGTTGACCGGGATGAAATGGGCAACTTTGGTGAGCCGATCGACGATCACCCACACTGAATCATGTTTCTGTAAGGTGGTGGGTAAACCGACGATGAAATCCATGCTCACGTCCTCCCACTTCCAGGCGGAAATGCCCAGTGGTTGCAGCAGTCCCGGTTTCCGCATGTGGTCTGCCTTCACCCTTCGACATGTATCACACTCGGACACGTATTTTGCAGTCTCTCGCTTCATCCGTGTCCACCAAAACTTTCTCCTGAGTTCTTGATACATTTTGTTGCTGCCGGGGTGAATAGAAAACTTTGATAAGTGGGCCTCATCAAAGATTTTCTTCCGTAACTCTGGGTTTCGGGGTACGACGATCCGGTCCTTGAACCATAGGACGCCGTCTCCGTCCTTCCGAAAACATTTCAACTCCCCACTGTCTACACGTCTCCGCAAATGCGACATGCCCTTGTCATTCTTCTGGGCTGCCGCTATCTCTCCACGGATGGTGGGGATCAAAGCTAGGTTGTAGAGAGCTCCATGTGGAATCACATGTAGTGGTGGTTCGTTCTCTTCCAACGGTGTGATGGTCAGATTATTGACGTGTGACTTGCGGCTTAGTGCGTCCGCCACAACGTTTGCCTTGCCCGGATGATAATGGATCTCTATCTCGTAATCCTTTATCAGTTCTAACCATCTTCGTTGCCTCATGTTCAGCTCCTTCTGAGTGAATATGTACTTGAGGCTTTTGTGGTCGGTATATAAATGTACGAGGTTACCGAGTAGGTAGTGCCTCCACATTTTCAGTGCAAGTACCACGGCAGCGAGCTCCAAGTCGTGAGTTGGATAATTTTGCTCATGATTCCTAAGCTGCCGTGACCCATACGCGACCACCCTTCGGTCTTGCATCAGCACACATCCGAGCCCAATGCCGGATGCATCGCAGTACACATCGAACGGTTTTGTTGTGTCTGGCTGCGCCAAAACCGGTGCTGATGTCAGGTGCTTGACTAAAGCCTTGAATGCTGCTTCACATGCTGGACTCCAAACATATTTGGTAGCCTTCTTCAGCAGCTCTGTCATTGGCTTGGCAATCTTCGAGAAGTTCGGAATGAACCTCCGATAATATCCCGCGAGTCCGAGGAAACTCCGTACCTCATGAACAGTTCTCGGGGATTTCCAATTCAGCACTTGCGTGATCTTGCTCGGGTCCACAGCGATACCCTCCGCTGAGATGATATGCCCGAGGAAAGGCACTTGCGATATCCAAAACTCGCATTTGCTGAACTTTGCGTATAACTTGTGATCCCGCAGCCGTTGCAAGACTATACGCAGATGTTTCTTGTGATCTTCCTCCGACTTGGAATATACCAGGATGTCGTCGATGAAGACCACGACAAACTTGTCCAGCTCCGGCATGAACACCGAGTTCATTAAGTACATGAAGTGAGCTGGAGCATTGGTGAGGCCAAAGGACATGACCAGGTACTCATAAAGTCCGTACCTTGTCGAGAAAGCTGTCTTTGGAATGTCCTCCGCCCTTATCTTAATCTGATGGTACCCGGATCTTAAATCCATCTTGGAAAAGACCTTTGCTTCGACCAACTGATCAAACAACATGTCGATCCGTGGCAACGGGTACTTGTTCTTGATGGTTACGGCATTTAATGGACGGTAGTCCACGCAAAGCCGCAACGTTTCATCCTTCTTTTTGACAAATAATGCCGAACAGCCCCATGGCGAGGAGCTTGGCCTAATAAAACCCTTCTCCAGAAGGTCCGTGAGCTGAATCTTCAGTTCCGCCAACTCCTTGGGCGCCATCTTGTACGGCCTTCGGGATATTGGCATGGTTCCCGGTGCAAGTTCAATCTTGAACTCCACCTCTCTATCGGGTGGCATCCCCGGCAAATCATCCGGGAATACATCAGGGAACTCTCGGACCACTGGAATGTCTTCCAATCTGATGGTTGTGGCTTGATAGACACTTGGAAGTTTTATCTCTGGACTGTCCAGAAATAATGAGTGAGAACCGTGCACTTCTGAGTTTAAGTGCACGACTCGGAGGACGGTGTCTAAAACAGCGCCGTGGCGGGTTAACCACGACATCCCTAGGATGACATCGACCTTCTGTCCCTCTAAGATAATGAGAGACGTGGGGTACACTCTACCCGCTAAGCATAATGGTGCTTTGGAGACCATTACGCTTGCTGAAATCTTCCCACCCGGTGAACAAATTAAATATGGACTATCGGTGGGTAGTATTGGCAAGCTGTGTTTAGCAATGAAAGCTTGGCTAATAAAATTATGCGTGGCGCCTGAATCAAATAGTATTATAGCGGAATGCTGGTGGAGTTGGAACATACCCGCAAGGATTGGCTCGCCCTCCGGCACGTCCTCAATGGCAAGCTGGTGGACAGTGCCGGGCCTAGGGTTCGCCCGCCGCGCATTAGTAGGGTTCCGGGGTTGATTCCTCCACGGAAACTGTGGTGCCACTCCGCCGCCTTGCCTCTCCGGGCAACTGCTTGCGAAGTGTCCTAGACGGCCACACTTGTAACACGTGGCCGCTGCGGGTGGAGTATTTGGTGGACGAAAGCCCGGCATGCGTTGCGAAGGTGCAAACGCACGCGGCATCGTCCGCTGCTGCTGTTGTTGTTGCGGTGGTGCTGGCAGTACCGGCCGGAATGCCGGTGAAGAGTACGACCGACTGCGGAACGGCATCGACCGCTGTGGTGGTTGCCAGCGTGGACCTGATGGTGGGCGATTCACCATCCGAAACTTTTGAGAAGGACCGCCTCCTTCTCCACTGCTCTGCGGCGCGCTTCGCTTTCGCTCTGCCGCCGCCAACTCCTTGCCGGAGTCCTCTTGAACAATCGCAGCATCAATTATGTCGTTGAGGCTGCCGCGATTGAACATCGCCAGCTTGTCCTTCAGGAGCGGGTTAAGCCCCTGGTAAAAGTGGTCCCGCCGCTTCTCGTCCGTATCTGCGTGATATGACGCGTAGAGCGCGAGATCGTTGAACGCTCTGGAGTACTCCAGCGCGTTCCGGCTCCCTTGTTGCAGGTGTAGGAATTCCTGCGTCTTTCTCTTCATCAAACCGGGCGGTATATGATAGGCCCTGAAGGCCGTCCGGAACTCCGCCCAGGTCATCACTCGGTCGGTGGGCTGTGAAGCACAGAAGTTGGCCCACCACGCGCTCGCGGATCCTTGGAGCTGCTGGACCGCGAACTGAGTCTTGCGCTGCTCGCTGATTTGGAGCAGCCCGAACTTCATCTCTATGGCGCGGAGCCAGTTGTCCGCGTCAAGTGGTTCATCCGCCCTTGAGAATACAGGGGGATGAGTCGCCAGGAAGTCGGAGTAGGAGCTCTGTTGGCGCTCCTCGCGATCTTGACGTCTCTCCGGGCGAGACGTATTCGCAATTAACGTTTGCAGCAGCTCTGTATGCTGCTGATGTGAACCCGCCATTGCCGCGACAATGTCGGCCAATGTAACCGTTGGCAGTGGCGGTGGCGGTGTTTGCTGTTGCTGTTGCTGCTGCTGTCCCGAGGAGTCCTCGGGAGGTGGTTGGGAGGTCTCTCCCCCTTGGCTAGTACCTCCAACATCGGGGTTGGCACGAGTACGCGTCATTCTGAAATTCAACACAGCAGCAATTAGCACATGTCTTACTCAAAATTCCATAAACAGGAGTAAGTATTGAAGTGACGCATGATTAACTTGCACAACATTCACATATATTGATAAAGCATAAACTTTATACAAGATACATTATTCTCGGATCTCCGAGAAGTCGTGCTCATGTCGTCACTACCTATACATACGCTACTGTCTACACGACATGTCACTGATTACAAAAGTTGGGTTACGCTACCCTAGCTGCCCTACTTGGCAACCGTAACCCCCTACTCGGAGTAGAGCTCGACCTCCTGTGGGTCGTCCTCCTCCGGTACTTCTGCTGGTGGCTCTGGATCTACCACCTCTTCCCCCATTCCGGGTTCTTCCATTGCTGGAAGACCCAAGACCACCGGTATGCCCAACACCGGGGGCACGAGGTCCTGCAATGCATGCACCTCGTCCATAGCCTGGTTGTAGTCCTCTTCCCAGCCTTGTCCTTCCTCGATGGCGTCGTCCCGCTCTTGAGCAAGGTCCTCATTCTGCTGGGTTAGGGTCTGCACCAGCTCTTGCAACGCCGCGATGTCAACACGGCCCTTCTTCTTTACCTTCTTCAGACGACGCAACTGTTTGTGTTGTTCATTCAGTCGCTTGATCGTCGGAAGGAGCACATTGCGGAGTGCACTGTGAGCACCCTCGAAATGATCTCCACGGCTTGTGCTCTCCTTGAGCTTGGTGGCGAGATGCTCCGTATGAACAGCTTGGCTGTCCATCACAGTGTTTCCCGCCCTCATTTGGAGACTGAGATTTGCCTCCGCGGGGTTGTACCTTGGGCAACTCGGGTCTGTTGCCTCCAGGTACCTTTCTTCCCACACATGTTGAGCTCGCCCCTCCACCGGAACGAGTGCGTATGGTGTGCCCTCCATGGCCTGCACGTGTAGTTGGCAGAAGCGTGACATGGTGTCACGGGCTGCCACTTGCCACATCCCTTCCGGTTGCCTTCCTCTCACCGTGACGGTGAATGGCACCCAACCGGGTGGCGTAGGTCCTGCGGGAACCTCGACATGGATCATCCACGTCTTGCTCCCCTCTTCGCCTTCCTCCTTGGCGAAGTATTGCGGCATCTGGTTATACCCGAAATATTGGAGCATTTGCCCCAATGCTTCCGGGTAGCCGCTACGGTCAGAACAGTGGGAAACTACCCACCCGTTCTCCAACCGTTTATCTGCTGCCATCTGTAAAAATATATTTGAGAAATGTCAAATATTTATTTAAACAGTAAACCATTGAGTTATAACATAAGATATGTCATTGAACCCATAACACTTGGAAACATAGTTCAAATTTTTAAACAAATTTGACTGCTGATCTGCTGTCACCATGACAGCCCTGACCAGTTTCCATATCAATCTGATTTAGGCCAGGTTAAAAGCAAAACCAATCCTGGAGCTCAACATCAAAGTTAAAGTTAACTTCAATAGCTTTCCAGAAAGTATTTGGTTGGCCAAAGATCTGCTCTGGTTCAAAAGTTATGAGATGTCAAAGTTAACAGAATTTCTGGAAACAATTGGACAGCACCTCCCTGCTTTAGGTACTGATTTGATCCAAGAATCCCAGTTAATTCTGTTCCTAATCTGACAAAACTTTCTGTTACAAAGTTGTAACCCATCTCATAAGCTTTCCAGAACTAGCTCATTTTCTATTTTTGGATTTTTATGCAGGAAGTTATGCTTAATTTACAGAGAGTCTACGGAGAGTCTTTGCTCCGTCCTGTTTTCTGGACAGTTTCAACTCTGCTGCATTTTTCGGGTGGTTAAGGGACGAAACACCTCTGGAACTCAACAGAAAAGTTGTAAAGCTCCTCCAAAGCTTTCCAGAAATGTATCATGCGACATCAACCTCGAAAGAACTCAACCTCTAACCTCTGATTAACTTCAGCCTTAATTTAGCTGGAAACAGAGTGCCCTGTCCTTACCATCCTATAAGTTGAAAGCTTGTTAACTTTGAATATCCTGTTCAAGGGAAGGAGTTACATCAAGTTTTACTACTTTGGATCAAAACCTTCAAATTTTTAAATGAAGTTGTTCATTTTGTTGGGTGTGACGTCGAGGCGTCACCAGATTATGTCGGTACTACGTCCTCACAAAGGAAAAACCTATACCGGACTTAGCCGGCGTCGTTAGTTTAGTGGCACTACTCGTCACTCGCACACGGATACTACACGTCTATCGTTTCGTGGTAAGGCTACCTGCAGAAATTCAACCAATCATCAGACTCGGCTGCACACCGAGCCCGGAATCCATACAGTTGGTACATCCGGCCGTCATCACTCGCCCGGATGTTCTCAAGCCAAACACGCCTTGAGTTACGTGTTCACGTTTCAGACCACGTGACGGGGTCTCCCATGTTGCACCACGCACGCCAGGGACAGACGTTGCTCGAATACCCCAAACGACATGAAGAGTCGTAGAGGATATCAAAGCAGGTCGGGTTACCTGCCACCCGTGGGGCTCCACCCTTCAGCTTGTGCGCACTGGTGGACAGCGCTTACGTGCACCCCCCAAGACATGAACGTCCCGAGATGCACGATTTTCCGACATAACAAATAGGTTAATATGCCACTTTCTATATGCTAATAACATCCTTATACGGGCTACTAACTCGTTCCTCACTGGATTTTTGAAAAAGAAGACCTTTGTACTGTGTTAAACCTCAAGCGAGCTCTGATACCACGCTGACACGACCCCACTGGTCCTGTCGAGCCAGGATCACGATGAGGGGTGCTGCATTGCACAGCACCGTATAACACACGTCAAAGGTACAAGCGGAAGCGGAAGCTTTATTACATAAACAAGTTTATTAACATGTTTACATCAAAATAAGTTTAGTCCACACTCGCGGG
Source organism: Neostapfia colusana (assembly GCA_030760725.1). Classification (NCBI taxonomy): domain Eukaryota; kingdom Viridiplantae; phylum Streptophyta; class Magnoliopsida; order Poales; family Poaceae; genus Neostapfia; species Neostapfia colusana. The sequence goes on from JASWHV010000019.1 coordinate 44,659,974, forward strand.
CGTAGACTAAGCATCAAGTGCACGTTCAGCCCTCGAACGTGTCCTTGCTAGCACACACGCACACTAACTCTGCGGCGTGCACGACTCCCACTCGACGGGGTTCCCTTCCTGGGGTTCCGTCTCCTCTTCGGGAGTCCCTTCCTCATAGAACCCTGCAAAAGCTTCGAACACAAGCAGTGAGCACGAAGGCTCAGCAAGTCTGACCCGTCTCACCTAAACATGGAACTTCTACATGAGGGCGATGGGTTGCATGAGGTAAAAATCATTTGCAAGGACTCGCCTAATTAGTAGAACCTTACTTTCAAGTTTTAGCAGCAGGTTGTGGAGAACTTTATGCTAAGGCACATGAGAGAGCCGCAATCAAACAAGAAACGCATTTCTCTCATGTACTTTGCCCAAAGTTGAAAAGAACTTTAGTTAGCACTAAGCTACAACATATCATTAACAATCAATATCCAACTTTCAATCAGCAACATTTTAACATGTAACTAGCCTGTTCTTTCTACGTCACGGTACAGTGAACAAGTGGTACTCACTGACCGCGAGGGACGGCGATTATAATCGATTTACACCTGCAGGGTTACCCGAACAACCCGTCACGTACGCCCGTACTCGATGTTGCCTACAACAACCATCACGGACGCCGTACGCGACTACCTTTCACCCGTTAGCCAAATATTGAACTGGTCCCATCGTCCCGAGCAAGAGGTCCCTGCACGCGCATCTCTGTGCCGCCAGCTGATTTACACCTCGAGCTCTCAACCTACCCTCTGAACGACGGGCAATGCCTCAACACCCAGCTACCCGAGTTACATCAGTTTCCCGGTTCCCATATAGCCGGTAGGTCTTCGGTACTGTTCTAGCTTGTTCAACAGGCCCGCACACGGCTCGGTCCTCAATCGACACAAGCGGAGCTACAGCACACAGGCCCCAAAGTCCTGCTGCCCTTACTCTCCGCTCGGTCTCATTTTCTTGCCATGTGTTTCATGTGCTATCTCTACCCGAGCAATGTGCCTCTAGCCTATTCTCGCGAGTAGTTCCAACTACTCGACTTGTACCGAATCCTACTCTATCCTAGCAATGCAGTGGCTAACGGGGTTTTCAATCCTAAACCCAACCCGTGGTTTTCTTGGCTATGCAGTTGGATTTCCAAACAAGACTCTAATGCACAGAACAAAGGAAACAAGTATGTGCTCAAAACAATAAAAATTTGTAAAAAGGTTAATGCAAACCGGGGCTTGCCTTGCTGCTCTTGGTCGTAGGCTAGCTGTTCCTCCGGAGTAACGAAGTCTAGGACTTCGGGTTCCTCCTCGACCTTAGCGACTACATGATAGAACAATACATGTATTAATTTAATGCATTTGTATTAAGTTGGAAGTTGTGAAGTCTATAACCTTTGCTAGACAGACCTAATGACTGTGAAACTTTTACTGTGGCTTGGTTACAACCTAAACAGAGACTTGGTCAAGTTTTAGTTGCAGCAAAGCTCAATTGAGCCCTCCACAATTAATTATGTCCTTGACCTTAATTACAGGCTTTTAGGGTATTCTAAGGATTTTCATGAGACAAACTATGACTTTCTGAAAACTAGATTTTCAGAGGGTTCTAATGGAGTTGGTCTCACTTAATTTGGAAGTCTCTAACTAAAGATATGAGCTAAACAATTTCAGAGAAAATCCTGAAAATGTTTCTGAACATTTTCTATTTTCTCTGGAACAGTTTTACTAATCACACCATTAGGTGGACTAAATGAGCTCAAATGGATCTGAAATTTTTATGGTAGTTCAAGGATATTTTGGTGAACATCCCAGAAAAATTTCAGGATTTTCCTCCAAAGGATTCTCCAGTTAAAATTCCTAACAGTTTAAACGTTAAGGAATTAATTCTGGAGAATTAAGGAATTTCATGAAGTGAAACTTGATTTTCTGGAAAGTACTCAGAGAGCTGAACCCAGCAAAATTTGGTTCACTCGATTTGGAGCTTTCTAGCCAAAGTTATAAGGATTTGAAGTTTGAAGGAAATCTGAAAATCGGGGAAAAGTTTAAACTCGCGCGTGGGCCCAAGGGACACGCGTCGCACGCCGAAGCGACAGCACACCGCGGCCCACAAGGATTTTGCGCGCCAGCACACCCGATCCCGGCCGCAGCTGGATCCCGATTTAAAATATCGGCCGCTGACAGCTGGGGTCCACCCCCTTCTTCAACCTCGCGACACCCGCGCTCCGCCGCCGAGGGACCTCGCCGGAGAGCTCGCCGCTGGCTGCTGTACCGCTCCAAACTTCTTGATTCTGGCCGCCCCTGCCTAATTTTACTTGGGGAACATGATCCGAGGGTCAGCTGCTCATGACAACGGCCGGAGCATGGTCGGCGACGAGCCGCCATATCGGAACGACTTCGGCCATGTCGGCTGACGCTCCTAGTGCCTCAGCTACTTGGGAAATCGGTCGGGGAGCATCAGTGGACCTCAGAGAAGGTCGACATGAACTCGGAGCAGCTCGGGGAAGGCCCGAAATAGGTCCTCACCGTGCGCCCGATACCCCCCGTGCGTTCCGCCATTAGTAGACCTTGAATTACGCCGGGCACAGAAGTTCTCCGGCCCAGAGTTGTGAAGGCAACTTGTGCGTCACCGTGTCTAGTTCGTGTGGGAGTGGCCTGAGGCCCTCTAATCCTTTCTAGAGCACGAATTAAACAGAATCGTACCCGAAGGTCGTTCTGCACACAGAAAGGGGAAAAGTGGAAATTCGCCGCCGGTGAGCAACCACTCGAGCTGTGGCTCGGGGGTGAGCAGCACCGGTCACTTGCGCGTCCAAGGGTGCCTTGGCTCGGGCGTGACAACGCCCAGGTTGGGCTGTCCACGAGAGCCCGAGGTGCGGCGGTTTCCAGTTCCGAGTCTGATCTTTCGGCACAGCCGATATCACTCGGTTTCAATCGATTTCTATCAATGGGAAGGATGGAGGATGGTTGCTAGTACCTTGCTGGGACCTTGGAATGGAACGAGGGAGCTGCGATCGGCTTGATCAAGCAGGAACTCGAGCGCTAGTGATGGCAGTGGGAAAAACAAGTCGTGTGCGTCGGCAGCTCGAGGAATGGCGACTGAAGCACACCGGGGAGGGAATAAATAGCCCGGCGGTCTGGTCTCCGGCTTGGGGCACGCAGCAGGAGCTGGCGCCGGCTGCCCCCTTCGGTGGCGCGCGCGCACAGCTGCCGGGAACCGACTGAACTGTGTTTCAGTCGGTTTGCTTGGAGGCTGAGGCTGACATGTGGGTCCCACTCCTCTTTTAACCTCTGAAATTTACTCCTAACAGCTGTGGTAAACAGTGAACCCTATTCTACCCTTGGCAATTCAAATTATTCACCCAAGAGCCATTTGAATTGATCAAAGTTCAAATGAGGTTTGGTTTGAATGAATTTCAGCACAAGTGCAGTTTGAAATTCAAATAAAGTTTGAATTTCTCCCCCTTAGCTCATGTCAAGATCAACTCCAAATGGAGTGAAAATTGGTGTGTGAGCTCACAAAAATGTGCTGAGCAAGAATATGCCTTCCACTTTTAAATTCAGTGGGTGAAAACAGTTTGAATTTGAATATGGTTTCAAACTGCCCTCTTCCTAACTATACCCAAAATGACCTCAAAAAGGTTTTGAATTTGGGTGGAACTTGGCATGGACATCCTTAGCAAAGTGTAGGAGTTTTCATATGTCCAGCCCATCTATATCACATGTGGGAAGTACTACTTTTGCAATGTGTGAGTTTGTTCCCTAATGAGCATGTTGATAATTGTTACTTGCTCTTTATTTGTGTTCATCATTCTTCCTCAAATGAGGTGTGTGGTGTGGTGATGAACACTGCAAATGAGTGTCAAAAACTGAGGCCCTTACAAGAAGGTGCGCGGAGTGGAAGATACGGGGGCCCCACCTCGGGCTCGCTATCTCCCCCGAGATGGGCCTGGGGGCCACTGTCCGTACCCTCAACATGGGGTACCCCCGCGCACAGGGGAAACTGCCTAAGGACCTCGCCCTTCTCCGCAGGGAGAGCTCCGAAGGCGCCACGTGTCCAGCGGGGCCGGACGTCCCTCTCCTCAGAGGGACGCTCCGGGCCCACCACGTGGCCAACAGAGCCGGACCTCCCCCCCCCCACGGGGAGAGCTCCGAAGGCTCCACGTGTCCAGCGGGGCCGGACCTCCCTCTCCTCAGAGGAGTGCTCCGGGCCTGCCACGTGGCCAGCAGAGCCGGACCTCCTCCTTCTGCGGGAGAGCTCCGAAGGCTCCACGTGTCCAGCGGGGCCGGACCTCCCTCTCCTCAGAGGAGAGCTCCGGGCCCACCACGTGGCCAGCATAGCCGGATCTCCCCCCTCCGTGGGGAGAGCTCCGAAGGCTCCACATGTCCAGCGGGGCCGGACCTCCCTCTCCTCAGAGGAGAGCTCCGGCACCGCCACGTGGCTAGCAAAGCAGCGCTGCCCGTCCCCGCGCGGTAGGCAGCAAGAGTAAAGACGCGCCATACCTTGCCCGTACAAGGTATTCAAGACCTGTGCCTTCCCAAGGCGCGAAGACACAGAGCACGCCTCTGTCAGGTGCCGTTGCGCCCAATCACATCGCAGTGAAGACTGGCGCGCCGCGTCAGAGGCTGTACGCCAATAAACACAGAGACAAGACATCCCCTGCCGCCTCTGCCATCATCAACCACTACGACTAGCTTGCGGCATGGGCAGGGCGGCAGAACGAAGACTTAGAAGCCCTCGCCAGAGACAACTACCGGCGTAACTGCGGATATGGTAGATGGCAGGCAATCTCCCCGGGACCACCTGTCGGGTCCCGGGCCCACCTTGTAAGCCGCCCGAGCCCTGGGCTATAAAAGGCTCGGGTAGGCAACGTTAGCAAGGGTTCGACTCTTTGCACACTTACGCTCCAGCATCCGAGCACTTAGGTCATCCTCAAGCTCAGAACTCCAGTTCTGAGCGTCAAGCAATACAACGAGCATCTCTGCTCACCGTGGACGTAGGGTTTTACGCTCTGGTGGCCTGAACCACGTAAAAATCTCTGTGTCAAGCTTCTCCCTCCATCGTCCCTAACGCGTGAGCTCTCCGTGAGTGACTAGCCCCTCCGAAAAAGAACCTCCACGGGCTGCCCAGAGCAGGCCCGGGGGAAGTGTCGACGACACACTTCGACACTATTGAATCTTATTTTTGTTGCATAATTGCATTGGATCTAGTAAACAACAACATAGTTTGTGTGCTTTCTAAAAGGTGCATTTTAAGATAAAAATGCATTTATGGAAAGTTAAACTACATTCTACTTTCATCCACATGCCCGTACCAGTCACACAAAGCCACATGTCAACCCATGCTACTCAATCTTCTTACATCTCGAAGGTGTGAGGGCCCGTCGTCCCGGTTCACGGGGACGGGGCACCTCGCCCGGGAATCGCATTGGGTGGTGTCGTGCGATGCGGCACCCAACAGCACACATAACAAAGCATCATATTACATACATCAGGCGGAAGCTTACAAAGTGTTAATTTTACAAATATTTCTCAAAATAATCTACAGCGGAAGACTACTACAACTCACGTCTCATACCTATGCTAAGCAACGGAGAAGGTGTCCAGCCCGCGGACCCTTCTCTCTAGCAACACTATCACAGTAGCAGCAGCAGGGGTTGTAATGAGTTCACCACTCGGAGAGCTCCGAGTCTCATCAGACACCCGTACTTAGCAGCGTACAGTTATTACCTGCAAAACAACTTATGCAGTATCTGTGAGCACGAAGCTCAGCAAGACTGACCCGTCACCCTAGCCATGAAACTCTACATGCTAAAATAGAGGGCTGAACATAGAAGTTTGCACAAAAGATGAACTTGAGCTAAAGGAGAGTCCTTACTTCCAGTTTTAAGCACTTTTATAGCCCTCACACAATTGGCATCGAGACTCCACAATCAAACAAGAAACGCTTTATCTCGATGTCACTTGCCCGAGGTGAAAGTAACTTTAGTGAGCTACCCTAGACTCATACGGACCTTGCGCCATCAACGTCGAGACTCCACAATCAAACAAGAAACGCTTTGCCTCGACGCTACTAGCCCAAGGTGGGAATTAAATTTAGTGATGTGTTGATCGTTCCTCATCTCCATTATGAAGATTACTCACGAAGCATATTAAACGTTTCCCAGTTTATTACTACGTCACGACTCAATGTACAAGTATGCTCACTACCGCGAGAGACAGTGATTGCAATCAAAAACACCCGGCTGACACGACACGTACGCCCGTACTCGACGTTGCACACAGCAACCACCACTAACGTCGTATGTGGCAACCTTTCACACGACACCCAAATGTCGAACCGGTCCCACCGACTGAGATTAAGTCTCTCTACGGCAAACCCTCGTAGAGCCGACTTCTCTATCCTTTCAGCATCGGCATCAGACGGTGAGGTATGCCTCGACACCTAGGTTAACATGTTACATCGGTTTCCTGGGTCCCATATAGCCAGTATGCATCCGGTACACATCTCAAACTTGTCCAGCGGGGCCGCACACGAGAACGGACCTTAATCAACTCAGACATAGACTAGGTTCACAGGACCACGTCCTTGAGCCTTCCATCCACTGCCCGGTCTCCATTCCCAACTATGAGGATCAATTTCGAACTCATCCGATTGACCCCCCTTAATCCCGGTTCACGAGTAGGAAAATGCCCACTCGAGTTTTGCTTCTTTTAATCCACTTTTGTTGACTTGAGATCAGCAGTTATAAACAAGTGTTAACCTACTCTACATTATACTCCAGGGTTTTCTGGGTCATGCATTTGGAGTTTCATACCATCTTGACTTAATGCAATAAATAAAATGCTAGACGTATAAAGTGAATGCAAATAAAAACTTGTAAGTTTTGATGTAAACCGGGGCTTGCCTTTGTTTTGCAGTGGACTAATATATATAACTCAGTTAGTGAAGACCACTTGACTTGATCTCTTGCCTCCCTCCTTTGATCTCTACTCCGATGACTTCAAGTTATTCACGTAGATGCTACACGTAATGAATATGCACATGGATTTGATTATAAAGAGTTTACTCACAAGTCCTAATGACATGTTTAAAAACTGGAACTATTTTAAGAATTTAAAATAACACTGGTGCTAGTGGTTTGGGTTTGGATCTAAGCACATGATTAAGTGCTAAGTGGTTTCCCCTTCTTCCATTTTGATCACCTTGAGTGGGTAAACAGAACAGGGGTGATCCAGAGCTCCAATGGAGCTGAGAATTTTCATGTGAGTTCCTTGTCACAAGAAAGTCCTCTGGACCAAAAATTAGCACTTTTCATTGAGTGGTTTGTTCAGAACAATTTTCTAAGCAATTAAGCAAGGAAGAATTAATTCTGAGATAACACCCGTGTTCATGCCAAAATTAGTGAACTAAAATTTCAATTATAGTTCATAGTACTTGCATGAATTTTCCTAAGATTTTTGGAGCTAAGAATTTCCCAGAACCGAATTTCCAAGTTTTTGGAAATTCTCTAAAATTGTTTCTGTACACATTTGAACACAGCAACTTCAAATCTAAATTACCCTAACCAAATCAACTCCAAATGAGCTTAAAGTTTCAAAGAAGTTCACTAACATCCCAAAGAGTATTCTGGAAAAATTTGAGGATTTTTGGATGAGCCAAACTCCCTCACAAATTCTTTTGCTGAAAAGCTTTAAAGATTTTTCCAGAAGTAAATAATGAGTTTCATACAAAATGGGTTGCATATTTGGATATATATATATTCAATATGAATCCAACCCAATTTGAATCACTAAATTTGGAGCTTCCTAGCAAAAGTTATGAGGTTCTAAAGTTTGGGGAAAAATTCTGAAATTGAACTCTGTTCTATTTTCCCATTTTCAGAGGCATAAGAAATTAACACCACATTTGGCCAAGCAAAATAGGTCCAATGCTTCTGAAAATTTTACTGGAGTTCAAATATTTTTAGAAGAATCTCCTGCCCAAATTTGGGGATTTTACAATACACAGAACTCGTGGAACAATTCCCACAATATTTTCTTTCTATGAATTAATGAGCCAAAACCAGGTATTTTCATAAATATTGGGCTATACCCCTGGATAGTACTCTCTTAGAGGAATCCAACAAAATTTATCTCACTATTTTTGGAGCTTTCTACACAGAGTTATGCATTTTCCAAGTTTGAACAACTCTCTGTTTGATTTTAAACAGAACAGTCTAACGTGGGGCCCACGGTTCAGGTGCTTCTTCAACCTCTCGCCAGAGCCCGCAGGTGCACACCGGCAGAAAGCATGGCGCGGCTCGTTCTCTCTAATTTCTCCACCAAATGAGCTCCGGTTTCGCCCTACATGCTCCTTGGAACATGGCGCAGCTGCCGGGCAAGGTTTCCGCGCATGAAAACGGCCGAAAACAGGTCGGCACCGATGGGGTGGCTCGGGAGCTCGGCATCAACGCGTTCTGGCACGTCCGAAGCTTCTCCCAGCGAGATACCTTGCCCTAAAGAATCACCAGAGCTTGTGGAGCTTGGGACGCACCTCAGTTCGTGCAGCAATTGGCGGGAATAGGGCGGTCACCGGAGACCCGACCTATTTTTGCCGCCGGCGGCGAATTCTCGTCGCCCGGGGCGTCTGGTGACGGGTTTTCTTCGGTTTTTGACATGGGAGGGCGCCAGGGAAGCTAATTGCTGTGGTTTGAATTGTAGGAGGTATGATCAAGCGGTTTGGGCGAATTTCAAGATTTATCCAAGGTCTGTTCTACACGTGCGTCGGTGCCAAAAACCGAATTCCGGCGAGCCGGCGTCGGGGAAGAGCAGAAGGACGACAGGAGAAGGTTCAATACCTCATGGCGCACCTCTGTGGCCTCTTGAGCATGCCGGAGAGGCGCTGGACTGGCCAGGAGACGTGTAGCCGAGGCAGGCGACGTCGGGCTGTGTTTTTCTGGCGACGACTGTTCGGCACTGGTTGTAGGCGGCCGTCCACGGCCTGAGGATGGTCGGAAAACATCGGGAAGGCGTCGCTGCAGGCTCTGAGACGCTCAGCCGGGTGTACAACTCGTTGGAGATGCATAGCGCGATCGACCGAGGAGCGGAGGGTGAGGAGACTCTGTTCGTGTGCTGCGTGAGGAGGTACGATGCTCAGTTTGGCTCGGAAGTATAGAGAGGATCACGCCGTGAGAAATCCACTCACGGTGCCAGCGCGAGAGGGACGAGCAGGAGGTGGCTCCCGGTGCCACTCGGTGTCACACGGCTGCAGCCCTGCTCGGTGAGAAGGAAAAACAGAGACTTTGCTCAGAACTTCAACTGCAAGTTTTTGGCTGCCTCTATGACATGTGGGTCCCACCATCCCCCTTATCCCCTCTCATTTTTCTCACAAGTATCTCCACACTTTGGCAAATGCTGGAAATCAAATGGTGAGAATTCAAACCTATATTGTGTTTGGATAATTTGGACAAGTTTTGTGACACCCTCATCTCGGGTGTCAGCAGATGTTCATGTTTTATGAAGAGGAAACATTTTAAGAGAAGAAGGAACAGAGAAAAATATCAAAGGAATAGCCAATGAGAGCCGAATCCAGCTCTCAGAAAGCGCCAAAGATAACTCACCGCGGCCGCTGGCCACATGGCGTGATCGGAGCTCATCCCTGCGAAGTGGGGAGAGGCCGCTGCCAAGCTGGCTACGTGGCAGGCTCGGGGCTCGTCTCCGCAAAGGGGAGAGTTCCGATCCTGTGGGACACGTGTTGCCCACGGAGATAGCCTCTGCGGAAGAAACAAAGGCATTTCCGCAGGACACGTGTCGTCCTCGGAGCTAGTCCTCGCGGAAATCATAGGACCAGTCGCGTGGGATACGTGTCGATCTCGGAGCCCACCTCCGAGAGGTCCTGTTCTATTGGACACGCGTCGTCACCTGAGCTTATCTCCAGGAGGTCTGTCGCTGCTGGACACGTGTCGACCTCGGGGTATGTCCCTGAAGAAAGAAGAGAGGAAAGACCGGCGCCAACACGTGGCGTGCGTGGAGCTCGCCTCCAAAGGAGGGGGAGGTCTCGGTCGATTGACACGCGGCACAACCGGAGCTCGTCTCTGCGGAGAAGGAGATACCAGGCCCCGGAAGGACACGTGGAGCCTCCGGAGCTCATCGCCGCGAAGGTAACGAGTTCTGGAGTGGCTGTTACGCGTAAGAATACCGGTACGTAAAGGAAACCGACCTGAATTCCACAACGTTACCGCACCAAATCAACTAAAGATAAGATGATAGGATCCAACGACGATCTGAATAAGAGTCTTATTCGGGATACAATCAGATTAGGACTCTTCTCTTCCCGATTATAAATAGAACCCAGAACCTCTGGCCGAAACCACAAACTTCTTTTCCAACTCCTGAGCCGATGACTTAGAGCCCTAGCCCTAACTCGCCGAGTAAACCATCGCCGAAGCGCAACAAGGTTGATCATCGGAGGAGAACCGAGCGGTCTGAGGAGGACCTCGAAAACTAAGAAGGGCGTAAGGTAGGAATCCGACACCACCTTACGGCATCGTTGTATTCTCCTTGCATCTGTTCTTTGATTTCTTCCAGAAGCCTTCTCGTGGATAGATCACTTGATGATCAGGTTGATCTAAAGACAAGATCATCGCCACAACCACCTTTGATCCGAATGTCTCTGTCCATGCAAGCCATGCAAAAACACGAACAGACCAATCTAATAAAATTAATCATAGGATAGCATGCATGTGCATCATCGCATCTAGTTTAAGGTTTGTGCATGATATTGATTGCTGTGAATCTTGTATGCACGTGATCCTACCTAAGCAGGACAAGCTCAGGGAGCTGTCTACGACGAACTGCAACAACCAGGTTTTGAGATCCAAGAACAACCGGAACCGCAAGAACAAGTCAAGTGCTCCTTGACCATGTTGATCCTATGATTTGGGTAAAACTATTTTGTTTTGCGAAAAGGTGTGTGTGCTGAGTCAAACATGATGGGAAACCCTTTTTATAGGAGTTTACTAGTTTTGGTTGAATCACCCTTGTCGCCTGGGAAGTTTATGAGTCGGGTATGGTTTTTGCTTTATGCTTCGTTGAGTGTATGGGATTGCGAAGCGAGACAGATGTGTCTAGCTAACTGCACTCGTAATGATAATGAGAAACTGATGTTAATAATGAACATGGATCGGAGGGAGATCTAGGCAAGACTGGGTTTGTGAATGAGGTAGCATGAGATGGTGGTTTACTTGCCATAGATCTAAGGACCGGTTCATGCATGCACATGCCAGGATAACAGTGCCACCACAAGGCCAAGTATGGGTGCGACTTAGCTGAGTAATTAGGTAAGTTGCTAGTGTGTTATGGACTGTGGAAGGCGCGGGGAATGGGAGTCGAGTGAGGACTGCCCTGGGAACTGCATGGCACAAGAGGGGGACCGTGGGTGGGAGAATTGGAGATTCTAGCCTGCCGGTGAAACCTTAGTGAGTCCATACATCTAGTAACCCCTTTGTAAAGGCTATTTTGTGATCTCTTGACCATACACCGATGGATGTGTACTGGTATAATGGAGGTTCTGCAGTCGCCGACGGGTGACGCAATCACAAACTTGTGGGTAAAGAGGTGCAAACTCTGCAGAGTCTAAAACTATCATGATAGCCGAGCTTACGGTCACGAGCACCTGGCTAAACTGCCATGATTAGTTGGGATGGTTATTGGGAAGGTTATTGGTTTGGTTATGGTTTGGTTTGGGACTGTTGAGTCCGGGTGATAAGATGGTTGCATGACTGTTGAATCATGGCAACGAGTTTGGTCTCAGTGTGAGACGAAGTTGTTTTAAGATGGTAGCGAATACGGGGAGGTATTCGTGAGATGGTAGCGAATACGAGGAGGTATTCGTGAGTAAGAATGAGGTTGGTTAATGTTCGGGTGGAACATGGAAAGCGATGGAGGTATGTTGGTAATCTAATATATGCTGGGATTACATTCATCTAAGGATAAGTGGCTGTTTTATCATGGTTTATAAATCTGCTTTTTCTGCAAATAAGCCTTTTTATACCTACCTTGGTTATGAGCTGCATATCATGTGTTTTCCCGCACTTTCTGAGTACATCATTGTACTCAAACTTGCATTACTACTTCATCATCAGCAGCAGGAGAAGCCTACTATGAAGACCAAGTCGAGCATTATGGCGTGTGATCTGTTCTCAACCTTGCCTGTGGAGGGAGTAGAGATGGAGCCACTTCTGCTTAGATTTACTTCCGCATTAGCTAAATTGCTTCCGCTTTAGAATAAAGACTTCCGCTGTGAGCATGACTCCAAGACTCATGAGGTATTGTAAATAACTCTGTTATTCGTGGTAATTTATAATCTGAATTCAGTTTGTGGAACGAATGTGTATGTGTGATAAACATCCTGGGCACACATATGCATTAGTTCTCGGTTCCGTGGTTTTCCCACAGAATTGAGGGCGTCACAGATTGGTATCAGAGCCACGGGTTGACAGTAGGTTACACGCCTAGATAGAAACCTTAGATTGATATTAAAGCCACGGGTTAACAGCAAGTTACACCCCTAAATAGGAGTCACAAGTAACTAAGCCACACTGACCAAAGGAAGCGTCCTAGGGTGAATAGCTTAGATTGGCCTTTAAACCCACCTTGACATAGGAAACCATCCTTGAATAGGAGTTGTGTGGGCCCTTGTGATGATTATTTGTGATTGTGTGCTTAGTGTGAAGTTGTGGGACGCCTCAAAACGTTGTCCATATCCACACGTAAGAAGAAAGAGGTGTGAGATGTTTCGGCACTTGCTCACATCCTCATATGGGCTAATATATACATAGTCCAACTCACCTTGATGCATATAGTTAGAGGGAATCTACCTAACCTTCTAACATTCTATTCTATTTCGATCTCTCTCACAGATGGTGAGAGGAAACGCCGGTCGAAGGAACGTCCAGGAGGATGACCATGATGAAGTTCCTGCTAACCCAGGAGCTGGCGAAAACCACCTGGAAAGGTTGATGGCCATGCAAAACCAGCTTATGCAAACTATGATCCAAACTTTGGGTCAGTTGCAGGCCAACAACAACCCCGTTCCGGCACCACCGCCACCACCACCGCCGGCTCCCAACAGACTGGGAGAGTTAATGAGGACTCGACCACCCACCTTTGCTCAAGCTAGTGACCCCATGGAGGCCGATGACTGGTTGAAATCCATGGAGAAGAAGCTTGCCATAGTACAGTGCAATGACCGAGAGAAGGTTTTCTTGGCATCGCACCAACTTACGGGAGCTGCCGCTGACTGGTGGGATGCCCTATGCAACGCCCATGCCAACCCGGAGACAATCACTTGGACTGAGTTCAAGGAAAGTTTCCGCTCTCACTACATCCCTACTGGTGTGATGATGCTCAAAAGGCAGGAGTTCGAAGGTCTCCGCCAAGGACAGAAAAGTGTGAATGAGTATCTCAACAAGTTCATACAACTGTCCCGGTATGCCCCCGAAGATGTCAACTCAGACCAAAGGAAGCAGTACCTGTTCATGAGAGGGTTGAACAATGAGATCCAGGTTCAGCTCCTCAACAATGACTACGTAAGCTTCCAGAAGCTGGTTGACAAGGCCATAGTGGTTGAAAACAAGATCCGAGAGATCGAGCGAGAGTGCAAGAGGAAGATGCCATACCAGCCCCAAGGGAGCAACGTACGACCTAGGTACATGCCCCCTGCACCGCAGTATGGATCGACCACTCCTGCATACCGCCCTGGTCAGCCACCACAGCAACAATTCGTTGCACCGGCATCTCGTGTGCCCATGCCTCCTGCGCCCCGACCTAACAATGGCACCCCTGTTCAAAACCCCCGCCCCAACGTACCTGCTGCCGTAGGCAACAGGGCATCCTTTGCAAGCGGGGAAGTAGGACACTTCGCGAACCAGTGCCCGAGGAGAGGCCGTGGACAGCAAGGTAACGTGCCCAAGCAGAACCCGCGACCGAACGGAGGAGACAATCAAGGGAACCGTGGACAGCAGAACTATGCTCGCGGCCACGTGAACCATGTCACTACCAAGGAAGCACAACAGGCTGAGGACGTCGCAATTGGTATGTTCCTTGCCAACTCCAACACAGCCACCATCTTATTTGATTCTGGAGCATCACATTCCTTCATGTCATCCAAATACATTGCCAAACATCATCTACCCGTATCCCACTTAGAATGTGCTATGTTAGTTAATTCTCCCGGAGGAGAAATGAGGACTAATATAGTATGTCCTAAAGTAAGCCTTAAAATAAGGGGGGTAGACTTCCTTGCCAACCTTATTGTCTTGGACTCCCAAGGAATTGACATCATACTCGGAATGGATTGGCTAAGCAAGCACAACGGGGTAATCCAATGTGCTGAAAGAAGCGTGCAGTTGACAAACGAGCACGGTATTCGTGTTGAGTTTGAGTCAGCCCAGAAAATAACCGAACGGGCAAATTTGAACCACGTCGAAGGAGCAACCTTGGACAACATTCCAGTGGTTCAGGAATTTTTGGACGTGTTCCTGGAAGAGCTTCCAGGTATGCCACCTGACCGGGACATCGAGTTTGCCATAGATTTGGTACCCGGAACTGTACCCATAGCCAAGAGACCCTATAGGATGCCCGTCAATGAGCTAGTAGAACTCAAGAAGCAAATTCAAGAACAGTTGGAAAAGGGTTTTATCCGTCCAAGCTCGTCACAATGGGGAGCTCCGGTGCTCTTCGTAGACAAGAAAGATGGAACCCAAAGGATGTGCGTAGATTATAGGTCTCTCAACGAGGTAACAATCAAGAACAAATACCCTCTGCCCCGTACCTATTCGACCAAATGAAGGGAGCCCGAGTATTCTCAAAGATTGATTTTCGGTCGGGATACTTCCAGCTGAAGATTAAGCCCTCCGATATACCTAAGACAGCCTTTCGGACACGGTATGGTTCGTATGAATATACCATTATGTCTTTTGGATTGACGAATGCACCCGCATACTTCATGTACCTTATGAACAAGGTTTTCATGGAGTACTTGGACAAGTTCGTAGTGGTTTTCATCGATGACATTATGGTGTATTCAAAAAGTGAGGAGGAGCATGAAGAACATCTGAGATTGACCTTGCAGAAGTTGCGTGAGCATCAATTGTATGCCAAGATCAACAAGTGTCAATTTTGGCTAAATGAAATATCTTTCCTAGGCCACATTATCTCCAAGGAAAGGGTATCGGTTGATCCTGGAAAGGTGAGAGATGTTCTGAAGTGGGACCAACCGAAGAGCGTGAGGGATATTCGGAGTTTCCTTGGGATGGCAGGATACTATCGACGCTTCATTAAAGACTTTCTAAGATTGCAAAACCTATGACGGAGTTGCTAATGAAGGGAAAAGTCTTTCAATGGACACCAGCCTGCCAAGAAAGTTTTAAGGAACTCAAGAAAAGGCTAACCACAACACCAGTTCTGGTATTGCCAGACGTAAGCAACAGCTTTGACATATATTGTGACGCATCCAGACAAGGGCTTGGATGTGTGCTCATGCAGGAAGGACAAGTGGTAGCCTATGCCTCACGGATATTAAAGAAGCACGAGCTTAATTATCCTACGCATGACTTGGAGCTAGCAGCAGTGGTGCATGCATTGAAGATTTGGAGACATTATATCCTTGGTCATCGATGTGAGATCTATACGGATCATAAAAGCCTCAAGTACATATTCACACAAACCGACTTGAATTTGAGGCAACGTCGATGGTTACAACTCACCAAGGATTATGATGTTGGAATCAACTACCACCCCGGGAAGGCCAATGTAGTAGCTGATGCATTGAGCAGAAAGGGAGCATGTCACCAACTCACGGTTCGGGAACTATCGCCCGAACTACGTAAGGAGTTCGAACGGTTACACCTCGGATTCTTGAATAACATGGAAATAATGGAGATCCACTCCTCATTGGAGCAAGAAATAAGAGAGGGCCAAGCAACGGACGAGGGGATCAAGGAGATCAAGGAAAGAATCCGACAAGGAATAGAGAAGGATTTCAAGGAGGATGAAAAGGGTACGCTTTGGCTAGGAAAAAGGATTTGTGTGCCGAACATAAGACACCTCCGCGACATGATATTGACGGAAGCACATGATTCCCCCTATTCCATACATCCCGGAAGCACCAAAATGTACAAGGACTTGAAAACTTGTTATTGGTGGGATGGTATGAAAAGGGATATAGCCGAATACGTTGCCCTATGCGACACATGCCAACGGGTGAAGGCCGAACATCAAAGACCCGCTGGATTGTTGCATCCCTTGAACATACCCGAATGGAACTGGGAGGATATCAGTATGGATTTCATCGTCGGATTGCCACGTACTCAGTCGGGTTATGACTCCATCTGGGTTATCGTGGACCGATTGACGAAAACCGCCCATTTTCTCCCTGTAAAGACCAGTTACAATGTTGCGCAATTAGCAGAACTGTACATGGAGCAAATCGTGTGCCGTCACGGAGTTCCGAGGAGGATAGTCTCGGATCGAGGTTCTCAGTTTACCTCTAGATTCTGGAGGAAGCTGCAGAAAGCCATGGGTACACGACTGGATTTTAGCTCCGCCTATCACCCACAAACTGATGGACAAACCGAAAGGACAAACCAAATTTTGGAGGACATGTTGAGAGCTTGTGCCTTGAAATGTGGGCGTAGTTGGGATAGGAGTTTACCGTATGCCGAATTCTCCTATAACAACAGCTATCAAGCTAGCTTGAAGATGTCGCCTTACGAAGCCTTATATGGTAGACGGTGTAGAACGCCACTGTTTTGGAACGAGACCAGAGAAAACCAGGTGTTTGGACCCGAAGTGCTACAAGAAGCCAAAGAGCAAGTCCAAACGGTACGGGAGAACTTAAAAGCCACTCAGTCACGACAGAAAGGCTATCGGACAATAGGCGAAGGAAGTTGACCTTCGAAGTAGGATACTTCGTATACCTTAAGGTATCGCCTATCCGAGGCCAACGACGTTTCAACGTCAAAGGCAAACTAGCACCTCACTACAGCGGACCATTTAAGATTCTGGATAAGCGAGGAGAAGTAGCCTATCAACTAGAGCTCCCAAACCACCTCTCCGACGTACATGACGTGTTTCATGTATCCCACCTCAAGAAGTGTCACACCCGGTTTTTCCGAAGAAACAACCAAGTGAATATCACATGTATGCCAGGATCATTTTCTCATACATGTGATGACAAATAGTGAAGCATCATTTATTACAAGCCAGGTGTCGAATATAAATAAGTCTTACATCGCAAATGTCTCAATGGACACTAATGCTTCATCACAAGTAAATAAACTAGCAGCGGAATATTATTCTTTAGGGCTCCATCACAGGCGTTGCCCGGGGGTCTTCATGAACCTAAAAACCTTCCTCGGGTCCAAAATCTTGGTCATTATACACCACCTCATTATCTTGACCTGAGCAGCAATATAAACCAACAAATATGCAAGGTTGAGTACCAATGGTACTCAGCAAGTGTAGGAAAATTTCATCATGCATGGCTAGAACAAGGAGAGGTTGAACTCATGGTTAAAGCACTACGCAATTAATACCTATCACCTTAGCTTATTAAGCACCTACATTACTACACAGGTGAAATGGTCCCAATCTCCCATCCCATCATCATAATCCAATAACCATAATCATCATTTCCAAATGTTAAGCTCCCCGCTTAACTTCCAAAACCATCAATCCTCTAATCATGAATAAGTCCAGGCCGCTCTTAACCGTGAGCACGGCTGTCAAGACAGTTTTGACTCTGCAGAGTTTGTACCATTGTACCCACAAGTAGTGATTTCATCCCCCATTGCCGGGTGGACTAAAAGAACCTCCATTATGCCAGTGGCTACGATCCACATTCACACTTCCCAGGTGTGCAGCCAGGAGATCACTACGAAGCCTTTACAAAGGGATTCCCGACGAGCGTGGGCACACTGAGGTTTCACCCCTAACAGCATACAAGAGGCTCCAACCCCGCTGCAGTGGCCCCCTCTTGAGCCTTGCGGTTCATATGGTAGTCCAGCTGACACCTACTCCCCGCACCATCCAACACACCCATACTACGCCGGGGATACACCTAATTAATTGGCCAAGCTGCCCCATCTCAGCATGTGGTTGGCACTGTAAAGCTGGGTTACATGCTCCATGAACCGGTCCTTAGGATCCAGGCAAGTACTAAACACAAACCCAAGTCTCGTGCACCCAGCACACAACCAAAACATCCAACTTGCCTTGATCCCTACCTCTACATAACTCACAATGTCTCATTCAAGAGTATGGTAATATAAACTGATGATTTCATGTCCCAAACATCCCATTCTAAGCATGACTAAGCATATGCATGGAAATAAATGACATGACAAAATAAATCCCAACCCAAGCTACAAGGAAACAAGGTAATGCAATTCTAGGGAAACTTCCTAGCATGGGTTTCATATTTCATTTGACAATGCAAATAATTCTATCTACACATCCTAGCATAGGATCAAAGTGGTCAAGGACACTTGCCTCCTTCTTGCTGCTCTTGAAATGGGTAGTCCTGATCTTGGAAAGGAATAACTTGCTCTTGAACAGGTTCTACTTCATACCAACACACATAGCAAAAGAAAAACAACAATCATAAGACATAGTTCACACTTCTACTTCATACAAACCACACATTTCATATTTATGAAATTCATTCACCATTATATGTGTTGTGGTTACTTTGTGTGTTGATCTGTGGCTTGCACACACTTTTATTTATATGTGTATGATTCCTACTTTGGTGTTCATATTTATACTTACATACTATATATATATATATATGTGTGTGTGTGTGTGTGTGTGTGTGTGTGTTTCAGTTTTAAATAAATTCCTTTCATTAAACTACCAAGTATGTATGAAAAGTATTTTTCTTCTCCATATGTGCCTTCACAATTTCTATCAACCCTAAACTGAACCCTTTGGATTTTAAAAACTCCATTTGTCATTTACTAGTTGCTATATTTTCAGATTTATATTCCTATGCATAATTGTGTATTTTATTATGAAATTAGTAATACACATCACCTAAACAGTATAGGTTCTGGTCCTAAATAATTTAATAACATATTTTGACCTTGGCTTCTGATGTATACTATTTCATAATTATTTTCCCTATTTTTCTATAGCTATTCTTTACTTAAAATGTGTCCCTATACTAATAAATGTGAATAATAGATGAAACAGATTTATTTCAGCCCAAAAATATATTTTTATCTCACTCCAAAGTTTTCTAAGTACTGAGAAAGTTTATAATTAATTTTGACAATTACGTTTGTCCCCCTTTTTAATTTTTAAACACTAGTTACATATTCAATTTTCTAAATTAAATACTAAACAGGGCTAAAATAATGAATTCACCCCATTACAGGGTCTATAATATTATTTTCATAATTTCCAGGGGTCTAGCTGCACTTATCAGAGGTGTTTTTCCTAATTTCTATTAAGTCCAGGGGTTAAAACTGATTTTTAAATGAATTTACATGATTTTCTGGAGTTCCAGGGGCTAGATCTGAAGTTTCCGGGGCTAACTCTCAATTCCAGAGAACCCCAGGGGGTAGCACGTAAGAATTCCAGTCTTTATAACGCGGGGCTGACGTGGACCGTCCGATTTTAAACCGACGGCTGAGATTATAACATCGAACCGGTACGCGGGGTTTTAAAGTCTACCGTGCAATTTAAAATAAACGGCGCACAAGCGGCCACGTCGCTCTGATCGAGCGCGGGCGGCGCTGCCGGCGGCGCACGGCGGCGGGAAGCGGCGATCTCGCCGGAAAGTTTCGGATCCTCGAGAATTCTGCCTAGAACTGTGATCTGATGGCATAGATCGGTAGAGGGAAGGTCAGGGATCTCACCTCAGGGGTTTTCTCGAGCTCGGGGGTCCTGGAAAGTGATCGGCGGCGAGGTCCGAGGCAAAACCACGGCGAAGCTCGTCGGCGCTGGGTTTACACCGTAAGTCTTCGGGTTTTCTGCACCTGCAAAGTTCTCCGGAGGCGGTGGATCAAAACCAGCGAGTTAGATCAGAGTTTCCGAGCTTAGATCGGCCAGAATTCACCGGCGAAGTCTCGGTGCTCACCGGAGTAAAAATCGGCGATCGCGTGGGAAAAACCGATCGGGGCTGGGGTTTTTATAGCCGGGGGAGGGCGGTGGGTCTGTTGCGATCGAGTTTGAGTCGTTTGGGACCAGAATTCGGACTGCGGGACGCGGAAATCCGGTCGGTTGCGATCGCGCGCGCGGGAGAGAGTCCGGGGTCGCGGGGTTAGGGATGACAGGTGGGTCCCACCTGTCTGTGAGAGACAGCGCGGTGCGCGCGGGGGCGGGCTGGCGCGGGGAAACTGGGCCGGCTGGCGGGTTTCGGCCCGCTGGCCGGTTTTTTTCCCGTTTCTCTTTTTCTTTTTCCATTTCTTTTCTGTTTTGAGTATAATTTGAATTCCAGTTTGAATTTGAATTTTTGCAAAACATGCAACACGTCCAAAAATTTTTAAATTCCCCTCTGAACATGGTTTAGAGTTTTGAATGAAAATTTGGGGTGTTACAGCTCTACCCCCCTTAAAAGAAATCTCGTCCTCGAGATTGGTGTTTCTAAGAAAACAATTCCGGAAATTGTGCCTTAAGCTCATCTTCCTGTTCCCAGGTGGCTTCCTCTTCTGAGTGATGCTTCCACTGCACCTTGCACATCCGGATTCTTTTATTTCTGGTGAGGCGTTCCATCGTCTCCAAAATCTTGTATGGTTGCTCGGCATAAGACAAATCCTCAGCTACATCCACTTCATTCATGGGTAACACCTCTTCAGGCGTCCTCAGGCATTTCTTGAGTTGTGACACATGGAATACATCGTGCACGTCCGATAGATCAACCGGTAACTCTAGTTGGTACGCCACTTCGCCTTTTCTTTCCAAAACTTGAAAGGGTCCGATGTATCAAGGTGACAACTTCCCTTTCACCTTGAACCGACGAAGTCCTCTGATAGGGGACACCTTGAGATAAACATAGTCTCCCACGTTGAAAACGAGTTCTCTTCTTCGTACATCAGCATAACTCTTCTGGCGTGTTTGTGCTATCCTCAAATTGTTGCGAATCTCCCTCACCTTTGCTTCGGCTTCTTGTAGCACTTCTGGACCAAACACTTTACTTTCTCCTGTTTGGTTCCAAAATAGAGGAGTTCTGCACTTCCTTCCATACAAAGCTTCAAACGGTGACATCTTCATACTAGCTTGATAGCTGTTGTTATAGGAAAACTCCGCATACGGTAAGTTCTTGTCCCAACTCCTATTGTTTTTGAGTGCACATGCCCTTAACATATCTTCAAGGATCTGATTGGTTCTCTCCGTCTGCCCGTCAGTTTGGGGATGATAGGCAGAGCTGAAATTCAGATGGGTTCCCATGGTTTCATGCAACTTTTGCCAAAACCTCGAGGTGAACTGTGTCCCTCGGTCCGACACTATCTTCTTTGGCACTCCATGGTAACACACAATCCTTGACATGTACAATTCTGCCAATTTGGATCCGCTGTAGCTTTCTTTCACAGGGATGAAATGAGCTACCTTGGTTAGCCTATCAATAATGACCCATATTGAATCATACCCGGATTGGGTCCTAGGCAATCCCACGACAAAATCCATGCTGATTTCTTCCCACTTCCATTCAGGCACTTTGAGTGGTTGCAATAATCCCGCAGGTCGTTGATGTTCTGCTTTCACCAACTGACATGTGTCACATAGGGCAACATGTTCCGCGACATCTCGCTTCATGCCATACCACCAATACCTGCTTTTGAGGTCCTGGTACATCTTCGTACTCCCAGGATGAATGGAATAGTCAGAATCATGAGCCTCCTTCAAAATTAATTCACGGATCTCTTTTACTTCTGGCACACAGATCCTTTTCCCGTGCCACACCGTTCCCTGTTCATCCTCTCTAAAACCAGGAGCTTTATTTTCCTTAATGAGCTGTCTGATCTCTTGTATCTTCTCATCATTCTTTTGGCCCTCGCGTATGTCTTGCTCGAGTGTGGAGTCCACTACCATGGCGATGGCTTCACCACTATTTACAAGACATAGATTGAGCCTTATAACCTCGTCCTTCAATTCTGCAGGCATGTCCTTCAAACTCAACTTATTGACCTGCACTTTCCGACTCAAAGCATCGGCCACGACGTTTGCTTTCCCGGGATGATAGTTGATGCCCACATCAAAGTCATTGATTAGCTCTAACCATCTCCTTTGTCGGAGGTTGAGATCTGGCTGTGTGAATATGTACTTCAAACTCTTATGGTCCGTATATATCTCTGTCCTCTTCCCCATCAAATAGTGCCGCCAAATTTTCAACGCGTGTACCACTGCGGCTAGTTCTAGGTCATGTGTAGGATAGTTCTTCTCGTGCTTCCGAAGCTGCCGGGATGCATAAGCCACGACATGTCCTTCTTGCATGAGAACACATCCCAACCCGTTTCCAGAGGCATCGCAGTATACTGTGAAATTCTTCTGCATATCTGGCATAACCAACACTGGGGCTGTTGTCAATCTCTTCTTTAGCTCTTGAAAGCTTGTCTCGCACTGTGGCGTCCAGGTGAATGTGATTCCCTTTTCCAACAGTTTAGTGAGAGGTCTCGAGATCTTGGAGAATCCCTCAATAAACCGTCGATAGTATCCAGCCAATCCCAAAAAGCTTCGAACTTCCCCGACATTTTCAGGGGTTTTCCACTTCTAGATATCCTCGATTTTGGCGGGATCTACGGAGATTCCTCCCTCCGAGATGATATGTCCTAAAAAGGGAACTCTCTTCAGCCAAAACTCACACTTGCTCAACTTGGCATATAGTTGGTGTTCTCTCAGCCTCTGTAGCACCAACCTTAGATGTTTCTCATGTTCTTCTTCATGTTTGGAGAAGACGAGAATATCATCTATGAAAACCACCACAAATTTGTCCAGATATTCCATGAATACGTTGTTCATGAGGTACATGAAATATGTCGGGGCATTGGTTAGCCCAAAAGGCATGACAGTGTATTCATACAGTCCGTACCGAGATACGAAAGCTGTCTTGGGAATATCTGATTGCCTTATCTTGAGTTGGTGGTACCCCGACCTGAGATCAATTTTCGAGAACACACAAGCTCCCCTCAACTGATCAAACAAGTCTTCAATGCGGGGTAATGGGTACTTGTTTTTGATGGTTACCTCATTCAAGGCACGGTAATCCACGCATAACCTTTGGGTTCCGTCTTTCTTGGGCACAAATATCACCGGAGCTCCCCATGGTGAGGAACTAGGGCGAATATACCCCCTCTCCGTCAATTCTCTCAAATGATCTTTGAGCTCTTCTAGCTGCTTGGAGTCCATTCGATAAGGTCTCTTGTATATCGGGGCTGTTCCCGGTACTAGCTCAATTGCGAATTCCACGTCACGGTCGGGAGGCATACCTGGCAATTCCTCCGGAAAAACATCTGGATATTCCCTGATAGTCCTGATTTCCTCAACTTTCACCTCCACTTGATTTAATTTGATGTCCCTCCTAGGCTCGTATATTGTTATGAACTTTACTCTAGTGCCACTGGGGTGAGTTAGTTCTACCGTTCTAGTCGAACAATGGATGATTCCTTTATGTTTGGTCAACCAATCCATACCCAAAATAATATCTATCCCTTGTGAATCTATCACTATGAGGTTAGCAGTAAATACTACCCCATTAATGTCTAGGCTCACTTTGGGACACACTTGTCTTGTCCTTATTTCTCCACCTGGAGAGTTTACGGCTAGCATATGGTTCATTTGTGTGGTTGCTAGGTCATGCTTCTTAACAAACCCTTGAGCAATGAACGAGTGGGTAGCACCAGAATCAAACAGCAGAGTGGCAAGGTGTAAATTGGCAGGAAACTTACCAACTACCACGCCGGGTGCCTCTTGTGCTTCCTCCATAGTGACGTGGTTCACCCGTCCTCTCACTATATTCTGCTGTTGTAGCGGCGCAGGCTTCTTCTTCGGGCATTTATGGGCGTAGTGCCCCACTTCACCACAGCTGAAACATTGCACCCCAATCTTAGATGCCTGGCCCTTGTTGTCTTGGGGTTGGTTTGGGGGTCCTTGCACTGCTGGTCGAGGTGGATATGCGGGGCGAGGCTGCTGCACAAACTGACGTTGCGGCTGTGCTGGTGCTGCGGGAGGCCTGTAGTTTGGGTTGTACCCTCTTGGTGCTGAATAGGGTACCGCAGCACGGCTCGTCTGCCCCGTAGGTTGCTGCATCATACGTGGGCGGGTGTTGCTCCCTGAGGCCTGATGTGACCACCCCGCCTTCCTCTTATTCTCATTTTCCAGGGCCTTTAGCTTCCTTTCCACCACAAATGCTCTGTCCACCATCTTTTGAAAGCTTTCATACTCATTGGAGGACATTGCACACTGCATTTCTGCGGTAAGCCCTTCCACGAAACTATCTTGTTTCTGCTCATCAGTCTCTATGTCCCGTGGGGCATAACGGGATAATTGAGTGAATTTAGTGAGGTATTCCCTCACCGTCATGTTTCCCTGCTGCAGTCCCAAAAACTCCTTCCTCTTGTTTTGAGTTCACCTCTTGGGATGTAATGGTTGCGGAAGCTACGCTTGAACTCTTCCCAAGTGATGTTCTCAGGGTCATGATGGGCGGCCACGTAGGCGGTCCACCAATCAGCAGCAGGTCCATGCAATTGATGAGAGGCAAACAGCACCCTCTCATACCCTTGGCATTGTATTATCCTCATCTTACTTTCAATGGTCTTCAGCCAATCATCTGCCTCCAGAGGTTCAGCAGCACTTGCAAACTTTGGAGGTTGAGTTCCTAGAAACTCACTCAACCTTGGTTGGCGTGGTGCAGCTTGTGGAGGTGGAACTTGATGCAAGTTGGCCACCACTTGAGTCAAGTTCTGGATAAGCTGATTTTGATTCTCCAGCATTTGGTGGAGAGGATCAACTTCTTCACGGCGACCACCCCTGTCCTGGCCTCCAGAAAGATGAGGGTTGCATGCCTCATCATTGTTGTTGGCGGGGTTGGCAGCACGTCCTTTTCCTCTTCCGGCCATCTGGCAGAATCAACAAATGTTAATTTGATATCATTTAGTATCATCTTACTACTTTCATTTGTTGGTGCTTTGAGGTATTGAGGCTTTGTTAAAATTTTACGAGGGTTTATATCTCACACCAAATAAATGCACTATTATTTCCTGTGGGTTCACACACCAAAGCAAAACAATCTGAAGACGAGGCTGTGGACAATTGCTCATGGCTTCCACAACTCACGTCACACACCAAGCATTATCACACCATTAACTACGTAAAGACTCGACTACTCGACCTCTTGCTAGCTAGGGGAAAGACTCTACACTACTCGTCCTCTTGAGCTGGCTCCTCGGGATCTTCCTCCTCATTTCGGCTACCTTCTGACTCTGCTTTGGGTGGGGAGGCTGCTGGTGGAGAAGTGCGACGACGCCTGATTGCTCGGCGATCCGGGGAGTCAGGAGTCCATGTATCATTCACGGTGACACACAGTTCATTCCCATCTCCTCTTTCTCTCGCCTTTAAGCAAGCTCGCAGCAACGCCTCTGTTTCCTTCAGGGTGTCTCAGACATCCTGAAGCTCTTGTTGACACTCCTGCAGTCGAGTGCTGAGCATAGCAGCATCCTCCAAGCACAAGTCCATATGCTCATGGGAAGTCCCTTGCTGCACCGGTGGGTACTTGTACTCCGTGGTACCACTCTCACGTTGGAGGACATACATGTACTCCGTTTTGTCCAAGTGGCGACGATAGATGTGACTCTGGCAGGTGATGGCCTCCCAGGTGACATATTTATCCGCGTCAACTTGTGTTGCTCTACTAGCTGGAGAGTGGTGGATCTTCAGCAGCTGATTTTCGTGTATTATCCTCATTTCTGAACTCCATTCTTCCCTCTCCTCACGGATGGTCCTGGTGGAGTTATAGTGGATGATTAGCTTGCCCGTATTGCCGGCGGCTTCGAGCATACGTCGAAGACGGCACAACAAGTCTCCTACTGCCAATCCGTAGGAAAGGTACGTGACTGGACGACTCTCCTCTCTTTCGGCAAGGGCAACTATGGGAACTCTCCCTCCTGTGGACTTACGAGCGGTGCGAATCATGCGAACCATCTAAAACAAAAGAATTTAAAATTAGGTTAGATAAATTCTCAAACAAAAATCCTATTTTGAATGAAAGTTGGGGTAAGATGAAGAAAATGACTCCTTTAATAACACTTTTCCACCCACACCTTGGAAAATAGTTTTTAAGAAAATAGGACCCTTAAATACGTCCATTTCTACCTAGGTCCACGTTCCTACGGGCAACCTTGGCTCTGATACCACCTCTGTCACACCCGGTTTTTCCGAAGAAACAACCAAGTGAATATCACATGTATGCTAGGATCATTTTCTCATACATGTGATGACAAATAGTGAAGCATCATTTATTACAAGCCAGGTGTCGAATATAAATAAGTCTTACATCGCAAATGTCTCAATGGACACTAATGCTTCATCACAAGTAAATAAACTAGCAGCGGAATATTATTCTTTAGGGCTCCATCACAGGCGTTGCCCGGGGGTCTTCATGAACCTAAAAACCTTCCTCGGGTCCAAAATCTTGGTCATTATACACCACCTCATTATCTTGACCTGAGCAGCAATATAAACCAACAAATATGCAAGGTTGAGTACCAATGGTACTCAGCAAGTGTAGGAAAATTTCATCATGCATGGCTAGAACAAGGAGAGGTTGAACTCATGGTTAAAGCACTACGTAATTAATACCTATCACCTTAGCTTATTAAGCACCTACATTACTACACAGGTGAAATGGTCCCAATCTCCCATCCCATCATCATAATCCAATAACCATAATCATCATTTCCAAATGTTAAGCTCCCCGCTTAACTTCCAAAACCATCAATCCTCTAATCATGAATAAGTCCAGGCCGCTCTTAACCGTGAGCACGGCTGTCAAGACAGTTTTGACTCTGCAGAGTTTGTACCATTGTACCCACAAGTAGTGATTTCATCCCCCGTTGCCGGGTGGACTAAAAGAACCTCCATTATGCCAGTGGCTACGATCCACATTCACACTTCCCAGGTGTGCAGCCAGGAGATCACTACGAAGCCTTTACAAAGGGATTCCCGACGAGCGTGGGCCCACTGAGGTTTCACCCCTAACAGCATACAAGAGGCTCCAACCCCGCTGCAGTGGCCCCCTCTTGAGCCTTGCGGTTCATATGGTAGTCCAGCTGACACCTACTCCCCGCACCATCCAACACACCCATACTACGCCGGGGATACACCTAATTAATTGGCCAAGCTGCCCCATCTCAGCATGTGGTTGGCACTGTAAAGTCGGGTTACATGCTCCATGAACCGGTCCTTAGGATCCAGGCAAGTACTAAACACAAACCCAAGTCTCGTGCACCCAGCACACAACCAAAACATCCAACTTGCCTTGATCCCTACCTCTACATAACTCACAATGTCTCATTCAAGAGTATGGTAATATAAACTGATGATTTCATGTCCCAAACATCCCATTCTAAGCATGGCTAAGCATATGCATGGAAATAAATGACATGACAAAATAAATCCCAACCCAAGCTACAAGGAAACAAGGTAATGCAATTCTAGGGAAACTTCCTAGCATGGGTTTCATATTTCATTTGACAATGCAAATAATTCTATCTACACATCCTAGCATAGGATCAAAGTGGTCAAGGACACTTGCCTCCTTCTTGCTGCTCTTGAAATGGGTAGTCCTGATCTTGGAAAGGAATAACTTGCTCTTGAACAGGTTCTACTTCATACCATCACACATAGCAAAAGAAAAACAACAATCATAAGACATAGTTCACACTTCTACTTCATACAAACCACACATTTCATATTTATGAAATTCATTCACCATTATATGTGTTGTGGTTACTTTGTGTGTTGATCTGTGGCTTGCACACACTTTTATTTATATGTGTATGATTCCTACTTTGGTGTTCATATTTATACTTACATACTATATATATATATATATTTGTGTGTGTGTGTGTTTCAGTTTTAAATAAATTCCTTTCATTAAACTACCAAGTATGTATGAAAAGTATTTTTCTTCTCCATATGTGCCTTCACAATTTCTATCAACCCTAAACTGAACCCTTTGGATTTTAAAAACTCCATTTATCATTTAGTAGTTGCTATATTTTCAGATTTATATTCCTATGCATAATTGTGTATTTTATTATGAAATTAGTAATACACATCACCTAAACAGTATAGGTTCTGGTCCTAAATAATTTAATAACATATTTTGACCTTGGCTTCTGATGTATACTATTTCATAATTATTTTCCCTATTTTTCTATAGCTATTCTTTACTTAAAAATGTGTCCCTATACTAATAAATGTGAATAATAGATGAAACAGATTTATTTCAGCCCAAAAATATATTTTTATCTCACTCCAAAGTTTTCTAAGTACTGAGAAATTTTTTAATTAATTTTGACAATTACGTTTGTCCCCCTTTTTAATTTTTAAACACTAGTTACATATTCAATTTTCTAAATTAAATACTAAACAGGGCTAAAATAATGAATTCACCTCATTACAGGGTCTATAATATTAGTTTCATAATTTCCAGGGGTCTAGCTGCACTTATCAGAGGTGTTTTTCCTAATTTCTATTAAGTCCAGGGGTTAAAACTGATTTTTAAATGAATTTACATGATTTTCTGGAGTTCCAGGGGCTAGATCTGAAGTTTCCGGGGCTAACTCTCAATTCCAGAGAACCCCAGGGGGTAGCACGTAAGAATTCCAGTCTTTATAACGCGGGGCTGACGTGGACCGTCCGATTTTAAACCGACGGCTGAGATTATAACATCGAACCGGTACGCGGGGTTTTAAAGTCTACCGTGCGATTTAAAATAAACGGCGCACAAGCGGCCACGTCGCTCTGATCGAGCGCGGGCGGCGCTGCCGGCGGCGCACGACGGCGGGAAGCGGCGATCTCGCCGGAAAGTTTCGGATCCTCGAGAATTCTGCCTAGAACTGTGATCTGATGGCATAGATCGGTAGAGGGGAGGTCAGGGATCTCACCTCGGGGGTTTTCTCGAGCTCGGGGGTCCTGGAAAGTGATCGGCGGCGAGGTCCGAGGCAAAACCACGGCGAAGCTCGTCGGCGCTGGGTTTACACCGTAAGTCTTCGGGTTTTCTGCACCTGCAAAGTTCACCGGAGGCGGTGGATCAAAACCAGCGAGTTAGATCAGAGTTTCCGAGCTTAGATCGGCCAGAATTCACCGGCGAAGTCTCGGTGCTCACCGGAGTAAAAATCGGCGATCGCGTGGGAAAAACCGATCGGGGCTGGGGTTTTTATAGCCGGGGGAGGGCGGTGGGTCTGTTGCGATCGAGTTTGAGTCGTTTGGGACCAGAATTCGGGCTGCGGGACGCGGAAATCCGGTCGGTTGCGATCGCGCGCGCGGGAGAGAGTCCGGGGTCGCGGGGTTAGGGATGACAGGTGGGTCCCACCTGTCTGTGAGAGACAGCGCGGCGCGCGCGGGGGCGGGCTGGCGCGGGGAAACTGGGCCGGCTGGCGGGTTTCGGCCCACTGGCCGGTTTTTTTCCCATTTCTCTTTTTCTTTTTCCATTTCTTTTCTGTTTTGAGTATAATTTGAATTCCAGTTTGAATTTGAATTTTTGCAAAACATGCAACACGTCCAAAAATTTTTAAATTCCCCTCTGAACATGGTTTAGAGTTTTGAATCAAAATTTGGGGTGTTACAAGAAGTGCTTGAGAGTACCCGAGGAACAAGTATCAATGGGAGAGCTTGAACTTCAAAAGGACCTGACTTATGCGGAACACTCTGTCCAAATCTTGGACGTAAAGGAAAGGGTCACCCGAAACAAAGTAATTCGATGGTGCAAGGTACAGTGGAGCCATCACACCGAAGCTGAAGCCACATGGGAGCGTGAAGAGAATATCAAGGCAGAATTTCCCCATCTATTTTCTACTAACGAATCTCGAGGACGAGATTCAATTTAAGGGGGGTAGATTTGTGACACCCTCATCTCGGGTGTCAGCAGATGTTCATGTTTTATGAAGAGGAAACATTTTAAGAGAAGAAGGAACAGAGAAAAATATCAAAGGAATAGCCAATGAGAGCCGAATCCAGCTCTCAGAAAGCGCCAAAGACAACTCACCGCGGCCGCTGGCCACGTGGCGTGATCGGAGCTCATCCCTGCGAAGTGGGGAGAGGCCGCCGCCAAGCTGGCTACGTGGCAGGCTCAGGGCTCGTCTCCGCAAAGGGGAGAGGTCCGATCCTGTAGGACACGTGTTGCCCACGGAGCTAGCCTCTGCGGAAGAAGCAAAGACATTTCCGCAGGACACGTGTCGTCCTTGGAGCTAGTCCTCGCGGAAATCAGAGGACAAGTTGCGCGGGATACATGTCAATCTCGGAGCCCACCTTCGAGAGGTCCTGTTCTATTGGACACGCGTTGTCACCGGAGCTTATCTCCAGGAGGTCTGTCGCTGCTGGACACGTGTCAACCTCGGGGTATGTCCCTGAAGAAAGAAGAGAGGAAAGACCGGCGCCAACGCGTGGCGTGCACGGAGCTCACCTCCAAAGGAGGGGGAGGTCTCGGTCGATTGACACGTGGCACAACCGGAGCTCGTCTCTGCGGAGAAGGAGATACTAGGCCCCGGAAGGACACGTGGAGCCTCCGGAGCTCATCGCCGCGAAGGTAACGAGTTCTGGAGCGGCTGTTACGCGTAAGAATACCGGTACGTAAAGGAAACCGACCTGAATTCCACAACGTTACCGCACCAAATCAACTAAAGATAAGATGATAGGATCCAACGACGATCTGAATAAGACTCTTATTCGGGATACAATCAGATTAGGACTCTTCTCTTCCCGATCATAAATAGAACCCAGAACCTCTGGCCGAAACCACAAACTTCTTTTCCAACTCCTGAGCCGACGACTTAGAGCCCTAGCCCTAACTCACCGAGTAAACCATCGCCGAAGCGCAACAAGGGAGATCATCAGAGGAGAACCGAGCGGTCGGAGGAGGACCTCAAAAACCAAGAAGGGCGTGAGGTAGGACTCCGACACCACCTTACGGCATCGTTGTATTCTCCTTGCATCTGTTCTTTGATTTCTTCCAGAAGTCTTCTCGTGGATAGATCACTTGATGATCAGGTTGATCTAAAGACAAGATCATCGCCACATCCACCTTTGATCCGAACGTCTCTGTCCATGCATGCCATGCAGAAACACGAACAGACCAATCTGATAAAATTAATCATAGGATAGCATGCATGTGCATCATCGCATCTAGTTTAAGGTTTGTGCATGATATTGATTGTTGTGAATCTTGTATGCACGTGATCCTACCTAAGCAGGACAAGCTCAGGGAGCTGTCTATGACGAACTGCAACAACCAGGTTTTGAGATCCAAGAACAACCGGAACCGCAAGAACAAGGCAAGTGCTCCTTGACCATGTTGATCCTATGATTTGGGTAAAACTATTTTGTTTTGCAAAAAGGTGTGTGTGCTGAGTCAAACATGATGGGAAACCCTTTTTATAGGAGTTTACTAGTTTTGGTTGAATCACCCTTGTCGCCTGGGAAGTTTATGAGTCGGGTATGGTTTTTGCTTTATGCTTCGCTGAGTCTATGGGATTGGGAAGCCAGATAGATGTGTCTAGCTAACTGCACTCGTAATGATAATGAGAAACTGATGTTAATAATGAACATGGATCGGAGGGAGATCTAGGCAAGACTGGGTTTGTGAATGAGGTAGCATGAGATGGTGGTTTACTTGCCATAGATCTAAGGACCGGTTCATGCATGCACATGCCAGGATAACAGTGCCACCACAAGGCCAAGTATGGGTGCGGCTTAGCTGAGTAATTAGGTAAGTTGCTAGTGTTATGGACTGTGGAAGGCGCGGAGAATGGGAGTCGAGTGAGGACTGCCCTGGGAACTGCATGGCACAAGAGGGGGCCTGTGGGTGGGAGAATTGGAGATTCTAGCCTGCCGGTGAAACCTTAGTGAGTCCATACATCTAGTAACCCCTTTGTAAAGGCTATTTTGTGATCTCTTGACCATACACCGATGGATGTGTACTGGTATAATAGAGGTTC
This sequence comes from Neostapfia colusana, assembly GCA_030760725.1. Taxonomy (NCBI): domain Eukaryota; kingdom Viridiplantae; phylum Streptophyta; class Magnoliopsida; order Poales; family Poaceae; genus Neostapfia; species Neostapfia colusana. The sequence continues at coordinate 44,692,165 of JASWHV010000019.1, forward strand.
TGCAGTCGCCAACGGGTGACAAAATCACAAACTTGTGGGTAAAGAGGTGCAAACTCTGCAGAGTCTAAAACTATCATGATAGCCGAGCTTACGGTCACGAGCACCTTGCTAAACTGCCATGACTAGTTGGGATGGTTATTGGGAAGGTTATTGGTTTGGTTATGGTTTGGTTTGGGACTGTTGAGTCCGGGTGATAAGATGGTTGCATGACTGTTGAGTCATGGCAACGAGTTTGGTCTCAGTGTGAGACGAAGTTGTTTTAAGATGGTAGCGAATACGGGGAGGTATTCGTGAGATGGTAGCGAATACGAGGAGGTATTCGTGAGTAAGAATGAGGTTGGTTAATGTTTGGGTGGAACATGGAAAGCGATGGAGGTATGTTGGTAATCTAATACATGCTGGGATTACATTCATCTAAGGATAAGTTGCTGTTTTATCATGGTTTATAAATCTGGTTTTTCTGCAAATAAGCCTTTTTATACCTACCTTGGTTATGAGCTGCATATCATGTGTTTTCCCGCACTTGCTGAGTACATCATTGTACTCAAACTTGCATTACTACTTCATCATCAGCAGCAGGAGAAGCCTACTATGAAGACCAAGTGGAGCATTATGGCGTGTGATCTGTTCTCAACCTTGCCTGTGGAGGGAGTAGAGTTGGAGCCACTTCTGCTTAGATTTGCTTCCGCATTAGCTAAATTACTTCTGCTTTAGAATATAGACTTCCGCTGTGAGCATGAGTCCAAGACTCATGAGGCATTGTAAATAACTCTGTTATTCGTGGTAATATATAATCTGAATTCAGTTTGTGGAACGAATGTGTATGTGTGATAAACATCCTGGGCACACATATGCATTAGTTCTCGGTTCCGTGGTTTTCCCACAGAATTGAGGGCGTCACAAGTTTCATTCAAATTCAAATGTATATTCGAATTGCTTGCAAATTTAAGTCCATTTGGAAAATGGATAGCAAATATCTCCAAGAATTCATGAGACTTTGCCTACCCCTAATTTGCACCTAAGGAATTTAAATATGCAATCTGATATTTGATTTGGCTGCTGCAAATCATATTTTCAACACAACAGTTTGAAAATCATTGTGTCACTCCCATTTGAATTTTTGAGTTGAACAAGTTGTTCCAAACTCTGACTTTAGCTTTCTCACATATATGGGAACTTCCCACCTTGGTTTTTGATCCCTCTTGGGTTCCCAGTATTCAAATAAATATTCGAGCTTGTGTGAAGAAAGCTCTCATGTGTGTTATCACATGTGGAAAAAGTTTTAACAAGTCCCATTTTTCATACATATGAAACCATCTTTGTACAGGCAAGAGTTTCTTTGTATGCATATTTTGGGACCTTTACAGAAGGAGAAAGAAACTACCAGTCTACCAGATTGTTTGCTTTGTGTCATGAGGTCGTCCTCCGGACAATACGACTCTGTATCTGTCCTTTTGTTTGAGGAACGAGTAAGCGACGTCTATCATGATGCATCTATCGCGGTCCCTAGCATGCAGGACGGAGTACTTTAGAGGAAAGCGGCCGACGGCTGCATCCTTAACGAATGCCATTGGTTCCGCATCTCTTAAGATAGAGTTAATTTTTTAATGTTAATTTTACCAATTTAATTTAAAAGAAGGGGAATCCTGACGCAACGGTAAAACTATTATCTTGTGACTATAAGGTCATAGGTTCTGTCGAAGCGTCTGTGTAAGGGCCTCAGTTTTTGACACTCATTTGCAGTGTTCATCACCACACCACACACCTCATTTGAGGAAGAATGATGAACACAAATAAAGAGCAAGTAACAATTATCAACATGCTCATTAGGGAACAAACTCACACATTGCAAAAGTGGTACTTCCCACATGTGATATAGATGGGCTGGACATATGAAAACTCCTACACTTTGCTAAGGATGTCCATGCCAAGTTCCACCCAAATTCAAAACCTTTTTGAGGTCATTTTGGGTATAGTTAGGAAGAGGGCAGTTTGAAACCATATTCAAATTCAAACTGTTTTCACCCACTGAATTTAAAAGTGGAAGGCATATTCTTGCTCAGCACATTTTTGTGAGCTCACACACCAATTTTCACTCCATTTGGAGTTGATCTTGACATGAGCTAAGGGGGAGAAATTCAAACTTTATTTGAATTTCAAACTGCACTTGTGCTGAAATTCATTCAAACCAAACCTCATTTGAACTTTGATCAATTCAAATGGCTCTTGGGTGAATAATTTGAATTGCCAAGGGTAGAATAGGGTTCACTGTTTACCACAGCTGTTAGGAATAAATTTCAGAGGTTAAAAGAGAAGTGGGACCCACATGTCAGCCTCAGCCTCAAAGCAAACCGACTGAAACACAGTTCAGTCGGTTCCCGGCTGCTGTGCGCGCGCGCCCCCGAAGGGGGCAGCCGGCGCCAGCTCCTGCTGCGTGCCCCAAGCCGGAGACCAGCCGGCCGGGCTATTTATTCCCCCCCCGGCGTGCTTCAGTCACCATTTCCCCGAGCTACCGGCATGCGCGACTGCTTTTCTCACTGCCATCACTAGCGCTCGAGTTCCTGCTTGATCAAGCCGATCGCAGCTCCCTCTTTCCATTCCAAGGTCCCAGCAAGGTACTAGCAACCATCCTCCATCCTTCCCATTGATAGAAATCGATTGAAACCGAGTGATATCGGCTGTGCCGAAAGATCAAACTCGGAACTGGAAACCGCCGCACCTCGGGCTCTCGTGGACAGCCCAACCTGGGCGTTGTCACGCCCGAGCCAAGGCACCCTTGGACGCGCAAGTGACCGGTGCTGCTCACCCCCGAGCCACAGCTCGAGTGGTTGCTCACCGGCGGCGAATTTCCACTTTTCCCCTTTCTGTGTGCAGAACGACCTTCGGGTACGATTCTGTTTAATTCGTGCTCTAGAAAGGATTAGAGGGCCTCAGGCCACTCCCACACGAACTAGACACGGTGACGCACAAGTTGCCTTCACAACTCTGGGCCGGAGAACTTCTGTGCCCGGCGTAATTCAAGGTCTACTAATGGCGGAACGCACGGGGGGTATCGGGCGCACGGTGAGGACCTATTTCGGGCCTTCCCCGAGCTGCCCCGAGTTCATGTCGACCTTCTCTGAGGTCCACTGATGCTCCCCGACCGATTTCCCAAGTAGCTGAGGCACTAGGAGCGTCAGCCGACATGGCCGAAGTCGTTCCGATATGGCGGCTCGTCGCCGACCATGCTCCGGCCGTTGTCATGAGCAGCTGACCCTCGGATCATGTTCCCCAAGTAAAATTAGGCAGGGGCGGCCAGAATCAAGAAGTTTGGAGCGGTACAGCAGCCAGCGGCGAGCTCTCCGGCGAGGTCCCTCGGCGGCGGAGCGCGGGTGTCGCGAGGTTGAAGAAGGGGGTGGACCCCAGCTGTCAGCGGCCGATATTTTGAATCGGGATCCGGCTGCGGCCGGGATCGGGTGTGCTGGCGCGCAAAAGCCTTGTGGGCCGCGGTGTGCTGTCGCTTCGGCGTGCGACGCGTGTCCCCTGGGCCCACGCGCGAGTTTAAACTTTTCCCCGATTTTCAGATTTCCTTCAAACTTCAAATCCTTATAACTTTGGCTAGAAAGCTCCAAATTGAGTGAACCAAATTTTGCTGGATTCAGCTCTCTGATTACTTTCCAGAAAATCAAGTGTCACTTCATGAAATTCCTTAATTCTCCAGAATTAATTCCTCAAAGTTTAAACTGTTAGGAATTTTAACTGGAGAATCCTTTGGAGGAAAATCCTGAAATTTTGCTGAGATGTTCACCAAAATATCCTTGAACTACCATAAAAATTTCAGATCCATTTGAGCTCATTTAGTCCACCTAATGGTGTGATTAGTAAAACTGTTCCAGAGAAAATAGAAAATGTTCAGAAACATTTTCAGGATTTTCTCTGAAATTGTTTAGCTCATATCTTTAGTTAGAGACTTCCAAATTAAGTGAGACCAACTCCATTAGAACCCTCTGAAAATCTAGTTTTCAGAAAGTCATAGTTTGTCTCATGAAAATCCCTAGAACACCCTAAGGGTCCCAATTAAGGTCAAGGACATAATTATTTGTGGAGGGCTCAAATGAGCTTTGCTGCAACTAAAACTTGACCAAGTCTTTGTTTAGGTTGTAACCAAGCCACAGTAAAAGTTTCACAGTCATTAGGTCTGTCTAGTAAGGGTTATAGGCTTCACAACTTCAAAGTGAATACAAAGGCATCTAAATTGATACATACATTATTCTTATCATGTAGTCGCTAAGGTCGAGGAGGAACCCGAAGTCCTAGACTTCGTTATTCCGGAGGAACAGCTAGCCTACGACCAAGAGCAGCAAGGCAAGCCCCGGTTTGCATTAACCTTTTTACAAATTTTTATTGTTTTGAGCACATACTTGTTTCCTTTGTTCTGTGCATTAGAGTCTTGTTTGGAAATCCAACTGCATAGCCAAGAAAACCACGGGTTGGGTTTAGGATTGAAAACCCCGTTAGCCACTGCATTGCTAGGATAGAGTAGGATTCGGTACAAGTCGAGTAGTTGGAACTACTCGCGAGAATAGGCTAGAGGCACATTGCTCGGGTAGAGATAGCACATGAAACACATGGCAAGAAAATGAGACCGAGCGGAGAGTAAGGGCAGCAGGACTTTGGGGCCTGTGTGCTGTAGCTCCGCTTGTGTCGATTGAGGACCGAGCCGTGTGCGGGCCTGTTGAACAAGCTAGAACAGTACCGAAGACCTACCGGCTATATGGGAACCGGGAAACTGATGTAACTCGGGTAGCTGGGTGTTGAGGCATTGCCCGTCGTTCAGAGGGTAGGTTGAGAGCTCGAGGTGTAAATCAGCTGGCGGCACAGAGATGCGCGTGCAGGGACCTCTTGCTCGGGACGATGGGACCGGTTCAATATTTGGCTAACGGGTGAAAGGTAGTCGCGTACGGCGTCCGTGATGGTTGTTGTAGGCAACATCGAGTACGGGCGTACGTGACGGGTTGTTCGGGTAACCCTGCAGGTGTAAATCGATTATAATCGCCGTCCCTCGCGGTCAGTGAGTACCACTTGTTCACTGTACCGTGACGTAGAAAGAACAGGCTAGTTACATGTTAAAATGTTGCTGATTGAAAGTTGGATATTGATTGTTAATGATATGTTGTAGCTTAGTGCTAACTAAAGTTCTTTTCAACTTTGGGCAAAGTACATGAGAGAAATGCGTTTCTTGTTTGATTGCGGCTCTCTCATGTGCCTTAGCATAAAGTTCTCCACAACCTGCTGCTAAAACTTGAAAGTAAGGTTCTACTAATTAGGCGAGTCCTTGCAAATGATTTTTACCTCATGCAACCCATCACCCTCATGTAGAAGTTCCATGTTTAGGTGAGACGGGTCAGACTTGCTGAGCCTTCGTGCTCACTGCTTGTGTTCGAAGCTTTTGCAGGGTTCTATGAGGAAGGGACTCCCGAAGAGGAGACGGAACCCCAGGAAGGGAACCCCGTCGAGTGGGAGTCGTGCACGCCGCAGAGTTAGTGTGCGTGTGTGCTAGCAAGGACACGTTCGAGGGCTGAACGTGCACTTGATGCTTAGTCTACGCCCGCGAGTGTGGACTAAACTTATTTTGATGTAAACATGTTAATAAACTTGTTTATGTAATAAAGCTTCCGCTTCCGCTTTGTACCTTTGACGTGTGTTATACGGTGCTGTGCAATGCAGCACCCCTCAGCGTGATCCTGGCTCGACAGGACCAGTGGGGTCGTGTCAGCGTGGTATCAGAGCTCGCTTGAGGTTTAACACAGTACAAAGGTCTTCTTTTTCAAAAATCCAGTGAGGAACGAGTTAGTAGCCCGTATAAGGATGTTATTAGCATATAGAAAGTGGCATATTAACCTATTTGTTATGTCGGAAAATCGTGCATCTCGGGACGTTCATGTCTTGGGGGGTGCACGTAAGCGCTGTCCACCAGTGCGCACAAGCTGAAGGGTGGAGCCCCACGGGTGGCAGGTAACCCGATCCGCTTTAGTATCCTCTACGACTCTTCATGTCGTTTGGGGTACTCGAGCAACGTCTGTCCCTGGCGTGCGTGGTGCAACATGGGAGACCCCGTCACGTGGTCTGAAACGTGAACACGTAACTCAAGGCGTGTTTGGCTTGAGAACATCCGGGCGAGTGATGACGGCCGGATGTACCAACTGTATGGATTCCGGGCTCGGTGTGCAGCCGAGTCTGATGATTGGTTGAATTTCTGCAGGTAGCCTTACCACGAAACGGTAGACGTGTAGCATCCGTGTGCGAGTGACGAGTAGTGCCACTAAACGAACGACGCCGGCTAAGTCCGGTATAGGTTTTTCCTTTGTGAGGACGTAGTACCGACATAATCTGGTGACGCCTCGACGTCACACCCAACAAAATGAACAACTTCATTTAAAAATTTGAAGGTTTTGATCCAAAGTAGTAAAACTTGATGTAACTCCTTCCCTTGAACAGGATATTCAAAGTAACAAACTTTCAACTTATAGGATGTTAAGGACAGAGCACTCTGTTTCCAGCTAAATTAAGGCTGAAGTTAATCAGAGGTTAGAGGTTGAGTTCTTTCGAGGTTGATGTCGCATGATACATTTCTGGAAAGCTTTGGAGGAGCTTTACAACTTTTCTGTTGAGTTCCAGAGGTGTTTCGTCCCTTAACCACCCGAAAAATGCAGCAGAGTTGAAACTGTCCAGAAAACAGGACGGAGCAAAGACTCTCCGTAGACTCTCTGTAAATTAAGCATAACTTCCTGCATAAAAATCCAAAAATAGAAAATGAGGTAGTTCTGGAAAGCTTATGAGATGGGTTACAACTTTGTAACAGAAAGTTTTGTCAGATTAAGGAACAGAATTAACTGGGATTCTTGGATCAAATCAGTACCTAAAGCAAGGAGGTGCTGTCCAATTGTTTCCAGAAATTCTGTTAACTTTGACATCTCATAACTTTTGAACCAGAGCAGATCTTAGGCCAACCAAATACTTTCTGGAAAGCTATTGAAGTTAACTTTAACTTTGATGTTGAGCTCCAGGATTGGTTTTGCTTTTAACCTGGCCTAAATCAGATTGATATGGAAACTGGTCAGGGCTGTCATGGTAACAGCAGATCAGCAGTCAAATTTGTTTAAAAATTTGAACTATGTTTCCAAGTGTTATGGGTTCAATGACATATCTTATGTTATAACTCAATGGTTTACTGTTTAAATAAATATTTGACATTTCTCAAATATATTTTTACAGATGGCAGCAGATAAACGGTTGGAGAACGGGTGGGTAGTTTCCCACTGTTCTGACCGTAGCGGCTACCCGGAAGCATTGGGGCAAATGCTCCAATATTTCGGGTATAACCAGATGCCGCAATACTTCGCCAAGGAGGAAGGCGAAGAGGGGAGCAAGACGTGGATGATCCATGTCGAGGTTCCCGCAGGACCTACGCCACCCGGTTGGGTGCCATTCACCGTCACGGTGAGAGGAAGGCAACCGGAAGGGATGTGGCAAGTGGCAGCCCGTGACACCATGTCACGCTTCTGCCAACTACACGTGCAGGCCATGGAGGGCACACCATACGCACTCGTTCCGGTGGAGGGGCGAGCTCAACATGTGTGGGAAGATTTCAGCAAGCGTAATGGTCTCCAAAGCACCATTATGCTTAGCGGGTAGAGTGTACCCCACGTCTCTCATTATCTTAGAGGGACAGAAGGTCGATGTCATCCTAGGGATGTCGTGGTTAACCCGCCACGGCGCTGTTTTAGACACCGTCCTCCGAGTCGTGCACTTAAACTCAGAAGTGCACGGTTCTCACTCATTATTTCTGGACAGTCCAGAGATAAAACTTCCAAGTGTCTATCAAGCCACAACCATCAGATTGGAAGACATTCCAGTGGTCCGAGAGTTCCCTGATGTATTCCCGGATGATTTGCCGGGGATGCCACCCGATAGAGAGGTGGAGTTCAAGATTGAACTTGCACCGGGAACCATGCCAATATCCCGAAGGCCGTACAAGATGGCGCCCAAGGAGTTGGCGGAACTGAAGATTCAGCTCACGGACCTTCTGGAGAAGGGTTTTATTAGGCCGAGCTCCTCGCCATGGGGCTGTTCGGCATTATTTGTCAAAAAGAAGGATGAAACGTTGCGGCTTTGCGTGGACTACCGTCCATTAAATGCCGTAACCATCAAGAACAAGTACCCGTTGCCACGGATCGACATGTTGTTTGATCAGTTGGTCGAAGCAAAGATCTTTTCCAAGATGGATTTAAGATCCGGGTACCATCAGATTAAGATAAGGGCGGAGGACATTCCAAAGACAGCCTTCTCGACAAGGTACGGACTTTATGAGTACCTGGTCATGTCCTTTGGCCTCACCAATGCTCCAGCTCACTTCATGTACTTAATGAACTCGGTGTTCATGCCGGAGCTGGACAAGTTTGTCGTGGTCTTCATCGACGACATCCTGGTATATTCCAAGTCGGAGGAAGATCACAAGAAACATCTGCGTATAGTCTTGCAACGGCTGCGGGATCACAAGTTATACGCAAAGTTCAGCAAATGCGAGTTTTGGATATCGCAAGTGCCTTTCCTCGGGCATATCATCTCAGCGGAGGGTATCGCTGTGGACCCGAGCAAGATCACGCAAGTGCTGAATTGGAAATCCCCGAGAACTGTTCATGAGGTACGGAGTTTCCTCGGACTCGCGGGATATTATCGGAGGTTCATTCCGAACTTCTCGAAGATTGCCAAGCCAATGACAGAGCTGCTGAAGAAGGCTACCAAATATGTTTGGAGTCCAGCATGTGAAGCAGCATTCAAGGCTTTAGTCAAGCACCTGACATCAGCACCGGTTTTGGCGCAGCCAGACACAACAAAACCGTTCGATGTGTACTGCGATGCATCCGGCATTGGGCTCGGATGTGTGCTGATGCAAGACCGAAGGGTGGTCGCGTATGGGTCACGGCAGCTTAGGAATCATGAGCAAAATTATCCAACTCATGACTTGGAGCTCGCTGCCGTGGTACTTGCACTGAAAATGTGGAGGCACTACCTACTCGGTAACCTCGTACATTTATATACCGACCACAAAAGCCTCAAGTACATATTCACTCAGAAGGAGCTGAACATGAGGCAACGAAGATGGTTAGAACTGATAAAGGATTACGAGATAGAGATCCATTATCATCCGGGCAAGGCAAACGTTGTGGCGGACGCACTAAGCCGCAAGTCACACGTCAATAATCTGACCATCACACCGTTGGAAGAGAACGAACCACCACTACATGTGATTCCACATGGAGCTCTCTACAACCTAGCTTTGATCCCCACCATCCGTGGAGAGATAGCGGCAGCCCAGAAGAATGACAAGGGCATGTCGCATTTGCGGAGACGTGTAGACAGTGGGGAGTTGAAATGTTTTCGGAAGGACGGAGACGGCGTCCTATGGTTCAAGGACCGGATCGTCGTACCCCGAAACCCAGAGTTACGGAAGAAAATCTTTGATGAGGCCCACTTATCAAAGTTTTCTATTCACCCCGGCAGCAACAAAATGTATCAAGAACTCAGGAGAAAGTTTTGGTGGACACGGATGAAGCGAGAGACTGCAAAATACGTGTCCGAGTGTGATACATGTCGAAGGGTGAAGGCAGACCACATGCGGAAACCAGGACTGCTGCAACCACTGGGCATTTCCGCCTGGAAGTGGGAGGACGTGAGCATGGATTTCATCGTCGGTTTACCCACCACCTTACAGAAACATGATTCAGTGTGGGTGATCGTCGATCGGCTCACCAAAGTTGCCCATTTCATCCCGGTCAACACCAACTACAACGCCAAGAAGTACGCTGAACTGTACATCTCACGGATCCTATGCTTATACGGCGTACCCCGTACCATCGTATCGGACCGGGGCACTTTATTTGTGTCCCGTTTTTGGGAGCAGCTCCACGCTGCCTTGGGGACGAAGCTGATCCGTAGTTCAGCCTACCACCCGCAGACGGATGGGCAAACGGAGCGGGTAAATCAAATCTTAGAAGACATGCTACGAGCTTGCGCTATCGACCACGGCAAGAATTGGGATGATCACTTGCCGTTAGCCGAGTTCTCGTACAACAATGGGTACCAAGCCAGCATCAAGATGGCGCCCTACGAGGCGCTATACGGGAGAAAATGCCGCACACCATTGAATTGGTGTGAGTCTGGCGAGAGGGTTACCTTCGGAAATGATCTTGTCAACAACGCGGAAGAAAAGGTTCGATTAATTCAAGCGAACCTAAAAGCCGCTCAATCCCGACAGAAACAGTATGCGGACCGGAGAAGGCGTCCGTTACAATTCGAAGCTGGAGACCACGTATATCTACGAGTGTCTCCAATGAAGGGCGTAAACAGATTTGGGGTGAGGGGAAAGTTGGCACCCCGATTCATCGGTCCATTCCAGATTACCGAAAGATGTGGATCGGTGGCATACCGGCTAAGATTACCAGAAGCACTTTCCGGTGTGCACGACGTCTTTCACATTTCCCAGCTGAGGAAGTGTCTCAAGCTATCAACTACCATTCAGCTGGAAGACATTGAAGAACTGCAACCGGATCTCACCTATCGGGAGGAACCGGTGCAGATTATTGATGAAAAGGCCCGAACCACACGCAACCGTATGTTGTGGTTCTACAAGGTTCTATGGAGTAATCACTCCATGGACGAAGCGACATGGGAGAGCGAAGAATTCCTTCGCACTAACTACCCCGACTTTTTCACGTCGCATATTCGGTAATTTTCCACCGTCCTCTCTCTCATTTCACCTTATAATCTCGGGACGAGATTCTTTTAAGGGGGGAGGAATGTAAGGGCCTCAGTTTTTGACACTCATTTGCAGTGTTCATCACCACACCACACACCTCATTTGAGGAAGAATGATGAACACAAATAAAGAGCAAGTAACAATTATCAACATGCTCATTAGGGAACAAACTCACACATTGCAAAAGTGGTACTTCCCACATGTGATATAGATGGGCTGGACATATGAAAACTCCTACACTTTGCTAAGGATGTCCATGCCAAGTTCCACCCAAATTCAAAACCTTTTTGAGGTCATTTTGGGTATAGTTAGGAAGAGGGCAGTTTGAAACCATATTCAAATTCAAACTGTTTTCACCCACTGAATTTAAAAGTGGAAGGCATATTCTTGCTCAGCACATTTTTGTGAGCTCACACACCAATTTTCACTCCATTTGGAGTTGATCTTGACATGAGCTAAGGGGGAGAAATTCAAACTTTATTTGAATTTCAAACTGCACTTGTGCTGAAATTCATTCAAACCAAACCTCATTTGAACTTTGATCAATTCAAATGGCTCTTGGGTGAATAATTTGAATTGCCAAGGGTAGAATAGGGTTCACTGTTTACCACAGCTGTTAGGAATAAATTTCAGAGGTTAAAAGAGAAGTGGGACCCACATGTCAGCCTCAGCCTCAAAGCAAACCGACTGAAACACAGTTCAGTCGGTTCCCGGCTGCTGTGCGCGCGCGCCACCGAAGGGGGCAGCCGGCGCCAGCTCCTGCTGCGTGCCCCAAGCCGGAGACCAGCCGGCCGGGCTATTTATTCCCCCCCCCCCCCGGCGTGCTTCAGTCACCATTTCCCCGAGCTACCGGCATGCGCGACTGCTTTTCCCACTGCCATCACTAGCGCTCGAGTTCCTGCTTGATCAAGCCGATCGCAGCTCCCTCTTTCCATTCCAAGGTCCCAGCAAGGTACTAGCAACCATCCTCCATCCTTCCCATTGATAGAAATCGATTGAAACCGAGTGATATCGGCTGTGCCGAAAGATCAAACTCGGAACTGGAAACCGCCGCACCTCGGGCTCTCGTGGACAGCCCAACCTGGGCGTTGTCACGCCCGAGCCAAGGCACCCTTGGACGCGCAAGTGACCGGTGCTGCTCACCCCCGAGCCACAGCTCGAGTGGTTGCTCACCGGCGGCGAATTTCCACTTTTCCCCTTTCTGTGTGCAGAACGACCTTCGGGTACGATTCTGTTTAATTCGTGCTCTAGAAAGGATTAGAGGGCCTCAGGCCACTCCCACACGAACTAGACACGGTGACGCACAAGTTGCCTTCACAACTCTGGGCCGGAGAACTTCTGTGCCCGGCGTAATTCAAGGTCTACTAATGGCGGAACGCACGGGGGGTATCGGGCGCACGGTGAGGACCTATTTCGGGCCTTCCCCGAGCTGCCCCGAGTTCATGTCGACCTTCTCTGAGGTCCACTGATGCTCCCCGACCGATTTCCCAAGTAGCTGAGGCACTAGGAGCGTCAGCCGACATGGCCGAAGTCGTTCCGATATGGCGGCTCGTCGCCGACCATGCTCCGGCCGTTGTCATGAGCAGCTGACCCTCGGATCATGTTCCCCAAGTAAAATTAGGCAGGGGCGGCCAGAATCAAGAAGTTTGGAGCGGTACAGCAGCCAGCGGCGAGCTCTCCGGCGAGGTCCCTCGGCGGCGGAGCGCGGGTGTCGCGAGGTTGAAGAAGGGGGTGGACCCCAGCTGTCAGCGGCCGATATTTTGAATCGGGATCCGGCTGCGGCCGGGATCGGGTGTGCTGGCGCGCAAAAGCCTTGTGGGCCGCGGTGTGCTGTCGCTTCGGCGTGCGACGCGTGTCCCCTGGGCCCACGCGCGAGTTTAAACTTTTCCCCGATTTTCAGATTTCCTTCAAACTTCAAATCCTTATAACTTTGGCTAGAAAGCTCCAAATTGAGTGAACCAAATTTTGCTGGATTCAGCTCCCTGAGTACTTTCCAGAAAATCAAGTGTCACTTCATGAAATTCCTTAATTCTCCAGAATTAATTCCTCAAAGTTTAAACTGTTAGGAATTTTAACTGGAGAATCCTTTGGAGGAAAATCCTGAAATTTTGCTGAGATGTTCACCAAAATATCCTTGAACTACCATAAAATTTCAGATCCATTTGAGCTCATTTAGTCCACCTAATGGTGTGATTAGTAAAACTGTTCCAGAGAAAATAGAAAATGTTCAGAAACATTTTCAGGATTTTCTCTGAAATTGTTTAGCTCATATCTTTAGTTAGAGACTTCCAAATTAAGTGAGACCAACTCCATTAGAACCCTCTGAAAATCTAGTTTTCAGAAAGTCATAGTTTGTCTCATGAAAATCCCTAGAACACCCTAAGGGTCCCAATTAAGGTCAAGGACATAATTATTTGTGGAGGGCTCAAATGAGCTTTGCTGCAACTAAACCTGACCAAGTCTTTGTTTAGGTTGTAACCAAGCCACAGTAAAAGTTTCACAGTCATTAGGTCTGTCTAGTAAGGGTTATAGGCTTCACAACTTCAAAGTGAATACAAAGGCATCTAAATTGATACATACATTATTCTTATCATGTAGTCGCTAAGGTCGAGGAGGAACCCGAAGTCCTAGACTTCGTTACTCCGGAGGAACAGCTAGCCTACGACCAAGAGCAGCAAGGCAAGCCCCGGTTTGCATTAACCTTTTTACAAATTTTTATTGTTTTGAGCACATACTTGTTTCCTTTGTTCTGTGCATTAGAGTCTTGTTTGGAAATCCAACTGCATAGCCAAGAAAACCACGGGTTGGGTTTAGGATTGAAAACCCCGTTAGCCACTGCATTGCTAGGATAGAGTAGGATTCGGTACAAGTCGAGTAGTTGGAACTACTCGCGAGAATAGGCTAGAGGCACATTGCTCGGGTAGAGATAGCACATGAAACACATGGCAAGAAAATGAGACCGAGCGGAGAGTAAGGGCAGCAGGACTTTGGGGCCTGTGTGCTGTAGCTCCGCTTGTGTCGATTGAGGACCGAGCCGTGTGCGGGCCTGTTGAACAAGCTAGAACAGTACCGAAGACCTACCGGCTATATGGGAACCGGGAAACTGATGTAACTCGGGTAGCTGGGTGTTGAGGCATTGCCCGTCGTTCAGAGGGTAGGTTGAGAGCTCGAGGTGTAAATCAGCTGGCGGCACAGAGATGCGCGTGCAGGGACCTCTTGCTCGGGACGATGGGACCGGTTCAATATTTGGCTAACGGGTGAAAGGTAGTCGCGTACGGCGTCCGTGATGGTTGTTGTAGGCAACATCGAGTACGGGCGTACGTGACGGGTTGTTCGGGTAACCCTGCAGGTGTAAATCGATTATAATCGCCGTCCCTCGCGGTCAGTGAGTACCACTTGTTCACTGTACCGTGACGTAGAAAGAACAGGCTAGTTACATGTTAAAATGTTGCTGATTGAAAGTTGGATATTGATTGTTAATGATATGTTGTAGCTTAGTGCTAACTAAAGTTCTTTTCAACTTTGGGCAAAGTACATGAGAGAAATGCGTTTCTTGTTTGATTGCGGCTCTCTCATGTGCCTTAGCATAAAGTTCTCCACAACCTGCTGCTAAAACTTGAAAGTAAGGTTCTACTAATTAGGCGAGTCCTTGCAAATGATTTTTACCTCATGCAACCCATCACCCTCATGTAGAAGTTCCATGTTTAGGTGAGACGGGTCAGACTTGCTGAGCCTTCGTGCTCACTGCTTGTGTTCGAAGCTTTTGCAGGGTTCTATGAGGAAGGGACTCCCGAAGAGGAGACGGAACCCCAGGAAGGGAACCCCGTCGAGTGGGAGTCGTGCACGCCGCAGAGTTAGTGTGCGTGTGTGCTAGCAAGGACACGTTCGAGGGCTGAACGTGCACTTGATGCTTAGTCTACGCCCGCGAGTGTGGACTAAACTTATTTTGATGTAAACATGTTAATAAACTTGTTTATGTAATAAAGCTTCCGCTTCCGCTTTGTACCTTTGACGTGTGTTATACGGTGCTGTGCAATGCAGCACCCCTCAGCGTGATCCTGGCTCGACAGGACCAGTGGGGTCGTGTCAGTCTGCGGTCGACACTTCCCCCGGGCCTGCTCTGGGCAGCCCACGGAGGTTCTTTTTCGGAGGGGCTAGTCCTCTCGGAGAGTCTACGAGCGATGGATGAAGGAAGAAGATGATTGACACGGTGGTTTTTACGTGGTTCAGGCCACCGGAGCGTAATACCCTACGTCCACGGTGAGCAGAGGTGCTATGTGTATTGCTTGAGGCTTAGAACCTGGGTTATAAGCTCGGGGATGAACTGTGATGTCTCCTGGGGTTCAAACCGCTATAGTGCGAACCCTTTGCAACGTTCCCTGCCCGAGCCTTTTATAGTCCAAGGCTCGGGTGGCTTACAAAAGGGAGCCCGGGACCCGACAGGTGGTCCCGGGGAGATTGCCTGCTATCTACCATATCTCGCAGTAATGCCGGTAGCTGTCACTGGCGAGGGCTTCTGAGTCTCCGCACTGTCGCCCTGCCCACGCCTCAAGCTAGGCGTAGTGGTTGATGATGGCAGGGGCGGCAGGGGATGTCTTATCGTTGTGTTTGTTGGTGCACAGCTTCTGACATTGCGTGTCTGTCTTCACGTCTTGGGAAGGCACGTCCTGTCTTGACCGTGACTGGCCATAGTGACGCCTGGCAGACGTGCGCCGCGTCCCCGCGTCTTGGGAAGGCGCAGGTCTTGAATGTCTTGTACGATAAGAGCATGGTGCGCCTTTACTCTTGCTGCCTACCGCGCCGGGTGGGCAGCGCTGCTTTGCTGCCACGTGGTGGGCCTGGAGCTCTCCTGTGAGGAGAGGGAGGTCCGGCCCCGTAGGACACATGGAGCCTTTGGAGCTCTCCCAGCGGAGGGGGGAGGTCCGGCTCTGGTGGCCACGTGGCGGGCCCGGAGCTCTCCTCTGAGGAGAGAGAGGTCCGGCCCCACAGGATACATGGAGCCTTTGGAGCTCTCCCCGCGGAGGGGGGAGGCCCGGCTCTGTTGGCCACGTGGCGGGCCCGGAGCTCTCTTCGAGGAGAGGGAGGTCCGGCCCCGCAGGACACGTGGAGCCTTCGGAGCTCTCCCCGCGGAGAGGGGAGGTCCGGATCTGCTGGCCATGTGGCGGGCTCGGAGCTCTCCTCTGAGGAGAGGGGGGTCCGGCCCCGCAGGACACGTGGAGCATTCGGAGCTTGCCCCTCCGGAGGGGGCAAAGTCCTTAGACGGTTCTCCCCTGTGCGCGGGGGTACCCCATATTGAGTGTATCGACAGTGGCCCCCGGGCCCATCTCGGGGGAGATAACGAGCCCGAGGTGGGGCCTCCATCTCTTCTACCCTGCGCACCTTCTCGGAGACTCCCCTTGACCGTTGCCGGAGCACGAACGGTCGTGGGATCGTGGGGGCGTGAGCCCTGCTTGATGGCTGCTTTTACTACAGCGGTTCCCAAGGCTGCCACTACTGCACGTCGCAGCGCCTCATCAGGAACCGCCAGATCGACCCGCTGGATCGTCTGCCTGGGGGACTGACTTCTTGGTCCACTGCTTCTGTAGGACGGCCTGGGCCCACTTTTCATCGACGCCAGGGCTTGGACTCGGGGCGTATGCCCTGAGTGGCGCATACGAAGCGTTTCGAATCGCTTCGAGTCGCTTTTGGGAAGTTTAAAAGTGGATGTCATCTGCATCGTAGGCTTCCCTTTGCACACTTCCCTGTGCTTGAGCCCCCTCGGAATCCTCCGAGCGCCCAAGCCTTCTTCGTCCTCCAAGCTCTTGCGCCTTCATCTCTGATGGATTCCTGCTTGCCTCCGCCGCGTCTCGCCCTGTCAAGGGACCTTGGACGATGCGCAAACTACTGGGTTGGCACTCGGAGGACTGGACGAGCAGCGGCGTTGTGTTCGGCGAGGATCTCTCCAACTATGTCTGGAGAGGGGCGAGATTGTCTTCTTCGCCGCCTACGCCTTGGCGGGGTTTGTCCCGCCAATCTCCTCATTCTTCGTGACGTTGCTGGAGACGTACGGCCTCCAGCTTTATCACCTCCCCCCCAACTCCTTCGCCATGGCCGCCGTCTTCGTCCACTTCTGCGAGATGTTCATGGGAGTGCGTGTCTCGGTGACGCTCTTCCGTCACTTCTTCGTGCTGCGGGCGACTGGGCGCGGCGCGAAGAACCAGCTGGGGGCGTACTACTTCCAGCACCGCTGCAAGGACCCGAAGGTCTCTGGGTACCTTCTGCCCTTCAGCGCCGCGAGGTGGGAAGGCTGGAGGGATGACTGGATGATCATGAAGACCGACGAGCATGATCGCCTCCAGTTGCCTGCTGACGGTTCAACCACCGGGCGCTGCTTCTGGGAGGAGAGCCCGGAGCTGGAGCCGTAGTACGCGCCAGTCTTGGAGCGGATCCGGTTCTTGGCGGATCAGGGGTTGACATCCCTGATGGTGCTGATAGACTTCCTGTCATGCCGCCTTGCGCCACTCCAGCAGCGCAGCCGTCCGGCGTGGTACTACACCGCCGAGCAGGAATGCACCAGGCTGGAGAAGGGTCCGGGCTCTGACCCATCCGCCGAGGTGCTGTGGGAGATGGTGACGAGGGTGAGCAGCGACCTCATCAACGACGGGTTCCTCACCATCCCGGATGCTTGCGTCCCCCTCTTCATGGAGCCGACATGGAGGGCGGAGCTGCTGTGGAAGATGCCGACGCTGGACGACATCGGGATCGCCGTGCGTCAGTTCAGAGATGCCTTCCTGGGAATCTCGATCGCTGGGGCTGACCGCTCTGGAGCGGAGCGCGAGGCGTTGGCCGATGCTCAACCCGCGCCGGGAGTCGACAGAGCTCGGACTGCCGACAAGGAGAAGGGCAAGGAGCCGACCTCCAGTTCGGCGATGAGGAAGCGCTTCCGATCTCCGCCGAGGGCGTCCTTCGCGCCGAGTCAGGGGACCAGAGTCCCCCAGTGCCCCTCATCAGGAGGCGTCAGTTCGTCGGCCGGTGACCCCAAGAGGCCTCGGGTCTTCCGTGCCGATGGAACTCCTCTTGGACAGCGGCGGTCTGAGGAGCCCCGGGCATCCCATCCTCCTTCCATAGGCGGTGGAGCTCCGAGGAGGGACGCCGGTGCTCCGGCGTCCAAGGCCGAGCCGGGGGCTCAGGTGCCCCGGCCGTTGAGTGTTCCTGCTGCAGGCTCGGGAGGCGGCGGCGCCAGAGGGGATGTAGACGGGACTCATCCAGGGACGCAGGTGCCCCGGGCTTTAGGGGCTGGCTCGGCGAGCGGCACCAAAAGCGCTACCGGCGGGAGTTCCGTTGCTCAGTCTTCCAGGGGGGCTCCGGGAGCACCCCCCGCTGCGCCGGTCTGGGTGCCTTCGGCGAAGGCCCCAGCGGCGACGACAGGCTTCGGCGGCTCTGTCCCGGCTCGGAAGCCGGGACTCCATGCCCGCTGGAGTGTTCGCGTTCCTCGGTAAGTTTGTACTTACCGGACTTTAGTACTTGTATACTTCTTTTCTTGCCTTGAGAGCTCCCTGTGCTTGCAGGGATCCTTCGGCTGCTAGGGACGCATATGTTCCCCGGCCTTCTCCTGTGCCACAACGTCAGGATGTTGCGGCGGCTTCACCAGCCCCCGAGCAGGCCCAGGTGCCTGCTCCTCCTGGACTAGCGGAACCGGCTCCTACGACAGAGGCGGTGGCGCCCGCTCCTCCTCCTTTGCCAGCTTGAGAGTCGGCGGCTGCCGAGGACTTGGAGGAGCTGACTGGCAGTGACCAGCCTTCTGGTGTTGGAGCGGGAGGAGTCGGTGGAGCTCCTCAGGCGGGCGGCGAGCAGGGGCGCATCGGAAGCGGCCCTGCCTCGGCGCCGCCTTCTCCGGATCGACGCATCATCCTGGTTGCCGAGATACCGGCGTCCCCTCCATCGGATGAGGACGTCATGGAGGAGGTCTGCGGCGCGCCTCCGGCCTCTGCTGCTCCTCTGTCGCCATCAGAAGTACTGGAGCTCGCCCAGTCCAGTGTCCTGCATGTCCAGGCCACGCTCGAGCGTGAGCGGGAGGCCCTGGCGGATGAGAGGGACCACCTCCGCGGCTAGGGGCGACTCTTGAAGTTGCGGACTCGGGAAGTCGAGGAGGAGCTCGACGCGAAGCGGGCGAGGCTCGATGCTGAGGAGGCGCTCCACGACATCAAGAAGAGGGCCATCAACCGCCTGGACATCGAAACCCGGCGGCTCTTGCAGTTGACCCGCGAGGCAAACACCAGTGTCCGAGCCCGTGCCGATGCCAACGAGGAGACGCGGCTGCAGTTGGCGCGCTGCGAGTGCGCCGTTGCGGATTGGGAGCGCTCCGTGGCGACCAAGGAGAAGGTCGCTGAGCAGCTGGAGGCCGCAGAGGGCGACCTGAAGGCCCAGGCTGGAGAGCTGGAGTTTCGGGAGGCAGCTCTGGCCGAGAGGGAGGAGCAGGTCGCCCAGGACCGCCAGGCGGCGCTTGACCGGGAGTTGGCGGCCGACTTCCGGGCGTCAGAGCTGGAGCGGCTCACCCGGGACCTCTAGCTTCGGGAGAACACCTTGGTGGCCAAGGAGAAAAGGTTCGTCGAGGAAGGACCCAGCGCCCTGCTGAAGGCTCGCCAGGAGGTGGAGAAGCTCCAGGCTTCGCGGTCCGTAGAGGCCCGAGCGGTCTGGAGCTTCGTTGGCCAGGCGGGATTAACGCTGGTACCCCTTGGCTTCAGCCCCATGAGGAAGGGGGCTCCGGCTCAAGAGGTGGCCGAGGCGCTTCCAGCCCTTGAGCCCATCGGTGCCAAGCTGGATAGGCTTGAGGCCGTGATCGCCGACGAGCTCGAAACGGAGGGACGGGGCTTGGCGAAGGAGGTCGCCACGCACGTGCTGACGTGCTTCCAGAGCTGGGACTCCTCTGTCTCTCTGGAGCCGGTGGTCCGGGGCCCCGCCGCCGAGCAGGAGGATGTCACCAGGGCCGGAGTCGGAGACGTGGCCTCCCTCGTAGCGTCTAGGTTCCAGCGGTAGTCCAGGGACTCTTAGGGGCTTGCCCTTGTAGCTGGAGGGCCTTGTATCTGTTGTTTTTGTTTTCTTGAGTCTGTAGTAGAGCTCATGGAGCTTTTGATGAATGGACTTGTTGTTTTTGGTGCCCGTGTCTTTGTCTTATTGTCGAAGTGTGTGGTCGACACTTCCCCCGGACCTGCTCTGGGCAGCCCGCGGAGGTTCTTTTTCGGAGGGGCTAGTCGCTTGCGGAGAGCTTAAGCGTAGGGACGAGTGAGGGAGGAGCTTGACATGGCGAGTTTTACGTGGTTCGGGCCGCCGGAGCGTAAAACCCTACGTCCACAGTGAGCAGAGGTGCTCGATGTATTGCTTGTTGCTCAGAACCAGAGTCCTGAGCTTGAGGGTGTGAGATGTCGAATGGCTAGAGTGCGAGGGTGCGTAAGAGGCGAACCCTTGCTAACGTTGCCTACCCGAGCTGTCGGTACCCTCAATACCGGGTACCCCCGCGCACAGGGTAAAACTTCCTAAGGGTGTGAGTTGCTGGAGTGCGAACTCTTGCTAACGTTGCCTACCCGAGCCTTTTATAGTCCAAGGCTCATGTGGCTTACAAGGGGGGCCCGGGACCCGACAGGTGGTCCCGGGGAGATTGCCTGCCGACTATCGTATCCGCAGTTATGTCGGTCGTTGTCTCTGGTGAAGGCTTCTGAGTCTTCGCCTTGCCGCCCTGCCCATGCCGCATGCTAGTCGTAGTGGTTGATGACGGCGGGGGCGGCAGGGGATGTCTTGTTGCGGTGTTTATGGGCTGGCAGGCTCTAACGCGGCGCGCCAGTCTGCGATGTGACTGGGCGCAACGGCACCTGACAGAGGCGTGCTCCGCGTCTTGGGAAGGTGCGGGCCTTGAATACCTTGTACGGGCAAGGTATGGTGCGTCTTTACGCCCGCTGCCTACCTCTTAGGGGCAGGCAGCGCTGTTCTGCTGGACACATGGCGGGCCCAGAGCTCTCCTCTGAGGAGAGGGAGGTCTGGCCCCGCAGGACACGTGGAGCCTTCCGGCTTCTGTCGGCCACGTGGCGAGCCCGGAGCTCTCCTCTGAGGAGGGGGAGGTCCGGCCCCGCGGGATACGCGGCGCCTTCAGAGCCCTCCCCACGGAGGGGAGGTCTGACTGCTGTTGGCCACGTGGCGGGCCTGGGGCTCTCCTCTGAGGAGAGGGAGGTCCGGCTCCGCTGGACACGTGGCGCCTTCGGAGCTCTCCCTGCGGAGAAGGGCGAGATCCTTAGGCATTTTCCCCTGTGCGCGGGGGTACCCCATATCGCGGGTACCGACACTTATGTTCTTGGCTTGTTCTACCCGAGTCCTTAGCTCCGCAAGGGCCTCAGGAGGTCTCCGCCGATTTCGAAGCTTTGCACAGACACCTTCCTCGGGTCCTTGTTGTCATAAGGACCCAAGGGGTCTTCGGAGCCCGCCCCGTGAGGACGGGGGGAGGTTCGGCTCTGCTGGCCACGTGGCGGGCCCGGAGCTCACCTCTGAAGAGAGGGGGAGCTCCAGCCCTGCTGGACACATGGAGCCTTCGGAGCTCGCCCTTGCGGAGGGATGAGGTCCGACTCTGCCGGCCAAGTGGCGGGCCTGGAGCTATCCTCTGAGGAGAGGGGAGCTCCGGCCCCGCTGGACACGTGGGGCCTTCGGAACCCACCCCTACGGAGGGGGTGAGGTCCGGCTCCTCTGGTCTTTTCGTTGGAGTCAGGAGCTTCAGTACTGTCGAGTGCTCCGGCCTTCCTTGGTGCGGTCCTCGTAGTGGCCCCCTGGTAGGTGTGGCCAATGGTTTGGGTACACCTCCCACATTCCTGCGGGGGAGCTAAGGCCAGGAGGTCCTACACACAAGTAGGGTAACCGTAATTCTCCTCGGGGGCTCTCCCTTCCCTATCTCGTAGTCTTATTTGGCTTACAGTCCTAGACTGGTATACGGGGCTTGGGCAATTCAGTGCGCCCGGCACCGGAGGTCCGGCTCCCTCCGAAGTCAGGGTGCAACCGTCCGACCCCTAGTACTGGACCATAACGCTAGGGAGGCAGAGTGCACACGCTTTGGGTTGGAACCAGGCAAAGCAGGCTGCACACCCTGGACCTCCGAAGGGCAGAGTGCGCACGCTTTGGGTACGGAACCAGGCAAAGCAGGCTACGCACCCTAGGCCCCCCATGCACAGCGCAGGTTTTTCCTGGAGGTGACCAACTGGCGCCACAATACCCAATTAGGGGAGGTCCGAGAGGCCCCCTGGCCATGGACAGGTACCTCAAGTGCGACCGTCTTCGGTAGGATAGCAAATGCCGACTAGGGATTATAGTGGGAAGGGAGAACCAAGTATACGATGAGCATACATTGTGTTTGATATGGAGGCGTGATCATAAAATTAATGCATAATTTAAATGAACACATAAGGAAGAGCATGGTAGGACAGGGTTCTTCCCATATAAACATCCATAGGAGGAAGGCAGGCTATACATGGAGGCAACGACCCACCCCATTATGAGGGGGGGGGGGGGCAAGAGCCTACGCGCTTAGGGTACGAAACAAGGCCAAGCTGAAACGTAGTCCTGGACCGCCCCTGGGGTTTAGTTGCTCCGAGCGCTGTTGCTAGACTCTATGGGATTTATTAAACAAAGAAAAGGACCTGTGCTACCATTGCTCTAGGGATAGAACTTACGGAGATGTTCTATGTTCCAAGGGTTTGGGAGCGGATCCCCATCCTCGGTGGAAAGGCGTACGCACCTGGGACGGCACACTTTCGTGACTCGGAAGGGACCTTCCCAGCTGGGGGAGAGTTTGTTGGTCCCTTCGCGAGAATGTATGAGACGCAGCACCAGGTCGCCTTCTTTGAGCTCCCGGACACGCACGTACCTCTGGTGGTAGCGCCGGAGCGCCTGCCGGTACCGTGCGTTGCGGGGCGTTGCTTGTAGTCGAGCCTCGTCGACGAGGTCGATGTCTTCACGCCGGAGCTGGTCCTGCGCGGCTTCGTCGTAAGCTCGGACGCGGTGTGACGCCCTCAATTCTGTGGGAAAACCACGGAACCAAGAACTAATGCACATGTGTGCCCAGGATGTTCATCACACATATACATATATTCCACAAACTGAATTCAGAATATATATAACCACGAATAACAAAGTTTATTACAACGTCTCATGAGTCTTGGACTCATGCTTACAGCGGAGGTCTAATTTCTATGCAGTGGAAGTCTTTATTTTAATGCGGAAGCAAAAACTAATGCGGAGGCAAATCTAAGCAGTAGTGGCTCCATCTCTACTCACTCCACAGGCAAGGTTGAGAACAGATCACACGCCTTATTGCTCCACTTGATCTTCATAGTATGCTTCTCCTGCTGCTGATGATGAAGTAATAATGCAAGTTTGAGTACAATGATGTACTCAGCAAGTGCGGGAAAACACATGATATGCAGCTCATAAACAAGGTAGGTATAAAAGGCTTATTTGCAGAAAAGCAGATTTGTAAAACCATAATAAAACAGCAACTTAACTTTAGATGTAATCCCAGCATGTATTAAATTACCAACATACCTCCATCACATCCCGTATTCCATTCGAACATTAACCAATCCTTTATTCATACTCACAAATACCTCCTCGTATTTGCTACCATCTCACCTCGTAAAACAACCTCGTCTCACACCGAGACCAATCTCATGTCATGTCCCAACAGTCATGCAACCATCTCATCACCCAGACTCAACAGTCCCAAACCAAACCATAACCAAACGAATAATCATAACCAAGAACCTTCCCAATAACCATCAGTAACCATCCCAACTAATCATGGCAGTTTAGCCAGGTGCTCGTGACCGTAAGCTCGGCTATCATGATAGTTTTAGACTCTGCAGAGTTTGCACCTCTTTACCCACAAGTTTGTGATTTCGTCACCCGTCAGCGACTGCAGAACCTCCATTTTACCAGTACACAACCGTCGGTTTATGGTCAAGAGATCACAAAATAGCTTTTACAAAGGGGTTACTAGATGTATGGACTCACTAAGGTTTCACCGGCAGGCTAGAATCTCCAATTCTCCCACCCACGGGCCTCCTCTTGTGCCATGCAGTTCCCAGGGCAGTCCTCACTCGACTCCCATTCCCCGCGCCTTCCACAGTCCATAACACTCTAGCAACTTACCTAATTACTCAGCTAAGCTGCACCCATATTTGGCCTTGTGGTGACACTGTTATCCTGGCATGTGCATGCATGAACCGGTCCTTAGATCTACGGCAAGTAAAACCACCATCTCATGCTACCTCATTCACAAACCCAGGCTTGCCTAGATCTCCCTCCGATCCATGTTCATTAACATCATCAGTTTCTCATTATCATTACGAGTGCAGTTAGCTAGACACATCTATCTCGCTTCCCAATCCCATAGACTCAGCGAAGCATAAAGCAAAAACCATACCCGACTCATAAACTTCCCAGGCGACAAGGGTGGTTTAACCAATACTAGTAAACTCCTATAAAAAGGGTTTCCCATCATGTTTGACTCAGCACACACACCTTTTTGCAAAACAAAACAGTTTTATCCAAAACATAGGATCAATATGGTCAAGGAGCACTTGCCTTGTTCTTGCGGTTCCGGTTGTTCTTGATTCTCAAAACCTTGTTGCTGTAGCTCGTTGTAGACAGCTCCCTGAGCTTGTCCTGCTATGTAGGGTCACGTGCATAAAGGATTCATGGCAATCAATATTTATGCACAAACCTTAAACTAGATGCGATGATGCATATGCATGCTATCTCATGATTAGTTTTATTAGATTGATCTGTACGTGTTCTTGCATGGCCTTGTATGGACAAAGGTGTTCGGATCAAAGGTGGACGTGGCGATGATCTTGTCTTAGATCAAACTGATCATCAAGTGATCTGCCCACGAGAAGGCTTCTGTTCGAAAGGAATTGAAGAACAGATGCAAAGAGATGAACACAATGATATTGAAGTCCTACCTCACGTTCTTTTTGACTTCGAGGTCCTCCTCAGACCGCTCGGTTCTTCTCCGATGATCTCCCTTGTTGCGCTTCTGCGATGGTTTGCTCGGCGAGTTAGGGCTAGGGCTCTAAGTCGTCGGCTCAGGAGTCGAAAGAGAAGTTTGTGGTTTTGGCCAGAGGTTTTGGGTTCTATTTATAATCGGGAAGAGAAGAGTCCTAATCTGATTGTATCCCGAATAAGAGTCTTATTCAGATCTTTGTTGGATCCTAACATCTTATCTTTAGTAACATCGTGGAATTTAGATCGGTTTCTGTTGCGTACCGGTATCCTTATGCGTAAAACCCGCTCCAGAACTCGTTACCTCCGTGATGATGAGCTCCGGAAGCTCCACATGTCCCACGGGGCCTGGTATCTCCTCTTCCGCAGAGACGAGCTCCGGTTGTGCCGCGTGTCACGAGCGAGACCTCCCCCTTCTTTGGAGGTGAGCTCCACGCACGCCACGTGTTGGCGCCAGTATTCCCTCTCTTCTTTCCTCAGGAACATGCCCCGAGGTCGACACGTGTCCAGCAACGACAGACCTCCCGGAGATAAGCTCCGGTGGTGACACGTGTTCGATAGATCCGAACTTCTCTGAGATGAGCTCCTAGATCGACACGTACCCCGCGCGACTGGTCCTCTGATTTCCGTGAGGACTAGCCCGAGGATGACACGTGTCTTGCGGAAATGCCTTTGCTCCCTCTGCAGAGGCTAGCTCCGTGGGCAACACGTGTCCCACAGGATCGTACCTCTCCCCTTTGTGGCGACGAGCCCCGAACCTTCCACGTAGCTCTTTCAGCGGCGGACTTCTCCCCATCTTGCAGGGACGAGCTCCGAACACGCCACGTGGCCATCGGCCGTGGTAAGTTGTCTTCGGCGCTCTCAGAGGGCTTTATTGGCTATTCTTTTGATAATTCTCTCTGTTCCTATTTTTCATTAGAATGTTTCCTCTTCATAGAACATGAACATATGCTGACACCCGAGGCGAGGGTGTCACAAATCTACCCCCCTTAAATTGAATCTCGCCCTCGAGATTCGTTAGTAGGAAATAGATGGGGGAATTCCGCCTTGATATCCTCTTCACGCTCCCATGTGGCCTCAGCTTCGGTGTGATGGCTCCATTGTACCTTGCACCATCGAATCACCTTGTTTCTGGTGACCCTTTCCTTTACGTCCAAGATTCGGACAGGGTGTTCTGCGTAAGTCAGGTCCTCTTGAAGTTCAAGCTCCTCCATTGACACTTGTTCCTCTGGCACTCTCAAGCACTTCTTGAGCTGGGATACATGAAACACGTCATGTACGTCGGAGAGGTGGTTTGGGAGCTCTAGTTGGTAGGCTAATTCTCCTCGCTTGTCCAAAATCTTAAATGGTCCGATGTAGCGAGGTGCTAGCTTGCCTTTGACGTTGAAGCGTCGTTGGCCTCGGATAGGCGATACCTTAAGGTATACGAAGTCTCCCACTTCAAAGGTCAACTTCCTACACCTATTGTCCGCATAGCCTTTCTGTCGTGACTGGGCAGCCTTTAAGTTCTCCCGTATCGTTTGGACCTGCTTTTCAGCTTCTTGTAGTACTTCGGGTCCAAACACCTGGTTCTCTCCAGTCTCGTTCCAGAATAGTGGCGTTCTACGCCGTCTACCATATAAGACTTCGAAAGGCGACATCTTTAAGCTAGCTTGATAGCTGTTGTTATAGGAGAACTCGGCATACGGTAAACTCCTATCCCAACTACGCCCACGTTTCAGGGCGCAAGCTCTCAACATGTCCTCCAAAATTTGGTTCGTCCTTTCGGTTTGTCCATCTGTTTGTGGGTGGTAGGCGGAGCTAAAATCTAGTTGTGTACCCATAGTTTTCTGCAGCTTCCTCTAGAATCTAGAGGTAAACTGAGAACCTCGATCTGAGACTATCCTCTTCAGAATTCCGTGACGGCACACGATCTGCTCCATGTACAACTCTGCCAATTGTGCAACATTATAACTGGTCTTTACCGGAAGAAAATGGGCAGTTTTCATCAATCGGTCCACAATGACCTAGATGGATTCGTATCCCGACTGAGTACGTGGTAATCCGACAATGAAGTCCATACTTATGTCCTCCCATTTCCATTCGGGTATTCTCAAAGGTTGCAACAATCCAGCGGGTTTTTGATTTTCGGCCTTTACCCGTTGGCATGTGTCGCATAGGGCAACGTATTCGGCTATATCCCTCTTCATACCATCCCACCAATAACAAGTTTTCAAGTCCTTGTACATTTTGGTGCTTCTTGGATGTATGGAATAGGGTGAATCATGTGCCTCCTTCAATATCATGTCGCGGAGGTGTCTTATGTTCGACACACAAATCCTTTTTCCTAGCCAAAGCGTACCCTTTTCATCCTCCTTGAAATCCTTCTCTATTCCCTGTCGGATTCTTTCCTTGATCTCCTTGATCTCCTCGTCCGTTGCTTGGCCCTCTCTTATTTCTTGCTCCAATGGGGAGTGGATCTCCATTATCTCCACGTTATTCAAGAATCCGAGGTGTAACCGTTCGAACTCCTTCCGTAGTTCGGGTGGTAGCTACCGAACCGTGAGTTGGTGACATGCTCCCTTTCTGCTCAATGCGTCCGCTACTATATTGGCCCTCCCAGGGTGGTAGTTGATTCCCACATCATAATCCTTGATGAGTTCTAACCATCGACGTTACCTCAAATTCAAGTTCGTTTGTGTAAATATGTACTTGAGGCTTTTATGATCCATATAGATCTCACATCGATGTCCAAGGATATAATGTCTCAAAATCTTCAATGCATGCACCACTGCTGCTAGCTCCAAGTCGTGCGTAGGATAGTTAAGCTCGTGCTTCTTTAATTGTCGTGAGGCATAGGCTACCACTTGTCCTTCCTGCATGAGTACACATCCGAGCCCTTGTCTGGATGTGTCACAATATATGTCAAAGCTCTTGCTTACGTCTGGCAATACCAGAACTGGTGCTGTGTTAGCCTTTTCTTGAGTTCCTCAAAACTTTCTTGGCAGGCTTGTGTCCATTGAAAGACTTTTCCCTTCATTAGCAACTCCGTCATAGGTTTTGCTATCTTAGAGAAGTCTTTAATGAAGCGCCGATAGTATCCTGCCATCCCAAGGAAACTCCGAATATCCCTCACGCTCTTCGGTTGGTCCCACTTCAGAACATCTCTCACCTTTCCAGGATCAACTGATACCCCTTCCTTGGAGATAATGTGGCCTAGGAAAAATATTTCCTTTAGCCAAAATTGACACTTGTTGAGTTTGGCATACAATTGATGCTCACGCAACTTCTGCAGGGTCAATCTCAGATGTTCTTCATGCTCCTCCTCACTTTTTGAATACACCATAATGTCGTCGATGAAAACCACGACGAACTTGTCCAAGTACTCCATGAAAACATTGTTCATAAGGTACATGAAGTATGCGGGTGCATTCGTCAATTCAAAAGACATAACGGTATATTCATATGAACCTGTCACACCCGATTTCTCCGAAGAACAACCGAGTGAATATAACATGTATGCCAGGATCATTTTCTCATACATGTGATGACAAATAGTGAAACATCATTTATTACAAGCCAGGTGTCGAATATAAATAAGTCTTACATAGCATATGTCTCGATGGACGATAATAAGTTCATAACAAGTAAATAAAATAGCAGCGGAATATTATTCTTGTGGGCTCCGTTACAGGCGTTGCCCGGGGGACTCCATGAACCTAGAAACCTTCTTCGGGTCCAAAGTCTAGATCATTAAACACCACTTCATTATCTTGACCTGAGCAGCAATATAAACCAACAAATATGCAAGGTTGAGTACCGATGGTACTCAGCAAGTGTGGGAAAGTTATGTCATGCATGGCTAGAGCAAGGAGAGGTTGAACTCATGGTTAAAGCACTACACATTTAATACCTATCACCTTAGCTTATTAAGCACCTACATTACTACACAGGTGAAATGGTCGCAATCTCCCATCCCATCATCATAATCAAATAACCATAACATCATTTTCAATGTTAAGCTCCCCGCTTAACATCCTTAACTTCTAAAACCATCACTCCTCTAATCATGAATAAGTCCAAGCCGCTCTTGACCATGAGCACGGCTGTCATGACAGTTTTGACTCTGCAGAGTTTGCACCACTGTACCCACATGTAGTGATTTCATCCCCCGTTGCCGGGTGGACTAAAAGAACCTCCATTATGCCAGTGGCCACGAACCACATACACACTTCCCAGGTGTGTAGCCATGAGATCACTACGAAGCCTTTACAAAGGAATTCCTGACGAGCGTGGGCCCACTGAGGTTTCACCCCTAACAGCATACATGTCACACCCGGTTTTTCCGAAGAAACAACCAAGTGAATATCACATGTATGCCAGGATCATTTTCTCATACATGTGATGACAAATAGTGAAGCATCATTTATTACAAGCCAGGTGTCGAATATAAATAAGTCTTACATCGCAAATGTCTCAATGGACACTAATGCTTCATCACAAGTAAATAAACTAGCAGCGGAATATTATTCTTTAGGGCTCCATCACAGGCGTTGCCCGGGGGTCTTCATGAACCTAAAATCCTTCCTCGGGTCCAAAATCTTGGTCATTATACACCACCTCATTATCTTGACCTGAGCAGCAATATAAACCAACAAATATGCAAGGTTGAGTACCAATGGTACTCAGCAAGTGTGGGAAAATTATATCATGCATGGATAGAACAAGGAGAGGTTGAACTCATGGTTAAAGCACTACGCAATTAATACCTATCACCTTAGCTTATTAAGCACCTTCATTACTACACAGGTGAAATGGTCCCAATCTCCCATCCCATCATCATAATCCAATAACCATAACATTATTTCCAATGTTAAGCTCCCCGCTTAACATCCACAACTTCCAAAAACCATCACTCCTCTAATCATGAATAAGTCCAGGCCGCTCTTAACCGTGAGCACGGCTGTCAAGACAGTTTTGACTCTGCAGAGTTTGTACCACTGTACCCACAAGTAGTGATTTCATCCCCCGTTGCCGGGTGGACTAAAAGAACCTCCATTATGCCAGTGGCTACGATCCACATTCACACTTCCCAGGTGTGCGGCCAGGAGATCACTACGAAGCCTTTACAAAGGGATTCCCAACGAGCATGGGCCCACTGAGGTTTCACCCCTAACAGCATACAAGAGGCTCCAACCCCGCTGCAGTGGCCCCCTCTTGAGCCTTGCGGTTCATATGGTAGTCCAGCTGACACCTACTCCCCGCACCATCCAACACACCCATACCACGCCGGGGATACACCTAATTAATTGGCCAAGCTGCCCCATCTCAGCATGTGGTTGGCACTGTAAAGCCGGGTTACATGCTCCATGAACCGGTCCTTAGGATCCAGGCAAGTACTAAACACAAACCCAAGTCTCGTGCACCCAGCACACAACCAAAACGTCCAACTTGCCTCGATCCCTACCTCTACATAACTCACAATATCTCATTCAAGAGTATGGTAAAATAAACTGACGATCTCATATCCCAAATATCCCATTCTAAGCATGGCTAAGCATATGCATGTATATAAATGACATGACAAAATAAATCCCAACCCAAGCTTCAAGGAAACAAGGTAATGCAATTCTAGGGAAACTTCCTAGCATGGGTTTCATATTTAACTTGACAATGCAAATAATTCTATCTACACATCCTAGCATGGGATCAAAGTGGTCAAGGACACTTGCCTCCTTCTTGCTGCTCTTGAAATTGGTAGTCCTGATCTTGAAAAGGGATAACTTGCTCTTGAACAGGTTCTACTTCATACCATCACACATAGCAAAAGAAAAACAACAATCATAAGACATAGTCCACACTTCTTACTTCATACAAACCACACATTCACATTTATAAAAGTTCTTTACCATTATATGTGTTGTGGTTACTTTATGTGTGTAGAGTTATGGCTTGCATGCACTTTTAACCATGTGTATATGATTCCTACTTTGGTGTTCATATTTATACTTACATACTATATATATGTATATATATGTGTGTTTCAGTTTTAAATAAATTCCTTATATTAAACTACTACACCTTTTCACTACCAAGTATGTATGAAAAGTATTTTTCTTCTCCATATGTGCCTTCAGAATTTCTACCAACCCTAAACTGAATTCTTTGGATTTTAGAAACTCCATTTATCATTTGCTAGTTGCTATATTTTCAGATTTATTCTCCTATGCATAAATGTGTATTTTATTATGAAATTAGTAATACACATCATCTAAACAGAATAGGTTCTGGTCCTAAATAATTTAAAATCATATTTTGACCTTGGCTTCTGATGTAGACCATTTCATAATTATTTTCCCTATTTTTCTTTAACTATTCTTTACTTAAAATTGTGTCCCTATACTATTAAATGTGAATAATAGATGAAACAGATTTATTTCAGCCCAAAAATATATTTTTATCTCACTCCAAAATTTTCTAAGTACTGAGAAAGTTTTTAATTAATTTTTACAATTATGTTTGTCCCCCTTTTTAATTTTTAAACACTAGTTACATATTAAATTTTCTAAATTAAATACTAAACAGGGTTAAAAAGTAAACTCACCCCATTACAGGGTCTATAATATTATTTTCATAATTTCTAGGGGTCTAGCTACACTTATCAGAGGTGTTTTTCTTAATTTCTATTAAGTCCAGGGGCTAAAACTGATTTTTAAATGAATTTACATGATTTTCTGAAGTTCCAGGGGCTAGATCTGAAGTTTCCGGGGCTAGCTCTCAATTCCAGAGAACCCCAGGGGGTAGCACGTAAGAACTCCAGTCTTTATAATGCGGGGTCGACGTAGACCGTCCGATTTTAAACCGACGGCTGAGATTATAAGATCGAACCGGTACGCGGGGTTTTAAACCCTACCGTGCGATTTAAAATAAACGGCGCACAAGCGGCCACGTCGCTCTGATCGAGCGCGGGCGGCGCTGCCGGCGGCGCACGGCGGCGGAAAGCGGCGATCTCGCCGGAAAGTTTTGGATCTTCGAGAATTCTGCCTAGAACTGTGATCTTATGGCCTAGATCGGTAGAGGGGAGGTCAGGGATCTCACCTCGGGGTTTTCTCGAGCTCGGGGGTCCTGGAAAGTGCTCGGCGGCGAGGTCCGAGGCAAAACCACGGCGAAGCTCGTCGGCGCTGAGTTTACACCGTAAGTCTTCGGGTTTTCTGCACCTGCAAAGTTCCCCGGAGGCGGTGGATCAAGACCAGCGAGTTAGATCAGAGTTTCCGAGCTTAGATCGGCCAGAATTCACCGGCGAAGTCTCGGTGCTCACCGGAGTGAAAATCGGCGATCGCGTGGGAAAAACTGATCGGATCGGGGGTTTTTATAGCCGGGGGAGGGCGGTGGGTCTGTTGTGATCGAGTTGGAGTCCACTGGGACCGGAATTCGGCTGCGGGAACGGGTTTCCCGATCGGTTGCGATCGCGCGCGGGAGAGAGTCCGGGGTCGCGGGGTTAGGGATGACATGTGGGTCCCACCCGTCAGCGAGGGGCAGCGCGGTGCGCGCGGGGGCGGGCTGGCGCGGGGGTTTGCTGGGCCGGCTGGCGGTTTCGGCCCACTGGCCAGTTTTTTTCCCGATTTCCTTTTTCTTTTTCCATTTTTTTCTGTTTTGGGTATAATTTGAATTCCAGTTTGAATTTGAATCTTTTCAAAACATGCAACACGTCCAAAAATTTCTAAATTCCCCTCTGAACATGGTTTAGGATTTTAAATCAAAATTTGGGTTTTGGCTAAAAATTTGGGGTGTTACAGCTCTACCCCCTTAAAAGAAATCTCGTCCTCGAGATTGGTGTTTCTAAGAAAACAATTCCGGAAATTGTGCCTTAAGCTCATCTTCCCGTTCCCAGGTAGCTTCCTCTTCTGAGTGATGCTTCCACTGCACCTTGCACATCCGGATTCTCTTGTTTCTGGTGAGGCGTTCCATCGTCTCCAAAATCTTGTATGGTTGCTCGGCATAAGACAAATCTTCAGCTACATCCACTTCATTCATGGGTAACACCTCTTCAGGCGTCCTTAGGCATTTCTTGAGTTGTGACACATGGAATACATCGTGCACGTCCGATAGATGAACCGGTAACTCTAGTTGGTACGCCACTTCGCCTTTCCTTTCCAAAACCTGAAAGGGTCCGATGTATCGAGGTGACAACTTCCCTTTCACCTTGAACCGACGAAGTCCTCTGATAGGGGACACCTTGAGATAAACATAGTCTCCTACGTTGAAAACGAGTTCTCTTCTTCGTACATCAGCATAACTCTTCTGGCGTGTTTGTGCTATCCTCAAGTTGTTGCGAATCTCCCTCACCTTCGCCTCGGCTTCTTGTAGCACTTCTGGACCAAACACTTTGCTTTCTCCTGTTTGGTTCCAAAATAGGGGAGTTCTGCACTTCCTTCCATACAAAGCTTCAAACGGTGACATCTTCATACTAGCTTGATAACTGTTGTTATAGGAAAACTCCGCATACTGTAAGTTCTTGTCCCAACTCCTATTGTTTTTGAGCGCACATGCCCTTAACATATCTTCAAGGATCTGATTGGTTCTCTCTGTCTGCCCGTCAGTTTGGGGATGATAGGCAGAGCTGAAGTTCAGATGGGTTCCCATGGTTTCATGCAACTTTTGCCAAAACCTCGAGGTGAACTGTGTCCCTCGGTCCGATACTATCTTCTTTGGCACTCCATGGTAACACACAATCCTTGACATGTACAATTCTGCCAATTTGGATCCGCTGTAGCTTTCTTTCACAGGAATGAAATGAGCTACCTTGGTTAGCCTATCAATAATGACCCATATTGAATCATACCCGGATTGGGTCCTAGGCAATCCCACGACAAAATCCATGCTGATTTCTTCCCATTTCCATTCAGGTACTTTGAGTGGTTGCAATAATCCCGCGGGTCGTTGATGTTCTGCTTTCACCAACTGACATGTGTCACATAGGGCAACATGTTCCGCAACATCTCGCTTCATGCCATACCACCAATACCTGCCTTTGAGGTCCTGGTACATCTTTGTACTCCCAGGATGAATGGAATAGTCGGAATCGTGAGCCTCCTTCAAAATTAATTCACGGATCTCTTTTACTTCTGGCACACAGATCCTTTTCCCGTGCCACACCGTTCCCTGCTCATCCTCTCTAAAACCAGGAGCTTTATTTTCCTTAATGAGCTGTCTGATCTCTTGTATCTTCTCATCATCCTTTTGGCCCTCGCGTATGTCTTGCTCAAGTGTGGAGTCCACTTCCATGGCGATGGCTTCACCACTATTTACTAGACATAGATTGAGCCTTATAACCTCGTCCTTCAATTCTGCGGGCATGTCCTTCAAGCTCAACTTATTGACCTGCACTTTCCGACTCAAAGCATCGGCCACGACGTTTGCTTTTCCGGGATGATAGTTGATGCCCACATCAAAGTCATCGATTAGCTCTAACCATCTCCTTTGTCTGAGGTTGAGATCTGGTTGTGTGAATATGTACTTCAAACTCTTATGATCCGTATATATCTCTGTCCTCTTCCCCATCAAATAGTGCCGCCAAATTTTCAACGCGTGTACCACTGCAGCTAGTTCTAGGTCATGTGTAGGATAGTTCTTCTCATGCTTCCGAAGCTGCCGGGATGCATAAGCCACGACATGTCCTTCTTGCATGAGAACACATCGCAACCCATTTCCAGAGGCATCACAGTACACTGTGAAATTCTTCTGCATATCTGGC
This sequence comes from Neostapfia colusana, assembly GCA_030760725.1. NCBI lineage: Eukaryota > Viridiplantae > Streptophyta > Magnoliopsida > Poales > Poaceae > Neostapfia > Neostapfia colusana. The sequence goes on from JASWHV010000019.1 coordinate 44,726,712, forward strand.
ATAACCAGCACTGGGGCCGTTGTCAATCTCTTCTTTAGCTCCTGAAAGCTCGTATCGCACTGTGGCGTCCAGGTGAATGTGATTCCCTTTTCCAACAGTTTGGTGAGAGGTCTCGAGATCTTGGAGAATCCCTCAATAAACCGTCGATAGTATCCAGCCAATCCCAAAAAGCTTCGAACTTCCCCGACATTTTCAGGGGTTTTCCACTTCTGGATATCCTCGATTTTGGCGGGATCTACGGAGATTCCTCCCTCCGAGATTATATGTCCTAAAAAGGGAACTCTCTTCAGCCAAAACTCACACTTGCTCAACTTGGCATATAGTTGGTGTTCTCTCAGCCTCTGCAACACCAACCTTAGATGTTTCTCATGTTCTTCTTCATCTTTGGAGAAGAAGAGAATATCATCTATGAAAACCACCACAAATTTGTCCAGATATTCCATGAATACCTTGTTCATGAGATACATGAAATATGCCGGGGCATTGGTTAGCCCGAAAGGCATGACAATGTATTCATACAGTCCGTACCGAGATACGAAAGCTGTCTTGGGAATATCAGATTTCCTTATCTTGAGTTGGTGGTATCCCGACCTGAGATCAATTTTCGAGAACACACAAGCTCCCCTCAACTGATCGAACAAGTCTTCAATGCGAGGTAATGGGTACTTGTTTTTGATGGTTACCTCATTCAAGGCACGGTAATCCACGCATAACCTTTGGGTTCCGTCTTTCTTGGGCACAAATATCACCGGAGCTCCCCATGGTGAGGAACTAGGGCGAATATACCCCTTCTCCGTCAATTCTCTCAAGTGAAAATCGGCGATCGCGTGGGAAAAACTGATCGGATCGGGGGTTTTTATAGCCGGGGGAGGGCGGTGGGTCTGTTGTGATCGAGTTGGAGTCCGCTGGGACTGGAATTCGGCTGCGGGAACGGGTTTCCCGATCGGTTGCGATCGCGCGCGCGGGAGAGAGTCCGGGGTCGCGGGGTTAGGGATGACATGTGGGTCCCACCCGTCAGCGAGGGGCAGCGCGGCGTGCGCGGGGGCGGGCTGGCGCGGGGGTTTGCTGGGCCGGCTGGCGGTTTCGGCCCACTGGCCAGTTTTTTTCCCGATTTCCTTTTTCTTTTTCCATTTCTTTTCTGTTTTGGGTATAATTTGAATTCCAGTTTGAATTTGAATCTTTTCAAAACATGCAACACGTCCAAAAATTTCTAAATTCCCCTCTGAACATGGTTTAGGATTTTAAATCAAAATTTGGGTTTTGGCTAAAAATTTGGGGTGTTACAATACAAGAGGCTCCAACCCCGCTGCAGTGGCCCCCTCTTGAGCCTTGCGGTTCATATGGTAGTCCAGCTGACACCTATTCCCCGCACCATCCAACACACCCATACTACGCCGGGGATACACCTAATTAATTGGCCAAGCTGCCCCATCTCAGCATGTGGTTGGCACGGTAAAGCCAGGTTACATGCTCCATGAACCGGTCCTTAGGATCCAGGCAAGTACTAAACACAAACCCGAGTCTCGTGCACCCAGCACCAACCAAAACATGCAACTTGCCCTGATCCCTACCTCTACATAACTCATAATATCTCATTCAAGGGTATGGTAAAATAAACTGATGATCTCACATCCCAAATATCCCATTCTAAGCATGGCTAAGCATATGCATAATAATAAATGACATGATAAAATGAATCCCAACCCAAGCTACAAGGAAACAAGGTAATGCAATTCTAGGGAAACATCCTAGCATGGGTTTCATATTTTCAATTGACAATGCAAATAATTCTATCTACACATCCTAGTATAGGAACAAAGTGGTCAAGGACACTTGCCTTCTTCCTGCTGCTCTGGGAATGGGTAGTCCTGATCTTGGAAAGGAAGAACTTGCTCTGGAGCAGGTTCTACTCATACCATCACACATAGCAAAAGAAAACAACAATCTATAAGACATAGTTCACACTTCCACTTCATACAAGCCACACATTCACATTTATGAAAGCCATTCACATTTCTATGTGTTGTGGTTACTCTATGTGTGTTGATTTTGGCTTACATGCACTTTTAAACATGTGCACATGATTTCTACTTTTGTATTCATATTTATGTTTGCATACTATATATGAGTTTCCAATTTAAATAAATTCCTTATATTCAATTGATACACCTTTTAGCTATCAAGTGTGCATGGAGGGTATTTTCCTACTCCAAATGTGTCTTCAGACCTTCTACCAACACTAAACTGAATTCTTTGGATTTTGGAAACTTCATTTATCATTTTCTAGTTATTCATACCTAGCTTGCTATATTTTCAGATTTATTTCCTATGCCTAAATGTGAACTTTATTATGAAAATAGTAAGACACCTCATCTAAACAGAATAGGTTTTGGGTCTAAAATATTAAAAAATTATTTTTGAACTTCTCCTCTGATGCGAACTATTTTACATTTATTTTACTAATTTTCAGAATTATTCTCTACTTAAAAATGTGTCCCTATAACTAATAAATGTGAATAATCAATTAGACAGATTCATTTCAGCCAAAAATCTATTTTTATCTCACTCCAAAGTTTTCCAAGTACTAGGAAAGTTTTTAATTTGAATTTACAATGTGTTTGTCCCATCTTTTAAATTTTAAATACTAAACACATATTCAAAATCCTAAATTTAATATCACATAGGGTTAAAAAGGTAAACTCACCCCACTACAGGGTCTATTATATTATTTTAAGAATTTCCAGGGGTCTAACTACACATAACAGAGGGGTTTTCCTAATTTTTATTAAGTCCAGGGGCTAAAACTGATTTTTAAATGAATTTACATGATTTTCTGAAGTTCTAGGGGCTAGATCAGAAGTTTCCGGGGCTAGCTCGTATTTTCCGATAACCCCAGGGGGTAGCGCGTAAGAATTCCGGCCTTTATAACGCGGGGCTGACGTGGACCGTCCGATTTAAAACAGACGGCTGAGATTATAACGCCGAACCGGTACGCGGGGATTTAAATTCTACCGTGCGATTTAAAATAGACGGCGCACAAGCGGCCATGTCGCTCTGATCGAGCGCGGGCGGCGCTGCCCGGCGGCGCACGGCGGCGGGAGGCGGCGATCTCGCCGGAGAGTTTCGGATCTTCATCAATTCTTCCTAGAACTGTGATTTTATGGCATAGATCGGTAGAGGGGAGGTCGGGGATCTCACCTCGGGGGTTTTCTTGAGCTCAGAGGTCCTGGAAAGCGGTCGGCGACGAGGTCCGAGGTGAATTCACGGCGAGGCTCGTCGGCGCTGTGTTTGAAGCGCAAACCACCGAGTTTTCTGCACCTGCGCAGTTCCCCGGAGGCGGTGGATCAAGATCAGCGCGTTAGATGAGAAATCCCGAGCGAAGATCGAGCGAAATTGGCCGGAGAAACTCGGGTTCTCACCGGGAAGAAAAACAGCCAATCGCCGGTGAAAATCAGGAAGATGTCGGTGTTTATATAGCCGGGGGAGGGCGGCGTTCGGTTGTGATCGAGTTTGCGTCATCCAGGAACAAAATTCGGCTAGGATACGCGAGGATCCGGGGCGGTTTTGATTCGGAGGTGAGAAGAGTCCGGCCGGCCGAGCGCGGGCGCGAGGAGGAAGAAGGGTTGGCGGGCCCGCGTGTCAGTGGGAAAAAGGGGAGGGCGCGCGGCTGAGGGCTGGCGCGGGAATAAATGGGCCGGCTGGTTTGTTTCGGCCCACTGGCCGGGGGGTTTATTTTTTTCCTTTTATTTTTCATTTCTGTTTTGAGTTTAATTTGAATTCCAGTTTGAATTTGAATTTTTGCAACACATGCAATACGTCCAAAATTTTTTAAATTCCCCTCTTAACAGGATTTTGGGGTGTTACAGCTCTACCCCCCTTAAAAGAAATCTCGTCCTCGAGATTGGTGGTTCTAAGAAAACAATTCCAGAAATTGTGCCTTAAGCTCATCTTCTCGCTCCCAGGTGGCTTCCTCTTCCGAGTGATGCTTCCACTGCACCTTGCACATCCGGATTCTTTTATTTCTTGTGAGGCGTTCCATTGTTTCCAAAATCTTGGATGGTTGCTCGGCATAAGACAAATCCTCAGCTACGTCAACCTCATTCATGGGTAACACCTCTTCAGGCGTTCTCAGACATTTCTTGAGCTGTGACACATGGAATACATCGTGCACATCCGATAGGCGAGCCGGTAATTCTAGTTGATATGCCACTTCGCCTTTCCTCTCCAGAACTTGAAAGGGTCCGATGTATCGAGGTGACAACTTCCCTTTCACCTTGAACCGACGAAGTCCTCGGATAGGGGACACCTTGATATAGACATAGTCTCCCACGTTGAAAACGAGATCTCTTCTCCGTACATCGGCATAGCTCTTTTGTCGTGTCTGTGCTATCCTCAAGTTGTTGCGAATTTCCATCACTTTCGCCTCGGCTTCTTGTAGTACTTTGGGACCAAACACTTTACTTTCCCCTGTTTCGTTCCAAAATAGGGGAGTTCTGCACTTCCTCCCATACAAAGCTTCAAACGGTGACATCTTCATACTAGCTTGATAGCTGTTGTTATAGGAGAATTCCGCATACGGTAAGTTCTTGTCCCAACTCCGATTGTTTTTGAGTGCACACGCCCTCAGCATATCCTCAAGAATCTGATTGGTTCTTTCCGTCTGCCCGTTAGTTTGGGGATGATAGGCAGAACTAAAGTTCAGATGGGTTCCCATGGTTTCGTGCAACTTCTGCCAGAACCTCGAGGTGAACTGTGTCCCTCGATCCGACACTATCTTCTTCGGCACTCCATGGTAACACACGATCTTTGACATGTACAATTCTGCCAATTTGGATCCGCTGTAGCTTTCTTTCACGGGGATGAAATGAGCTACCTTGGTGAGCCTGTCGATGATGACCCATATTGAATCATATCCTGATTGGGTCCTAGGCAATCCCACTATGAAATCCATACCGATTTCTTCACATTTCCATTCAGGCACTTTGAGTGATTGCAATAATACCGCGGGTCGTTGATGTTCTGCTTTCACCAACTATCATGTGTCACATAGGGCAACATGTTCCGCGACATCTCGCTTCATGCCATACCACCAATACCTACTCTTGAGGTCCTGGTACATCTTCGTACTCTCAGGATGAATGGAATAGTCAGAATCATGAGCCTCCTTCAAAATCAATTCATGGATCTTCTTTACTTCTGGCACACAGATTCTTTTCCCTTGCCACACCGTTCCCTGTTCATCCTCTCTGAAACCAGGGGCATTATTTTCCTTGATGAGTTGCCTGATTTCTTCTATCTTCTCGTCATTCTTTTGACCCTCGCGTATTTCTTGCTCTAGTGTGGAGTCCACTTCCATGACGATGGCTTCACCACTATTCACAAGGCATAGATTGAGCCTTATAACCTCGTCCTTCAATTCTGTAGGCATGTCCTTCAAGCTCAACTTATTGACCTGCACTTTCCGACTTAAAGCATCTGCCACGACGTTTGCTTTCCCAGAATGATAGTTGATGCCCACATCAAAGTCATTGATTAGCTCTAACCATCTCCTTTGTCAGAGGTTGAAATCTGGCTGTGTGAAAATGTACTTTAAACTCTTATGATCCGTATATATCTCTGCCCTCTTCCCCATCAAGTAGTGCCGCCAAATTTTCAACGCGTGTACCACTGCGGCTAGTTCTAGGTCATGTGTAGGATAGTTCTTCTCGTGCTTCCGGAGCTGTCGGGATGCATAATCCACGACATGCCCTTCTTGCATGAGAACACATCCCAACCCGTTTTCAGAGGCATCGCAGTACACCGTAAAGTTCTTCTGCATATCTGGCATAACTAGCACTGGGGCTGTTGTCAATCTTTTATTTAACTCCTGAAAACTCGTCTCGCACTGCGGCGTCCATGTGAATGTGATTCCCTTCTCCAACAGTTTGGTGAGGGGTCTCGAGATCTTAGAGAATCCCTCAATAAACCGTCGATAGTATCCAACCAATCCCAAGAAGCTTCGAACTTCCCCGACATTTTCAGGGGTCTTCCACTTCTGTATATCCTCGATTTTGGTGGGATCTACGGAGATTCCTCCCTCCGAGATTATATGTCCTAAGAAGGGAACTCTCTTCAGCCAAAACTCACACTTGCTCAACTTGGCATATAGTTTGTGTTCTCTCAGCTTCTGCAACACCAACCTTAGATGTTTCTCATGTTCCTCTTCATCCTTGGAGAAGACGAGAATGCCATCTATGAAAACCACCACAAATTTATCCAGATATTCCATGAATACCTTGTTCATGAGATACATGAAGTATGCCGGGGCATTGGTTAGCCTGAAAGGCATGACGGTGTATTCATACAGTCCGTACCGAGATACGAAAGCTGTCTTGGGAATATCGGTTTGCCTTATCTTAAGTTGGTGGTATCCCGACCTGAGATCAATTTTCGAGAACACACAAGATCCCCTCAACTGATCAAACAAGTCTTCAATGCGGGGTAATGGGTACTTGTTCTTGATGGTTACATCATTCAAGGCACGGTAGTCTACGCATAACCTTTGAGTTCCGTCCTTCTTGGGCACAAATATCACTGGAGCTCCCCATGGTGAGGAACTAGGACGAATATACCCCTTCTCCGTCAATTCTCTCAAATGATCCTTCAGTTCTCCTAGCTGCTTGGAGTCCATCCGATAAGGTCTCTTGTATATCGGGGCTGTTCCAGGCACTAGCTCAATTGTGAATTCCACTTCACGATCAGGAGGCATACCTGGCAACTCCTCCGGAAAAACATCTGGATATTCCCTGATGGTCCTGATCTCCTCCACTTTCACCTCAACTTGATTTAATTTAATGTCCCTCCTAGGCTCTTGTATTGTTATAAACTTTACTCTTGTGCTACTAGGGTGAGTTAGTTCCACCGTTCTGGTCGAACAATGGATGATTCCTTTATGTTTGGTCAACCAATCCATACCCAAGATAATATCTATCCCTTGTGAATCTATCACTATGAGGTTAGCGATAAATACTACCCCATTAATGTCTAGGTTCACTTTGGGACACACTTGTCTTGTCCTTATTTCTCCACCTGGAGAGTTTACTGCTAGCATATGGTTCATTTGTGTTGTTTCTAGGTCATGCTTCTTAACAAACCCTTGGGCAATGAACGAGTGGGTAGCACCAGAATCAAACAACATGGTTGCAATGTGTAAATTGGCAGGAAACTTACCAACTACCACGTCGGGTGCCTCTTGCGCCTCCTCCATGGTGACGTGGTTCACCCGCCCTCTCATTACATTCTGCTGTTGCGGCTGCGCGGGCTTCTTCTTTGGGCACTTATGGGGGTAGTGCCCCACTTCACCACAGTTGAAACATTGCACCCCAACCTTAGGTGCCTGGCCTTTGTTGTCTTGGGGTTGGTTTGGGGGTCCTTGCACTGCTGGTCGAGGTTGATATGTAGGGCGAGGCTGCTGTACGAACTGACGTTGTGGCTGTATTGGTGCTGCCGGAGGCCTGTAGTTCGGGTTGTACCCTCTTGGTGCTGAGTAGGGTACCACAGCACGGTTCGTCTGCCCTGCGGGTTGCTGCATAAGACGTGGGCGGGTGTTGCTCCCGGAGGCTTGGTGTGACCACCCGGCCTTCCTCTTGTTTTCATCTTCCAAGGCCTTCAGCTTCCTTTCTACCACAAATGCTCTGTCCACCATCTTTTGGAAGCTTTCATACTCGTTGGAGGACATTGCACACTGCATTTCTGCGGTAAGTCCTTCCACAAAACAATCCTGTTTCTGCTCGTCAGTCTCTATGTCCCGTGGGGCATAACGGGAGAGCTGAGTAAATTTAGTGAGGTATTCCCTCATAGTCATGTTTCCTTGCTGCAACCCCAAGAACTCCTTCCTCTTGTTTTTGAGTTCACCCCTTGGTATGTAATGGTTGCGGAAGCTACGCTTGAACTCTTCCCAAGTGATGTTCTCAGGGTCATGATGGGCGGCCACGTAAGCGGTCCACCAATCAGCAGCAGGTCCATGCAATTGATGAGAGGCAAACAGAACCCTCTCATACCCATGGCACTGTATGATCCTCATCTTGCTCTCAATGGTCTTTAGCCAGTCATTTGCCTCTAGAGGTTCAGCAGCACTTGCAAACTTCGGAGGTTGAGTTCCTAGAAACTCACTCAACCTTGGTTGGCGTGGTGCAGCTTGTGGAGGTGGAACTTGATGCAAGTTGGCCACCACTTGAGTCAGGTTCTGGATGAGCTGATTTTGATTTTCAAGCATTAGGTGGATGGGATCAACTCCCTCACGGCGCCCACCCCTGTCTTGGCTCCCAGAAAGATGAGGGTTGCAGGCCTCATCGTTGTTGTTAGCGGGGTTGGCAGCACGACCCTTTCCTCTTCCGGCCATCTAGCATGATCAACTAAATGTTAATTTAAAGCATTACGTATTATCTTACTACTTTCACTTGTTTTTACTTTGAAGTGTTGAGGCTTTGTTATACTTTCTGAGGGTTCATGTCTCACACAAAAATAAATACACTATTATTTCATGTGGGTTCACACACCAAAGCAAAACAATCTGAAGACGAGGTTGTGGACAATTGCTCATGGCTTCCACAACTCACGTCACACACCAAGCATTAACACACCATTAACTAAGGTAACGACTCGACTATTCGACATCTTGCTAACTAAGGGAAAGATTCTAAACTACTCGTATCCCTGAGCTGGCTCCTCGGGATCTTCCTCATTATTGCGGCTGCCTTCTGACTCTGCTTTGGGTGGGGAGGCTGCTGGTGGAGAAGTGCGACGACGCCTGATCGCCCAGCGATCTGGGGAGTTAGGAGTCCATGTATCATTCACGGTGACACACAGTTCATTCCCATCTCCTCTTTCTCTCGCCCTCAAGCAGGCTCGAAGCAATGCCTCGGTTTCCTTCAGGGTGTCCCGAACATCCTGAAGCTCCTGCTGACACTCCTGCAGTCGAGTGCTGAGCATAGCAGCATCCTCCAAGCACAAGTCCATGTGCTCATGGGAAGTCCCTTGCTGCACTGGCGGGTACATATACTCCGTTGTACCACTCTCGCGCTGGAGGACATACATGTACTCAGTTCTGTCCAGGTGTCGACGATAGATGTGACTCTGGCAGGTGATGGCCTCCTAGGTAACATCCTTCTCCGCATCGACCTGTGTCGCTCGACAAGCTGGAGAGCGGTGGATCTTGAGCAGCTTATTTTCGTGGATAATCCTCATCTCTGAACTCCATTCTTCCCTCTTCTCACGGATGGTCCTGGTGGAGCTATAGTGTATGATTAGCTTGCCCGTATTGCCGGCGGCTTGGAGCATACGTCGAAGACGGCGCAACAAGCCTCCTACTGCCAATCTGTAGGAAAGGTACGTCACCGGACGGCTCTACTCTCTTTGGGAAAGGGCAACTACGGGAACTCTCCCTCCTGTGGACTTGCGAGCGGTGCGAATCATGCGAACCATCTAAAACAGAAAGCATTTAAACTTAGGTTAGTTAAACTTTTAAACAAAAATCCTATTTTGAATGAAAGTTGGGGTAAGATGAAGAAAGTGGCTCCATTAAATAACACTTTTCAACACACACCTTGTAAAATAGTTTTTAAGAAAATAGGGCCCTTAAATACGTCCATTTCTACCTAGGTCCACGTTCCTACGGGCAACCTTGGCTCTGATACCACTTCTGTCACACCCGGTTTCTCCGAAGAACAACCGAGTGAATATCACATGTATGCCAGGATCATTTTCTCATACATGTGATGACAAATAGTGAAACATCATTTATTACAAGCCAGGTGTTGAATATAAATAAGTCTTACATAGCATATGTCTCGATGAACGATAATAAGTTCATAACAAGTAAATAAAATAGCAGCGGAATATTATTCTTGTGGGCTCCGTTACAGGTGTTGCCCGGGGGACTCCATGAACCTAGAAACCTTCTTCGGGTCCAAAGTATTGATCATTAAACACCACTTCATTATCTTGACCTGAGCAGCAATATAAACCAACAAATATGCAAGGTTGAGTACCGATGGTACTCAGCAAGTGTGGGAAAGTTATGTCATGCATGGCTAGAGCAAGGAGAGGTTGAACTCATGGTTAAATCACTACGCAATTAGTACCTATCACCTTAGCTTATTAAGCACCTACATTACTACACAGGTGAAATGGTCCCAATCTCCCATCCCATCATCATAATCAAATAACCATAACATCATTTTCAATGTTAAGCTCTCAGCTTAACATCCTTAACTTCCAAAACCATCACTCCTCTAATCATGAATAAGTCCAAGCCGCTCTTGACCGTGAGCACGACTGTCATAACAGTTTTGACTCTACAGAGTTTGCACCACTGTACCCACATGTAGTGATTTCATCCCCCGTTACCGGATGGACTAAAAGAACCTCCATTATGCCAGTGGCCACGAACCACATACACACTTCCCAGGTGTGTAGCCAGGAGATCACTACGAAGCCTTTACAAAGGGATTCCCGACGAGCGTGGGCCCATTGAGGTTTCACCCCTAACAGCATACAAGAGGCTCCAACCCCGCTGCAGTGGCCCCCTCTTGAGCCTTACGGTTCATATGGTAGTCCAGCTGACACCTATTCCCTGCACCATCCAACACACCCATACTACGCCGGGGATACACCTAATTAATTGGCCAAGCTGCCCCATCTCAGCATGTGGTTGGCACGGTAAACCCAGGTTACATGCTCCATGAACCAGTCCTTAGGATCCAGGCAAGTACTAAACACAAACCCGAGTCTCGTGCACCCAGCACCAACCCAAACATCCAACTTGCCATGATCCCTACCTCTACATAACTCATAATATCTCATTCAAGAGTATGGTAAAATAAACTGATGATCTCAAATCCCAAATATCCCATTCTAAGCATGGCTAAGCATATGCATAATAATAAATGACATGATAAAATGAATCCCAACCCAAGATACAAGGAAACAAGGTAATGCAATTCTAGGGAAACATCCTAGCATGGGTTTCATATTTTCAATTGACAATGCAAATAATTCTATCTACACATCTTAGTATAGGAACAAAGTGGTCAAGGACACTTGCCTTCTTCCTGCTTCTCTGGGAATGGGTAGTCCTTATCTTGGAAAGGAAGAACTTGCTCTGGAGCAGGTTCTACTCATACCATCACACATAGCAAAAGAAAACAACAATCCATAAGACATAGTTCACACTTCAACTTCATACAAGCCACACATTCACATTTATGAAAGCCATTCACATTTCTATGTGTTGTGGTTACTCTATGTGTGTTGATTTTGGCTTACATGCACTTTTAAACATGTGCATATGATTTCTACTTTTGTATTCATATTTATGTTTGCATACTATATATGAGTTTCCAATTTAAATAAATTCCTTATATTCAATTGATACACCTTTTAGCTATCAAGTGTGCATGGAGGGTATTTTCCTACTCCAAATGTGTCTTCAGACCTTCTACCAACACTAAACCGAATTCTTTGGATTTTGGAAACTTCATTTATCATTTTCTAGTTATTCATACCTAGCTTGCTATATTTTCAGATTTATTTCCTATGCCTAAATGTGAACTTTATTATAAAAATAGTAAGACACCTCATCTAAACAGAATAGGTTTTGGGTCTAAAATATTAAAAAAATATTTTTGAACTTCTTCTCTGATGTGAACTATTTTACATTTATTTTACTAATTTTCAGAATTATTCTCTACTTAAAAATGTGTCCCTATAACTAATAAATGTGAATAATCAATTAGACAGATTCATTTCAGCCAAAAATCTATTTTTATCTCACTCCAAAGTTTTCCAAGTACTAGGAAAGTTTTTAATTTGAATTTACAATGTGTTTGTCCCATCTTTTAAATTTTAAATACTAAACACATATTTAAATTCCTAAATTTAATATCACATAGGGTTAAAAAGGTAAACTCACCCCACTACAGGTTCTATTATATTATTTTAAAAATTTCCAGGGGTCTAACTACACATAACAGAGGGGTTTTCCAAATTTTTATTAAGTCCAGGAGCTAAAACTGATTTTTAAATGAATTTACATGATTTTCTGAAGTTCCAGGGGCTAGATCAGAAGTTTCCGCGGCTAGCTCGTATTTTCCGAGAACCCCAGGGGTAGCGCGTAAGAATTCCAGCCTTTATAACGCGGGGCTGACGTGGACCGTCCGATTTAAAACAGACGGCTGAGATTATAACGTCGAACCGGTACGCGGGGATTTAAATTCTACCGTGCGATTTAAAATAGACGGCGCACAAGCGGCCACGTCGCTCTAATCGAGCGCGGGTGGCGCTGCCCGGCGGCGCACGGCGGCGGGAGGCGGCGATCTCGCCGGAGAGTTTCGGATCTTCGTCAATTCTTCCTAGAACTATGATTTTATGGCATAGATCGGTAGAGGGGAGGTCGGGGATCTCACCTCGGGGGTTTTCTTGAGCTCGGAGGTCCTGGAAAGTGGTCGGCGACGAGGTCCGAGGTGAATTCACGGCGAGGCTCGTCGGCGCTGTGTTTGAAGCGCAAACTACCGAGTTTTCTGCACCTGCGCGGTTCCCCGGAGGCGGTGGATCAAGATCAGCGCGTTAGATGAGAAATCCTGAGCGAAGATCGAGCGAAATTGGCCGGAGAAACTCGGGTTCTCACCGGGAAGAAAAACAGCCGATCGCGGGTGAAAATCGGGAAGATGCCGGTGTTTATATAGCCGGGGGAGGGCGGCGTTCGGTTGTGATCGATTTTGCGTTGTCCAGGAACGAAATTAATCCGGGGCGGTTTTGATTCGGAGGTGAGAAGAGTCCGGCCGGCCGAGCGCGCGCGAGGAGGAAGAAGGGTTGGCGGGCCCCGCGTGTCAGTGGGAAAAAGGGGAGGGCGCGCGGCTGCGGGCTGGCGCGGGAATAAATGGGCCGGCTGGTGGGTTTCGGCCCACTGGCCGGGGGGTTTATTTTTTTCCTTTTCTTTTTCTTTTTCATTTCTGTTTTGAGTTTAATTTGAATTCCAGTTTGAATTTGAATTTTTGCAACACATGCAATACGTCCAAAATTTTTTAAATTCCCCTCTTAACAGGATTTTGGGGTGTTACAGAACCATACCGTGTCCGAAAGGCTGTCTTAGGGATATCGGAGGGCTTAATCTTCAGCTGGAAGTATCCCGACCAAAGATCAATCTTGGAGAATACTCGGGCTCCTTTCATTTGATCGAACAGGTCCTCTATACGGGGCAGAGGGTATTTATTCTTGATTGTCACCTCGTTGAGAGACCTGTAGTCCACGCACATTCTTTGGGTTCCATCCTTCTTGTCCACGAAGAGTACCGGAGCTCCCCATGGTGACGAGCTTGGACGGATAAAACCCTTCTCCAACTGTTCTTGAATTTGCTTCTTGAGTTCAACTAGCTCGTTGACGGGCATCCTATATGGTCTCTTAGCTATAGGTGCAGTTCCGGGTACCAAATCTATGGCAAACTCGATGTCCCGATCAGGTGGCATTCCTGGAAGCTCTTTCGGGAACACGTCCAAAAATTCCTGAGCCACTGGAATGCTGTCCAATGTTGTTCCTTCGACGTGGTTCAAATTTGCCCGTTCGGTTGTTTGCTGGTCTGACTCAAACTCGACACGAATACCGTATTCGTTTGTCAACTGCACGCTCCTTTCAGCACATTGGATTACTCCATTGTGCTTGCTTAACCAATCCATTCCGAGTATGATGTCAATCCCGTGGGAGTCCAAGACAATAAGGTTGGCAAGGAAGTCTACCCCCCTTATTTTAAGGCTTACTTTAGGGCATACTATATTAGTCCTCATTTCTCCTCCGGGAGAATTAACTAACATAGCACATTCTAAGTGGGATATGGGTAGATGATGTTTGGCAACATATTTGGATGATATAAAGGAATGCGATGCTCCGGAATCAAATAAAATGGTGGCTGGGCTGGAGTTGGCAACGAACATACCAATTGCGACGTCCTCAGCCTGTTGTGCTTCCTCAGCAGTGACATGGTTTACGTGGCCACGAGCATAGTTCTGCGGTCCATGTTTCCCTTGGTTGTCCCCTCTGTTTGGTTGCTGGTTCTGCTTGGGCACGTTACCTTGCTGTCCAGGGCCTCTCCTTGGGCACTGGTTAGCGAAGTGGCCTACTTCCCCGCATGCAAAGCATGCCCTGTTGCCTACGGCAGCAGGTACGTTGGGGCGGGGCTTTTGAACAGGAGCACCATCGTTAGGTCGGGGCGCTGGAGGCATGGGCACACGAGGTGCCGATGCAACGAATTGTTGCTGTGGTGGCTGACTAGGGCGGTACGCAGGAGTGGTCGATCCATACTGCGGGGCAGGGGGCATGTACCTAGGTCGTACGTTGCTCCCTTGGGGCTGGTATGGCATCTTCCTCTTGCACTCTCGCTCGATCTCTCGGATCTTGTTTTCAACCACAATAGCCTTTTCAACCAGCTTCTAGAAGCTTACGTAGTCATTGTTGAGGAGCTGAACCTGGATCTCATTGTTCAACCCTCTCATGAACAGGTACTACTTCCTCTTGTCTGAGTTGACATCTTCGGGGGCGTACCGGGACAGTTGTATGAACTTGTTGAGATACTCGTTCACACTCTTCTGTCCTTGGCGGAGACCTTGAAACTCCTGCCTCTTGAGCATCATTACACCAGCAGGGATGTAGTGAGAGCGGAAACTTTCCTTGAACTCAGTCCAAGTGATTGTCTCCGGGTTGGCATGGGCGTTGCTCAAGGCATCCCACCAGTCAGCAGCGGCTCCCGTAAGTTGGTGCGATGCGAAGAGAACCTTCTCTCGGTCATTGCACTGAACAATGGCGAGCTTCTTCTCCATGGATTTCAACCAATCATCGGCCTCCATTGGATCACTTGCTTGAGCAAAGGTGGGTGGTCGAGTCCTCATGAACTCTCCCAACCTGTTATGAGCCGGCGGTGGTGGTGGCGGTGGTGCCGGAACTGGGTTTTGGTTGGCCTGCAACTGACCCAAAGTTTGGATCATGGTTTGCATAAGCTGGTTTTGCATGGCCATCAACCTTTCCAGATGGTTTTCACCAGCTCCGGGGTTAGCAGGAACTTCCTCGTGGTCATCCTCCTGGACGTTCCTTCGGCTGGCGTTTCCTCTCACCATCTGTGAGAGAGAACGAAATAGAATAGAAGGTTAGAAGGTTAGGTAGGTCCCTTCAACTATATGCATCAAGGTGAGTTAGACTATATATATTAGCCCATATGAGGATGTGATCAAGTGCCGAAGCATTTCACACCTCTTTCTTCTTAAGTATGGATATGGACAACGTTTTTGAGACGTCCCACAACTCATACTAAGCACACAATCACAAATAATCATCACAAGGGCACACACAACTCCTATTCAAGGATGGTTTCCTATGTCAAGTTGGTTTCAAGGCCAATCTAAGCTATTCACCCTAGGATGCTTCCTTTGGTCAGCGTGGCTTAGCTACCTGTGACTTCTATTTATGGGTGTAACTTGCTGTTAACCCGTGGCTCTAATATCAATCTAAGGTTTCTATCTAGGCGTGTAACCTACTGTCAACCCGTGGCTCTGATACCAATCTGTGACGCCCTCAATTCTGTGGGAAAACCACGGAACCAAGAACTAATGCATATTTGTGCCCAGGATGTTCATCACACATATACATATATTCCACAAACTGAATTTAGAATATATATAACCACGAATAACAAAGTTTATTACAACGTCTCATGAGTCTTGGACTCATTCTTACAGCGGAGGTCTTATTTCTATGCAGCGGAAGTCTTTATTTTAATGCGGAAGCAAAAACTAATGCGGAGGCAAATCTAAGCAGTAGTGGCTCCATCTCTACTCCCTCCACAGGCAAGGTTGAGACCAGATGACACGCCTTATTGCTCCACTTGATCTTCATAGTAGGCTTCTCCTGCTGCTGATGATGAAGTAATAATGCAAGTTTGAGTACAATGATGTACTCAGCAAGTGCGGGAAAACACATGATATGCAGCTCATAAACAAGGTAGGTATAAAAGGCTTATTTGCAGAAAAGCAGATTTGTAAAACCATGATAAAACAGCAACTTAACTTTAGATGTAATCCCAGCATGTATTAAATTACCAACATACCTCCATCACTTCCCGTGTTCCATCCAAACATTAACCAATCCTTTATTCATACTCACGAATACCTCCTCGTATTCGCTACCATCTGACCTCGTAAAACAACCTCGTCTCACGCCGAGACCAATCTCATGTCATGTCCCAACAGTCATGCAACCATCTCATCACCCAGACTCAACAGTCCCAAACCAAACCATAACCAAACCAATAATCATAACCAAGAACCTTCCCAATAACCATCAGTAACCATCCCAACTAATCATGGCAGTTTAGCCAGGTGCTCGTGACCGTAAGCTCGGCTATCATGATAGTTTTAGACTCTGCAGAGTTTGCACCTCTTTACCCACAAGTTTGTGATTTTGTCACCCGTCGGCGACTGCAGAACCTCCATTTTACCAGTACACAACCGTCGGTGTATGGTCAAGAGATCACAAAAATAGCCTTTACAAAGGGGTTACTAGATGTATGGACTCACTAAGGTTTCACCGGCAGGCTAGAATCTCCAATTCTCCCACCCACGGGCCCCCTCTTGTGCCATGAAGTTCCCAGGGCAGTCCTCACTCGACTCCCATTCCCCGCGCCTTCCACAGTCCATAACACTCTAGCAACTTACCTAATTACTCAGCTAAGCCGCACCCATACTTGGCCTTGTGGTGGCACTGTTATCCTGGCATGTGCATGCATGAACCGGTCCTTAGATCTACGGCAAGTAAAACCACCATCTCATGCTACCTCATTCACAAACCCAGGCTTGCCTAGATCTCCCTCCGATCCATGTTCATTAACATCATCAGTTTCTCATTATCATTACGAGTGCAGTTAGCTAGACACATCTATCTCGCTTCCCAATCCCATAGACTCAGCGAAGCATAAAGAAAAAACCATACCCGACTCATAAACTTCCCAGGCGACAAGGGTGGTTTAACCAATACTAGTAAACTCCTATAAAAAGGGTTTCCCATCATGTTTGACTCAGCACACACACCTTTTTGCAAAACAAAACAGTTTTATCCAAAATATAGGATCAATATGGTCAAGGAGCACTTGCCTTGTTCTTGCGGTTCTGGTTGTTCTTGATTCTCAAAACCTTGTTGCTGTAGCTCGTCGTAGACAACTCCCTGAGCTTGTCCTGCTATGTAGGGTCACGTGCATACAGGATTCACGGCAATCAATATTTATGCACAAACCTTAAACTAGATGCGATGATGCATATGCATGCTATCTCATGATTAGTTTTATTAGATTGATCTGTACGTGTTCTTGCATGGCCTTGTATGGACAAAGGTGTTTGGATCAAAGGTGGACGTGGCGATGATCTTGTCATAGATCAAACTGATCATCAAGTGATCTGCCCACGAGAAGGCTTCTGTTCGAAAGGAATTGTAGAACAGATGCAAAGAGATGAACACAATGATATTGAAGTCCTACCTCATGTTCTTCTTGACTTCGAGGTCCTCCTCAGACCGCTCGGTTCTTCTCCGATGATCTCCCTTGTTGCGCTTCAGCGATGGTTTGCTCGGCGAGTTAGGGCTAGGGCTCTAAGTCGTCGGCTCAGGAGTCGAAAGAGAAGTTTGTGGTTTCGGCCAGAGGTTTTGGGTTTTATTTATAATCGGGAAGAGAAGAGTCCTAATCTGATTGTATCCCGAATAAGAGTCTTATTCAGATCTTTGTTGGATCCTAACATCTTATATTTAGTAACATCATGGAATTTAGATCGGTTTCTATTGCGTACCGGAATCTTTACGCGTAAAACCCGCTCCAGAACTCGTTACCTCCGTGATGATGAGCTCCGGAAGCTCCACATGTCCTCCGGGGCCTGGTATCTCCTCTTCCGCAGAGACGAGCTCCGGTTGTGCCGCGTGTCACGAGCGAGACCTCCCCCTTCTTTGGAGGTGAGCTCCGCGCACGCCACGTGTTGGCGCCGGTCTTCCCTCTCTTCCTTCCTCAGGAACATGCCCCGAGGTCGACACGTGTCCAGCAACGACAGACCTCCCGGAGATAAGCTCCGGTGGCGACACGTGTTCGATAGATCCGGACTTCTCTGAGATGAGCTCTGAGATCGACACGTACCCCGCGCGACTGGTCCTCTGATTTTCGCGAGGACTAGATCCGAGGATGACACGTGTCTTGCGGAAATGCCTTTGCTTCCTCTGCAGAGGCTAGCTCTGTGGGCAACACGTGTCCCACAGGATCGGACCTCTCCCTTTTGTGGCGACGAGCCCCGAACCTGCCACGTAGCTCTTTCAGCGGCGGACTTCTCCCCATCTCGCAGGGACGAGCTCCGAACATGCCACATGGCCAGCGTCCGTGGTAAGTTGTTTTCGTTGCTCTCGGAGGGCTTTATTGGCTATTCTTTTGATAATTCTCTCTGTTCCTATTTTTCATTAGAATGTTTCCTCTTCATAGAACATGAACATATGCTGATACCCGAGGCGAGGGTGTCACACGCGGGGAGACCCCATGGTGATCTCTGGGGGAAGAACGGCTTCGGCCCTGTACACCATGAAGGAGGGTGTCTCCCTGGTGGTCCGGCTCTGGGATGTCCGGCTAGCCCACAGTGCGATTGGAAGCTCGTCCGCCCACTTGGCGCCATGTTTCTTCAAGCTGGCATAGGTGCGAGTCTTGAGGCCCCGAAGGATTTCGGCGTTGGCCCTCTCGACTTGCCCGTTGCTCTTTGGATGAGAAACAGAGGCGTAGCACACCTGGATGCCAAGGTCTTCGCAGTAGTCTTGGAACGCTGCGCTGGTGAACTGGGTCCCGTTGTCGGTGATGATTCTAATCGGGACCCCGAACCTGCAGACGATCGACTTGATGAACTTGACTGCAGATTGCTTGTTGATGGTGATGACGGGTGTAGCTTCCGGCCACTTGGTGAACTTGTCGATGGCGACGTAGAGGTACCGGAATCCCTTGACGGCTTTGGGGGATGGCCCCAGGATGTCCAACCCCCATACCGCGAACGGCCACGAGGGCGGGATCATCTGCAGCGTCTGAGCCGGTGTGTGGATCTGCTTGGCATGAAACTGGCACGCCTTGCATCTCTTGACCAGCTTGACGGCATCCTGGAGTGCTGTTGGCCAGTAGAAGCCACGCCGGAAGGCTTTACCGACGAGCATGCGAGAGGAAGCGTGATTCCCGCACTCGCCTCCATGGATCTCAGCGAGCAAGTCGCAGCCTTCTTCCTGGGTTATGGACCGCAATAGGACGTGGCTGGCGCCACGCCGGTAGAGATCCCCTTCTACCAGCGCGTATCTTTTAGCCATGTGCACGATCCGTCCAGCGGATGCACGTTCATCAGGAAGGATGCTGTCTTTCAAGTAGTCCTGGATCTCCGTGATCCATGCATCGGGTCTGGCTTGAGCTTCTGGATCTTGAGTGCTGGGTAGCACGGAGTCCCCAGTGACGCTTACAATCCTTGGTGGCATCAATGGTTGCAGGGCCGCCGGGACCGCCAGCTTCAAGATGCTGGTCCTGCCCCCTTCGCCTAGCTCGGCAGGCCGGGCTGTGGGTCGCGGCAACGTCCTCTCGAAGGCACCTTCGGGCACAGGGGCTCTGGTAGAGGCCTTCATTGAGAGGTCTTCGGCCACGACGTTGTCGGTGCGTGGTACATGGCGCAGGTCCAAGGCATCAAAGTCCTTCTCCAGCATCTGGACGTGGAGGAGATAGGCAGCCAGTTGCGGGTCGTTGCAGGAGCGTTCACCCTTGACTTTCTTGATGATGAGCTGGGAGTCACCCTTGACCAGTAACTGGCAGACGCTGAGGGACAGCGCCATCTTTAGGCCGAAGATGAGAGCTTCATATTCGGCCATGTTGTTGGTTGCCTTGAAATTGAGACGCACCACATACCGGAGCTGCTCCGCCGATGGCATGAGAAGCAGTAGGCCGGCACCGGCCCCCTGCTTTCACGAGGAGCCGTCGAAGAAGAGCGTCCACTAGGGCTCGGTGAAGGCCGGAGCTCAGGGCTCCGGTTCACCATCTTCGAGGCCCCCTGGGTTGGTTGCCGATGGCGTCCACTCGACCACGAAGTCAGCCAGTGCTTGGCTCTTGACCGCATGTCGAGGTAGGAAGTCCAGCTCGAACTACGCCAGCTCCATTGCCCACTTGGCGACGTTGCCGGTCGCGTTGGGGCTGTGAAGGATGGTCTTCAGTGGGTAGGAGATGACCACCGAGATCTGGTGGGCTTGGAAGTAGTGTCGGAGCTTCTTGGACGCCACGAGCACTGCATACAACAGCTTATGGACCTCTAGGTACCTTGTCTTGGCGTCGTGGAGGACTTCGCTGATGTAGTAGACTGACCTCTGGATGGTCTGGACCCTCCCCCCGGGGCCTGATATGTCTTCCTCCATTGGCTTAGGCCGACAGGAGGTAAACGGGTCTGGGGGAGCCTCCGGGAGCTGGGACCCGGGGGCTTCTAGGCCGTCTTGGACCTTCGAGAGGTCTCTTCGGACCTTCGGGAGGTCATTGGACCTCCAGGAGGTCCCGTTGGACTTCCGGGAGGTTGTCTTGGACCTCCGGGAGGTTATCTTGGAGCTTCGGGGGGTCGTCTTGAGCCTCCGGGAGGTCTTCTTAGACCTACGGGAGGTCTTCTTGGACCTATGGGACCTCCTGATTCTTGTCTTCTGCTGCTGGAGCAGGTCATGGTGATGAGGGGTCCAGCCGCTCTGCGACGAGGACCATGCTCACCACCTCTGTTGTCGCCGTGATGTAGAGCAGCAGGTGCTCTCCGGGCTCAGGGGCTACCATGATAGGTAGGGTCGTCAGGAGCTGCTTCAACTCCTGGAATGCTTCTTCTGCTTCGTCGGTCCAACCAAATGGACCGGATTTCCGCAGGAGCTTGAAGAAGGGAAGAGGCCGCTCCGCTAGCCTCGGTATGAACCAACTCAGCGCAGCCAGGCATCCCGTAAGCTTCTGGACGTCCTTGATGCGGGTTGGGGGCCGCATCAGATCGCTGGCCTTAATCTTCTTTGGGTTGGCTTCAATCCCTCGGTGTGAGACCAGGAATCCTAGGAGCTTCCCAGAGGATACGCCGAACACACACTTGTCTGGGTTCAACTTGGTGCGTGTGGAGCGCAGCTTGTCAAAGACTAGAGCTAGGTTATCTAACAAGGATGAGATCTGTCTGACTTTGACAACGATGTCATCGGCATACACCTCAACTAAGTCTCTTATTAGCTCTCAAAGGTTTTGTGCATAGGACGTACAAACGTGGGGAGAGCATTCTTTAGACCATAAGGCATGGAGACATAACAATACAGGCCATCTACGGTGATAAAAAGCAGTATGTTCTTCATCTTCTATAGGCATAGGGATTTGGTGAAAGACTGAGTAGGCATCTAGGAAGCATAGCATATCACAGCCTGATGTAGAGTCTACTATTTGATATATTCTAGAGAGAGGGAATGGATCTTTGGGACATGCCTTATTGAGACTGGTGTAGTCGATGCACATCTGGAGCTTCCCACCGGCCTTCGGGACGATGACTGGGTTTGCCAACCACCGGGGCTGGTGGACCTCCCGTATGAAACCGGCATCCAGCAGCTTCTTGATTTCTTCATGGATGAAGTTCTGCCGCTCGATGGACTGATTCTGAGGCTTCTGCTGGATTGGCCGGGCGTCGGGGAAGATCTTCAGATGGTGCTTGATCACCTCCCTAGGGATCCCCGGCATCTGCGATGGTTGCCATGCAAACACGTCGACGTTGTGCCGGAGGAAGGTGATGAGCGTGCCTTCCTATTTGCTGTCCAGACCCCCGGCAATCCGGGTGGTCTGGGCAGCTTCGGCGCCGACTCAGGGGGACGTCGTCCTCGACGTGGGGTTGCACTCGGGGTGCAGAGGTTGAGGCACGGTGGTGTGCACTCGGGTGGAGCTGGCCCGGTTCTGCACCGCCAGGGGCTGGTGCTCGGGCTGCTGCAAGTGCTTGGAGCTTCTCCAAGGCTGACATTGCAGCAGTGTGGTCTCCACAGATCTTGAGAACACCTGTTGGTGTAGACATCTTCAAGACGAGGTAGCCGTAGTGGGCTACCGCCATGAACCGGTACAGTGCTGGCCTGCCGATGATGGCGTTGAAGGGGAGGTCGACCTCCGCCACGTCGAACAGAATGTACTCTGTTTGGTAGTTGTCCGGTGCCCCGAAGGTCACCAGTAGGCTGATGTTACCATAGGGGATGACTTGTCCCGGCCCTACCCCTGAGAACGGACTCGAGGGGGCGAGCTTGGCCATCGGGATCTGCAGCTTCTGGAAGGCTGCACGACTGATGAGGTTGAGACCGGCCCCGCCATCCACCAGGACGTGATACATCTTCACGTTGGAGATGGTGGGAGCTACCAAGAGCGGTAGCTGTCCGGCCCCAGCCATGTTCTTGGAGCAGTCGGTGGCGTCGAAGGTGATGGGGGTCCCTACCCACTTGAGGTGCGGTGTTGCGCACGGGGTAGGGGCCACCGATGCCACTGCTCGGCGCAGGGTCTTGACTGCGCTCCGGGACGAGGGGTCCGAGGACCCTCCATAGATGAAGTGGAGCGTCTTCCGGCACTCGTCGTCACTGGAGGTGGAGCCCTCTCGGTGATGGACCGTCTTCAGGGCGCGCTGGGGCTCCTGGAACCCCTTCTCTTGGTCGACGTTGTCCCGGCGGTCAACCTTCTGTTTGCCCTCCCTCTGGCGGAAGGGAGGAGCATCTGCACACGGCCGCCTCCCCTCACGGAGGTGCTCTGCGAGCTTCTGGATCTCCCGACACTCACCAGCTGTGTGGCTTCTGGTGTTGTGCACGGGGCACGGCTCACTTTGGTCACCGCCAGGGGCTGGTGACTGTCGTGGTCTCTTGTCGGGGCGTGGCCCCCGAGCTCCGGTGGGCGCTGCAGCAGCAGCAACGGGAGATCCGGTCGGCAGCTTGATCTTCCCGCCGCCCTTCTTGATCTTCTTGCTGCTCCCATGGGGAGTAGCGCTAGGTCCGGGCTGTCCTCCAGCTTCGGAGGCTGGCTGTGAGTGCCAGTTGCGCCCTTCTGCTGCTCTGGCGCACTTGTCTGCCAGGCTGAAGAGCTTCGAGACATCGCGCACCTCTCTGGTGGCGAGCTTCTCGAGCATCTTCTTGTCTCTTACACCCTACCGGAACGCCACCACCACTGAAGCATTCTGGATATGGGGGATGGTGTTCCATACCTGGGAGAACCGCTGGATGAAGGAGCGCAACGACTCTCCAGGTTGCTGTCGGATGGTGTGGAGGTCGAGCTCCGTGTCGGGACGGGTGTAGGAGCTGCCGAAGTTTGCAGTAAACTTTCGGCAGAGCTCTCCCCAGGAGGTTATGGAACCCTGGGGGAGGTTCATGAGCCAAGACCGGGCTGGGCCGGTCAAGGCGACGGGGAAGTAGTTGGCCATGACGGCCTCATCCCCTCCTGCAACAAGGATGGCGGTGGAGTAGATCTGGAGGAACTCTGCCGGGTTGATGTTGCCATCGTACTTCTCTGGCAGATGTGGCCGGAACTTGCACGGCCACTTTGCGAAGCGAAGGTGTGGCGCCAGGGCCGCACACCCCGCTCCTGTTGCTGCAGGTGTTGGTGCTGCGAATGCTTGGTCCGCTGTTGGCACGGTGTACCCAGACATGGGAAAAGGTGCGCCATAAACCGGGGGCACCATTTGCAGGGCATATGGATGGGGCATATGCTGCGTGGCGTACGCCTGGGGGAGAGATCGCGTGGTGAACGTCTGCGGCCCAGGCTGGGTCGAGGCGGTCGACATGCTATCACCGACCTCGTGATTGCGACGCCTTTCTCGTCGTCGCTCGATGGACATGCGGGCATCTTCGCCTAGGTGACGTCGCTCCAGCTCCGACCTCAGGTCCACCGATGGGAGCCTGGTGGAGCGGCAGTTTGCCGTTGGCCCATCAACCGTTGGCGTGCGCGACAGCGACACATCCGGTTGACTGGGGCATCGTCCCCGCCGGAGTGGAGGGTTGACGGCGGCGACGATGAGACGGTCGACGTCTCGAATCCACTGCTGGGTCGCCGCCTGAGGCGCGTCCCCAGCAGGTGGGTTGTGTAGAAGCACTCGTGCTGCAGCTAGTGTACTCCCATGGGTGACACTCGGTGCTGCAGCAGATCTTGGGCTTGCTGGAGTCCGCATTACCGGAGTCGGCTGCTGGCTTCCAGCTTTTCCCGACACAGTCCGTCCTGAGTGCGTCGAGACATGGGCTTCACTAGTCATCGTTCGTCGGGAACGAGGGCGAGGAGTGCTTGCCGCTGAAGGAAGCTTCGTCATCTTCGTCGGCTTAAGCTCGTCGCGAGAGGGAAAAACCCCCTTCCTGGTGCGCCAAATGTCGAAGCCTCTGCGATCGACACTTCCCCCGGGCCTGCTCTGGGCAGCCGCGGAGGTTCTTTTTCAGAGGGGCTAGTCCTCTCGGAGAGTCTACGCGCGATGGACGAAGGAAGAAGATGATTGACACGGTGGTTTTTACGTGGTTCGGGCCACCAGAGCGTAATACCCTATGTCCACGGTGAGCAGAGGTGCGCTGTGTATTGCTTGAGGCTTAGAACCTGGGTTCTAAGCTCGGGGATTGTCGGTACCCTCAATACGGGGTACCCCCGCTGTCGAAGTGTGTGGTCGACACTTCCCCCGGACCTGCTCTGGGCAGCCCGCGGAGGTTCTTTTTCAGAGGGGCTAGTCGCTTACGGAGAGCTTAAGCGTTAGGGACGAGTGAGGGAGAAGCTTGACACAGCGAGTTTTACGTGGTTCAAGCCGCCGGATCATAAAACCCTACGTCCACGGTGAGCAGAGGTGCTCGCTGCATTGCTTGTTGCTCAGAACCGGAGTCCTGAGCTTGAGGGTGAGTAATGCCTAGGATGCGAGTTCAAAGAGTTCGAACCCCTGCTAACGTCGCCTACCCGAGCCTTTTATAGTCCAAGACTCGAGTGGCTTACAAGGTGGGCCCGGGACCTGACAGGTGGTCCTGGGGAGATTGCCTGCCGTCTACCGTATCTGCAGTTATGCCGGTAGTTGTCTCTGGCGAAGGGTTCCGAGTCTTTGTTCTGCCGCTCTACCCATGCCGCAAGCTAGTCGTAGTGGTTGATGACGGCAGGGGCGGCAGGGGATGTCTTGTCGTTGTGTTTATTGGCGGACAGGCTCTGACACGGCACGCCAGTCTGTGATGTGACTGGGCGCAACGGCACCTGACAGAGGCGTGCTCCATGTCCCCGCGTCTTGGAAAGGCACGGGCCTTGAATACCATGTACGGGCCAGGTATGGCGCGTCTTTACGCCCGCTGCCTACCGTTCAGGGGCAGGCAGTGTCGTCCTGCAGGCCACGTGGCGGGCCTGGAGCTCTCCTCTGAGGAGAGGGAGGTCCGGCCCCGCGGGACACGTGGAGCCTTCGGAGCTCCCCCCGCGGAGGGGGGAGGTCCGGCTTCTGCTAGCCACGTGGCGGGCACGGAGCTCTCCTCTGAGGAGAGGTAGGTCCGGCCCCGCGGGACACGTGGAGCCTTCGGAGCACTCCCGGCGGAAGGGGGGAGGTATGGCTCAGCTGGCCACGTGGCAAGTCCGGAGCTCTCCTCTGAGGAGAGGGAGGACCGGCCCCGCTAGCCACGTGGCGCCTTCGGAGCTCTCCCTGCGGAGAAGGGCGAGGTCCTTAGGCATTTTCCCCTGTGCGCGGGGGTACCCTGTATCGAGGGTACCTACAGTGGCCCCCGGGCCCATCTCGGGGGAGATAGCGAGCCCGAGGTGGGGCCTCCGTCTATTCCGTTCTGCGCATTTTCTCTAAGCCCCGCATTGACCGTTGCCGGAGCACGAACAGTCGCGGGATCATGGGAGGGTGCGCCCACTTGATGGTTGCTTTTACTGCGGCGGTTCCCAAGGCTACCACTTCTGCATGTTGCGGCGCTTTCTTCGGGAACCGCCGAAGTGCCTTGCCGGCTCGTCTCCTTGGAAGTCTGAATTCTTGACCCACCGCTTCAGATGGACGGCTTGGGTCCACCTGTCATCGGCACTCGGTCTTGGAGCCGAAGCGGTTGCCCATGCGGTGTATTTGAAGAGTTTCGAATCACTTCGAATCGCACCTGGGAAGTTTTAAAAGGGGATCTTACCCGCATCGCGGCTTCCCTTCGCACTTCCCAGAGCTTGCACTTTCCTTGAACTCTTGCGCCTTTGTCTTCCCTGTCCTTGAGCGCTCCCCTGCCATGGCTTCCAACCTGCTCCCGTCACGTCTCGTTCGTTCGGCCAAGCTTGGGCCAGTGCGCCGGCTGTTGGGCTGGCACATGGAGGAGTAGAAATGCCAGCTCCGCCGGGGTTCTCTCCCCCTGCTCCTGGAAAAGAGGGAGATGGTCTTTTTCACTGCCTATGCCATGGCGAGGTTCGTCCCACAAATTTCTTCCTTCTTCGTCACATTGATGGAGACGTATGGCCTCCAACTCCACCACCTTTCCCCCAACTCCTTCGCGATGGCCGCCATCTTCGTCCACTTCTGCGAGATGTTTGTGGGGGTGCACGCTTCAGTGATGCTCTTCCGCTACTTCTTCGTGTTGCGGATCACCAGGCGTGGCTCGAAGACCCAGATGGGGGCGTACTATTTCCAGCATCGCTGCAAGGACCCAAAGGTCTCTGGGTACCTTCTACCTTTCAGTGCGTCAAGGTGGGAAAGCTGGAGGGAGAACTGGGTGATCGTGCAGACCGACGAGCACGACCACCTGCAGCTCCCAACTACTGGCCCAACTACCGAGCGTCGCTTCTGGGAGGAGGTCCCAGAGCTGGAGCGGGAGTACGCACCGGTCTTGGAAAGGATCCGGTTCTTGGCCAACGAGGGGCTAACGTCCCTGATGGTGCTTATGGATTTCTTGTCGCGCCGTTGCAGCAGCGCAACCGCCCGGCGTGGTACTACACTTGTGAGCAGGACTGCACCAGGTTGGAGCGAGGTCTCGGCTCCGATCCTTCCGACGAGGAGCTGTACGAGATGGTGGGCAAGGTGAGCGGCGACTACGTCCCCAGTGGCGACCCCGACTTCCTGGCCTCTGCCACTCCCCTCTTCTTAGAACCGCAGAGGAGGTCAGAGTTATTGCGGAAGATGCCGAACCTCGACGACATCGGGATCGCCGTTCGTCAGGTTGGGGATACCCTCCGGGGCATCTCGATCCCTGGGACCGAGCGCTCCAGATCGGAGCACGAGGCGTCTGTCGTCGCCCAACCCGCCCCGAGGGCCAGCGGAACTCAAGCCGCCGACAAGGGGAAAGGGAAGGAGCCGGCCCCCAGGCAGCCAGAGAAGAAACGTGCCCGGTCTCCTCCGAGGGCATCGCTTGCACCGAGTCAGGGGGCCGGGACACCCTTGCGTCCGTCTCCCGGAGGCGCTGGTCCATCGAGTGGCGACCCAAAGAGACCCCGGGTGCTGCACTCCGGCGGGTCTCTTCCCGGACAGCGACAGTCCGAAGAACCCCAAGCGCCCCGCCACCCTTCCTCGGGCGGAGGAGGTTCTAGGAAGGACGCCGGTGGGGTGACGCCGGGGAGTGTGCCTGGGGCCCAGACGCCACAGCCCGTGAACATTCTGGCCGCAGGTCCTGGCGGTTCTACTCCGGTCCAGAGGTCGGGGCTACAAGTCCGTTGGAGTGCTCACGTCGCTCAGTAAATGCTGCTCTTACTGACTTGTAGGAGTAGCATTCCCTTCTCCTCTCTTAGCTTGAGAGCTTTCTTTGTCTGCAGGGGCTCACCGGCTGCCTGGGGCGAGCCTGTTCCCTGGCCATCTCCCGTTGGCGGAAGCTCCGCGCCGCAGCATCCGGGAATTGCGGTGGTTCCAACGGCCCCCAAGTCAGCGGGGGCTTCTTCTGCAGTGGCTGCGGCAGCACCTGTTCGCCCTCCTTCACCAGCCCGGAAGTCCGGTGCTGAGGCTGGAAGGGCCGCTGCAGGTGCAGGTGCTGGCTCCCTGGCCCCCTCAGGTCAGCGTCTTGCTCCGGTTGCTGAGGCACCAGCACCTCCGCCGGTCGTAGACGCGACAGGGGAGGTCAGGGGCACGGCTCCTGTCCCCGCTGTCACGGTGCCCATGTGGGATGCCCTGGGGCGTGTTCATGCCGGCGCCCGACAGTTCCAGGCCGCCTTTGAGCGGGAGCGGGGGGCACTGGCTGAGAGAGGGAATGCCTTCTTAGCTGGGAGCACCTCCTGCAGCAGCGGACCCAGGAGGCTAAGGCGGAGCTTGACTCGAGGCAGTCGAGATTTGAGGCCATGGTTGCTCTGCTCGACGCTCAGAAGAAAGCCGTCTGCCGCCTAGACTCAGAGACCCGGCGGCTCCACGCTTCCTACCGCGAAGCCCTGGCCCAGGTCGAGGCGCGCTCTGCTGCCGCGTAGGAGTTGCGGCTGCAGGTAGTTCGTCGAGAGTGCGCCGTCGCCGATCGAGAGCATGCTGTGGTGGCCGAGGAGGAGAAGATTGCCGCACGGTTGAAGGCTAGAGAGGGCGGGCTGAGGGCTCGGGCCGAGGAGCTGGAGCTCCGCGAGTTGGCTGCCGCTGCGAGGGAGGAGCAATCCTCCCGGGAGCGCCAGGCGGCGCTAGATCGCGAGCTGGCGGCTCACCAAGAGGTAGGGAAACTCCAGTCTTCGCAGTCTGCCGAGGCCCAGGCGGTCTGGGGCTTTATTACTGAGGCGGAGTCCGCCTTGGTTCCTCTTGGTTTCAGCCCAATGCGGACGGAGGCTCCAGCGCAGGAGGTGTCCGAGGCAATCCCGGCGCTTGAGTCCATCGGCGGCAAGCTGGGCCGGCTCGAAGCAGTGATCGCCGATGAGCTTGAGGTGGAGGGACGGGGCCTGGCGAAGGAGGTCGCTACACATGTGCTGGCGTGCTTCCGGAGCCAAGACCCTTCCTTCTCTCTGGAGCCAGTCCGTCTAAGGCCTGCCGCCGAGCGGGAGGAAGCTGCCAGGGCCGAGGTCGAGGACATGGCCACCCTTGTGGCCTCTAGGTTCCAACGGGAGTCCGGGGACTCTTAGGCATCCGCCCCCGTGGCTAAAAGGCCCTTGTTGAAGTGTTCGGTCGACACTTCCCCCGGGCCTGCACTGGGCAGCCCGCGGAGGTTCTTTTTTCGGTGGAGCTAGTCACTTGCGGAGAGCTTGAGCATATGGACGAGTTAGTAAGAGCTTGACACGGCGAGTTTTACGTGGTTCAGGCCGCCGGAGCGTAAAACCCTACGTCCACGGCGAGCTATGGAGCTCGCTGTATTGCTTGTTGCTTAGAACCGGTGTCCTGAGCTTGAGGATGAGTTACAGCTTGGGTGTGAATGGCTGGAGTCTAGCGTATGAGTTGCGAGAGTGCGAACCCCTGCTAACGTCACCTATCCGAGCCCTTTATAGTCCAAGACTCGGGTGGCTTACGAGGGGGGCCCGGGACCCGATAGGTGGTCCCGGGGAGATTGACTGTTATCTACCGTATCTGCAGTTATGCTGGTAGTTGTCTCTGGCGAAGGCTTCTGAGTCTTCATCTTGCAGCCCTGCCCATGCCGCATGCTAGTCGTAGTGGATGATGACGGCGGGGGCGGCATGGGAAGTCTTGTCGCTGCGTTTATTGGCTGGCAGGCTCTGACACTGCACGCCAGTCTGTGATGCGACTGGGCGCAACGGCACCTGACAGAGGCGTGCTCAGCGACTCCGCGTCTTGGGAAGACGCGGGCCTTGAATACCTTGTACGGGCAAGGTATGGGGCGTCTTTACGCCCGCTGCCTATCGCTCGGGGGCAGGCAGCACCGTTCTGCTAGTCACGTGGCGGGCCCGGAGCCCTCCTTAGAGGAGAGGGGGGTCCGGCTCCCCAGGACACGTGGAGCCTTCGGACCTCTCCCCGCGGAGGGGGAGGTTCGGCTTCTGTCGGCCACGTGGTGAGCCCGGAGCTCCTCTCTGAGGAGAGGGAGGTCCGGCTTCTGTATGCCACGTGGCGGGCCCGGAGCTCTCCTCCGAGGAGAGGGAGGTCCGGCCCCGCCGGACGCGTGGCGCCTTCGGAGCTCTCCCTGCGGAGAAGGGCGAGTTCCTTAGGCATTTTCCCCTGTGCGCGGGGGTACCCCATATCGCAGGTACCGACAGTGGTCCCCGGGCCCATCTCGGGGGAGACAGTGAGCCCGAGGTGGGACTCCGTCTCTTCTGATCCGCGCACTTTCTCTAAGTCCCGCATTGACCGCTGCCGGAGCACGAACGGCTGCGGGATCGTGGGAGCGTGCGCCCACTTGATGGTCGCTTTTACTGCGGCGGTTCCCGAGACTGCCACTTCTGCACGTTTTGGCGCTCTCTTCGGGAACCGCCGAAGTGCCTTGCCGGCTTGTCTTCTTAGGAGACTGACTCCTTGGCCCACCGCTTCAGTTGGGCGGCTTGGGTCCACCTGTCATCGGCGGTCGGTCTTGGAGCCGAAGCGGTTGCCGATGCGGCGTATTCGAAGAGTTTTGAATCGCATGGAATTGCACCCAGGAAGTTTTTAGAGGGGATCTTACCCACATTGTGGCTTCCCTTCGCACTTCCCAGCGCTTTTTCTTGGACTCTTGTGCCTTTGTCTTTTTCCGTTGAGTCCTTCCTCGTCATATCCTCCAACCCGCCACCAGAGAAGAAGCGCGCTCGATCTCCTCCAGCGGCGGCGTCTGTGCCAAGTCGGGAACCTGGGGTGCCTGGCACTCCTTCCGGTGGCGACTCAAAGAGGCCCCGGGCTGATGCGTTGAGGGGAGCTTCTGGGGCGTCCCCTGCTCCGCCAGTTCAAGCAACTGCGGAGCGGCCGTCAGTGACGGCGGCAGGCTCTGGGAGTCCTACCCTTGCTCGGAAGTCAGGGTTCAGAGCCCGCTGGAGTGTCCGCGCTTCCCGGCCATCCCCGACTGGCGGGGAGTCTGTGCCGTTGCGCTCGGAAACCGGGACAGCTGCCGCGGCCCCCAAGCCAGCGCGAGCTTCTCCTGTTCCGGTGTGCCCGGACTCCGTGGCGGCGTCATCTCTTCCTGCCGAGACGGCCGCCGCGGCCCCCAGGCCAGCGCAGGTCGACCCTGCCCCAGGCGGCCCGGCCTTTATTCCAGCGCCGCCTTCCCCGGCTCGTCCCTCTTCACAGGTCAAGAAGCCAGAAGCTAAAGAGAGTCCGGCAGGTCCGGCTGCCAGAGCCCCGGCGCCAGCTTCTCTTGACCGGCGTCTCGTCTCGGTCGCTGGTGCATCGACTCCTCTTGAGGACGAGGTGATGGAGGAGGTCGGGGGAACTGCCCCGGCCTCTGCTGCTCCACTGCCCTTGGCGGATGCCTTCGCGCTTGCCGAGACGAGCGTCCGGCAGGTCTTGGCTGCACTAGGTCACGAGCGGGAGGAGTATACAGTTGAACGGGATCGCCTCCTCACCTGGGGGAACCTTTTGCGGGAGCATACCGTGAAGGTCAAGAGCGAGCTCGACTCCAGGCAGGAGTTGCTCGACTTCAGGGAAGTGCTCCTCGACAGGCTGAAGCGGTCTGTCGACCGCATGGACGCCAAATCACAGCGGATCAACAGGGAGGCCCTGGAGGCACACGCCCAGGCCGAGGAGAGCCTCTCTGCCGCTGAGGAGATACGGCAGCTGTTGGAGCGCCGTAAACTCGCCATTGAGGAACAGGAGCGTTCCACGGCAGCTGAGGCGGAGAGGGTCGCTGCGCAGCTGGCTGCGGGCGAGGATGACCTTCGAGCTCGGATCGAGGAGCTAGAGATTCAGAAGGCAGACCTGGACATGAGGGAGGAACAGGTCTCCCGCGAACGCCGGGCGGTCCTGGATTGGGAGTTGGCCGCCGACTTCAAGGCTTCTGAGTTGGAGTGGCTCGCCAAGTCTCTCCACCTTCGGGAGAGCTCCCTGGCGGCCAAGGAGAAGGAATTCTCGGAGAGAAACCTAGAGGCCCTACAGGCAGCCCGCCGCGAGGTGGAGGAGCTCTCGGCCTTGCGGTCCTCCGAGGCGCATGCGGTCTCAAGCTTCGTTGATCGAGCGGGGTCCGCCCTGATCCCTCTTGGTTTCAGTCCGGTGAGGGCAGCAGCTCCTGCATTGAAGGTGGCAAAGGTGATCCCCGCGCTGGAGTCGATCGGCGCCAAGCTAGACAGGCTAGACTCGGTGGTCGCCAGCAAGCTTGAGGCCAAGGGACGCGGCCTGGCCTTAGAGGTCGCCTCACATGTGCTGGCATGCTTCAAGAGCCGCGACCCTTCTTTCTCCCTGGAACCAGTGAGAGAGGGCCCAGCCGCGGAGCGGGAGGAAGCTGCCAGGGCTGAAGTCGAGGATGTGGCTGCCCTTGTAGCCTCTAGGTTCCGGCATGAGCCGGGGGGGTCCCTAGGACCTGTTTCTCCCTTTTTATCGAGTATGTAGTCCAGCTCATGGAGCCTCACATGAATAGACTCTCTTGGATGTTTGTGTCTGTGATGCCTTTTCTCTCCTTCTTGGCTTTGCCTGGCTGAGTCCTTAGCTCCGCAAGGTACTCAGAGGCCTTCTCCAATCTCGGAGCTCTGCACAGACACCTTCCCTGGGTCCTAACTGTGTTAGGGGCCCCTGGGGGTCTCCGGATCTCGCCCTATGGGGAGGTCCAGATCTGCCGGCCACGTGGCGGGTCCGGAGCCCCTCCTGAGGAGGCGGGAGCTCTGGCCCTGCTGGGCACGTAGGGCTTCCGGAGCCCCCCCCCCCTCCACACCGAGGGGGAGGTCCGGTTTCCGCCTGCCACGTGGCGAGTCCGGAGCCCCCCTCAGGGGAGGCGGGAGCTCCGGGCCCGCTGGACACGTGGGGCCTTCGGGCCTCGCCCCTGCTGAATGGGTGGGATCCGGTCCTTCCAGTCCTAGGCCGGAGTAGTTGGTAGCTCCTTTCCCCCCGCTTCGTGCAGTCCCCGTTGCTGTAACCTGGAGGTCCTGCACACAGGCAGAGGAAACGTAATTCTCCTCGGGGAGTCCTCCCCTCCCATCTCCTAGTCTTATTCGGCTTACGATCCTGATCCGTTATACGGGTCTTGGGCAATTCTGTGCGCGAGGCGCCGGAGCTCCGGCTCCCTCCGAGGTCCGGGTACGGCCGTCCGATCCCTAGTACCGGGCCGTGCGCCGGGGAAGCAGAGTGTACGTGCTTTGGGTTCATGACCAGGCAAAGCGGTTGTACTCCCCTGTACCTCCTGAGGGCAGGATGCGCATGCTTTGGGCTCGGAGCCGGCTAAGCGGGATACGCACCCTGGACCCCCCATGCACAACGCAGGCCTTTCCTGGAGGTGACCAACTGGCACCGCAACACCTGACTAGGGGAGGCCCGAGAGACTCACTCGGTCGTCGGCAGGTGCCTCAAGCGCGACCGCCCTCGGTAAGATAGCGAATGCTGACTATGGATGAGCGCGGGAGAGAGGGAGCTAGATGTACGATGAACATACATAGATAGTGTGATCATAAAAATTAATACATAATTTAAATGAGCGCATGAGAGAGAGCAAAGTAGAACAAGTTTCTGTGTTCATGCCCATAGGTGGAATTCTGGCTGTACATGGAGGCAATGATCCGCCTCGTCTACAAGGGAAGCAAGACTCTACGCGCTTAGGGTCGGAACCAGGCTAAGCTGGACGTAGTCCTGTACCGTCCCTTGAGACTTAGCTGCCCCAAGCGCTGTTCCTAGATTCTATGAGATTTATTACAGAAGGGGATGACCCTGTTCTACTAATGCTCGGGGAGTAGGACTTACAGTGTTGTTCCATGCCAAGGGTTTTGGGAACGGATCCCACACTCGGTTGAAAGGCATGTGTACCTGGGGCAGCAGCTTTCGTGATTCGGAAGGGACCATCCCGGCTTGGGGAGAGTTTATAGGTCCTTCTCGGGAAAGTGCATGCCGCGACACTAAGTTGCCCTTCTGCAGGTCCCTGACGTGTTTGGTTCTTTGGCGTAGTGCTAGAGCAGCAGCCGAGACCGTGCGTTGTGGGGTGTTACCTGCAGCCGAGTCTCGTCGGCGAGGTTGTCATCTTCACGCTGGATCAGGTCCTGCGCGGCTTCACCTGGGCACCCCCGGGGAGTTCTCCCCTTCTGGCTAAGGCCTTCAAGGGGTAGGTGGACCCGGGCTCGTCTTGGAAGACCTAAGGCGTCTTCCCCTTCTGGCAAGGCCTTCAAGGGGTTGACAGACCTTGGGCAGCCCCCGGGAGGTATGACCGAGGCACGAAGGCGTGCCCTCGGGTGAGGCTGGCCTGACCTTGCACCATTGTGATCGGTGCTTGGGCTGCTGCGACTACTTGAGGCTTCTCCAAGGTTGACGCCGCAGCAGTGCAGCCTCCACTGACCCGGGACGGCAGCCACAGCCGGCTACCGCCCTGGCCCATCACCATCGGAGCTGGAGTCCCCACCGTTATGCACTGTCTTTATGACATGCTGAGGCTCCTGAAACCCCACCTGGTGGGTGGTGCTGACTGGAGCGTCGACTTTCTGCTTGCCATCCCTCTGGGGGTGGAGCGGCGCTTCAGCTCTCTGCTGCCTTCCTTTGCGGAAGCGCTCTGCGAGCCTCTGGATATCCCAGCACTCAGCAGCAGTATGGTTGCCGGCGCCATGCACGGGGCATAGCCCGCCCTGGTCACTATCTGGGGCTGGTGACTGCCGCTGCCTTTTGTCGGGGCGTGGCCCCCGAGCTCCACTAGTCGTCGCTGCTGCGGCGACGGGAGCCGCGGACGATGACTTCATCCTGCCACTCCCCCGGTTCTTGGCCTTCTTGCCACCTCCATAGGCCGCAGCTCCGGACCCGGGCTGTCCTCCTGACTCGGAGGTCGGCGGAGAGTGCCAGTTCCGCCCTTCAGCTGCTCTGGCGCATTTGTCCGCCAGGCTGAAGAGCTCAGAGACGTCGCGGACCTCTCTGGTCGCAAGCTTCTCAAGCATTTTCTCGTCCCGGACACCCTGACGGAACGCCACCACCACAGAAGCACTTTGAATATGCGGGATGGTGTTGCGTACCTGGGAGAACCGCTGGATGAAAGAACGCAGCGACTCCCCAGGTTGTTGCTTGATGGCGTGGAGGTCAAGCTCCGTGCCGGGACGGGTGTAGGAGCTGCCGAAGTTGGCGATGAACTGCCGGCAGAGCTCTCCCCAGGACGTTATGGAACCCTGAGGGAGATTCATGAGCCAAGACCGGGCTGGGCTGGTCAAGGCAACGGGGAAGTAGTTGACCATGACAGCCTCATCCCCTCCTGCTGCAAGTACGGCGGTGGAGTAGATCTGGAGGAACTCCGCCGGGTTAACGCTGCCGTCGTACTTTTCGGGCAGGTGCGGCCGAAACTTGCACGGCCACCTCGCGAAGCGAAGGTGGGGTGCAAGGGCCGCACATCCTGCTCCTGTTGCCGCAGGTATTGGTGCCGCGAACGCTTGGTTCGCACCTGGCACGGTGTACCCCGGTATGGGCAAGGCTGCTCCATAGACCGGGGACGCCGCTTGCAGGGCATATGGTTGTGGCATATGCTGCGCGGCGTACGCCTGGGGCAGAGCTCGTGTGGCGAAGATCTGCTCTTCAGGCTGGGTCGAGGCCGACGTCATGCTGTCACCAGCCTCTTGGGTGCGACGCCTTTCTCGACGTCGCTCGAGGAACACTCGGGCATCTTGGCTCAAGTGGCACCGCTCCAGCTCTGCCCTCAGGTCCGTTGACGGAAACCTGGTGGAGCTGGAGCCCGCCGTCTGCCCGTCAACCGTTGGCGTGCGCGTCAGCGACACAGCCGGTTGGCCGGAGCGCCGCCCTCGCTGAAACCGAGGGTTTGCGGCGGCGACGACGAGGCGGCCCACCTCGCGGGCCCACTGCTGGGTCGCTGAGTGGGGTGCATCCCCAGCAGGTGGATTGCACAGTAGCGCTCTTGCTGCAGCTAGCGCACCCCCATGGTGTGCGCTCAGCGCTGCAGAAAATCTCACGCTGGTCGGAGCCTGCCTTGCCGGGGTCGGCGTTGCCGGAGTCGGCTGCTGGCTACCAGCTTGTGCCGACACACTCCGTCCTGAGTGCGTCGACATGTACTCCCCGCTGGTCACGGTTCGCCGTGAACGCGGGGGAGGAGAGTTTGCCGTTGAAGGAAGCTTGGTCATCTTCGTCGGCGGAAACTCGTCGCGCAAGGGAAAAGCCCCCTTCCTGGCGCGCCAAATGTCGAAGTGTTCGGTCGACACTTCCCCCGGGCCTGCACTGGGCAGCCCGTGGAGGTTCTTTTTTCGGTGGGGCTAGTCACTTGCGGAGAGCTTGAGCGTATGGACGAGTTAGTAAGAGCTTGACACGGCGAGTTTTACGTGGTTCAGGCCTCCGGAGCATAAAACCCTACGTCCACGGCGAGCTATGGAGCTCGCTGTATTGCTTGTTGCTCAGAACTGGAGTCCTGAGCTTGAGGATGAGTTACAGCTTGGGTGTGAATGGCTGGAGTCTAGCGTATGAGTTGTGAGAGTGTGAACCCCTGCTAACGTCGCCTACCCGAGCCCTTTATAGTCCAAGACTCGGGTGGCTTACAAGGGGGGCCCGGGACCTGACAGGTGGTCCCGGGGAGATTGACTGTTATCTACCGTATCTGCAGTTATGCCGGTAGTTGTCTCTGGTGATGGCTTCTGAGTCTTCGTCTTGCAGCCCTGCCCATGCTGCATGCTAGTCGTAGTGGATGATGATGGCAGGGGTGGCATGGGATGTCTTGTCGCTGCGTTTATTGGCTGGCAGGCTCTGACACTGCGCGCTAGTCTATGATGCGACTGGGCGCAACGGCACCTGACAGAGGCGTGCTCCGCGACTACGCGTCTTCGGAAGACGCGGGCCTTGAATACCTTGTACGGGCAAGGTATGGGGCGTCTTTACGCCCGCTGCCTATCGCTCGGGGGCAGGTAGCACCGTTCTGCTAGTCACGTGGCAGCCCCGGAGCCCTCCTCAGAGGAGAGGGGGGGGTCCGGCTCCGCAGGACACGTGGAGCCTTCGGACCTCTCCCCGCGGAGGGGGAGGTTCGGCTTCTGTCGGCCACGTGGCGAGCCCGGAGCTCCTCTCTGAGGAGAGGGAGGTCCGGCCCCGCCGGACACGTGGCACCTTCGGACCTCTCTCCCGCGGAGGGGGAGGTCCGGCTTCTGTATGCCACATGGCGGGCCCGGAGCTCTCCTCTGAGGAGAGGAAGGTCCGGCCCTGCCGGACGCGTGGCGCCTTCGGAGCTCTCCCTGCGGAGAAGGGCGAGTTCCTTAGGCATTTTCCCCTGTGCGCGGGGGTACCCCATATCGCAGGTACCGACAGCCCTGTACCTTCTTCTCCTTCTTTTTTATTTTTGTTGAGTCTGTAGCCCAGCTCATGGATCCTCGAGTGAATAGACTCTTGTTATCTTCTGCGTCTGTGTGCTTTTAGTCTTCTTCTTGGTTTTGCCTGGCCGAGCCCTTAGCTCCGTAAGATACTTAGAGGCCTTCACCAATATCGGAGCTCTGCACAGACACCTTCCACGGGTCCTTACTGTATTAAGGGCCCCAGAGGTCTCCAGGACCCACCCCATGAGAATGGGGAGGTCTGGTCCTGCTAGCCACGTGGTGGACCCAGAGCTCCTTTCTGAGAAGAGGGAGGCCTGGCCCTGCGGGACACGTGGAGCCTTCGGAGATCTCCCCGCGGAGGGGGGAGGTCCGGCTTCTGCTGGCCACGTGGCGGGCTCGGACTCTCCTCTGAGGAGAGGGAGGTCGAGCCCCACGGGACACGTGGAGCCTTCGGAGCTCTCCCCTCGGGGGAAGGTCCGGTTTCTGCCAGCCATGTGGCGGGCCCGGAGCACCCCCCTGAGGAGAGGGAGGTCTGGCCCCGCTGGACACGTGGGGCCTTCGAGGCTTGCCCTTGCGGAGGTGGCGAGGTCCGGATCTTTCGGTCTTACCTTGAAGTTCCGGTCTTGCGTGATCCCGTAGCGGCCCCCTGGTAGGTGTGGCCCATTTGTTGGGTGCTCCTACCATATTCTTGCGGGGAGCTGAGTCCGAGAGGTCCTGCACACAAGTAAGGGAAACGTAATTCTCCTTGGGAGCTCCCCCTTCCCTATCTCATAGTCTTATTTGGCTTACGGTCCCCATCCACTTGTACGGTGCTTGGGGACTACCGTGCACGAAGAGCCGGGAGCTCGGGGCCCCCTGGCCATCGGCAGGTACCTCCAACGCAACCGCCTTCGGTAGGGCAGCAAATGCCGACTAGAGGTGAGAATGAGAAGAGGGAGCTGAGCGCATGGTGAGCATACGTCGGAAGTGCGGTCATAAAAATTGAACACTTAATTTAAATGAGCACAAGAGAAAAGCAAAGTAGGACAGGTTTCTTTTCATATAAATTTCCATAGGAGGAAGGCAGGCTAAACATGGAGGCCACGATCTGTCCCATTAAAAAGGGAAGCAAGACTCTACGCGCTTAGGGTCAGAACCAAGCAAAGCTAAACGTAGTCCTGGACCGTCCCCTGAGACTTAGCTGCTCCGAGCGCTGTTCCTGGACTCTATGGAATCTATTACAAAAGGAAGAGGCTGTCCTACTATTGCCCTACGGATAGAACTTACGGAGGTGCTCTATATTCCAAGGGTGCGGGAGCGGATCCCCGTCCTCGGTGGAAA
Source organism: Neostapfia colusana (assembly GCA_030760725.1). NCBI lineage: Eukaryota > Viridiplantae > Streptophyta > Magnoliopsida > Poales > Poaceae > Neostapfia > Neostapfia colusana. The sequence goes on from JASWHV010000019.1 coordinate 44,765,284, forward strand.
GGCGTACGCACCCGGGACGGCACACTTTTGTGACTCGGAAGGGACCTTCCCAGCTAGGGGAGAGTTTGTGGGTCCCTTCACGAGAAAGTATGCGCCGCAACACCAGGTCGCCTTCCTGCAGCTCCCGGACACGCACATACCTCTGGTGGTAGTGAGAGAGCGCTTGTCTGTACCATGCGTTACGGAGTGCTGCATGCAATCGGACCTCGTCGTTGAGGTTGATGTCTCCACGCCGGAGGTTGTCCTGCGCGGCTTCGTCGTAAGCTCGGACACGGTGAGACTTCATGGTGATCTCTGGGGGAAGCACAGCTTCGGCCCCGTACACCATGAAGAAGGGTTTCTCTCCCGTGGCCCGGCTCTTGGATGTCCGGTTAGCCCATAGTGTGCTCGGAAGCTCATCCACCCAATTGGCACCATGTTTCTTCAGGCCGGCATAGGTGTGAGTCTTGAGGCCCCGAAGAATCTTGGCGTTGGCCCTATCGACTTGCCCATTGCTCTTTGGGTGAGCAACAAGGCATAGCACACCTGGATGCCGAGGTCTTCGCAGTAGTCTTGGAACGCTGCGCTGGTGAACTGGGTCCCATTGTCGGTGATGATTCTGTTCGGGACCCCGAACCAGCAGACAATCGACTTGATGAACTTTACTGCGGATTGCTTGTTGATGGTGACGACTGGTGTGTCTTCCGGCCACTTGGTGAACTTGTCGATGGCGACATAGAGGTACCGGAATCCCCCGACAGCTCAGGGGAATGGTCCCAGGATGTCCAACCCCCATACGGCAAACGGCCATGAGGGCGGGATCATCTGTACCGCCTGAGCCGGTGTATGGATCTGCTTTGCGTGGAACTGGCACGCCTTTCAGCTCTCGACCATCTTGACGGCATCCTGGAGTGCTGTCGGCCAGTAGAAGCCATGCCGGAAGGCTTTACCGACAAGCGTGTGTGAGGAAGAGTGACTCCCACATTCGCCTCCATGGATCTCAGTGAGCAAGTCACAGCCTTCCCCCTGGGTTATGCACCGCAATAGGACGTGGTTGGCGCCACGGCGGTAGAGATCCCCTTCTACCAACGCGTATCTCTTAGCCATGCGCACGATCTGTTCAGCGGATACACGTTCATCAGGGAGGATGTTATCTTTCAAGTAGTCCCGGATCTCCATGATCCATGCATCGGGTCTGACTTGAGCTTCTGGATCTTGAGCGCTGGGTTGCACGGAGTCCCTAGTGATGCTTACGATCCTTGGCGGTGTCCATGGCTGCAGGGGCGCCAAGACCGCCAGCTTCGAGGTGCTGGTCCAGCCCCCTTCGCCCGGCTCGGCAGGGCGGGCTGTGGGCTGCAGCAATGTCCTCTCGAAGACTCCTTCGGGCACAGGGGCTCCGGTGGAGGCCTTCGTTGAGAGGTCGTCAGATGCGGCATTGCCAGCACGCGGTACGTGGCGCAGGTCCAAGGCGAGGAAGTCTTTCTCCAACATCTGCACATGGAGCAGATAAGCAGCTAGCTGTGGGTCATTGCAGGAGCATTCACCCTTAACTTGCTTGATAACTAGCTGGGAGTCGCCCTATGCCAACAACTGGCGAGCGTCCAGAGACAGGGCTGTCCTTAGGCCAAAGATGAGTGCTTCATACTCTGCCATGTTGTTGATTGCCTTGAAATTGAGACGCACCATATACCCAAACTGCTCCCCCGATGGCATGAGAAGAAGTACGCCGGCACCGGCCCCCTGCTTTTGAGAGGAGCCGTCGAAGAAGAGCGTCCAGTGAGGCCCGGTGAAGACCGGAGCTCGGTGCTTTGGTTCACCGTCTTCGTGGCCCCCTGGGTCAGCGTTCGTTGGCGTCCACTCAGCCACAAAGTCAGCCAGTGCTTGGCTCTTGACTGCATGACGAGGAAGGAAGTCCAGCTCAAACTCCGCCAGCTCCGCTGCCCATTTAGCGACATTGCCAGTCGCGTGGGTGCTGTGAAGGATAGCCTTCAGCGGATAGGAGGTGACCACCGAGACCTGGTGGGCTTGGAAGTAGTGGCGGAGCTTCCTGGACGCCACGAGCACTCCATACAGCAGCTTGTGGACCTCTAGGTACCTTGTCTTGGCGTCATGGAGGACCTCTCTGATGTAGTAGACAGGCCTCTGGATGGTCCGGACCCTCCCTCCCAGGCCAGAGATGTTTTCATCCATTGGCTCAGGCCTACCGGAGGTGGATGGGTCCAGGGGGTTGCCGGGAGCTGAGGCTCGAAGGCTCCCAAGCCGCCTTGGACCTCCGGGAGGTCCCGCTGATTTTCCGGGAGCTCCGGGAGGTCCCGTTGGGCCTCTGGGAGGTCCCGTTGGTCCTCCGAGAAGTTGTCATGGAGGTCCGGGGGTCCGTCTTGGACCTCCGGGGGGTTGTCTTGGAGCCTGTCTCCTGCTACCGGAGCAGGCTGTGGCGGCGAGAGGTCCGGCCGCTCTGCGACGAGGACCATACTCACCACTTCAGTTGTCGCCGCGATGTAGAGCAACAAATGCTCTTCGGGCTCGGGGGCTACCATGATGGGTTGGGTCGTCAGAAGTTGCTTCAACTCCTGGAAAGCTTCTTCTGCTTCGTCGGTCCAAGCAAATTTGCCGGATTTGCGCAGGAGCTTAAAGAAGGGGAGCGCTCGCTCTGCTAACCTCGGTATAAACTGACTCAGCGCGGCTAGGCATCCCGTGAGTTTCTGGACTTCTTTGATGTGAGCAGGGGCCACATCAAGTCGATGGCCTTGATCTTCTCTGGGTTAGCCTCAATTCCTCTGTGTGAGACCAGGAATCCTAAGAGTTTTCCAGACGATACACCGAACACACACTTGTCGGGGTTCAGCTTGGTGCGCGTAGAGCGCAGTTTGTCAAAGACTAAGGCCAGGTTATCTACTAGGGATGAACTCTGCCTGACCTTAACAACGATGACATCGACATACACCTCAACTAAGTCTCTTATTAACTCCCTGAAGGTTTTGTGCATTGCACGTACAAAGGTGGGAAGAGCATTCTTTAGGCCATAAGGCATAGAGACATAACAGTACAGGCCGTCTACTTTGATGAAGGAGGTGTGCTCTTCATCTTCTCTAGACATAGGGATCTGATGGGAACCCGAGTAGGCGTCTAGGAAGCACATCATATCGCAGCCCGATGTCGAGTCTACTATTTGATCTATTCTAGGGAGAGGGAATGGATCTTTGGGACATGCCTTATTGAGACTGGTGTAGTCGATGCACATCTGGAGCTTCCCGTCGGCCTTCGGGACAACAACGGGGTTTGCCAACCACCGGGGGTGGTGGACTTCCCGTATGAAGCCAGCGTCCAGCAGCTTCTTGACTTCTTCCCGGATGAAAATTTGCCGCTCGATGGACTGCTTGCGGGGCTTCTGTTGGACTGGCCGGGCGTCGGGGAAGACCTTCAAGTGGTGCTCGATCACCTCCCTAGGGATCCCTGGCATCTTCGACGGCTGCCATGCAAACACGTCGACGTTGTGCCGGAGGAAGGTGACGAGCGCGCCTTCCTATTTGCTATCCAGGCCCCCGGCTACCCGGGTGGTCTGGGTGGCATCGGCGCCGACTCGGATGAGCTTCAGGGGGACGTCGCCCTCGTCGAGGGGTTGCATACGGGGTGCTGCAGTAGAGGCACGGTGGCGTGCACTCGGGTGGAGCCGGTCCGGTTCTGCACTGCCGGGGGCTGGTGCTCTAGCTGTTGCAAGCGCTTGGAGCTTTTCCAGGGCTGACACTGCAGCAGTGCGGTCTCCACGAATGCTAAGGACGCCTGTTGGTGTAGGCATCTTCAAGATGAGGTAGCCGTAGTGGGCTACTGCCATGAATCGGTACAGGGCTGGCCTGCCAATTATGGGGTTGAAGGGGAGGTCGATCTCCGCCACGTCGAACAGAATGTACTCTGTCCGATAGCTGTCCGGTGCCCCAAAGGTCACTGGAAGGCTGATGTTGTCGTAGGCAATGACCTGTCCCGGCCCTATCCCTGAGAACGGGCTCGATGGGGTGAGCTTGGCCATCGGGATCTGCAGCTTCTGGAAAGCTGCGCGACTGATGAGGTTCAGTCCAGCTCCGCCATCCACCAAAACGTGGTACATCCTCACGTTGGCGATGGTGGGAGCTACCAAGAGCGGTAGTTGGCCGGCCCCAGCCATGTTCCTGCGGCAGTCGTTGGCATCGAAGCTGATGGGGGTTCCATCCACTTGAGGTGCGGCGCGGCACTCGAGAGGGGAGCATCCGACGCTACCGCTCGGCGCAGGGTCTTAACCGCGCTTCGGGATGAGGGGTCAGCAGACCCACCGTAGATGACGTAGAGCAACTTCCGGCGCTCGTCATCACTGGAGCTGGGGTCCTCATGGTTGCGCACCGCCTTCACGGCGCGCTGAGGCTCCTGGAACTCCACCTGGTGGTCGACGTTGTCTAGGGCGTCGACCTTCTGCTTGCCCTCCCTTTGACGGTAGGGTGGGGCATCAGTTCGAAGCTGCTTCCCTTTCCGGAAGCGCTCCGCGAGCTTCTGGATCTCCCGGCACTCGGCAGCAGTATGGTAACTGGTGCCGTGCACGGGGCATAGCTCGCCTTGGTCACCATCTGGAGCTGGTGACTGTCGCTGCCTTTTGTCGGGGCGCGGCCCCCGAGCCCCACTGGGTGCCGCTGCTGTGGCAACGGGAGCCGCGGCCAGTGGTTTCATCTTGCCACCGCCCCAGTTCTTGATCTTCTTGCCGCTTCCATAGGAAGCGGCGCCAGATCCTGGCTGCCCTCCTGACTCAGAGGCTGGCAGGGAGTGCCAGTTCCGCCCTTCTGCTGCTCTGGCGCACTTGTCCGCCAGGCTGAAGAGCTCTGAGACGTCGCGGACCTCTCTGGTCGCGAGCTTCTCAAGCATCTTCTTGTCCCGGACGCCTTGCCGGAACGCCACCACCACAGAAGCATTTTGGATATGTGGGATGGTGTTCCGTACCTGGGAGAACCGCTGGATGAAGGAGCGCAGCGATTCCCCAGGTTGTTGCTGGATGGCGTGGAGGTGGAGCTCCGTGCCAGGCCGGGTGTAGGAACTGCTGAAGTTGGCGGTGAACTGCCGGCAGAGCTCTCCCCAGGAGGTTATGGAACCCTGGGGGAGGTTCATGAGCCAAGACAGGGCTGGGCCAGTGAAGGCGACGGGGAAGTAGTTGGCCATGACGGCCTCGTCCCCTCCTGCAGCAAGGACGGCGGTGGAGTAGATCTGGAGGAACTCCGCCGGGTTGACGCTGCCGTCGTACTTCTCGGGCAGGTGTGGCCGAAACTTGCGCGGCCACCTCGCGAAGCGAAGGTGGGGCGCCAGGGCCGCACATCCTGCTCCTGTTTCTGCAGGCGTTGGTGCCGCGAACGCTTGGTTTGCTGCTGGCACTGTGTACCCCGGTATGGGCAAGGCTGCGCCATAGACCGGGGGCGCCGTTTGCAGGGCTTATGGCTGTGGCATACGCTGCGTGGCGTATGCCTGGGGCAGAGATCGCGTGGCGAAGGTCTACGCCTCAGTCAGGGTCGAGGCTGACGTCATGCTGTCGCCGGCCTCTTGGTTGCGACGCCTTTCTCATCATCGCTCGAGGAACACTCGGGCATCTTGGCCCAAGTGGCATCGTTCCAGCTCTGTCCTCAGGTCCGTCGATGGGAGCCTGGTGGAGCTGGAATCCACCGTCTGCCCCTCAACCGTTGGCGTGCACGTCAGCGACACAGCCGGTTGGCCGGGGCGTCGTCCCCGCCGAAGTCAAGGGTTTGCGGCGGCGAGGACGAGACGGTCTACCTCGCGGATCCACTGCTGAGTCGCTGACTGAGGCACGTCCCCATCAGGTGGATTGTGCAGTAGTGCTCTTGCTGCAGCTAGCGCGCCCCCGTGGGGGACGCTCAGCGCTGCTGAAGATCTCACGCTAGCTGGAGCCTGCGTTGCCGGAGTCGGCGTTGCCGGAGTCGGCTGCTGGCTTCCAGCTTGCGCCGACACACTCCGTCCAGAGTGTGTCGACACGTATTCCCCGCTAGTCACGGTCCGTCGTGAACGCGGGCGAGGAGAGTTTGCCGCTGAAGGAAGCTTGGTCATCTTTGCCGGCGAAAGCTCGTCGCGCAAGGGAAAAGCCCCCTACCTGGCACGCCAAATGTCGAAGTGTGTGGTCGACACTTCCCCCGGGCCTGCTCTGGGCAGCCCGCGGAGGTTCTTTTTCGGAGGGGCTAGTCGCTTACGGAGAGCTTAAGCGTTAGGTACGAGTGAGGGAGAAGCTTGACACGGCGAGTTTTACATGGTTCAGGCCGCCAGAGCATATAACCCTACGTCCACGGTGAGCAGAGGTGCTCGCTGTATTGCTTGTTGCTCAGAACCGGAGTCCTGAGCTTGAGGGTGAGTAATGCCTAGGATGCGAGTTCACAGAGTTCGAACCCCTGCTAACGTCGCCTACCCGAGCCTTTTATAGTCCAAGACTCGAGTGGCTTACAAGGTGGGCCCGGGACCCGACAGGTGGTCCCGGGGAGATTGCCTGCCGTCTACCGTATCTGCAGTTATGCCGGTAGTTGTCTCTGGCAAAGGCTTCCGAGTCTTCGTTCTGCCGCTCTACCCATGCCGCAAGCTAGTCATAGTGGTTGATGACGGCAGGGGCGGCAGGGGATGTCTTATCGTTGTGTTTATTGGCGGACAGGCTCTGACACGGTGCGCCAGTCTGTGATGTGACTGGGCGCAACGGCACCTGACAGAGGCGTGCTCCGCGTCCCCGCATCTTGGGAAGGCACGAGCCTTGAATACCATGTACGGGCAAGGTATGGCACGTCTTTACGCCCGCTGCCTACCGTGCGGGGGCAGGCAGCGTCGTCCTGCAGACCACGTGGTGGCCCCAGAGCTCTCCTCTGAGGAGAGGGATGTCCGGCCCCGCCGGACACGTGGAGCCTTCGGAGCTCCCCCCGCGGAGGGGGGAGGCCCGGCTTCTGCTAGCAACGTGGCAGGCCCGGAGCTCTCCTCTGAGGAGAGGGAGGTACGGCCCCGCGGGACACGTGGAGCCTTCGGAGCTCTCCCCGCGGAGGGGGGCAGGTCCGGCTCAGCTGGCCACGTGGCGAGTCTGGAGCTCTCCTCTGAGGAGAGGGAGGTCCGGCCCCGCTAGCCACGTGGCGCCTTCGGAGCTCTCCCTGCGGAGAAGGGCGAGGTCCTTAGGCATTTTCCCCTGTGCGCGGGGGTACCCCGTATCGAGGGTACCGACACCCGCGCATAGGAGAAAATGCCTAAGGACCTCGCCCTTCTCCGCAGGGAGAGCTCCAAAGGCGCCATGTGTCCAGCAGGGCCGGACCTACCTCTCCTCAGAGGAGAGCTCCGGACCCGCCACGTGGCCAACTGAGCCGGACCTCCCCCCTCCCCGGGGAGAGCTCCGGAGGCTCCACGTGTCCTGCGGGGCCGTACCTCCCTCTCCTCAGAGGAGAGCTCCGGGCCCGCCACGTGGCCAGCAGAAGCCGGACCTCCCCCTCCGCGGGGAGAGCTCCGAAGGCTCCACGTGTTCCGTGGGGCCGGACCTCCCTCTCCTCAGAGGAGAGCTCCAGGCCCGCCACGTGGCCAGCAGAGCAGCGCTGCCTGCCCCCGTGCGGTAGGCAGAAAGAGTAAACACGCGCCATACCTTGCACGTACAAGGTATTCAAGACCCGCGCCTTCCCAAGGCGCGGAGACGTGGAACACGCCTCTGTCAGGTGCCATTGCGCACAGTCACATCGCAGACTGGCGCGCCGCGTCAGAGCCTGCCAGCCCATAAACACAGCGACAAGACATCCCCTGCCGCCCCTGCCATCATCAACCACTACGACTAGCTTGCGGCATGGGCAGGGCGGCAGAACGAAGACTCGAAAACCCTTGCCAGAGACAACTACCGGCGTAACTGCAGTACGGTAGATGGCAGGCAATCTCCCCGGGACCACCTGTCGGGTCCCGGACCCACCTTGTAAGCCGCTCGAGCCTTGGACTATAAAAGGCTCGGGTAGGCAACGTTAGCAAGGGTTCGCCTCTTACACACTCTCGCACCCTAGCCACTCGACATCTCACACCCTCAAGCTCAGGACTCCGGTTCTGAGCAGCAAGCAATACAACGAGCAACTCTGCTCACCGTGGACATAGGATTTTACGCTCTGGCGGCCTGAACCACGTAAAAATCCCCGTGCCAAGCTTCTCCCTCAATCGTCCCTAACGCTGAAGCTCTCCGAGAGTGACTAGCCCCACCAAAAAATAACCTCCGCGGGCTGCCCAGAGCAGGCCCGGGGGAAGTGTCGGCTACACACTTCGACATTTGGTGCGCCAGGTAGGGGGCTTTTCCCTTGCGCGACGAGCTTCTGCCGGCAAAGATGACGAAGCTCCCTTCAGCGGCAAGCTCTCCCCGCCCACGTTCACGACGAACGGTGACCAGCGGGGACTACGTCTCGACACACTCAGGACGAAGTGTTTCGGCGCAAGCTGGAAGCCAGCAGCCGACTGCGGCAGCGCAGGCTCCAGCAAGCGTGAGATCCTCTGCAGCGCTGAGCGTCTCCCACGGGGGCGCACTAGCTGCAGCAAGAGCGCTACTGCACAATCCACCTGCTGGGGACACGCCTCAGTCAGCGACCCTGCAGTGGATTCGCGATGTAGACCGTCTCGTCGTTGCCGCCGCCAACCCTCGACTTTGGCAGGGACGACACCCCAGTCAACTGGCTGTGTCACTGACGCGCACGCCAACGGTTGACGGGCAGACGGCCAATTCCCGCTCCACCAGGCTCTCATCAGCGGACCTGAGGTTGGAGCTGGAACGATGCCACTTTGGCAAAGATGCCCGAGTGCTCATTGAGCGACGGCGAGAAAGGCGGCGCAACGAGGAGGCCGGTGATAGCATGTCGACCGCCTCGACCCAGCCTGAGGCGCAGACGTTCGCCACACGATATCTGCCCCAGGCATACGCCACACAGAATATGCCCCAGCCATATGTCCTGCAAATGGTGCCCCTGGTCTATAGCGCAGCCCTGCCCATACCGGGGTACACAGTGCCAGCAGCGAACCAAGCGTTCGTGGCACCAACGCCTGCAGCAACAGGAGCAGGATGTGCGGCCCTGGCGCCACACCTTCGCTTCGCGAAGTGGCCGTGCATGTTCCGGCCGCACCTGCCCGAGAAGTACGATGGCTGCGTCAACCCGGCGGAGTTCCTCCAGATCTACTCCACCGCCATCCTTGCTGCAGGAGGGGGCGAGGCCGTCATGGCCAACTACTTCCCCGTCGCATTGACCGGCCCAGCCCGGTCTTGGCTCATGAACCTCCCCCAGGGTTCCATAACCTCCTGGGGAGAGCTCTGCTGGCAGTTCGCTGCTAACTTCGGCAGCTCCTACACCCGGCCTGGCACGGAGCTCGATCTCCACGCCATCCAGCAGCAACCTGGAGAGACGCTGCGCTCCTTCATCCAGCGGTTCTCCCAGGTATGGAACACCATCCCGCATATCAAAAATGCTTCTGTGGTGGTGGCGTTCCGGCAGGGTGTACGGGACAAGAAGATGCTTGAGAAGCTCGCGACCAGAGAGGTTCGCGACGTCTCAGAGCTCTTCAGCCTGGCGGACAAGTGCACCAGGGCAGCAGAAGGGCGGAACTGGCACTCACTGCCAGCCTCCGAGTCAGGAGGACAGCCCGGATCTGGTGCTGCTTCCCATGGAAGTGGCAAGAAGATCAAGAACCGGGGGGGTGGCATGATGAAGCCACCGAACGCAGCCCCCGTTGCTGCAGCAGCAGCACCCAGTGGAGTTCGGGGGCCTCACCCCGACAAGAGGCAGCGACAGTCACCAGCTCCAGATGGTGACCAAGGCGAGCCATGCCCCGTGCACAACACCAGTTACCATACTGGTGCTGAGTGCCGGGAGATTCAGAAGCTCGCTGTCGGTACCCTCAATACAGGGTACCCCCGCACACAGGGTGAAACCGCCTAAGGACCTCGCCCCCTCCGCAGCGGTGAGCTCACTGTCGGTACCCTCAATACAGGGTACCCCCGCGCACAGGGTGAAACCGCCTAAGGACCTCGCACCCTCCGCAGGGGCGAGCTCCGAAGGCGTCACGTGTCCGGCAGGGCCGGAGCACTCCTCTCCTTAGAGGATAGCTCCGGGCCTGCCACGTGGCCCAGAAGGCCGGACCTCGCCCCCTCCGCCGCGGCGAGCTCCGAAGGAGCCACGTGTCCAGTAGGGCCGGAGCTCCCCTCCCCTCGGAGGATAGCTCCGGGCCTGCCATGTGGCCTAGAAGGCCAGACCTCGTCCCCTCCGCGGGGGTGAGCTCCGAAGGCTCCACGTGTCCGGCGGGGCCAGAGCTCCTCCTCTCCTCAGAGGAGAGCTCCGGGCCCGACACGTGGCCAGCAGAGCAGCGCTGTCCGCCCAGCGCGGTAGGCAGCAGGAGTAAAGGCGTGCCATGCCTTTACCATACAAGGCATTCAAGACCCGCGCCTTCCCAAGACGCGGAGGCGCGGCGCACGCCAGGCAAGCACCACTGTGACCAGTCACAGTCAAGACAGGCACACAGTGTCAGAAGCTGCAGTCCATTGAAGGCAGCGACAAGACACGGGCAAGACATGCCCTACCGTCCCTGCCATCACCAACGGCTGCACGCTACACCTAGCCTGCAGCATGGGCAGGGTGGCAGGACGAGGACCTCGACGCCAGCGCCAAGACATAGAAGCTGGTAGGAAATCACCCCGGGGCCACCTGTCGAGTCCCCGGGGCCCACCTTGTAAGCCGCCCAAGCCTTGGACTATAAAAGGCTCGGGTAGGCAACGTTACAAGGGGTTCGCCTCATACGCACCCTCGCACTGTAGCCATTCGACATCTCTAACCCTCAAGCTCAGGACTCCGGTTCTGAGCAGCAAGCAATACAGCGAGCATCTCTGCTCACCGTGAACGTAGGGTTTTACGCTCCGGCGGCCTGAACCACGTAAAACTCCCCATGTCAAGCTTCTCCCTCAATCGTCCCTAACGCAGAAGCTCTCCGTGAGTGACTAGCCCCTCCGAAAAAGAACCTCCGCTGGCTGCCCAGAGCAGGCCCGGGGGAAGTGTCGGCTACACACTTTGACATTTGGCGCTCCAGGTAGGGGCCTTGCGCGACGAGCTTTTGCCGACGAAGATGACAAAGCTTCCGTCAGCGGCAATCTCTCCCCGCCCACGTTCACGACGAACGGTGAACAGCGGGGACTACGTCTCGACACGCTCAGGACGGAGTGTGTCGGAGCAAGCTGGAGGCCAGCAGCCGACTCCGGCAGCGCCGACTCCAGCAAGCCCAAGATTTGCCGCAGCACCGAGTGGCTCCCAAGCAAGCGCGCTAGCCACCACAGAAGCGCTCCCGGACAATCCACCTGCTGAAGACGCCCTCCACGGGGCCACCCAGCAGTGGATCCACGACGTCAACGACCTTGACACTGCTGCCGTCGATCCTCCGCTCCAGATCGCGCTGTACCGGCAGACGCCCTGGCGCCACCGGTCCGTGCATGGGAGCCCAAGACAGATGTTCCGGCGCTACCCCAGTAAGTTCACCATGCTTACTTAGGTGTTCATTTAAATTTCGCATTAATTTATATGATCACCTCCCCACGCTCTAGACAGTGTACACCCATTGTACACATGGTTCCTCTTTCCTACTCTCGTCCATAGTAGATATTTTCCATCCTGTCGAAGGCAGTAGTGCTTGGGGTACCTGCCAGAGGCCCGGGGGCCTTCCGGACCTCCCCCTGTAAGGGTACTGTAACGCCAGTTGGTCTCCTCCAGGAAAAGACCTACGCAACCGGGAGGTCAGGAGCCTTGCATTGCCCGGTCCTGCACCCAAAGCATGCGCACTCTACCTCCCCAGCGCTACGGTCTGAGTACTAGGGGCCAGGCGGTTACACCCTGACTAGGGCTGGGGGCCAGACCTCCGTGACCAAGTGCACTGGATTACCCAAGCCCCGTATTCCGGTCCGGGACAGTAAGCCAAATAAGACAATGGACAGGGAAGGGAGGGCCCCTGAGCAGAGTCGGACCTCGTCTCCCTCTCCTCAGAGACGAGCTTCGATGCCGGACTTCATCCCTTCTGCAGGGATGAACTCTGAAGCCGGACATTGCGTCCTACACTGGGCTAAGGTCCGATGCCGGTCGACACCCCTATCGCAGGGGCGATCTCCGAAGCCGGTCGCCACCCTAGGGGTGAACACCGAAGCCGGACCGTGCGCCCTACACTGGGCTAAGGTCCGATGCCGGACGACACCCCTATCGCAGGGGCGATCTCTGAAGCTGGTCGCCACCCTCAGGGGTGAACACTGAAGCCGGACCGTGCGCCCTACACTAGGCTAAGGTCCGATGCAGGACGACACCCCTATCGCAGGGGCGATCTCCGAAGCCGGTCACCACCCCCAGGGGTGAACACCGAAGCCGGACCGTGCGCCCTACACTGGGCTAAGGTCCAATGCCCGATGACACCCCTATCATAGGGGCGATCTCCGAAGCCGGTCGCCACCCCTAGGGGTGAACACCGAAGCCGGACCGTGCGCCCTACACTGGGCTAAGGTCCGATGCCGGACGACACCCCTATCGTAGGGGCGATCTCCGAAGCCGGTCGCCACCCCCAGGGGTGAACACCGAAGCCAGACCGCGCGCCCTACACTGGACGAAGGTCCGATGCCGGACGACACCCCTATCACAGGGGCGATCTCCGAAGCCGGTCGCCACCCTGAGGGGTGAACACCGAAGCCGGACCGTGCGCCCTACACCGGGCTAAAGTCCGATGCCGGACGACACCCCTATCGCAGGGGCGATCTCCGAAGCCGGTCGCCACCCCCAGGGGTGAACACTGAAGCCGGACCGTGCGCCCTACACTGGGCTAAGGTCCAATGTCGGACGATACCCCTATCGCAGGGTTGATCTCCAAAGCCGGTCGCCACCCCCAGGGGTGAACACCGAAGCTGGACCGTGTGCCCTACACTGGGCTGAGGTCCGATGCCGGACGACACCCCTATCGCAGGGGTGACCTCCGAAGTCGGTCACCACCCCGTCAGTAGGGGTGAACACCAAAGTTGGACCTCACGCCCTACACTGGGCTGAGCTATGAAGACGCACATCACCCCTCCGCACGGGTGAGCTCCGATGCCGGACCTCACGCCCTCCGTGGGCCTGAGCTCCGATGACTTTCGGACCTCCGCCCCCACAGCAGGGCCGAGCTCTGATGCCAGCCCTCGCCCTCCTTTCAGAGGTGAGCCCTGATGCCGGACCTCACGCCCTCCGTGGACCTGAGGTCCGATGACTTCCGGACCTCCGCCCCCACAGCTGGGCCGAGCTCCGATGCCAGCCCTCACCCTCTTCTCAGAGGCGAGCCCTGATGCCGGACCTCACGCCCTCCGTGGGCCTGAGCTCTAATGACTTCCGGACCTCCGCCTCCACAGCTGGGCCGAGCTCTGATGCCAGCCCTCGACCTCTTCTTCGATGCGAGCCCTGATGCCGGACCTCATGCTGTCGAAGTGTTCGGTCGACACTTCCCCCGGGCCTGCACTGGGCAGCCCACGGAGGTTCTTTTTTCGGTAAGGCTAGTCACTTGCGGAGAGCTTGAGCATATGGACGAGTTAGTAAGAGCTTGACACGGCAAGTTTTACGTAGTTCAGGCTGCCGGAGCGTAAAACCCTACGTCCACGGCGAGCTATGAAGCTCGCTGTATTGCTTGCTGCTCAGAACCGGAGTCCTGAGCTTGGGGATGACTGATGTCTAGCGTATGAGTTGCGAGAGTGCGAACCCTTGCTAACGTTGCCTACCCGAGCCTTTTATAGTCCAAGACTCGGGTGGCTTACAAAGGGGGCCCGGGACCCGACAGGTGGTCCCAGGGAGATTGACTGTGATCTGCCGTATCTGCAGTTATGCCGGTAGTTGTCTCTGGCGAAGGCTTCTGAGTCTTTGTCGTGCAGCCCTGCCCATGTCGCATGCTACTCGTAGTGGATGATGACGGCGGGGGTGGCATGGGATGTCTTGTCGCTGCGTTTATTGGCTGGCAGGCTCTGACACTGCGTGCCAGTCTGTGATGCGACTGGGCGCAACGGCACCTGACAGAGGCGTGCTCCGCGTCTCCGCGTCTTGGGAAGACGCGGGCCTTGAATACCTTGTACGGGCAAGGTATGGGGCGTCTTTACGCCCGCTGCCTATCGCTCGGGGGCAGGCAGCGCCGTTCTGCTGGCCACGTGGCGGGCCCGGAGCCCTCCTCAGAGGAGAGGGGGGTCCGGCTCCGCAGGACACGTGGAGCCATCGGACCTCTCCCCGCGGAGGGGGAGGTTCGGCTTCTGTCGGCCACGTGGCGAGCCCGGAGCTCCTCTCTGAGGAGAGGGAGGTCCGGCCCTGCCAGATACGTGGCACCTTCGGACCTCTCTCCCGCGGAGGGGGAGGTCCGGCTTGGCTTCGTAGTGATCTCTTGGCTACACACCTGGGAAGCGTGAATGTGGTTCACGGCCACTGGCATAATGGAGGTTCTTTTAGTCCACCCGGCAACAGGGGATGAAATCACTACATGTGGGTACAGTGGTGCAAACTCTGCAGAGTCAAAACTGTCATGACAGCCGTGCTCACGATCAAGAGCGGCTTGGACTTATTCATGATTAGAGGATGATGAATTTGGAAGTTGAGGATGTTAAGCGGGGAGCTTGACATTGGATATGATGTCATGGTTACTTGATTTTGATGATTGGTTGGGAGATTGGGACCATTTCACCGGTGTAGTAATGTAGGTGCTTAATAAGCTAAGGTGATAGGTATTAATTGCGTAGTGCTTTAACCATGAGTCAACCTCTCCTTGCTATAGCCATGCATGACATAACTTTCCCACATTTGCTGAGTACCATTGGTACTCAAACTTGCATTTCTATTGGTTTATATTGCTGCTCATGTCAAGAGAATGATGTGGTGTTCAATGACCAAGACTTTGGTCCTGAAGAAGGATTCTAGGTTCACGGACTCCCCCGGGCAACGCCTGTGACGGAGCCCACAAGATTTATATTCCGCTGCTGTTTTATTTACATGTTATGAACTTATTATCGTCCATAGAGACGTATGCTTTGTAAGACATATTTATATTCGACACCTGGCTTGTAATAAATGATGCTTCACTATTTGTCATCACCTGTATGAGAGAATGATCCTAGTATACATGTGATATTCACTCGGTTGTTCTTTGGGACAAACCGGGTGTGACAGAAGTGGTATCAGAGCATTTGTTGTGGAGAGGAAGCTGAAGGCCTTGGAAAATGAAAACAAGAGGAAGGCGGGATGGTCACACCAAGCCTCGTGTAGCAACACACGCCCACGTCTGATGCAGCAACCCGCAGGGCAGACGAGCCGTGCTGTGGTACCCTACTCAGCACCCAGAGGGTACAACCCGAATTTCAGGCCTCCGTCAGCACCAGCACAACCGCAGCGTCAGTTTGTACAGCAGCCTCGCCCCACATACCAACCGCGACCAGCAGTGCAAGGACCACAGAACCAACCCCAAGACAACAAAGGCCAGGCACCTAAGGTTGGGGTGCAATGCTTCAACTGTGATGAAGTGGGGTACTACGCCCATAAGTTCTCAAAGAAGAAGCCCATGCAGCCACAACAGCAGAATGTGATGCGAGGACGGGTGAATCACGTGACCATGGAGGAAGCGCAAAAGGCACCTGATGTGGTAATTGGTAAGTTTCCTGCCAATTTACACATTGCAACCCTGTTATTTGATTCTGGTGCTACCCACTCGTTCATTGCTCAAGGGTTTGTTAAGAGGCATGATGTAGCAACAACACAAATGAACCATATGCTAGCAGTGAACTCTCAAGGGGGAGAAATAAGGACAAGACAAGTGTGTCCCAAGGTGAATCTAGACATTAATGGATTAGTATTTACTGCAAACCTCATAGTGATAGACTCACAAGGGATAGATATTATTTTGGGTATGGATTGGTTGACCAAACACAGGGGAAACATCCATTGTTCGACAAGAACGGTGGAACTAACTCACCCTAGTGGAACAAGAGTGAAGTTCATAACTGCACAAGAACCTAGGAGAGACCTTAAACTCAATCACGTTGAGATGGAAGTGGAGGATATCAGGATCATCAGGGAATATCCAGATGTTTTTCCGGAGGAGTTGCCAGGTATGCCCCCCGATCGTGAAGTGGAATTCGTGATTGAGCTAGTGCCTGGAACGACTCCAATATACAACAGGCCTTATCGGATGAACTCCAAACAGCTGGAAGAGCTCAAGGAGCATATAGGGGAATTGACGAAGAAGGGATATATTCGTCCTAGTTCCTCACCATGGGGAGCTCCAGTGATATTTGTGCCCAAGAAGGACGGGACCCAAAGGTTATGCGTAGACTACCGCACTTTGAATGAAGTAACCATCAAGAACAAGTACCCATTACCCCACATTGAAGACTTATTTGATCAGTTGAGGGGAGCTTGTGTGTTCTCAAAAATTGATCTCAGGTCGTGATATCACCAACTTAAGATAAGACAAACCGACATTCCAAAGACAGCTTTCGTATCTCGGTACGGACTGTATGAATACACCGTCATGCCTTTCGGGCTAACTAATGCCCCGGCATACTTCATGTATCTCATGAACAAGGTATTCATGGAATATCTGGTCAAATTTGTGGTGGTTTTCATTGATGACATTCTCGTCTTTTCCAAAGATGAAGAAGAACATGAGAGACATTTAAGGTTGGTGTTGCAAAAACTGAGAGAACACCAACTATATGCCAAGCTGAGCAAGTGTGAATTTTGGTTGAAGAGAGTTCCCTTCTTAGGACATATAATCTCGGAGGGAGGAATCTTCGTAGATCCCGCCAAGATCGAGGATGTACATAAGTGGAAGACCCCTGAAAATGTCGGGGAATTTCAAAGCTTCTTAGGATTGGCTGGGTATTATCGACGGTTTATCGAGGGTTTCTCCATGATTTCGAGACCCCTCACCAAATTGTTAGAGAAG
This sequence comes from Neostapfia colusana, assembly GCA_030760725.1. NCBI lineage: Eukaryota > Viridiplantae > Streptophyta > Magnoliopsida > Poales > Poaceae > Neostapfia > Neostapfia colusana. Next base: position 44,782,216 of record JASWHV010000019.1, read on the forward strand.
GGAATCACATTCACATGGACACCGCAGTGCGAGACGAGTCTTCAAGAACTGAAGAAAATATTGACAACAGCCCCAGTGCTAGTTGCAGAAGAACTTTTCGGTGTACTGTGATGCCTCTGGAAACGGGTTGGGATGTGTTCTCATGCAAGAGGGGCATGTCGTGGCTTATGCGTCCCGGCAGCTCCGGAAACACGAGAAGAACTATCCTACGCATGACCTAGAGCTAGCCGCAGTGGTACACGCATTGAAGATTTGGCGGCATTACTTGATGGGGAAGAGGACAGAGATATATACGGACCATAAGAGCTTAAAGTACATTTTCACACAGCCAGATCTCAACCTCAGACAAAGGAGATGGTTAGAGCTGATCAACGACTTTGATGTCGGCATCAACTATCATCCTGAGAAAGTGAACATCGTGGCAGATGCTTTAAGCCGGAAGGTGCAGGTCAATAGGTTGAGCTTAAAGGACATCCCTACAGAATTGAAGGAAGAGGTTATAAAACTCAATCTATGTCTGGTGAATAGTGGTGAGGCCATCGCCATGGAAGTGGACTCCACATTAGATAAAGACATACGCAATGGTCAGAAGAATGATGAGAATATACAAGAGATTAGAGAACTCATCAAGAATAATAAAGCCCCTGGGTTCAGAGAGGATGAACAAGGTACGGTGTGGCACGGGAAAAGAATCTGTGAGCCTGAAGTGAAGGAGATCCGTGAATTGGTTTTGAAGGTGGCTCATGATTCCGACTATTCCATTCATCCTGGAAGTACGAAGATGTATCATGACCTCAAGAGCAGATATTGGTGGTATGGCATGAAGCGAGATGTCGCGGAACATGTTGCCCTATGTGACACATGTCAGTTGGTGAAAGCAGAACATCAACGACCCGCGGGACTATTGCAACCACTCAAAGTGCCTGAATGGAAATGGGAAGAAATATGTATGGACTTCATAGTGGGACTACCCAGGACCCAATCGGGATATGATTCGATATGGGTCATCGTCGACAGACTAACCAAGGTAGCTCATTTCATCCCCGTGAAAGAAAGCTACAGCGGATCCAAATTGGCGGAATTGTACATGTCAAGGATCGTGTGTTTCCATGGAGTGCCAAAGAAGATAGTGTCAGATCGAGGGACACAGTTCACCTCAAGGTTCTGGCAGAAGTTACATGAAACTATGGGAACTCATCTAAATTTTAGTTCTACCTATCACCCCTAGACTGATGGGCAGACGGAAAGAACAAATCAAATACTTGAGGATATGCTGAGAGTGTGCGCGCTCAAGAACAATAGGAGTTGGGATAAGAACTTACCGTATGCGGAGTTCTCCTATAACAACAGCTATCAAGCTAGTATGCAGATGTCACCATTTGAGGCTTTGTAAGGGAGGAAGTGCAGAACTCCACTATTTTGGAACCAAATAGGGGAAAGTAAAGTGTTTGGGCCCGAGGTACTACAAGAAGACAAGGCAAAAGTGAGGGAAATCCGCAACAACTTGAGGATAGCACAGACCCAACAAAAGAGCTATGCCGATGTACGGAGAAGAGAGCTCATTTTCAACGTGGGGGACTATGTCTATCTCAAGGTGTCACCTATCCGAGGACTTCGTCGGTTCAAGGTGAAAGGGAAGTTATCACCTCGATACATCGGACCCTTTCAGATTTTGGAGAGGAAAGGCGAAGTGGCATATCAACTCGAACTACCGGCTCGCCTATCGGATGTGCACGACGTATTCCATGTGTCACAGCTCAAGAAATGTCTGAGGACGCCTGAAGAGATGTTACCCATCAATTAGGTCGACGTAGGAGAGAATCTGTCTTATGCCGAGCAACCGGTCAAGGTTTTGGAGACAATGGAACACCTCACGAGAAATAAAAGAATCCGGATGTGCAAGGTGCAGTGGAAGCATCACTCGGAAGAGGAAGCCACATGGGAGCGAGAAGACGAGCTTAGGGCACAGTTTCCGGAATTGTTTTACTAGAACCACCAATCTCGAGGACGAGATTTCTTTTAAGGGGGGTAGAGCTGTAACACCCCTAAACCTGCTAAAGAGGGGAATTTAAAAATTTTTGGACGTATTGCCTGTGGTGCAGAAATTCAAATTCAAACTGGAATTCAAATTCAAATCAAAACATAAAAGAAAAGGAAAAACAAAAAGAAAAAGAAAAACCCAACCGGCCAGTGAGCCGAAACCCACCAGCCGGCCCAATTTGCCCCGCGCCAGTTCCAAACCCGCGCCCCTCTCTTCCTCTCACTGACACGCGGGGCCTGCGTGTCATCTCCTACCTCCCGCGCGCCCCCAACGGCCGGACTCTTCCCTCGCGCCCGATCGCAACAAACTCCAGAAACCCGCGCCCCCAGCCCGATTCCCGGTCCCGGATGACTCCAACTCGATCCCAACAGACCGCCGCCCTCCCTCGCCTATATAAACGCCGACAATCGCCCGGTTCCCCCCCCCCCCTCGATCGACTGTTCTTCTCTCCGGTGAGAACCGAAGTTTCTACAGCCGATATCTTTCGATCCTTGCTCAAATTCCCTGATCTAACGTGCTGATCACGTTCACCACCGCCGGGGAGCCCTGCAGGTGAAGGAAACGAAGTGTCTTGCGCCCCAACGGCCACCCTGACGTGCACCGAAGATCGTCGCCGTTGAAGCTCGCCGTCGACCGACTTCTAGGACCTCCGAGTGCTGGAAAACCCCACGGTGAGCATCCCCTACCCCTCCGCAGCCGATCCATGCAAAAAAATGTGAGTTCTAACGAGTAGCGGCAAAAGCCGAGGCTGCGCCTGCGAGATCTCCACCCCCGCCGCCGCGAGCCGCCGCGCGCAGCGCGCGGGCTGGCTCCGGCCAGGGCGACGTGGCCCCTTGAGGGCCATCTATTTTAAATCGCATGGTAGAATTAAAACCCGCGCGTACCGGTTCGGCGACCTAATCTGAGCCGTCTATTTTAAATCTGACGGTCCACATCAGCCCCGCGTTATAAAAGGCCGGGATTCTTACGTGCTGCCCCCTGTGGATCTCGGAAAACATGAGCTAGCCCCGGAAACTTCTGATCTAGCCCCTGGAACTTCAGAAATTCGTGTAAATTCATTTAAAAATCAGTTTTAGCCCCTGGACTTAATAAAAATTAGGAAAACCCCTCTGTTATGTGTAGTTAGACCCCTGGAAATTTATGAAATTGCAAATTAGACCCTGCAGTAGGGTGGATTTACCTTTTTGACCCTATATGATATTAAATTCAGAAAATTGAATATGTGACTACGATTTAAATTTAAAAAGGTAAGGCAAACACATTGTAAATTCAAATTCAAACTCTCCTAGCACTTCGAAAACTTTAGAATGAGTTAAAAATAGATTTTAGGCTGAAATGAATCTGTCTAATTGTTGTTCATATTTATTAGTTATAGAAACACATTTTTAGACTAGGAAATAATTCTGAAAACTGATAAAATAAATTTAAATTAGTACACATCAGAGGAGAAGTTCAAAAATATATTATTTAATATTTTAGATCAGAACCTATTCTATTTAGATGACATGTCCTACTATTTAATATTAAAACTCACTTTTAGGCATAGAAAATAAATCTGAAAAATATAGGAAAATAGGTATGCATAATTAGAAAATGATAAATGAAGTCTCCAAATCCAAAAACTTCAGTTTAGGATTTGGTAGAAGATCTGAAAACCTATTTGGAGTAGGGAATTACCTTCCATGCAAACTTGGTAGTTAAGAAGTATATTAATTAAATATAAAGAATTTGTTCAAATTGAAAATTCATATATAGTGTGCAAACAGAAATCTGAATACAAAAGTTAGAAATCATATACATATGTTTAAAAGTGCATGTAGGCTAAAAATCAACACATCTAGAGTAACCACAACACTTAGAAATGTGAATGACTATCATATGTATGTATGTGTGGGTTGTATGAAGTGAAAGTGTAACTATGTCTTATGGATTGTTGTTTTCTTTTGCTATGTGTATTGGCATGAGTAGAACCTGCCCCAGAGCAAGTTCTCCCCTTCCAAGACCAAGACTTTCCATTCTTAGAGCAGCAGGAAGAAGGCAAGTGTCCTTGACCACTTTGATCCTATGCTAGGATGTGTAGATAGAATTATTTGCGTTGTCAATTGAAATATGAAACCCCTGCTAGGAAGTTTCCCTAGAGCTGCATTATCTTGTTTCCTTGTAGCTTGGGTTGGGATTTATTTTATCATTTATTTACATGCTTATGCTTAGCCATGCTTAGAATGGGATAATTGGGATATGAGATCATCAATTTATTTACCTTACTCTTGAATGAGATATTATGAGTTATGTAGAGGTAGGGATCGAGGCAAGTTGAATGATTTGGTTGGTGCTGGGTGCACGAGACACGGGTTTGTGTTTAGTACTTGCATGGATCCTAAGGACCGGTTCATGGAGCATGTAACCTGGCTTTACCGTGCCAACCACATGCTGAGATGGGGCAGCTTGGCCAATTAATTAGGTGTATCCCCGGCGTAGTATGGGTGTTTGGATGGTGCGGGGAATAGGTGTCAGCTTGACTACTATATGAACCGCAAGGCTCAAGAGGGGGCCACTGCAGCGGGGTTAGAGCCTCTTGTATGCTGTTAGGGGTGAAACCTCAGTGGGCCCACGCTCGTCGGGAATCCCTTTGTAAAGGCTTCGTAGTGATCTCCTGGCTACACACCTAGGAAGTGTGAATGTGGTTCGCGGCCACTGGCATAATGGAGGTTCTTTTAGTCCACCCGACAACGGGGGATGAAGTCACTACATGTGGGTACAGTAATGCAAACTCTGCAGAGTCAAAACTGTCATGACAGCCGTGCTCACGGTCAAGAGCGGCTTGGACTTATTCATGATTAGAGGATGATGAATTTGGAAGTTGAGGATGTTAAGCGGGGAGCTTGACATTGGATATGATGTCATGGTTACTTGATTTTGATGATGGGTTGGGAGATTAGGACCATTTCACCGGTGTAGTAATGTAGGTTCTTAATAAGCTAAGGTGATAGGTATTAATTGCGTAGTGCTTTAACCATGAGTCAACCTCTCCTTGCTCTAGCCATGCATGACATAACTTTCCCACATTTGCTGAGTACCATTGGTACTCAAACTTGCATTTCTATTGGTTCATATTGCTGCTCAGGTCAAGAGAATAATGTGGTGTTCAATGACCAAGACTTTGGTCCCGAAGAAGGATTCTAGGTTCACGGAGTCCCCCGGGCAACGCCTATGACGGAGCCCACAAGATTTTTATTCCGTTGCTGTTTTATTTACATGTTATGAACTTATTATCGTCCATCAAGACGTATGCTTTGTAAGACATATTTATATTCGACACCTGGCTTGTAATAAATGATGCTTCACTATTTATCATCACATGTATGAGAGAATGATCCTGGCATACATGTGATATTCACTCGATTGTTCTTTGGGACAAACCGGGTGTGACAATGAGTCGGGTACGGTTTTTGCTTTATGCTTCGCTGAGTCCATGGGATTGAGAAGCGAGATAGATGTGTCTAGCTAACTGCACTCGTAATGATAATGAGAAACTGATGATATTAATGAACATGGATCGGAGGGAGATCTAGGCAAGCCTGGGTTTGTGAATGAGGTAGCATGAGATGGTGGTTTACTTGCCGTAGATCTAAGGACCGGTTCATGCATGCACATGCCAGGATAACAGTGCCACCACAAGGCCAAATATGGGTACGGCTTAGCTGAGTAATTAGGTAAGTTGCTAGAGTGTTATGGACTGTGGAAGGCGCGGGGAATGGGAGTCGAGTGAGGACTGCCCTGGGAACTGCATGGCACAAGAGGGGGCCCGTGGGTGGGAGAATTGGAGATTCTAGCCTGCCGGTGAAACCTTAGTGAGTCCATACATCTAGTATCCCCTTTGTAAAGGCTATTTTATGATCTCTTTGCCATACACAGACGGTTGTGTACTGGTATAATGGAGGTTCTGTAGTCGTCGACGGGTGACGAAATCACAAACTTGTGGGTAAAGAGGTGCAAACTCTGCAGGGTTCTTAAAACTATCATGATAGCCGAGCTTACGGTCACGAGCGCCTGGCCAACTGCCATGATTAGTTGGGATGGTTATTGGGATGGTTCTTCGTTATGGTTATTGATTTTGGTTATGATTTGGTTTTGGTACTATTGAGTCCGGGTGACAAGATGGTTGCATGAGTGTTGAGTCATGGCAACGAGATTGGTCTCGGTGTGAGACGAAGTTGTTTATGAGATAAGATGGTAGCGAATACGAGAAGGTATTCGTGAGATGGTAGTGAATACGAGGAGGTATTCGTGAGTAAGAATGAAGTTGGTTAATGTTCGGGTGGAACATGGAAAGTGATGGAGGTATGTTGGTAATTTAATACATGCTGGGATTACATTCATCTAAAGTTAAGTTGTTGTTTTATCATGGTTTTATAACTCTGCTTTTCTGCAAATGAGCCTTTTTATACCTACCTTGTTGTGAGCTACATATCATGTTTTCCCGCACTTGCTGAGTACATCATTGTACTCAAACTTGCATTATTATTTCATCATCAGAAGCAGAAGAAGATTTCTATGGAGACCAAGTGGAGCATTAGGCGCGTAATCTGTTCTCAACCTTTCCTGTGGAGGGAGTAGAGATAGAGTCACTTCTGCTTAGATTTGCTTCCGCATTAGTTAGATTGCTTCCGCATTAGAATAAAGACTTCCGCTGTGAGCATGAGTCCAAGACTCATGAGACGTTGTAATAAACTCTGTTATTCATGGTTATATATATTCTGAATTCAGTTTGTGGAATATATGTGTATGTGTGATGAACGTCCTGGGCACACATATGCATTAGTTCTTGGTTCCGTGGTTTTCCACAGAATTGAGGGTGTCACACGTTGACCCCGGATAGGTGATACCTTAAGGTATACGAATTCTCCTACTTCGAAAGTCAACTTCCTTCGCCTATTGTCCGCATAGCCCTTTTGTCGTGACTGAGCAGCCTTTAAGTTCTCCCGTATTGTTTGGACTTGCTTTTCAGCTTCTTGTAGCACTTCTGGTCCAAACACCTTGTTTTCTCCGGTTTCGTTCCAGGACAGCGGTGTTCTACACCGTCTACCATACAATGCTTCGAAAGGTGACATCTTTAAGCTAGCTTGATAGCTGTTGTTATAGGAGAATTCGGTGTACGGTAAACTCCTATCCCAACTACGCCCATGTTTCAAGGCGCAAGCCCTCAACATGTCCTCCAGAATTTGGTTTGTCCTTTCGGTTTGCCCATCGGTTTGCGGGTGACAGGCGGAGCTAAAATCCAGTCGTGTACCCATAGCTTTCTGCAGCTTCCTCCAAAATCTAGAGGTAAACTGAGAACCTCGATCTGAGACTATCCTCCTCGGGACTCCATGACGGCACACGATCTGCTCCATGTACAACTCGGCTAATGTGCAACGTTGTAATTGGCCCTTGTAGGGAGAAAATGGGCTGTATTCGTTAATCGGTCCACGATAACCCAAATAGAGTCATAACCTGACTGAGTACGTGGCAATCTGACGATGAAATCCATACTGATGTCTTCCCACTTCCATTCGGGTATCTTCAAAGGTTGCAACAATCCAGCGGGTCTTTGATGTTCAGCCTTCACCCGTTGGCATGTGTCGCATAGGGCAACGCATTCGGCTATATCCCTTTTCATACCATCCCACCAATAACAAGTCTTCAAGTCCTTGTACATTTTGGTACTCCCGGGATGTATGGAATAGGGTGAATCATGGGCCTCTTTCAATATCTTGTCACGGATGTGCTTCATGTTAGGCACACAAATCCTTTTTCCAAGCCAAAGCGTACCCTTCTCATCTTCTTTGAAATCCTTCTCTATTCCTTGTCGGATCCTCTCCTTGATCTCCTTGATCTCCTCGTCCGTTGCTTGGCCATCTCTTATCTCTTGCTCCAATGAGGAGTGGAACTCCATTACTTACATGTTATTCAGGAATCCGAGGTGTAACCGTTCGAACTCCTTACGTAGTTCGGGTGGTAGCTCCCAAATCGTGAGTTGATGACATGCTCCCTTCCGGCTCAATGCATCAGCTACTACATTGGCCTTCCCAGGGTGGTAGTTGATTCCAACATCGTAATCCTTGATGAGTTCCAACCATCGACGTTGCCTCAAATTCAAGTCCGTTTGTGTAAATATGTACTTGAGGCTTTTATGATCTGTATAGATCTAAAATCGATGACCAAGGATATAGTGTCTCCAAATCTTCAATGCATGCACTACTGCTGCTAGCTCCAAGTCATGTGTGGGATAATTAAGCTCGTGCTTCTTTAATTGTCGTGAGGCATAGGCTACCACTTGTCCTTTTTTCATGAGCACACATCCGAGCCCCTGTCTGGATGCGTCACAATATATGTCAAAGCTCTTGCTTACGTCCGGCAATACCAGGACCAGTGCTGTGGTTAGCCTTTTCTTGAGTTCCTCAAAATTTCCTTGGCATGCTGGTGTCCATTGGAAGACTTTTCCCTTCATTAGCAACTCCGTCATAGGCTTTGCTATCTTAGAGAAGTCTTTAATGAAGCGTAGATAGTATCCAGCCATCCCAAGAAAACTCCGAATATCCCTCACGCTTTGCGGTTGGTCCCACTTCAGAACATCTCTCACTTTTCCGGGATCAACCGATACCCCTTCCTTGGAGAAAATGTGGCCTAGGAACGATATTTCCTTTAGCCAAAATTGACACTTGTTAAGCTTGGCATACAATTGATGCTCGCGCAATTTCTGCAAGGTCAATCTTAAATGTTCTTCATGCTCCTCCTCGCTTTTTGAATACACCATAATGTCGTCGATGAAAACCATGACGAACTTGTCTAAGTACTCCATGAAAACCTTGTTCATAAGGTACATGAAGTATGCGGGTGCATTTGTTAACCCAAAAGACATGACGGTATATTCATACGAACCATACCGTGTTCGAAATGCTGTCTTGGGTATATCGGAGGGCTTAATCTTCAGTTGGAAGTATCCCGACCGAAGATCAATCTTGGAGAACACTCGGGCTCCTTTCATTTGGTCGAATAGGTCCTCTATACGGGGCAGAGGGTATTTCTTCTTGATTGTCACCTCGTTGAGAGACCTATAGTCCACGCACATCCTTTGGGTTCCATCCTTCTTGTCTACGAAGAGCACAGGGGCTCCCCATGGTGACGAGCTTGGACGCATAAAAACCTTATCCAGCTGCTCCTGGATTTGCTTCTTAAGTTCTACTAGTTCATTGACTGGCATCCTATAGGGTCTCTTTGCTATGGGTGCAGTTCTGGGCACCAAATCAATGGCAAACTCAATGTCCCGATCAGGGGGCATACCTGGAAGCTCCTCTGGAAACACGTCCGAGAATTCTTGAACCACTGGAATGTTGTCCAATGTTGTTCCTTCGACGTGGGTCAAGATTGCCTCTTCGGTTGTTTGTTGGGCTGACTCAAACTCGACATGAATACCGTGCTCATTTGTCAACTGCACACTTCTTTCAGCACATTGGATTACCCCGTTGTGCTTGCTTAACCAATCCATCCCGAGTATTATGTCAAGCCCTTGGGAATCCAAGACGATGAGGTTGGCAAGGAAGTCTACCCCCCTTATTTTAAGGCTTACTTTCGGACATACTATATTAGTCCTCATCTCTCCACCGGGAGAATTAACTAACATAGCACATTTTAAGTGTGATATGAGTAGATTATGCTTGGCAACATACTTGGATGATATGAAGGAATGTGATGCTCCAGAATCAAATAAGATGGTGGCCGGGTTGGAGTTGGCAAGGAACATACCAATTACGACGTCCTCAGCCTGTTGTGCTTCCTCAGCAGAGACATGGTTCACGTTGCCGCGAGCATAGTTCTGCTGTCCACGGTTTCCTTGATTGTCCCCTCCGTTCGGTCGCGGGTTCTGTTTGGGCACACTGCCTTGCTGTCCAGGACCTCTCCTTGGGCACTGGTTCGCAAAGTGTCCCAGTTCCCCGCATGCAAAACATGCTCGGTTGCCCACGGCAGCAGGTACGTTGGGACGGGGGTTTTGAGCAGGGGCGCCCATGTTGGGATGGGGCGCAGGAGGCAAGGGCACACGAGGTGCTGGTGCAACGGGTCATTGCTGTGGTGGCTGACCAGGGCAGTATGCAGGGGTGGTCGATCTATATTGTGGTGTGGCTGAGGGCATGTACCGAGGTCGTACGTTGCTCCCTTCGGTCTGGTACTGCATCTTCCTCTTGCCCTCTCGCTCGATCTCTCTGATCTTGCTTTCGACCACTATAGCCTTGTCAACCAGCTTCTGGAAGCTCACGTAGTCATTGTTGAAGAGCTGAACCTGGATCTCATTGTTCAACCCTCTCATGAACAGGTACTGCTTCCTCTGGTCTGAGTTGACATCTTTGGGGGCATACCGGGACAGTTGCGTGAACTTGTTGAGATACTCATTCACTGTGGCAGACCAGGATCCGCTCATCCAGGATCGCAGAGGGTGGTGCCGCGCGATGCGACACCCGACAGCACACGTCATAAGAACACCATATATTACATGGAAAACAAACTGAACTGTACAAACGGTACCGTATTCAGTTACAAACTATTGTATTTGTTACACAGCAGAAGTCTAAACTATACAACTCATGCCCGCCTATCTAGCAAACGTGGTCTCTAGTAAAAGAAACTTGAGTGAGACCTATACTCAAATCTTTCACTAGTTGAAGATAACCTCTCATGAGTATGTTCTGCCCCATTGGGAGTACTCAAACACCCTCTAGGGTACAACAATCTCTCAATTGAGTTCAACTGTCATCCCTCCGTCAGAATGACCAGTTTCTACATATTCCAGGTTTTGATCTGGTTCTGGGCAGTTTCATGACTCCAGTTGAATACCAAAGTTAAAGTTAACCTCAGTATATTTCCAACGAGTATTCATTTGACCTCAGATCAGCTTTGGTTAAAAAGTTATGGTTATTCAAAGTCAGCAGAATTTCTGGAAGAATTTTAACAGCACCTCCCTTGGAAAGTTGCTGTTTTCAACTCTGATTTCCACTGAATTCTGTGCTGAAATTTCAGAAACTTTGAATTGCAAAGATGTAACACATCTTCTACACTTTCTAAGTATGTTTCATATGACAATTTTAGATTTTTCTACTGGGAGTTATGTTTGAAAAACAGAACAGTCCAGAGAGTGTTTAACTCTGTCCTGGTTCTGGACAGCTTACATTCCTCTGGGATTTAAGCCATCTTAAGGTGGGTTTCAGCTCCGAAAATCTACAACAAAGTTGTAGAGTACTTAGATATCTTTCCATAACTATATACCACACCTCCCTGGGCTAAAATACCTGTGAGTTATGCCCTGTTGAAGATCAGCAAACTTGCTGCCCCAAAACAGAGCACTCTGTTTTTCATCCCTTTGGCTATCCTGCTCCACTATCCCATTCTTATACCCAACCAGGGTCCTAAATGTTGAACCTAGGGATTTTAATTCCTTGTTATCATTATTTTGCATGCATATGCCTATGATATCTCGGTACTACATTCCTCACAAAAGAAAATCCTAACCGGATTATACCGGCATATACGTCTCAAGTGTGGCACTAAACGGTCTCTCGCACACGTTTACTACACGGATACATACGTGGTTAGTAACTGCAGAAGACCACACAATAGTGATGCACTCAAAGGTTGTTCATTTCAGGCAGTTCCATATTTAAAAGTAAATACAAACGCTCGTATCATTGTCATACGGCCGTCCTTGAGTTCGGTCACGTCTCAAGGTACGTGATCGTGTTTCAACACCACATGACGGGGAACCCGAGTAGGTCATGAACGGGTGTCACGGTTGGGAATGTTATCAACCCAACAGATACCACCTACTGCCCTGCAGGGCACGCCGAAGGCAAGCGCTGCGTATGTCCTCCTGGTCTATTGCCAGACGAACACACTCTCGCGTTACTGACCACGCGATGGGGTCTTCACTTACTTGCCTAATGCATGCTAGGGATCCGCGTTTCATATGAACTCAGGAACATGAAAAGTCCAAGAGTTTCATATTGACGTCTCACACCAAGCTGTGAGACCTATCCCTGAACCACGTTCCTCGTCAGGGGAGCCCACAATACAGTCCTTAAGTACTGTGCTATCCCCAATGCAGCTCTGATACCAGGCTGTGGCGGACCGGGATCCGCTCATCCAGGATCGCAGAGGGTGGTGACGCGTGATGCAACACCCGACAACACACGTCATAAGAACACCATATATTACATGGGAAACAAACTGAACTGTACAAACGGTACCGTATTCAGTTACAAACTATTGTATTTGTTACACAGCGGAAGTCTAAACTATACAACTCACGCCTGCCTATATAGCAAAAGTTGGTTGCCCAGCCCTAGGGCAACCCACACTAGCTGCACGTCTCAGCTCAGCGCGGCGTGTACGGCTCCCACTCAGCCGTGGTCCCCGACGGAGGGTAACCCTCGCCGGTGGACTCGTACTCCGAGTCCGTGGGTGGCTTTTCACCTGAAAACACTTAAGCAGCAACCGTGAGCACGAAGGTTCAGCAAGGCTTAACCGACTCACCTAAACATGAAACTCTACAGGAGGTGTACAATGACATAGGATAGTAATATTGCAGCAAATGGACACACCTACAAGTTCATCCTTAGTTCAGCTTTTAGCAACAAGTTAACAGTTCAGGAAGCTGAAATTTAGTAAGCAATATTTGGTGGCAACCATGTAGCAATACAATATTATATCATATCAGCAATATGGAATCAACATATTTCATACATTATTCTACGTCACGACTCAGTGACCAAGTGGTACTCTTCACCGCGAAGGACGGCGAATCGACTCGATGTACACCTGCATGGAAACCCAAAGAGCACGTCACGTACGCCCATCCGTGGAGCTGCACAGCACGCTCACTCGATGTCGTACGGGACAACCTTTCATCCAACAGCCCAAACAACGAACCGGTCGCACCGAAACGAGCAGGAGGTTCCCCACACGGAGCATCTCTCTATGCCCGTTGGCAGATTTCCACCTTGCTGCCCTCAGCCTACCGCTATAAATCGGTGCGTTATGCCTCAATGCCCGGAGGTTTAGGCTACATCGGTTTATCGGGGCCCATATATCAGATATGCCTTTTGTACGTTCAAACTTGATCAGCGTGGGCCGCACACGGATCGGTCCTCAATCGACACGGACAGGGCCGCGCACACAAGACTCCCTCTTGCTGCGCCCTAGCCCCTGCCTAGTCTCATTTTCATTACTAAAATGATCTCGCATCACTCGAACCAATCCCGTGTGTCCCAAGCCTATCTCGCGAGTAGATTCCAACTACTCGACTTGTACCGAAGTTCTATGAAACATTAAGCATAGCCTGTCTACTCGAGGTATTAGACACTACCCTCACTCTTATGGAAAATTTCTGGTCATGCAAGTGGGGTTTTCATCCATCCTACACCTAATGGACATTCACACTTCATCTGACACATGTAAACAAAGTAAAACTTATAAAATGTTAATGCAAACCGGGGCTTGCCTTGTTGCTGCTGGTCAGGAGTTAGTTCTTCTTCCGGAAGTAGGAAGTCCAGCACTTCCGGAGTCTCCTCGCTTTTGGCGACTACACGTTAATAAAATTCTACATGTTAATGAATATGCACATGAGGTTATAGTAATGTTTCTGCTATTAGTTCTACTAACCAGTCTCTAACAACTGGAACTCTGTTCAAGAATTTAAATGGAACTGGGGGTTAGTGGTTTGGGCTTAGACCTAAGCACATGGTTAAGTGCTAAGTGGTTTTCCCCCTCTTCCATATTAATCCCTCAAGTGGTTAAACAGGACATGGGTGATCCAGAGCTCCAATGGAGCTGAGAATTTTTGTGTGAGTCCCTTGTCACAAGACAACTCTCTGGATCACAATTTAGCACTTGTCGTTGAGTGGTTTGTTCAGAATAATTCTTTTAGCACATAAGTAAAGAAGAATTAATTCTGAGGTAACACCCCTGTTCATGCCCAACTTAGTGAACTAAAATTTCAATTATAGCTCATAGAGTTTGCATGAATTTTCCTAGCATTTTTGGAGCTAAGATTTGCCCAGAACTGAATTTCCAAGTTTTGGAAATTCTCTGAAAATGTTTCTGTATTCAAATGAACACAGCACCTTCAAATTTGAATTGCTCTGATCAAATCAACTCCAAATGATCTGAAACCTTTACAGGGGTTCACTAACATCCTAGAGAACACTATAACAAAATTTGGGGATTTTTGGATGAATCAAACTCCCCCTAAAATTCTTTTGCTGAAACGTTTTAAAGAATTTTCAAGAATTAAATAATAGGTTTATTACAAATTGGGTTACATATTTGGACAGAGCTATGCAAGATGAATCCAACCCAATTTGAATCACTAAATTTGGAGCTTCCTAACAAAAGTTATGGGGTTCTAAAGTTTGAACTAAATCTGGAAATTCCAATTAATTCGGGAAACATTCAAACTCTGACTGTGGGTCCCTCCTACACGTGTCGGCTGCTGGAATCACGCCACACGGGGCCACAGGACCCTTCCCGTGCCACCACACTGGATCCGGGGCCGCAGCGGATCGACGATTTAAAATATCGCCACTGACATGTGGGGCCCCCAGTCGTCTTCCTCCTCCTGACGCCCGCGCGATCCCGCCGTTGAGCTCGCCGGAGTTCTCGCCGGGAGGGGCCTCTGGTGCTTGGAACTTGCTTATTCTCGCCGCCTGTGCCTATCTCGTCCTGGGGAACACGGTGGTGCCCTCATCAGAGCTTGACAACAACCGGAACAGTGCTCCCGCCGGCAACAGCGGCCGGGAGCTCACCGGCGACGTCGAACTCGGCATCCCCTGCACCTTTTTCGATGCGGTTTGCTCGGGGAGCTCTGCTGACACCTGCTGGTCATGGACATGGACACCGATCCCCGTGAAAACGGCTGCAACTACGACCTCACCAGTGACCTAGGCCGGATATCGGCTGTGCTCAGAAAACTTCGAAGAACCGTAACCCTAGCCCATGGTTCTTGCTGGTTTTTGATCCTAGGGGTCGTGGCAGGGTGTAGAACGTGTGTGTAGCTCGGAATCCCTGGTGGTGAACTATCTACCCCGAATTTCCTCGTTTTGCATCCTTCGGCATTTTGAATACCGAAAGGGTAAACGGCCAAATACTACCCCGACGACGTACGAGGGAAGGAAATGTCGGCACTAGCGTGTCATGCACCTTGTAGCGGACCGTTTTCTTGTAGCTTGCCGGGCGCGGGACGGGCTCTAGCTCTCGGACGCCAGGGATCAACGGCGGTCGGCGGTCTGTTCTTGCGCGGAACCGAGGAAGGAGCTCGGGTGGGGGTTGTTCTCGATCGGGAAACAGGAGAAAGGGCGGCGTGGGGTGTGCGCTGGCCTTTGAGCCGTGATTTTGGCACCGTGAGGTGGCCGTTTGCTGCCTCGGTGGCTCGCCGCCTCTCCCGTGCCTTGCGCGCGAAGCAGAGGCTGGCTGCAGCAACCGACTGAACTCTCGCATGTGCAACTGACCTGTGGGCGTCCCCTTTTCTCCTTTTCTCTAATATTTCTTTCCTGTTTTTGCTGAATATCCCACAAGCTACTCACAATTTAATGTGAGACTTAGCCCCCAAGTTTTGGTTCAAATTTGAGTTCTCCATTTTGAAATTTGGTTGGTCCAATTTGCTTCATATTTAAACTGAATTTCAAATTCAGTTTTGAATTATTGCAAATTTGGCTCCCGACAAGATGAACTCCAATGGGGATCAAAATTGGTGGGCTAACTCAGAAAAATGTGCTGAGTTTGAATATGAAGCTAACTTTTGAATTTGAGTGATGGAAGTTGCTGCAATTTGAATTTACATTCAAATAAGCCTCTTTTTCAAATACCTCCAAAAGTGCCTCAAAAAGTGTTGGATTCACATGAAACTTGGCCTGAACCTCCCCAAGACTTTTCAAGTCCTAGGGGTGAGCTCAACCTCTCATGTTCATGTGTAGAAATCCTCCTTTGTGAAAGTGAAGGCTTTCCCCTCTAATCACTCTTTTGATGGAGGTTACTTGCTCTCCACAATATTTCCTAGGATACCCACAACAAAACTGTGATGTTGTGAGGTGAAGAAAAGTTTTTGCAAGTCCCTTTTTCTTGGGCTTTTACATCCCCCCCCCCTTAAAAGAATCTCGTCCCAAGATTACAAAAGAAGAGACAGCGATGTAATAGGGACTTACCCGTGTTGAGACGCCATGAACTCCGGGTAATTTAAGCGAAGGAATTCCTCGCTCTCCCACGTCGCTTCTTCGGCGGTGTGGTTGCTCCAGAGTATCTTGTAGAACCACAACGTTCTGCTACGCGTGGTTCTGGCTTTCTCCTCAAGAATTGTCACCGGATATTCATCATAAGTTAAATCCGGTTTCAGGTCGCCGATGTCTTTGGTAGGAACAGCAGCTGTATGCTTTAAACATTTTTGCAGTTGCGAAACATGGAAAACGTCATGGACACCAGCAAGAGATGCCGGTAGATCCAATCTATACGCTGCTGGTCCACACTTTTCGGTGATCGCATAGGGCTCAATGAAACGGGGAGCAAGCTTCCCCTTGACGCTGAACCGGTGCACGCCATTCATCGGGGACACACGGAGGTACACGTGTTCACCGACGTCAAAGTGCAACGGACTACGCCTCTTATCAGCGTAGCTCTTCTGCCGGGATTGAGCGGCCTTCAAGTTGGCTTGAATCTTCCAAACGCGCTCTTCGGCGTCGTTCACCACATCAACCCCGAATGTGACCCTTTCACCGGACTCGCACCAGTTTAATGGGGTGCGGCATTTACGACCGTAGAGAGCTTCGTAGGGTGCCATCTTGATACTCGCTTGATAGCCATTGTTGTACGAGAATTCCGCCAATGGTAGGTGATCATCCCAGTTCCTACCATGGTGGATGGCACATGCTCTCAACATGTCTTCCAGAACCTGATTCACCCTCTCTGTTTGGCCATCTGTCTTAGGGTGGTAGGCGGAGCTCCTGATCAGCTTAGTACCCAATGCAGCGTGTAACTGCTCCCAAAAGCGAGACACAAACAATGCACCTCGGTCTGAGACTATGGTTTTGGGTACGCCATGCAAGCATAGAATCCTGGCAATATATAACTCCGCATATCTGTTGGCATGGAAATGTGTATGCACGGGGATGAAGTGAGCTGACTTGGTTAGTCGGTCAACGATCACCCAAATGGAATCATGTTTGTTGGATGTTAAGGGTAATCCCACAATGAAATCCATGCTCACATCTTCCCATTTCCATGTTGAAATTTTCAGGGGTTGCAACAGCCCTGACTTCCTCATATGATCCGCCTTCACTCGTCTACACGTATCACACTCGGATACGTACTTCGCTACCTCCCGTTTCATCCGTGTCCACCAAAACTTCTTTTTCAAATCTTGGTACATTTTTTTGCTGCCCGGATGAATGGAGTACTTAGACAAGTGAGCTTCATCGAGGATCTTTTTCCTCAACTCCATATCCCGGGGTACGACTATGCGGTCATTGAACCATAGCGTCCCCTCATCATCCTTCCGGAAACACTTGATCTCCCCGTTGTCTATCTGTCTCCGGAGATGTGCCATGCCTTTATCATCTTTCTGAGCTGCAATGATGTCCTCCCTGATGGTAGGGATGAGGGCAAGGTTGTACAGCGATCCATAAGGAACCAAGTATAAACTCGGCTCTTCCTCCTCCACCGGTGTAATGGTGAGGTGATGGACATGTGATTTCCGACTCAGCGCGTCGGCAACCACATTCGCCTTGCCGGGGTGGTAGTGAATCTCAATTTCATAGTCCTTGATCAGTTCTAACCACCTCCTTCGCCTCATGTTCAGCTCCTTCTGGATGAAAATGTATTTCATGCTCTTGTGGTCGGTGTAGAGGTGCACCAGATTCCCCAGGAGATAGTGCCTCCACATTTTTAGCGCCAAAACCACTGCAGCAAGCTCAAGATCATGAGTCGGATAGTGCTGCTAATGGTTCTGAAGTTGGCGTGAGCCATAGGCGACTACACGTCCTTCCTGCATCAACACGCAGCCGAGCCCAATACCGGACGCGTCACAATACACGTCGAAGGGCTTTGTTGTATCCGGCTGAGCTAAGACCGGGGCTGTTGTGAGATGCTTCACCAATGCTTGGAACGCTCCTTCACACGCCGTGTTCCAAACATATTTTGTTCCCTTCTTTAGCAACTCTGTCATCGGCTTAGCGAGCTTGGAGAAGCTTGGAATGAATCTCCGGTCGTATCCCGCTAACCGGAGGAAGCTTCTGACTTCATGAACTGAAGTAGGAGCTTTCCATTTCAGCACTTGCTCTATCTTGCTGGGGTCAACCGCAATGCCTTCTGCTGAGATGATATATCCCAAGAATGGCACTTGGCTGATCCAAAACTCGCATTTGCTGAACTTGGCGTAGAGCTTGTGGTCTCGCAATCGTTGAAGAACGATCCTCAAGTGTTCGGCATGTTTGGCTTCTGTCTTGGAATAAACCAAGATACCGTCGATGAACACTACCACGAACTTGTCCAGCTCCGGCATGAACACCGAGTTCATGAGATACATGAAATGGACTGGAGCGTTTGTGAGACCAAAAGACATGACGAGATATTCATATAATCCATATCTCGTCGAGAAGGCCGTCTTCAGGATATCCTCCGCCCAGATCTTTATCTGATGATATCCAGAGCGAAGGTCCATCTTGGAGAATACACTTGCACCCACAAGTTGATCAAATAGTATATCGATGCGGGGCAGTGGGTACATATTCTTGATGGTGACGGCGTTGAGCGGCCGGTAGTCCACACACAGCCTCAGGGTTTCATCCTTCTTCTTCACGAATAGCGCCGAGCATCCCCAAGGCGAGGGACTCGGCCTAATGAAACCCTTGATCAACAGATCATTGAGCTGTTCTTTCAGTTCAGCCAGCTCATTTGGAGCCATTTTGTATGGTCTCCGTGATATGGGCGTAGTCCCGGGTGCAAGTTCAATCTTGAACTCGACATCCCGCCCAGGTGGCATGCCCGGAAGATCATCCGGGAACACATCGGGGTACTTCCGGACTACGGGGATGTCCTCTAACTTGAGGGCTTCAGTATTGTTTATCGCTGAAACCTCCCGGACTGGATTATCTAATAGAAGGGACTGCGGACGGTGTAATGGGGAGTTGAGGTGAACCGTCCGTGATAGGGTTTCCAGGACAGCGCCATGGTAACTTAGCCATGACATTCCCAAGATTGCATCAATCTTCTGCCCCTCAAGGATAATCATAGTGGTGGGATATATCTTCCCACCTAAGCACAGTGGTGCTTTCGGAACCATCATCGTTGCTGAAATCCTTCCTCCCGGTGAGCAGATCATATAAGAACACTCGGTTGGGAAGGCTTCCAGCTGATGCTTAAACACATATGATGCACTTATGAAATTGTGGGTTGCACCAGAATCAAATAATATGATGATGGCTTGATTGTCGAGAGTGAACGTACCCGCCAGCACGTTGTCTCCCTCTGGGGCGTCCTCATTGTCGAGGTTGCGGACGCCACCAGTCCGCTGACCAACCTTCTTCACCGGAGGTCGGCCTCGAGCACCACCCTGGAACTGGGCTTGCCCGCTGTTCTTCTGCCCCTGGGGACAGTCCTTCGCGAAGTGGCCCGCCTGGCCACACGTGAAGCACGTGAAACGGGATGGTCCCCCGCTGATCGGTGGACGGAAACCCGGGGCACGTTGTGGCGGTGGAAACGCCCGGGGTACCGTCTGCTGCTGCTGTTGCTGCTGCTGTCTTGGTGGTGGCATCGGCGGACGGAACGGAGGTGACTGAAAAGGACATCCCCCGAACCATTGAGGTCACGCCGGTGGATGCCATTGCTGTCCGGATGGTGTCCGATACACCATACGGTACTTCTGAGGAGCGCCACCACCACTGCTGGGCGGAGCTCTGCGCTTCCTCTGCTCAGCTGCCAACTCCCGCTAAGTCGTTGAAGGTGCCGCGATTCCACTGAACGAGGTGTGTCTTCATTTCGGGGTGTAACCCCCGATAGAAGTGTTCCCGCTTCTTCTCCTCAGTGGAGATGTAGTCTGACGCATATTGTGCCTGATGGTTGAAGGCACGGGAGTAGTCATGGGCACTCCTCCCGCCCTGCTTCAGCTCCAAGAATTCTTGGAACTTCCTCTTCATTATCCCGGAAGGGATATGGTAGGCGCGGAACGCCTCCCGGAACTCTTCCCATTCCACGGCATGGCCAGCCGGACGTGAGGTGACATAGTTCGCCCACCACGCACCAGCGGCACCGTGAAGCTTCTGTGCTGCGAACAGGATCTTCTGCCGCTCCGTACATTGGAGCAGCCCGAAATTGGACTCTATGGTCCGCAACCAGTTGTCAGCCTCCAGTGGTTCTTCCCCTTCGGTGAACACTGGAGGGTGCGTACTCATGAAATCCGAGTATGACACTTCCCGGGGCTCACGAGGCCCTCTATCTTGACGTCCCCCCGCCTGGGACGTGTTCTACACGATCGTGCGGAGAAGCTCGGTCTGCTCCTCACGACCTCCCACCAGTGCTGCTATCACATCCGCTAGGGTAAGCGGAGGCGGCGGTGGTGGCTGCTGCTGCGGGGTGCTGTCGTAGGCCGGTGGCTGGGAGTCATTGCCCCCCTGCTGGCTAGAGCCACCAACCTCGTGCGTGGTCCTAGTGCGAACCATCTGCAACCATATGACAATAAACATCAGTCCCGCAACATATTGCATGCAATCCAATAAAAATAGGCGTAAAACATAATGACAATAAAACATGCGATACATCTCGTATGTAGATAATATAATAACTTTACACAAGCTACACCATTACCAGACCAAATACAAGCTAGTTTAATCCAACTTGATGAACCTCCTCTTTGGAAGCTCACCACAACTAGGTTTGGTCACTACGAGATATTACTATCGCTGTGTCATCACGTAAGCCACCCTTTTATCTTCAATACGGCACAAATGTGGTCTCTAGTAAAAGAAACTTGAGTGAGACCTATACTCAAATCTTTCACTAGTTGAAGATAACCTCTCATGAGTATTTTCTGCCCCATTGGGAGCACTCAAACACCCTCTAGGGTACAACAATCTCTCAATAGAGTTCAACTGTCATCCCTCCGTCAGAATGACCAGTTTCTACATATTCCAGGTTTTGATCTGGTTCTGGGCAGTTTCATGACTCCAGTTGAATACCAAAGTTAAAGTTAACGTCAGTATCTTTCCAACGAGTATTCATTTCCCTCAGATCAGCTTTGGTTAAAAAGTTATGGTTATTCAAAATCAGCAGAATTTCTGGAAGAATTTTAACAGCACCTCCCTTGGAAAGTTGCTGTTTTCAACTCTGATTTCCACTGAATTCTGTGCTGAAATTTCAGAAACTTTGAATTGCAAAGATGTAACACATCTTCTACATTTTGTAAGTATGTTTCATATGACAATTTTAGATTTTTCTACTGGGAGTTATGTTTGAAAAACAGAACAGTCCAGAGAGTGTTTAACTCTGTCCTGGTTCTGGACAGCTTACATTCCTCTGGGATTTAAGCCATCTTAAGGTGGGTTTCAGCTCCGAAAATCTACAACAAAGTTGTAGAGTAATTAGATATATTTCCAGAACTATATACCACACCTCCCTGGGCTAAAAGACCTGTGAGTTATGCCCTGTTGAAGATCAGCAAACTTGCTCCCCGAAAACAGAGCACTCTGTTTTTCATCCCTTTGGCTATCCTGCTCCACTATCCCATTCTTATACCCAACCAGGATCCTAAGTGTTGAACCTAGGGATTTTAATTCCTTGTTATCATTATTTTGCATGCATATGCCTATGATATCTCGGTACTACATTCCTCACAAAAGAAAATCCTAACCGGATTATACCGGCATATACGTCTCAAGTGTGGCACTAAACGGTCTCTCGCACACGTTTACTACACGGATACATACGTGGTTAGTACCTGCAGAAGACCACACAATAGTGATGCACTCAAAGGTTCTTCATTTCAGGCAGTTCCATATTTAAAAGTAAATACAAACGCCCGTATCATTGTCATACGGCCGTCCTTGAGTTCGGTCACGTCTCAAGGTACGTGATCGTGTTTCAACACCACACGACGGGGAACCCGAGTAGGTCATGAATGGCTCGTCACGGTTGGGAATGTTATCAACCCAACAGATACCACCTACTGCCCTGCAGGGCACGCCGATGGCAAGCGCTGCGTATGTCCTCCTGGGCTATTTCCAGACGAACAAACTCTCGCGTTACTGACCACGCGATGCGGTCTCCACTTACTTGCCTAATGCACGCTAGGGATCCGCGTTTCATATGAACTCAGGAACATGAAAAGTCCAAGAGTTTCATATTGACGTCTCACACCAAGCTGTGAGACCTATCCCTGAACCATGTTCCTCGTCAGGGGAGCTAACCGAAATTGAACCGCTTTCGGTGGCGTTCCTTACCAATCTTACCAGAGCGTAGGTGCATCGTTACATAATTAAAATTCAGCATTATAACACATAGGTTAGTCTTTGCCACTTTAAGTAACTATGCTAGTATAGTCCTTACTTGGGCAACTACCGAATCCTCACCGTAATCCTAAGTTTTCCCATAATACAGTCCTTAAGTACTGTGCTATCCCCAATGCAGCTCTGATACCATGCTGTGGTGTACCGGGATCCGCTCATCCAGGATCGCAGAGGGTGGTGCCGCGCGATGCGACACCCGACAGCACACGTCATAAGAACACCATATATTACATGGGAAACAAACTGAACTGTACAAACGGTACCGTATTCAGTTACAAACTATTGTATTTGTTACACAGCGGAAGTCTAAACTATACAACTCACGCCCGCCTATCTAGCAAAAGTTGGTTGCCCAGCCCTAGGGCAACCCACACTAGCTGAACGTCTCAGCTCAGCGCGGCGTGTACGGCTCCCACTCAGCCGTGGTCCCCGACGGAGGGTAACCCTCGCCGGTGGACTCGTACTCCGAGTCCGTGGGTGGCTCCTCACCTGAAAATACTTAAGCAGCAACCGTGAGCACGAAGGCTCAGCAAGGCTTAACCGACTCACCTAAACATGAAACTCTACAGGAGGTGTACAATGACATAGGATAGTAATATTGCAGCAAATGGACACGCCTACAAGTTCATCGTTAGTTCAGATTTGAGCAACAAGTTAACAGTTCAGGAAGCTGAAATTTAGTAAGCAATATTTGGTGGCAACCATGTAGCAATACAATATTATATCATATCAGCAATATGGGATCAACATATTTCATACATTATTCTGCGTCACGACTCAGTGACCAAGTGGTACTCTTCACCGCGAGGGACGGTGAATCGACTCGATGTACACATGCAGGGAAACCCAAAGAGCACGTCACGTACGCCCATCCGTGGAGCTGCACAGCACGCTCACTCGATGTCGTACGGGACAACCTTTCACCCAACAGCCCAAACGTCGAACCGGTCGCACCGAAATGAGCAGGAGGTTCCCCACACGGAACATCTCTCTATGCCCGTTGGCAGATTTCCACCTTGCTGCCCTCAGCCTACACCTATAAATCGGTGCGTTATGCCTCGACGCCCGGAGGTTTAGGCTACATCGGTTTATCGGGGCCCATATATCCGATATGCCTTCGGTACGTTCAAACTTGATCAGCGTGGGCCGCACATGGATCGGTCCTCAATCGACACGGACAGGGCCGCGCACACAAGACTCCCTCTTGCTGCGCCCTAGCCCCTGCCTAGTCTCATTTTCATTACTAAAATGATCTCGCATCACTCGAACCAATCCCGTGTGTCCCAAGCCTATCTCGCGAGTAAATTCCAACTACTCGACTTGTACCGAAGTTCTATGAAACATTAAGCATAGCCTGTCTACTCGAGGTCTTAGACACTACCCTCACTCTTATGGAAATTTCTGGTCATGCAAGTGGGGTTTTCATCCATCCTACACCTAATGCACATTCACACTTCATCTGACACATGTAAACAAAGTAAAACTTATAAAAAGTTAATGCAAACCGGGGCTTGCCTTGTTGCTGCTGGTCAGGAGTTAGTTCTTCTTCCGGAAGTAGGAAGTCCAGCACTTCCGGAGTCTCCTCACTTTCGGCGACTACACGTTAATAAAATTCTACATGTTAATGAATATGCACATGAGCTTATAGTAATGTTTCTGCTATTAGTTCTACTAACCAGTCTCTAACAACTGGAACTCTGTTCAAGAATTTAAAATGGAACTGGGGGTTAGTGGTTTGGGCTTAGACCTAAGCACATGGTTAAGTGCTAAGTGGTTTTCCCCCTCTTCCATATTAATCCCTCAAGTGGTTAAACAGGACATGGGTGATCCAGAGCTCCAATGGAGCTGAGAATTTTTGTGTGAGTCCCTTGTCACAAGACAACTCTCTGGATCACAATTTAGCACTTGTTGTTGATTGGTTTGTTCAGAATAATTCTTTTAGCACATAAGCAAAGAAGAATTAATTCTTAGGTAACACCCCTGTTCATGCCCAACTTAGTGAACTACAATTTCAATTATAGCTCATAGAGTTTGCATGAATTTTCCTAGCATTTTTGGAGCTACGATTTGCCCAGAACTGAATTTCCAAGTTTTGGAAATTCTCTGAAAATGTGTCTGTATTCAAATGAACACAGCACCTTCAAATTTGAATTGCTCTGATCAAATCAACTCCAAATGGTCTGAAACTTTTACAGGGGTTCACTAACATCCGAGAGAACACTCTGACAAAATTTGGGGATTTTTGGATGAACCAAAGTCCCTCTAAAATTCTTTTGCTGAAAAGTTTTAAAGAATTTTCCAGAATTAAATAATAGGTTTCATACAAATTGGGTTACATATGTGGACAGATCTATGCAAGATGAATCCAATCCAATTTGAATCACTAAATTTGGAGCTTCCTAACAAAAGTTATGGGGTTCTAAAGTTTGAACTAAATCTGGAAATTCCAATTAATTCGGGAAACATTCAAACTCTGACTGTGGGTCCCTCCTACACGTGTCGGCTGCTGGAATCACGCCACACGGGGCCACAGGACCCTTCCCGTGCCACCACATTGGATCCCGGGCCACAGCAGATCCACGATTTAAAATATCGCCACTGACATGTGGGGCCCCCAGTCGTCTTCCTCCTCCCGACGCCCGCGCGATTCCGGCGCCGAGCTCGCCGGAATTCTCGCCGGGAGGGGCCTCCGGTGCTTGGAACTTGCTGATTCTCGCCGCCTGTGCCTATCTCGGCCTGGGGAACACGGTGGTGCCCTCATCAGAGCTTGACAACAACCGGAACAGTGCTCCCGCCGGCAACAGCGGCCGGGAGCTCACCGGCGACGTCGAACGTGGCATCCCCTGCACCTTTTTCGATGCGGTTTGCTCGGGGAGCTCCGCTGAAACCTGCTGGTCACGGACATGGACACCGATCCCCGTGAAAACGGCTGCAACTACGATCTCACCGGTGACCTAGGCCGGATATCGGCTGTGCTCAGAAAACTTCGAAGAACCGTAACCCTAGCCCATGGTTCTTGCTGGTTTTTGATCCTAGGGGTCGTGGCAGGGTGTAGAACGTGTGTGTAGCTCGGAATCCCTGGTGGTAAACTATCTACCCCGAATTTCCTCGTTTTGCAACCTTCGGTATTTTGAATACCGAAAGGGTAAATTGCCAAATACTACCCCGACGACGTACGAGGGAAGGAACGGTCGGCACTAGCGTGTCACGCACCTTGTAGCGGACCGTTTTTGTATAGCTCGCCGGGCGCGGGACGGGCTCTAGCTCTCGGACGCCAGGTATCAACGGCGGTCAGCGGTCTGTTCTTGCGTGGAACCGAGGAAGGAGCTCGGATGGGGGTTGTTCTCGTTCGGGAAACAGGAGAAAGGGCGGCGTGGGGTGTGCGCTGGCCTTTGAGCCGCGATTTTGGCACCGTGAGGTGGCCGTTTGCTGCCTCGGTGGCTCGCCGCCTCTCCCGTGCCTTGCGCGCGAAGCAGAGGCCGGCTGCAGCAACCGACTGAACTCTCATTTGTGCAACTGACCTGTGGGCCTCCCCTTTTCTCCTTTTCTCTAATATTTCTTTCCTGTTTTTGCTGAATATCCCACCAGCTACTCACAATTTAATGTGAGACTTAGCCCCCAAGTTTTGGTTCAAATTTGAGTTCTCCATTTTGAAATTTGGTTGGTCCAATTTGCTTCATATTTAAACTGAATTTGAAATTCAGTTTTAAATTATTGCAAAATTGGCTCCCAACAAGATGAACTCCAATGGGGATGAAAATTGGTGGGCTAACTCGGAAAAATGTGCTGAGTTTGAATATGAAGCTAACTTTTGAATTTGAGTGATTGAAGTTGCTGGAATTTGAATTTACATTCAAATAAGCCTCTTTTTCAAATACCTCCAAAAGTGCCTCAAAAAGTGTTGGATTCACATGAAACTTGGCCTGAACCTCCCCAAGACTTTTCAAGTCCTAGGGGTGAGCTCAACCTCTCATGTTCATGTGTAGAAATCCTCCTTTGTGAAAGTGAAGGCTTTCCCCTCTAATCACTCTTTTGATGGAGGTTACTTGCTCTCCACAATATTTCCTAGGATACCCACAACAAAACTGTGGTGTTGTGAGGTGAAGAAAAGTTTTTGCAAGTCCCTTTTTCTTGGGCTTTTACATTCACGCTTTTCTGTCCTTGCTGGAGACCTTCGAACTCCTGCCTCTTGAGCATCACTACACCAGAAGGGATGTAATGAGAGCGGAAACTCTCCTTGAACTAAGTCCAAGTGATTGTCTCCGGGTCGACATGGGCGTTGCTTAGGGCATCCCACCAGTCAGCGGCAGCTCCCATAAGTTGGTGCAACGCAAAGAGAACCTTCTCTTGGTCATTGCACTGAACAATAGCAAGCTTCTTCTCCATGGATTTCAACCAATCATTGGCCTCCATGGGATCACTAGCTTGAGCAAAGGTGGGTGGTCGAGTCCTCATGAACTCTCCCAATCTGTTGTGAGCCGACGGTGGTGGTGGCGGTGGTGCCAGAACGGGGTTGTTATTGGCCTGCAACTGACCCAAAGTTTGGATCATGGTTTGCATAAGCTGATTCTGCATGGCCATCAATCGTTCCAGGTTGTTCTCACCAGCTCCAGGGTTAATAGGAACTTCATCGTGGTCATCCTCTTGGTTATCACGCACGTTCCTTCGGCCGGCGTTTCCCCTCACCATCTGTGAGAGAGAACGAAATAGAATAGAAGGTTAGAAGGTTAGGTAGGTCCCTTCAACTATATGCGTCAAGGTGGGTTGGACTATATATATATATATATATATATATATATATATATATATATATATATATATATATATATATTAGCCCATATGAGGATGTGAACAAGTGTCGAAGCATCTCACACCTCTTTCTACTTACGTGTGGATATGGACAACGTTTTGAGACGTCCCACGACTCATACTACGCACACAATTCACAAACAATCATCACAAGTGCTCATACAACTCCTATTCAAGGCTGGTTTCCTCTGTCAAGGTAGTTTTAAGGCCAATCTCTGCATCCTAGGGTGCTTCCTTTGGTCAGCGTGGCTTAACTACCAATCTGTGTCTGATACTAATCTGTGATTGTATCTAGGTGTGTAACCTACCCCTATCTGTGGCTTTTGATACCAATCTGTGTTTCCTATTTAGACGTGTAACCCATTGTCAACCGTGGCTCTAATATCAAATTTGAGATTCCTATCTAGGCGTGTAACCTACTGTCAACCTGTGGCTCTGATACCAATCTGTGACGCTCTCAATTCTGTGGAAAATCACGGAATTGAGAACTGATGCATATGTGTGCCCAGGATGTTCATCACACATACACATATATTCCACAAACGGAATTCAGATTATATATTACCACGAATAACAGAGTTTGTTACAATATCTCATGAGTCTTGGACTCATGCTTACAGCGGAAGTCTTTATTTTTATACAGCGGAAGTCTTTATTGTAATGCGGAAGGAATTTAACTAATGCAGAAGCAAATCTAAGCAGCATTGGCTCCATCTCTACTCCATTCCCACATGCAAGGTTGAGAACAGATCACACGCCTAATGCTCCACTTGATCTTCATAGTAATCTTCTCCTGCTGCTGATGAAGAAATAATAATGCAAGTTTGAGTACAATGATGTACTCAGCAAGTGCAGGAAAAACATGATATGTAGCTCATAACAAGGTAGGAATAAATGGTTTATTGCAGAAAGCAAAGTTATTTATCAAAACCATAATAAAACAGCACCTAAACCTTTAGGTGAATGTAATCCCAACATGTATTAAATTACCAACATACCTCCATCAGTTTCCATGTTCCACCCGAACATTAACAAACTTCATTCTTGCTCACGAATACCTCCTCATATTCGCTACCATCTCATGAATACCTTCTCGTATTCTCTACCATCTCATCTCATAAATAATTTCGTCTCACACCGAGACCAATCTTATTGCCATGACTCAACAGTCATGCAACCCATCTTATCACCCAGACTCAACAGTCCCAAAAACCAAAACCATAATCAAAACCATAACCAATAACCATAACCAAGAACCATCCCAATTACCATCCCAACTAATCATGGCAGTTGGCCAGGCGCTCGTGACCGTAAGCTCGGCTATTATGATAGTTTTAAGAACTCTGTAGAGTTTGCACCTCTTTACCCACAAGTTTGTAATTTCGTCACCCGTCGGCGATTGCAGAACCTCCATTATACCAGTACACAACCATCGGTGTATGGCCAAGAGATCACAAAATAGCCTTTACAAAGGGGCTACTAGATGTATGGACTCACTAAGGTTTCACCGGCAGGCTAGAATCTCCAATTCTCCTACCCACGGGCCCCCTCTTGTGCCATGCAGTTCCCAGGGCAGTCCTCACTCGACTCCCATTCCCCGCGCCTTCCACAGTCCATAACAATCTAGCAACTTACCTAATTAGTCAGCTAAGCCGCACCCATACTTGGCCTTGTGGTGGCACTGTTATCCTGGCATATGCATGCATGAACCGGTCCTTAGAGCTACGGCAAGTAAACCACCATCTCATGCTACCTCATTCACAAACCCAGGCTTGCCTAGATCTCCCTCCGATCCATGTTCATTAACAACATCAGTTTCTCATTATCATTACGAGTGCAGTTAGCTAGATACATCTATCTCGCTTCCCAATCCCATGGACTCAGCGAAGCATAAAGCATAAACCATACCCGACTCATAAACTTCCCTGGCGACAAGGGTGGTTTAACTAAAACTAGTAACTTCCTATAAAAGGGTTTCCCATCATGTTTGACTCAGCACTCACATCTTTTCGCAAAACAAAACAGTTTTTTCCCAAAACATAGGATCAATATGGTCAAGAAGCACTTGCCTTGTTCTTGCGGTTCCGGTTGTTCTTGTATCTCGGAACCTTGTTGTTGCAGTTCGTCGTAGACAGCTCCCTGAGCTTGTCCTGCTATACAGGATCACGCACATACAAGATCCACAGCAATCAATACCATGCACAACCTTTAACTAGATGCGATGATGCATATGCATGCTATCCTATGATTAGTTTTATTAGATTAGTTTGTACGTGTTCTTTGCATGGCTTGCATGGATTTTATGATGAACAGAGGGGTTCGGATCAAAGGTGGACGTGGCGATGACCTTGTCCTTTAGATCAACCCGATCAACAAGTGATCCGTCCACGAGAAAGCTTATGTTCGAAAGGAACAGGTGCAAACAAAAAAACACAACGATGTCGTAAGGTGGTATTGGAGTCCTACCTTTCGTTCTTCTCAGTCTCGAGGTCCTCCTCTGACCAGACAGATAGTTGGGGCTCTCTTCCGGTGATCTTCCTCTCTGGCGATGGGCTTACTCGGCGAGTTAGGGCTAGAGCTCTAAGTCGTCGGCTTCAGGAGTTAGAAAAGAGATTTGTGGTTTCGGCCAGAGGTTTTGGGTTCTATTTATAATCGGGAAAAGAAGAGTCCTAATCTGATTGGACTTCGAATAAAAGTTCTATTCAGATTTTCGTTGAATCTTACCATCTTATCTTTAGTCGATTTGGTGTGGTATCATTGTGGAATTCAGGTTGGTTTCTGTTCCGGTATTTCTACGCGTACAGAATCCAAAAACCGCTTCAGAACTCGTTACATCCTCGGTGATGAGCTCCGGAAGCTCCACGTGTCCATCGGGGTCCTGGTCTCTCCTTTTCCGCAAAGACGAGCTCCAGTTGTGTCGCGTGTCAAGCGAGCAAGACCTCCTTCTCCTTCGGAGATGGGCTCCGCGCATGCTACGTGTCAGTGTCGGAACTTCCCTCTCTCGGAGGTGGCTCCGGGTGTGCCACGTGTCCTAAAAGTGCCAGACTTCCTTTCTTCTCAGAGACGAGCTCCGTGGTTAACACGTGTCCAATAGTGACGGATCTCCCGGAGATAAGCTCCGGTGGCGACACGTGTCTGATAGAACCGTACCTCTCGGAGGTGAGCTCCGAGATCGACACGTATCCCGCGCGAATGGTCCTCTGATTTCCGCGGTGACTAGCTCCGAAAGTGACATGTGTCCTGCAGGGTCGGAACTCTCCCCCATTGCGGAGATGAGCCCCGAGCCTGCCACATAGCCAGTTTAGCAGCGGACCTCTCCCCACTTTGCAAGGATGAGCTCCGGACGCGCCACGTGGCCAGCGGGCCGTGGAAATTGTCTTTGGTGCTTTCTGGAAACTGGATTCGGCTCTTATTGGCTATCCTTTTGATGGTGTTCCTACTTCTCTTAAAATGTTTTCTCTTCATAAAGCATGAATATATGCCAAAACCAAAAAATGTGGGAGTCACACTCCCTGAGCTTGTTCTTCTATACATGATCACGCACATACAAGATTTACAACAATCAATATCACAAACTTTAACTTGATGTGATGATGATTATGCATGTTAATCCTATGATGCAGTTTAGTTTGTACGTGTTCTTGCATGGCTTGCATGGGTTTTATGATGAACAGAGTTTTAGAGATGATCTTGACTTTAGATTAAATTAATCAAGAAGTGATCTGTCCATGAAAAAGCTTCTTTTCTAAAGGAATCGAAGAACAGATGAAAAGAAAATGCGATGATGTCGTAAGGTAGTATTGGAGACCTACCTTACGTTTCTTCTTGGTCTCGGGGTCCTTCTCTTAGCAAGACAGATCGTTGGGGCTCTCTTCCGGCGATCTTCCTCGACTGAACTCCGGCGAAGGGTTTATTCGGTGAGTTGGGGCTAGGGCTCTAAGTCGTCGGCTCAGGAGTTGGAAAAGAAGTTCGTGGTTTCGGCCAAAGGTTCTGGGTTCTATTTATAATCGGGAGGAGAAGAGTCCTAATCTGATTGTATTTCGAATAAGAGTCCTATTCAAATTGTCGTTGAATCTTAACACCTTATCTTTAGTTGATTTGGTGCGATAACATTGTGGAATTCATGTCGGTTTCCTCCTGTACTGGTATTTCCTCGCGTACGGAAGCAAAAACCGCTCCAGAACTCGTTTCCTCCGCGGTGATGGGCTCCGGAAGCTCCACGTGTCCTGCGGGAACCCGGGCTCCCTTTTTCCGCAGAGACGAGCTCCGGTTGTGCCGCGTGTCAGGCGGACGAGACCTCCCTCTTCTCTTCAGAGGCGAACTCCGAGGTCGACACGTGTCCAATAGTGACGGACCTCCCGGAGGTGAGCTCCGGAGGTGACACGTGTCCGGTAGTGTCGGACCTCCCGGAGGTGAGCTCCGGAGGTGACACGTGTCCTGCGTGGCTGGTCCTCTCTTTTTCGTGGTGAGTAGCTCCGCAGTCGACACGTGTCCTGCGGGGTTGGCCTCGCTTCTCCGCAGAGGCTAGCTCCAGGGGCAACACGTGTCCCATGGGGTTGGACCTCTCTCCCTTTTGCGTAGATGAGCTCCGAAGGCGCCACGTGACCAGCAGGCCACGGGAAGTGTCTTCTCTACATGAAACATGAATACAAGCAGAAACCAGAAATGAGGGTGTCACAAGCAGAGACATGGTTCACGTTGCCGCGAGCGTAGTTCTGCTGTCCACGGTTTCCTTGCGTAGCTCCTCCGTTTGGTCGTGAGTTCTGTTTGGGCACGTTGCTTGTCTGTCCAGGACCTTTCCTTGGGCACTGACTTGCAAAGTGTCCGGTTTCTCCACATGCGAAGCATGCCTTGTTGCTCAAGACAGCGGGGACGTTGGGGCAGGGGTTTTGAACAGGAGCGCCCATGTTGGGTTGGGGCGTAGGAGGCAAAGGCACACGAGGTGCTTGCATGGCAGGACATTGCTGTGATGGTTGATTAGGGTGAAAGGTAGGAGCGGACGAGCCATACTGTGGTGCAACTAGGAGCATGTAACGGGGACGTACATTGCTCCCTTGTGGCTGGTATGGCATCTTTCTTTTGCCCTCTTGCTCGATCTCTCAGATCTTGCTCTCAACCACTATAGCTTTGTCAACTAGCTTCTGGAAGTTAGCATAGTCATTGTTGAGAAGTTGAACTTGGATCTCATTGTTCAAACCTCTCATGAACAAGTACTGCTTCCGTTGGTCCGAGTTGACATCCTCGGGGGCATACCTTGATTGCTGCGTGAACTTGTTGAGGTACTCATTCACGCTCTTCTTGCCTTGGCGGAGACCTTCAAACTCTTGCCTTTTAGCATCATGACTCCCACAAGGACGTAATGAGAGCGGAAACTCTCCTTGAATTCAACCCAAGTAATAGTCTCCAGGTTGTCATGAGCGTTGCATAGAGCGTCCCACCAGTCAGCGGCTGCTCCCATAAGTTTGTGCGATGTGAAGAGAACTTTCTCTCGGTCATTGCACTGAAATATGGCAAGCTTCTTCTCCACGGACTTCAACCAATCATCGGCCTCCATGGGATCATTAGCTTGAGGAAAAGTGGGTGGTTGAGTCCTCATGAACTCTCCTAGTCGGTTGTGAGACGGCGGTGGTGGCGGTGGTGGTGGCCTTGGTGCAGGAACAGGGTTGTTGTTGTTGTTGGCTTGCAGCTGACCCAAAGTTTGGATCATGGTTTGCATGAGCTGGTTCTGCATAGCCATCAATCGTTCCAGGTTGTTTGCACCATCCTCGGGGCCAACATTCTTAGGAACCTCAACATGGTCCTCCTCTTGGTTACCACGGACGTTCCTCCTTTGACGACCGGCATTTTCTCTCACCATCTATGAGAGAGAGTTCGGTAGAATAGAAGTTAGAATTTTATAGTGACCTACCCAACTATATGCATCAAGGATGATGGACTATATATCATCCTTGTGACACCCTCATTCCTGGTGTCAGCAAATATTCATGTTTTAGGAAGAGAAAACATTTTTAGAAGAAGTAGGAACAGAGAAAAATATCAAAAGGATAGCCAATAAGAGCCGAATCCAGCTCACCGAGAGCGCCGAAGACAACTTACCGGGGCCGCTGGCCATATGGCGTGTTCGGAGCTCATCCCTGTGAAGTGGGGAGAAGTCCGCCGCTAAAATTGCTACGTGGCAGGCTCAGGGCTCATCTCCACAAAAGGGGAGAGGTCCGACCCTGTGGGACACGTGTTGCCCTCGGAGCTAGCCTCTGTGGAAGAAGCAAAGGCATTTCCGCAGGACACATGTCACCTTCGGAGCTAGCCGCCATGGAAATCAGAGGACCGGTCGCGCGGGATACATGTCGATCTCGGAGCTCACCTCCAAGAGGTCCGGTTCCATTGAGCACATGTCGCCACCGGAGCTTATCTCCGAGAAGTCCGTCACTATTGGAGACGTGTCGACCTCAGAGCTTGTCTCTGAGAAGAAAGGAAAGGTCCGACACTGACACGTGGCATGTGCGGAGCCACCTCCGAATGAGAAAGGAGGTCCCGACCGCCAGGATACGTGGCGCACGCGGAGCTCACCTCCGAAGAAGAGGGAAGTCTTGCTCGCTTGACACGCGGCACCACCGGAGCTCATCTCTGCGGAAAAAGGAGAGACCAGGCCCGATGAACACGTGGAGCCTCCGGAGCTCATCACCGAGAAGGTAACGAGTCCTAGGGACGGATTTTGGATTCTGTACGCGTAGAAATACCGGAACAGAAACCAACCTGAATTCCACAATGATACCGCACCAAATCAACTAAAGATAAGTTGTAATATTCAACGACAAATTTAAACAGGACTCTTATTCGGGATACAATCAGATTAGGACTCTTCTCTTCCTGATTATAAATAGAACCTAGAACCTCTGGCCGAAACCACAAACTTCTTTTCCAACTCCTGAGCCGACGACTTAGAGCCCTAGCCCCCAACTCGCCGAGAAAGCCATCGCCGGAGTTCAGCAAGAAAGATTGCTGGAGGAAAGCCCAACAATCTGAGGAGGACCTCAATACCAACAAGAACGTAAGGTAGGTCTCCAAAACCACCTTACGACATCGTTGTGTTTTCTTTGCATCTGTTCTTTGATTCCTTTCGAACAGAAGCCTTCTCGTGGACAGATCACTTGATGATCAGGTTGATCTAAAGACAAGATCATCGCCACTTCCACCTTTGATCCGAACACCTCTGTCCATGCAAGCCATGCGAGAACACGTACAAACCAATCTAATAAAACTAATCATAGGATAGCATGTATATGCATCATCGCATCTAGTTTCAGGTTTGTGCATGATATTGATTGCTGTGAATCTTGTATGCACGTGATCCTACATAGCAGGACAAGCTCAGAGATCTGTCTACGATGAACTGTAGCAACAAGGTTTTGAGATACAAGAACAACCAGAACCGCAAGAACAAGGCAAGTGCTCCTTGACCATATTGATCCTATGTGTTTGGGTGAAACTGTTTTGTTTTGCGAAAAGGTGTGTGTGCTGAGTCAAACATGATGGGAAACCCTTTTTATACGAGTTTACTAGCTTTGGTTAAACCACCCTTGTCACCAGGGAAGTTTATGAGTCGGGTATGGTTTTTTACTTTTATGCTTCGCTGAGTCCATGGGATTGGGGAGCGAGATAGATGTGTCTAGCTAACTGCACTCGTAATGATAATGAGAAACTGATGATATTAATGAACATGGATCGGAGGGAGATCTAGGCAAGCCTGGGTTTGTGAATGAGGTAGCATGAGATGGTGGTTTACTTGCCGTAGATCTAAGGACCGGTTCATGCATGCACATGCCAGAATAATAGTGCCACCACAAGGCCAAGTATGGGTGCGGCTTAGCTGAGTAATTAGGTAAGTTGCTAGAGTGTTATGGACTGTGGAAGGCGCGGGGAATGGGAGTCGAGTGAGGACTGCCCTGGGAACTGCATGGCACAAGAGGGGGCCCATGGGTGGGAGAATTGGAGATTCTAGCCTGCCGGTGAAACCTTAGTGAGTCCATACATCTAGTAACCCCTTTGTAAAGGCTATTTTGTGATCTCTTGACCATACACCGACGGTTTTGTACTGGTATAATGGAGGTTCTGCAGTCGCCGATGGGTGACGAAATCACAAACTTGTGGGTAAAGAGGTGCAAACTCTGCAGGGTTCTTAAAAACTATCATGATAGCCGAGCTTACGGTCACAAGCGCCTGGCCAACTGCCATGATTAGTTGGGATGGTTATTGGGATTGTTCTTGGTTATGGTTATTGATTATGGTTATGGTTTGGTTTTGGGACTGTTGAGTCCGGGTGATAAGATGGTTGCTTGACTGTTGAGTCATGGCAACGAGATTGGTCTCGGTGTGAGACGAAGTTGTTTATGAGATAAGATGGTAGCGAATACGAGAAGGTATTCGTGAGATGGTGGCGAATACGAGGAGGTATTTGTGAGTAAGAATGAAGTTGGTTAATGTTTGGATGGAACATGGAAAGTGATGGAGGTATGTTGGTAATTTAATACATGCTGGGATTACATTCATCTAAAGTTAAGTTGTTGTTTTATCATGGTTTTATAAATCTGTTTTTCTGCAAATGAGCCATTTTATACCTATCATGTTTTCCCGCACTTGCTGAGTACATCATTGTACTCAAACTTGCATTATTATTTTATCATCAGCAGCAGGAGAAGACTACTATGAAGACCAAGTGGAGCATTAAGGCATGTGATCTGTTCTCAACCTTGCCTGTGGAGGGAGTAGAGATAGAGCCACTTCTGCTTAGATTTGCTTCCGCATTAGTTAGATTGCTTCCGCATTAAAATAAAGACTTCCGCTGCATAGAAATAAAGACTTCCGCTGTGAGCATGAGTCCAAGACTCATGAGACGTTGTAATAAACTCTGTCATTTGTGGTTATATATATTCTAAATTCAGTTTGTGGAATATATGTGTATGTGTGATGAACGTCCTAGGCACAGATATGCATTAGTTCTTGGTTCCGTGGTTTTCCACAGAATTGAGGGCGTCACAATCCTATATGAGGATGTGAACAAGTGCCGAAGCATCTCACATCTCTCTACTATGTGTGGATATGGACAACGCTGAAACGTCCTACAACTCACACTAAGCACTCAAACACAAGCAATCATCACGAAAGTTCAGCACACAACTCCTATTCAAAGCTTACTCAATGGGGGTCCTATGTGGTTTGGAGTGATACCAATCAGTGACCAATCTGTGACTTTGTCCTATGGTCAATGGGGTTCTAATGCCAATCTATGCATTTTACCTAGTCTTGTATCCTATGTTTAGCGTGGCTCCTAATACCAATCTGCGACTAGGCTTGCGTCCTATGGTCAACGTGGCAGCACCAATCTTGTCAATTCTATCTAGGCTTGCGACCTACGGTCAACCGTGGTTCTGCTACCAATCTGTGATCAATCTAGGCTTGTGACCTACAGTCAACCATGGCTTCTAATACCAATCTGTGGTTTCTATCTAGGCTTGTGATCTACAGTCAACCGTGGCTCTGATACCAATCTGTGACGCCCGGTTCCATAGAAAAACCACGGAACGAACCGGACTGATGCATATGCGTGCCCAGGATGTTCATCATACATACACATGTATTCCACAAACTGAATTTAGAATAATTACCACGAATGAATAGGGTTTTATTATAATGTCTCATGAGTCTCAAACTCATTCTAGCAGCAGAAGTCTTATTCTAGCAGCGGAAGTCTTCTAAACTATTGCGGAAGCAACTAAGCAGCAGCAGTGGCTCCATCTCCTACTCCACAGGCAAGTTGACTGAAGATCACATGCCTAATACTCTACATGGTCTTCAAAGTATTCCTCTCCTATTGCTGATGATGTATGACAATGCAAGGGTGAGTACATGGCGTACTCAACAAGTGCGGGAAGTATGACATGTAGCTTACAACAAGGTAGGTACAAAAAAGGCTCATTGCATAAAAGCAAAGTTTATTTCAAAAAACATGATAAAAACAGCAACTAGCTTTAAGTAAATTAAATCCCAACATGTATCCAATTAAAACATCAACATACCTCCATCATATTTCACCTCTTTTCATGTCCCATCACACATTCATCTTCCTCAACTTTTTCTCATGCTCATGAATACCATCTTGTATTCAGTACCATCTCCTCTCATATTGAATTCCATCTCATACCGAGACCAATGCTCATTGCCATGACTCAACAGCCACGAAACCAATCTCATAACCAGGACTCAACAGTCCCAAAACTATCCCTTAATGACCAAACCATCACCAACCCAATAACCAAACCAAATACCATCCCATCTAATCATGTGAGTTGGCCAGGCGGTTGTGACCGGAAGCACGGCTATCATGATAGTTTATGTGTACAGGGGTCCCGATCTTCCGAAAGGTTCTGATAACTCTCGATTTGGTGGAGACTTGACACAAATCGATCCGGCTTCAGAACAACACGTTCTGAACCCTGCAATCGCAGCACCACGTCTCCTCAGGTTATCAACCGATATTGCGCGGTTGACCTTGCCAAGAAGGCTAATCCTTGCCTGCGAATCGAAGAACACAAGCAAGAACAAGAAAGAATGCAACCAAATTGCTGAAAGATATGAAGCACTCAAGTTGGGGTCTCACGAACCAATGAACGGCGAAATTGTTCTTGACAGAATAATCAAAGCAAAACCCAGCTGTTTGTCACGGCGGCTAGGGGGTATAAAGGAGGTGTAGGACGACCGGGGGGGTTCTGGGGTCGTGACCTAACCCTGAGACACGTACATAATAGACATGGACTCGATACAAGGCCCAATGGCCCAACTAGGTGATGCATCACCCTGACATACTCTAAACTTTATATTGTTTCGAAGTTTCTCGTCGACTCCGAGGGAATTTTGATGTGGGGCCAGTTCCATTAGAAAGTTTATCCTCTCAGCTTTCCGTGCATATGTAGAACGTCAAAAACAGAGTCCGTATGCCTCCTGTGCATCCATTTTAAGATGGACTGCTCCTGGGCCCGAGTTGGACTCGAGTTTGAGTTGGGTTCGGTCTCTAACTTCTTGTTGGCGTATTTTCTGGTCTTCCACGCTTCCAAACCCCTCTCCATGTATATCCATGTCCTCTCCATGGTTCCTAATTATAATTAATCCATTAGGTAGCAACATACTCTCAAAATTCACATATAAAGAATTGTTCAGGAACGAGCTCACCTCTAAATTCAATTGTCGTGCTCGAGCTCTAGTAATTGGACCTTGCATGTCTACCATGTGAGTGTTGTGTATATCTGCAGGAGTGATGTCCACATCATCCTCCCCCTCTTGCATTGGAGTCGTCCTCGACTCAAGCTCATCTTCTTCTCCCAAATATGACCTCAAATCTGAAATGTTAAAGGTGGGACTAACCCCAAACTCGGGAGGCAACTCAAGTTTATATGCATTATCATTAATCTTCTCAAGTATTTTAAAAGGACCATCAGCTCTAGGCATCAATTTAGACTTTCTAAGTTCTGTAAATCTATCCTTTCTCAAGTGTAACCAAACTAAATCACCCGGTTCAAGTCTAACTTCCTGCCTACCTTTACTACCAGCAATTCTATATTTTTCATTCATCCTTTCAATATTGTATTTAGTGGTCTCATGAATTTTCAAAATAAAATCAGCACGTTCCTTTGCATCATTATGAGTTCTCTCACTAGTAGGTAAAGGCAAGATATCTGTGACACCCTCGCCTCGGGTGTCAGCATATGTTCATGTTCTATGAAGAGGAAACATTTAGTGAAAAATAGGAACAGAGAGAATTATCAAAAGAATAGCCAATAAAGCCCTCAGAGAGCGCCGAAGGCAACTTCCGCGGCCAGCAGGCCACGTGGCGTGTTCGGAGCTCATCCCTGCAAAGTGGGGAGAGGCCGTCGCCAAGCTGGCTACGTGGCAGGGGCTCGTCTCCGCAATTGGAAAGAGGTCCGACCCTGTGGGACACGTGTTGCCCACGGAACTAGCCTCTGCAGAAGAAGCAAAGGCATTTCCGTAAGACACGTGTCATCCTCGAAGCTAGTCCTCGCGAAAATAAGAGGACCAGTCGCACGGGATGCGTGTCGATCTCGAAACCCATCTCCTAGAAGACCGGATCTATCGAACACGTGTCGGAGCTTATCTCCGGGAGGTCCATCGCAGCTAAACACGTGTCGACCTCAGAGCCGTCCCTGAGGAAAGAAGAGAGGGAAGACCGGCGCCAACACGTGGCGTGCGCGGAGCTCACCTCCGAAGAAGAGGGAGGTCTCGCTCGTTTGACACGCGGCACAACCGGAGCTCGTCTCTGCAGGAAAGGAGACAC
Organism: Neostapfia colusana; assembly: GCA_030760725.1. Lineage (NCBI taxonomy): Eukaryota > Viridiplantae > Streptophyta > Magnoliopsida > Poales > Poaceae > Neostapfia > Neostapfia colusana. The sequence continues at coordinate 44,821,979 of JASWHV010000019.1, forward strand.
CAGGCCCTGGAGGACACGTGGAGCTTCCGGAGCTCATCATCGCGGAGGTAACGAGTTCTGGAGCGGTTTTTACACGTAAAGATACCGGTACGCAACAGAAACCGATCTAAATTCCACGATATTACTAAAGATAAGACGATTAGGATCCAACAAAGATCTGAATAAGACTCTTATTTGGGATACAATCAGATTAGGACTCTTCTCTTCCCGATTATAAATAGAACCCAAAACCTCTGGCCGAAACCACAAACTTCTCTTTCAACTCCTGAGCCGACGACTTAGAGCCCTAGCCCTAACTTGCCGAGCAAACCATCGCCGAAGCCCAACAAGGGAGATCATCGGAGAAGAACCGAGCGGTCTGAGGAGGACCTCGAAGTCAAGAAGAACGTGAGGTAGGATTTCAATACCACCTTACGACATCATTGTGTTCATCTCTTTGCATCTGTTCTTCAATTCTTCTCGAACAGAAGCCTTCTCGTGGGTAGATCACTTACTGATCAGGTTGATCTAAAGACAAGATCATCGCCACATCCACCTTTGATCCGAACACCTCTGTCCATACAAGGCCATGCAAGAACACGTACAGATCAATCTAATAAAACTAATCATGAGATAGCGTGCATGTGCACCATCGCATCTAGTTTAAGGTTTGTGCATAAATATTGATTGTTGTGAATCTTGTATGCACGTGATCCTACCTAGCAGGACAAGCTCAGGGAGCTGTCTACGACGAACTGCAACAACCAGGTTTTGAGAATCAAGAGCAACCGGAACCGCAAGAACAAGGCAAGTGCTCCTTGACCATATTGATCCTATGTTTTGGGTAAAACTATCTTGTTTTGCGAAAAGGTGTGCGTACTGAGTCAAACATGATGGGGAAGCCCTTTTATAGGAGTTTACTAGTTTTGATTAAACCACCCTTGTCGCCTGGGAAGTTTATGAGTCGGGTATGGTTTTTGCTTTATGCTTCGCTGAGTCTATGGGAGTGGGAAGCGAGATAGATGTGTCTAGCTACCTGCACTCGTATTGATAATGAGAAACTAATAATGGATATGGATCATAGGGAGATCTAGGCAAGACTGGGTTTGTGAATGAGGTAGCATGAGATGGTGGTTTACTTGCCGTAGATCTAAGGACCGGTTCATGCATGCACATGCCAGGATTACAGTGCCACCACAAGGCCAAGTATGGGTGCGGCTTAGCTGAGTAATTAGGTAAGTTGCTAGAGTGTTATGGACTACGGAAGGCACGGGGAATGGGGGTCGAGTGAGGACTGCCCTGGGAACTGCATGGCACAAGAGGGGGCCCGTGGGTGGGAGAATTGGAGATTCTAGCCTGCCGGTGAAACCTTAGTGAGTCCATACATCTAGTAACCACTTTGTAAAGTTTGTGATCTCTTGACCATACACCGACGGTTGTGTACTGGTATAATGGAGGTTCTGCAGTCGCCGACGGGTGACGAAATCACAAACTTGTGGGTAAAGAGGTGCAAACTCTGCAGAGTCTAAAACTATCATGATAGCCGAGCTTACGGTCACAAGCACCTGGCTAAACTGCCATGATTAGTTGGGAATGGTTATTGGGAAGGTTCTTGGTTATGATTATTGGTTTGGTTATGGTTTGGTTTGGGACTGTTGAGTCTGGGTAATGAGATGGTTGCATGACTGTTGGGTCATGACATGAGATTGGTCTCGATGTGAGACAAGGTTGTTTTACGAGGTGAGATGGTAGCGAATATGAGGAGGTATTCGTGAGTATGAATAAAGGATTGGTTAATGTTCGGATGGAACACGGAAAGTGATGGAGGTATGTTGGTAATTTAATACATGCTGGGATTACATCTAAAGTTAAGTTGTTGTTTTATCATGGTTTTACAAATCTGCTTTTCTGCAAGTAAGCCTTTTATGCCTACCTTGTTTATGAGCTGCATATCATGTGTTTTCCCGCACTTGCTGAGTACATCATTGTACTCAAACTTGCATTATTACTTCATCATCAGCAGCAGGAGAAGCCTACTATGAAGATCAAGTGGAGCATTATGGCGTGTGATCTATTCTCAACCTTGCCTGTGGAGGGAATAGAGATGGAGCCACTTCTGCTTAGATTTGCTTCCGCATTAGAATAAAGACTTCCGCTGCATAGAAATAAGACTTCCGCTGTGAGCATGAGTCCAAGACTCATGAGATATTGTAATAAACTCTGTTATTCGTGGTAAGATATGATCTGAATTCGGTTTGTGGGACGTATGTGTATGTGTGATGAACACCCTCGGCACACATATGCATTAGTTCTCGGTTCCGTGGTTTTCCCACAGAATTGAGGGCGTCACAAACTGGTATCAGAGCCACAGGTTGACAGTAGGTCACACTCCTAGATAGAAACCTTAGATTGATATTGGAGCCACGGGTTAACAGCGAGTTACACCCCAAATTAGGAGTCATAGGTAGCTAAGCCACGCTGACCAAAGGAAGCATGCTAAGGTGAATAGCTTAGATTGGCCTTTAAACCCACCTTGACATAGGAAACCATCCTTGAATAGGAGTTGTGTGAGCCCTGGTGATGATTATTTGTGATTGTGTGCTTAGTGTGAGTTGTGGGACGTCTCAAAAACATTGTCCATATCCATACGTAAGAAGAAAGAGGTGTGAAATGCTTCGGCACTTGATCACATCCTCATAAGGGCTAATATATATAGTCCAACTCACCTTGATGCATATAGTTGAAGGGACCTACCTAACCTTCTAACCTTCTATTCTATTTCGTTCTCTCTCACAGATGGTGAGAGGAAACGCCAGCCGAAGGAACGTCCAGGAGGATGACCATGATGAAGTTCCTGCTAACCCAGGAGCTGGCAAAAACCATCTGGAGAGGTTGATGGCCATGCAAAACCAGCTTATGCAAACCATGATCCAAACTTTGGGTCAGTTGCAGGCCAACCAAAACCCCGTTCCGGCACCACCGCCACCACCAGCGCCGGCTCATAACAGGTTGGGAGAGTTCATGAGGACTCGACCACCCACCTTTGCTCAAGCTAGTGATCCCATGGAGGCCGATGATTGGTTAAAATCCATAGAGAAAAAGCTTACCATTGTTCAGTGTAATGACCGAGAGAAGGTTCTCTTCGCGTCGCACCAACTTATGGGAGCCGCTGCTGACTGGTGGGATGCCCTGAGCAACGCTCATGCCAACCCGGAGACAATCATTTGGACTGAGTTCAAGGAAAGTTTCTGCTCTCACTACATCCCTGCTGGTGTAATGATGCTCAAGAGGCAGGAGTTTGAAGGTCTCCGCCAAGGACAGAAGAGTGTGAACGAGTATCTCAACAAGTTCATACAACTGTCCCGGTACGCCCCCGAAGATGTCAACTCAGACCAGAGGAAGCAGTACCTGTTCATGAGAGGGTTGAACAATGAGATCCAGGTTCAGCTCCTCAACAATGACTACGTAAGCTTCCAGAAGCTGGTTGACAAGGCCATAGTAGTTGAAAACAAGATCCGAGAGATCGAGCGAGATTGCAAGAGGAAGATGTCATACCAGCCCCAAGGGAGCAACGTACGACCTAGGTACATGCCCCCTGCACCGCAGTATAGATCGACCACTCCTGCGTACCGCCCTGGTCAGCCACCACAGCAACAATTCATTGCACTGGCACCTCGTGTGCCCATGCCTCCTGCGCCCGGCCTAACAATGGTGCCCCTGTTCAAAACCCCCACCCCAACGTACCTACTGCCGTAGGCAACAGGGCATGCTTTGCATGCGGGGAAGTAGGCCACTTCGCTAACCAGTGCCCGAGGAGAGGCCCTGGACAGCAAGGTAACGTGCCCAAGCAGAACCAGCGACCAAACGGAGGGGACAACCAAGGGAACCGTGGACCGCAGAACTATGCTCGTGGCCACGTAAACCATATCACTGCTGAAGAAGCACAACAGGCTGAAGACGTCGCAATTGGTATGTTCCTTGCCAACTCCAACCCAGCCACCATTTTATTTGATTCCGGAGCATCGCATTCCTTCACATCATCAAAATATGTTGCCAAACGTCATCTACCCGTATCCCACTTAGAATGTGCTATGTTAGTTAATTCTCCCGGAGGAGAAATGAGGACTAATATAGTATGTCCTAAAGTAAGCCTTAAAATAAGGGGGGTAGACTTCCTTGCCAACCTTATTGTCTTGGACTCCCACGGGATTGACATCATACTCGGAATGGATTGGCTAAGCAAGCACAATGGAGTAATCCAATGTGCTGAAAGGAGCGTGCAGTTGACAAACGAACACGGTATTCGTGTCGAGTTTGAGTCAGCCCAGCAAACAACCGAACGGGCAAATTTGAACCACGTCGAAGGAACAACATTGGACAGCATTCCAGTGGTTCAGGAATTTTCGGACGTGTTCCCAAAAGAGCTTCCAGGAATGCCACCTGACCGGGACATCGAGTTTGCCATAGATTTGGTACCCGGAACTGCACCCATAGCTAAGAGACCATATAGGATGCCCGTCAATGAGCTAGTTGAACTCAAGAAGCAACTTCAAGAACAGTTGGAGAAGGGTTTTATCCGTCCAAGCTCGTCACCATGGGGAGCTCTGGTACTCTTCGTGGACAAGGAGGATGGAACCCAAAGAATGTACGTGGACTACAGGTCTCTCAACGAGGTGACAATCAAGAATAAATACCCCTTGCCCCGTATAGAGGACCTATTCGACCAAATGAAGGGAGCCCGAGTATTCTCCAAGATTGATCTTCGGTCGGGATACTTCCAGCTGAAGATTAAGCCCTCCGATATACCTAAGACAGTCTTTCGGACACGGTATGGTTCATATGAATATACCGTTATGTCTTTTGGATTGACGAATGCACCCGCATACTTCATGTACCTTATGAACAAGGTTTTCATGGAGTACTTGGACAAGTTCGTCGTGGTTTTCATCGACGACATTATGGTGTATTCAAAAAGTGAGGAGGAACATGAAGAACATCAGAGATTGACCCTGCAGAAGTTGCGTGAGCATCAATTATATGCCAAGCTCAACAAGTGTCAATTTTGGCTAAAGGAAATATCTTTCCTAGGCCACATTATCTCCGAGGAAGGGGTATCGGTTGATCCTGGAAAGGTGAGAGATGTTCTGAAGTGGGATTAACCGAAGAGCGTGAAGGATATTTGGAGTTTTCTTGGGATGGCAGGATACTATCGGCGCTTCATTAAAGATTTCTCTAAGATAGCAAAACCTATGACGGAGTTGCTAATGAAGGGAAAAGTCTTTCAATGGACACAAGCCTGCAAAGAAAGTTTTGAGGAACTCAAGAAAAGGCTAACCACAGCACCAGTTCTGGTATTACCAGACGTAAGCAAGAGCTTTGACATGTATTGTGACGCATCCAGACAAGGGCTCAGATGTGTGCTCATGCAGGAAGGACAAGTGGTAGCCTATGCCTCACGACAATTAAAGAAGCACGAGCTTAACTATCCTACGCATGATTTGGAGTTAGCAGCAGTGGCGCATGCATTGAAGATTTGGAGACATTATATCCTTGGTCATCGATGTGAGATCTATACGGATCATAAAAGCCTCAAGTACATATTCACACAAACGGATTTGAATTTGAGGCAACGTCGATGGTTAGAACTCATCAAGGATTATGATGTGGGAATCAACTACCACCCCAGAAAGGCCAATGTAGTAGCTGATGCATTGAGCCGAAAAGGAGCATGTCACCAACTCACGGTTCGGGAGCTACCACCCAAACTACGTAAGGAGTTCGAACGGTTACACCTCGGATTTTTGAACAACATGGAAATAATGGAGATCCACTCTTCATTGGAGCAAGAGATAAGAGAGGGCCAAGCAACGGACGAGGAGATCGAGGAGATCAAGGAAAGAATCCGACAAGGGATAGAGAAGGATTTCAAGGAGGATGAAAAGGGTACGCTTTGGCTAGGAAAAAGGATTTGTGTGCCAAACATAAGACACCTTCACGACATGATATTGAAGGAGGCACATGATTCACCCTATTCTATACATCCCGGAAGCACCAAAATGTACAAGGATTTGAAAACTTGCTATTGGTGGAATGGTATGAAGAGGGATATAGCCGAATACGTTGCCCTATGCGACATATGCCAACGGGTAAAGGCCGAACATCAAAAACCCGCTGGATTGTTGCAACCTTTGAAGATACCCGAATGGAAGTGGGAGGATATCAGTATGGATTTCATCGTCGGATTGCCACGTACTCAGTCGGGTTATGACTCCATCTGGGTTATCGTGGACCGATTGACGAAAACCGCCCATTTTCTTCCTGTAAAGACCAGTTACAACGTTGCACAATTGGCAGAGTTATACATGGAGCAGATCGTGTGCCGTCACGGAGTTCCGAGGAGGATAGTCTCAGATCGAGGTTCTCAGTTTACCTCAAGGTTCTGGAGGAAGCTGCAGAAAGCCATGGGTACACGACTGGATTTTAGCTCCGCCTACCACCCACAAACAGATGGACAAACCGAAAGGACGAACCAAATTTTGGAGGACATGTTGAGAGCTTGCGCCTTGAAACGTGGGCGTAGTTGGGATAGGAGTTTACCGTATGCCGAATTCTCCTATAACAACAGCTATCAAGCTAGCTTGAAGATGTCACCTTTCGAAGCCTTATATGGCAGACGGTGTAGAACGCCACTGTTCTGGAACAAGACTGGAGAAAACCAGGTGTTTAGACCCGAAGTACTACAAGAAGCTGAAAAGCGGGTCCAAACGATACGGGAGAACTTAAAGGCTGCTCAGTCACGACAGAAAGGCTATGCGGACAATAGGCGTAGGAAGTTGACCTTTGAAGTAGGAGACTTCGTATACCTTAAGGTATCGCCTATCCGAGGCCAACGACGTTTCAACGTTAAAGGCAAGCTAGCACCTCGCTACATCGGACCATTTAAGATTTTGGACAAGCGAGGAGAAGTAGCCTATCAACTAGAGCTCCCAAACCACCTCTCCGACGTACATGACGTGTTTCATGTATCCCAGCTCAAGAAGTGCTTGAGAATACCGGAGGAACAAGTGTCAATGGGAGAGCTTGAACTTCAAGAGGACCTGACTTACGCAGAACACCCTGTCCGAATCTTGGACATAAGGAAAGAGTCACCCGAAACACGGTGAATCGATGGTGCAAGGTACAATGGAGCCATCACACTGAAGCCGAAGCCACATGGGAGCGTGAAGAGGATATCAAGGCAGGATTCCCCCATCTATTTCCTACTAACGAATCTCGAGGGCGAGATTCAATTTAAGGGGGTAGATTTGTGACACCCTCGCCTCGGGTGTCAGCATATGTTCATGTTCTATGAAGAGGAAAACATTTTAATGAAAAATAGGAACAGAGAGAATTATCAAAAGAATAGACAATAAAGCCCTCAGAGAGCGCCGAAGGCAACTTCCGCGGCCAGCAGGTCACGTGGCGTGTTCGGAGCTCATCCCTGCAAAATGGGGAGAGGCCGTCGCCAAGCTGGCTACGTGGCAGGGGCTCGTCTCCGCAATTGGAAAGAGGTCCAACCCTGTGGGACACGTGTTGCCCACGGAACTAGCCTCTGCAGAAGAAGCAAAGGCATTTCCGCAAGACACGTGTCATCCTCGGAGCTAGTCCTCGTGAAAATCAGAGGACCAGTCACGCGGGATGCGTGTCGATCTCGAAACCCATCTCCGAGAAGACCGGATCTATCGAACACGTGTCGCCACCGGAGCTTATCTCCGGGAGGTCCGTCGCAGCTAAACACGTGTCGACCTTGGAGCCGTCCCTGAGGAAAGAAGAGAGGGAAGACCGGTGCCAACACGTGGCGTGCGCGGAGCTCACCTCCGAAGAAGAGGAAGGTCTCGCTCGTTTGACACACGGCACAACCGGAGCTCGTCTCTGCAGGAAAGGAGACACCATGCCCCGGAGGACACGTGGAGCTTCCGGAGCTCATCATCGCGGAGGTAACGAGTTCTAGAGCGATTTTTACGCGTAAAGATACCGGTACGCAACAGAAACCGATCTAAATTCCATGATGTTACTAAAGATGAGACGATTAGGATCCAACAAAGATCTGAATAAGACTCTTATTCGGGATACAATCAGATTAGGACTCTTCTCTTCCCGATTATAAATAGAACCCAAAACCTCTGGCCAAAACCACAAACTTCTCTTTCAACTCCTGAGCCGACGACTTAGAGCCCTAGCCCTAACTCGCCGAGCAAACCATCGCCGAAGCCCAACAAGGGAGATCATCGGAGAAGAACCGAGCGGTCTGAGGAGGACCTCGAAGTCAAGAAGAACGTGAGGTAGGATTTCAATACCACCTTACGACATCATTGTGTTCATCTCTTTGCATCTGTTCTTCAATTCCTTTCCAACAGAAGCCTTCTCGTGGTTAGATCACTTACTGATCAGGTTGATCTAAAGACAAGATCATCGCCACATCCACCTTTGATCCAGATACCTCTGTCCATTCAAGGCCATGCAAGAACACGTACAGATCAATCTAATAAAACTTATCATGAGATAGCGTGCATGTGCATCATCGCATCTAGTTTAAGGTTTGTGCATAAATATTGATTGCTGTGAATCTTGTATGCACGTGATCCTACCTAGCAGGACAAGCTCAAGGAGCTGTCTACGACGAACTGCAGCAACCAGGTTTTGAGAATCAAGAGCAACCGGAACTGCAAGAACAAGGCAAGTGCTCCATGACCATATTGATCCTATGTTTTGGGTAAAACTATCTTGTTTTGCCAAAAGGTGTGCGTACTGAGTCAAACATGATGGGAAGCCCTCTTATAGGAGTTTACTAGTTTTGATTAAACCACCCTTGTCGCCTGGGAAGTTTATGAGTCGGGTATGGTTTTTGCTTTATGCTTCGCTGAGTCTATGGGAGTGGGAAGCGAGATAGATGTGTCTAGCTAAGTGCACTCGTATTGATAATGAGAAACTGATAATGGATATGGATCGGAGGGAGATCTAGGCAAGACTGGGTTTGTGAATGAGGTAGCATGAGATGGTGGTTTACTTGCCATAGATCTAAGGACCGGTTCATGCATGCACATGCCAGGATTACAGTGCCACCACAAGGCCAAGTATGGGTGCGGCTTAGCTGAGTAATTAGGTAAGTTGCTAGAGTGTTATGGACTATGGGGGCGCGGGGAATGGGGGTCGAGTGAGGACTGCCCTGGGAACTGCATGGCACAAGAGGGGGCCCGTGGGTGGGAGAATTGGAGATTCTAGCCTGCCGGTGAAACCTTAGTGAGTCCATACATCTAGTAACCCCTTTGTAAAGGCTATTTTGTGATCTCTTGACCATACACCGACGGTTGTGTACTGGTATAATGGAGGTTCTGCAGTCACCGACGGGTGATGAAATCACAAACTTGTGGGTAAAGAGGTGCAAACTCTACAGAGTCTAAAACTATCATGATAGCTGAGCTTACGGTCACAAGCACCTGGCTAAACTGCCATGATTAGTTAAGGATGGTTATTGGGAAGGTTCTTGGTTATGATAATTGGTTTGGTTATGGTTTGGTTTGGGACTGTTGAGTCTGGGTAATGAGATGGTTGCATGACTGTTGGGTCATGACATGAGATTGGTCTCGATGTGAGACAAGGTTGTTTTACGAGGTGAGATGGTAGCGAATACGAGGAGGTATTCGTGAGTATGAATAAAGGATTGGTTAATGTTCGGATGGAACACGGAAAGTGATGGAGGTATGTTGGTAATTTAATACATGCTGGGATTACATCTAAAGTTAAGTTGCTGTTTTATCATGGTTTTACAAATCTGCTTTTCTGTAAATAAGCCTTTTATGCCTACCTTGTTTATGAGCTGCATATCATGTGTTTTCCCGCACTTGCTGAGTACATCATTGTACTCAAACTTGCATTATTACTTCATCATCAGCAGCAGGAGAAGCCTACTATGAAGATCAAGTGGAGCATTATGGCGTGTGATCTGTTCTCAACCTTGCCTGTGGAGGGAGTAGAGATGGAGCCACTTCTGCTTAGATTTGCTTCCGCATTAGAATAAAGACTTCCGCTGCATAGAAATAAGACTTCCGCTGTGAGCATGAGTCCAAGACTCATGAGATATTATAATAAACTCTGTTATTTGTGGTAATATATGATCTGAATTCGGTTTGTGGAATGTATGTGTATGTGTGATGAACACCCTGGGCACACATATGCATTAGTTCTCGGTTCCGTGGTTTTCCCACAGAATTGAGGGCGTCACAATATCAATAGGAGCATGAGGATTGAATCCATACACTACCCGAAAAGGACTTACCTTGGTGGTAGAATGTGTTGCCCGATTATATGCAAACTCCACATGTGGCAAACATTCTTCCCACATCTTTAAATTTTTATTCAAAACAGCTCTCAACATGGTGCCCAAAGTGCGGTTCACTACTTCTGTTTGCCCATCAGTTTGTGGGTGACATGTTGTAGAGAACAACAGTTTTGTACCCAACTTGTTCCATAGGGTGCGCCAAAAGTGACTAAAAAATTTAGCATCACGATCTGAAACAATAGTAGAAGGAATACCATGCAAGCGAACAATCACTTTGAAGAAAAGATCGGCAATATGTACAGCATCATCACTTTTCTGACACGGTATAAAATGTGCCATCTTAGAAAAACGAGCCACCACAACAAAAATGTTGTCCCTCCCCCTCTTAGTCCTAGGCAATCCCAAAACAATGTCCATAGAGATATCCGCCCAAGGAATGGAAGGAGTGGGAAGAGGCATGTATAAACTATGTGGATTCAAATGGGACTTAGCTTTCTGACATGTGGTGCAGCGAGCCACAAACCGCTCTACATCTCTCCTCATGTTTGGCCAAAAGAAATGTGTGGCCAGAACATCCTCCGTCTTCTTTACGCCAAAATGGCCCATCAAACCTCCACCATGTGCCTCCTGTAATAACAAAAGACGAATGGAACCAACTGGAATGCATAGGCGGTTAGCGCTAAACAAAAATCCATCATCCAGTACAAATTTATTCCAGGTATGACCTTTTCTACAATGCAGCAACACATCTTTAAAATCAGCATCAAGAGCATATTGTTCTTTAATTGATTCAAGTCCAAAAATTCGACAATCAAGTTGGGACAGCATATTCTATCATCTAGACAATGCATCAGCGATCAAATTATCCTTCCTTTCTTATGTTTAATGACATAAGGAAAAGACTCAATAAATTCAATCCATTTTGCATGTCTATGATTCAGATTATTTTGAGAACGAATATGCTTTAGCGATTCATGATCAGAATGAATAACAAATTCTTTAGGTCATAAATAATGACGCCATGTCTCTAAGCATCGTACGAGAGCATAAAATTCTTTATCATATGTGGAGTAATTCAGGACAGGACCATTAAGTTTTTCACTAAAGTATGCAACCGGTTTACCACCTTGCAGTAAGACACCACCAATGCCAACTCCACTAGCATCACATTCAAGTTCAAAAGTCTTACTAAAATTAGGAAGTTGCAGCAATGGTGTGTGTGTAAGCTTGTCCTTCAAGGTGTCAAAGGACTCCTCTTGTGCTTTCCCCTAATGGAACACCACACCTTTCTTAGTCAACTCATGCATAGGGGCAGCAATAGTGCTAAAATCCTTGACGAAACGTCGGTAGAAACCTGCAAGACCAAGAAAACTCCTTACCTGTGTGATGGCTTGAGGTATTGGCCAGCTCTTGATCCCTTGAATTTTCATCTCATCCACCTCAATTCCCTGTGGTGTCACGACATAGCCAAGAAAGGAAACTCGATTCGTACAAAAGATGCACTTCTAAAGGTTACCAAATAAACGTGCATCTCTCAAAGCATTAAAAACAGCACGTAAATGATCCATATGTTCATCCAATGACTTGCTATAAATCAAGATATCATCAAAGTAAACCACCACAAATTTTCCAATAAAAGCTCTCAAAACCTCATTCATCAAACGCATGAATGTACTTGGTGCATTAGTTAAACCAAAAGGCATTACTAACCACTCATACAACCCAAATTTGGTTTTGAAAGCTGTTTTCCATTCATCTCCCGATTTCATTCTTATTTGGTGGTAACCACTACGCAAGTCAATCTTAGTGAAAATTATAGAACCACACAACTCATCAAGCATGTCGTCTAGCCTAGGAATAGGATGACGATACCTTATAGTAATATTGTTAATGGCTCTACAATCAACACACATACACCAAGTACCATCTTTCTTAGGAACCAAAAGTACAGGAACAACACAAGGACTAAGGCTTTCACATACATACCCACGGTCCAAAAGGTCTTGGACTTGCCGCTGAATTTCCTTAGTCTCCTCGGGGTTGGTCCTATATGCAGCACGGTTTAGCAAAATTGCACCTGGAATCAAATCAATTTGATGTTCAATCCCTCTCAAAGGTGGAAGTCCCGGGGGTATCTCAGCTGGAAAAATATCCTCATACTCTTGCAACAAGTTAGTAACTGCTGGAGGCAAAGACCTAGCAATATCATCAATGGGGAACAAAACTTGTTTGCACACCAATGCACAACAAATATCATGATCAGAAATTTCAGCAAGGTCTGATTTTGTAGCAAGCATTACACGACCCTTCAATTTAATTCCCTCAGTCTTAGAACTAGGTGTAGATCTCTCATTACTTGGTGGTAACACAGAATCAATGACTTGTTAATTTTCTGATTTAGAACTACTAGAAATTCCAGCTCTCTCCCTATCAGCTTGTACAATTTCAGCAGGAGTCAAAGGTAGCAAAGTAATTTTCTTTCCTTTATGCGTAAAAGTATATTTATTACTTCTACCATGGTGCAAAGCATCCTTATCATGTTCCCAAGGTCGACCCAATAAAAGTGAACACGCTTGCACATCACAATCAACGGAATCAACATATGTACCAATGGAAAACGGAATTCTGCAAGTTTGTGTTACCTTAGCTCTTCCAGAATCATTCGACCATTGAATATAGTATGGATGTGGGTGTGGTCGTGTATTCAAGCTAAGCTTCTTGACCAATTCAGAACTCACCAAGTTGTTGCAGCTTCCTCCATCAATGATGACACGTGCTCGCTGGTTCTTGATGACAAAGAAAATCTGAAACAGATTATGGCTTTAATCTATCAAGTTGTTGTACCTGTGTGTTCAGCACTCGCTGCACAATGATGTTCATGTAGGCTGATGTGTCTTCACTCCCAAAAACATGTCCCTCATCATTGTCCATGGCAGCTTCATCATCATTGTTGTCTTCGACATCGGAGGTGCTGATGTATCCTCCCTCTTCTGTAGCCACGTATGCCCGCTGAATAGGACAATCTTTTTGCACATGACCAAGACCATGGCAGCGGTGGCACTGAATGCCGGAAGTGCGTCCTGTTGAAGCAATGGATGAAGCACTTTTGGCGGGTACCTGCATGGAATTTTTACCCGAATCCGCAGGTCATGCAGGTGGTGGTTTTTGGTGCTGCTGAAACATTGTTGCTGCCAGAAGGAAGCTTGGCTGCTGGTTTTGGTGAAAGGGCATCAAAACGGAATGACTTGGACGCCCCCGAAGATGTTGTCATGCGTGGAGTGTAGGAGGCACCGCTGCTGCTCTTGTTCTTTTGTTGACGACCCTGTAACTCCTTTTCTGCAAGCATAGCAAGCTGGAACAACTAGTTGACAGTATTAAATTCCTTATAATCAACGATATCCTGTATCTCACGTCTCAACCCCCCATAGAAACGACAAATTTTATCTTCAGTGTCCTCTACTACCCCACATCGTATCATACCCTTTTGAAGCTCCGCATAATAATCTTGGACAGAATTATTTCCCTGCTCTAAGTGCTGCAATTTCTTTCGTAAATCACGTTGGTAGGATGGAGGAACAAAACGATTACGCATAGCTTCTTTTAAACGTTCCCATGTATCAGGTTCTAAGCGTGTGGTACCTAGTTCATTCCACCATATTATAGCAAAATCCTTAAACTCACTAGTGGCTTGTCGAACTCTATGTTATTCAGGAACAAGGTGGGAATTAAATTTCTGTTCAACCGTCATTTCCCAATCAATATATGATTCAGCATCATAAGCACCAGAAAATGAAGGTATGGAAAATTTAACTTTAGCAAAAGGGTTATCAAGAGGTCGGTTATTGTTACCACGCATGTTGTTTCCTACCATACCATGAGTGTTTTGACGAAGGCGTTGACGTAGATGTACATTCTGCGCAGCACGTGTATCCTCCTCTCCATTGACATCACACAACACGTTTTCTTCTTGAAAGTTGTTGTGGTGGGTAGCATCATGGCTGAATGGTAGGTGGGTCTCCATATCATCATTCCTTCAAACTAGCGAGCTTAAGCGTTTGTCCAACCTCTCAAGGGTGTGGGGTATTCTCTGTTCAGCAAGGTAATCTTTTACCCCTTGTGCGATAGCTTCCTTGACAGACTTCATCATTTGTTCTATGTAACCCTTCATCTCACTTTTCAAAACACACTTCGTAGGATCAACATGATCTGACATTGTTAGCAAGAATAATATGCAAAACAACAAGATTATCCCTATCAACTACTACGCAATGATGGTGGAACTCACAAAGCAATGGGTCGAGTCTTACCAAGCTCTTACAAGTTTCTTACCACAACAAGGCAAAGGATACCTTGACGACGTGATTCAACGATTGCAAGGGTCAAAAACTTGTGCTGTTCGAAAGGATGAATGTGGAGTTTGGATGGCCAAATATATGTGAGTAACACACAATTCAATAACAGATAGTAATGCTGAATAGATGTCCAAACACTTGTCCTAGTTGCTGGCCTACTCGTGTCTTATCCCGGATGTTATGAACAAGACAGCAAGAAGTATGAATGATAAGGACAATAATTGAGCAGGAACAATTGCACCACAAGGAAAAATAACACACCCAAGTTTTGATATTTGTGCTCCTCTTCACAAATTTTCTTTTCTATATTTTTTCTTTGATTTTTTTATATCTGCCGTGAAATCAGGAGCACTAATATACACGTCGCACAAATTTTCAGCTCACTTGAAAAAAGAAGATGTGGACAACAGAAATTCAATATGTTTCTTTATGATTATTGTTGAGCCTTTAGATGCCAAATAATCAATCTTCCAAAGTGAATCTGGGCAATGTAATTTAACACAATGCCAAGGTTATGGCTGTTTTAAGACAGCACCACAGGATTATATTTTTGTGGAGCTGAATTGGAAACGGTGGTGAGAAAAAAAATTGGATATGATGGTGACAACGTGTGGGATGGTGTGCATATATTAAGGAGGATAAACTCACGTAATATGTGATGAAAACTGAAGAACAAGGATAACCCTAGCACAATGAATAGTTATGGTGATCGATTTGATAACGATTGTGGCAGCTAGGGTTTCGATGGAATGCAGCGGATGGAACAACAAAGTAGGAACAAAACACGATTAAACCAGCAACAAAACATGAACTAGGACACAAATTCAACACTACGGGCTCCAAAACAGAATTGTGCAAAAGGCTAAACCAGGTCTGGGATGGGTAAACCTATGACTATAATTTTTTTTGGCTTTTTCGTGGACGATAGGACGAGCTCAAGATAAACAAAACTAGGGGAAGGCAAACCTGATGGTGCACCTAAAGCTCTGATACCACTTGATGTGTACAGGGGTCCCGATCTTCCGAAAGGTTCTGATAACTCTCGATTTGGTGGAGACTTGACACAAATCAATCCGGCTTCCGAACAACACGTTCTGAACCCTGCAATCGCAGCACCACGTCTCCTCAGGTTATCAACCGATATTGCGCGGTTGACCTTGCCAAGAAGGCTAATCCTTGCCTGCGAATCAAAGAACACAAGCAAGAACAAGAAAGAATGCAACCAAATTGCTGAAAGATATGAAGCACTCAAGTTGGGTCTCACAAACCGATGAACGGCGAAACTGTTCTTGACAGAATAATCTAAGCAAAACCCAGCTGTTTGTGACGGCGGCTAGGGGGTATAAAGGATGTGGAGGACAATCAGGGGGTGCTGGGGTCGTGACCTAACCCTAAGACACGTACATAATGGACTTGGACTCGATACAAGGCCCAATGGCCCAACTAGGTGATGCAACACCCTGACAGACTCTAAACTTTATATTGTTTCGAAGTTTCCCGTTGACTCCGAGGGAATTTTGACGTGTGGCCAGTTCCATTGGAAAGTTTATCCTCTCAGCTTTCCGTGCATATGTAGAACGTCAAAAATGGAGTCTGTATGCCTCCTGTGCATCCATTTTAAGGTGGACTGCTCCTGGGCCCGAGTTGGACTCGAGTTTGAGTTGGGCTCGGTCTCTAACTTCTTGTTGGCGTATTTTCTGGTCCTCCACGCCTCCAAACCCCTCTCCATGTATATCCATGTCCTCTCTATGGTTCCTAATCATAATTACTCCATTAGGTAGCAACATAATCTCAAAATTCACATATAAAGAATTGTTCAGGAATGAGCTCACCTCTAAATTCAATTGTCGTGCTCGAGCTCTAGTAATTGGACCTTGCATGTCTACCATGTGAGTGTTGTGTATATCTGCAGGAGTGATGTCCACATCAATAGTTTTACACTCTGCAGAGGTTGCACCACTTTTGTGACAACCTCGTTTCTGGTTTCTGCATGTATTCATGTTTCATGTAGAGAAAACATTTTAAAAGAAGTGGGAACAGAGAAAATATCAAAAAGATAGCCAAAAAGAGCCGAATCCAGTTCACAGAGAGCGCCGAAGACAACTCCCGTGGCCCGCTGGCCACGTGGCGTGTTCGGATGTCACACCCGGTTTTTCCGAAGAAATAACCAAGTGAATATCACATGTATGCCAGGATCATTTTCTCATACATGTGACGACAAATAGTGAAGCATCATTTATTACAAGCCAGGTGTTGAATATAAATAAGTCTTTCATCGCAAATGTCTCGAGGGACAATAATAAGTTCATCACAAGTAAATAAACTAGCAGCGGAATATTATTCTTGAGGGCTCCGTCACAGGCGTTGCCCGGGGGTCTCCATGAACCTAGAAACCTTCTTCGGGTCCAAAGTCTTGTTCATTATACACCACCTCATTATCTTGACCTGAGCAGCAATATAAACCAACAAAATATGCAGGGTTGAGTACTGATGGTACTCAACAAGTTTGGGAAAGTTATGTCATGCATAGCTAGAACAAGGAGAGGTTGAACTCATGGTTAAAGCACTACGCAATTAATACCTATCACCTTAGCTTATTAAGCACCTACATTAGTACACAGGTGAAATGGTCCCAAGCTCCCATACCATCATCATAATCAAATAACCATAACATCATTTCCAATGTTAAGCTCCCCGCTTAACATCCATAACTTCCAAAACCATCACTCCTCTAATCATGAATAAATCCAAGCCGCTCTTGACCGTGAGCACGGCTGTCATGACAGTTTTGACTCTGCAGAGTTTGTACCACTGTACGCACATGTAGTGATTTCATCCCCCGTTGCCGGGTGGACTAAAAGAACCTCCATTATGCCAGTGGCTACGATCCACATTCACACTTCCCAGGTGTGTAGCCAGGAGATCACTACGAAGCCTTTACAAAGGGATTCCCGACGAGCGTGGGCCCACTGAGGTTTCACCCCTAACAGCATACAAGAGGCTCCAACCCCGCTGCAGTGGCCCCCTCTTGAGCCTTGCGGTTCATATGGTAGTCCAGCTGACACCTACTCCCCGCACCATCCAACACACCCATACTACGCCGGGGATACACCTAATTAATTGGCCAAGCTGCCCCATCTCAGCATATGGTTGGCACTGTAAAGCCAGGTTACATGCTCCATGAACCGGTCCTTAGGATCCAGGCAAGTACAAAACACAAACCCGAGTCTCGTGCACCCAGCACACAACCAAAACATCCAACTTGCCTTGATCCCTACCTCTACATAACTCACATTATCTCATTCAAGAGTATGGTAAAATAAACTGATGATCTCATGTCCCAAATATCCCATTCTAAGCATGGCTAAGCATATGCATAATAATAAATGACATGATAGAATAAATCCCAACCCAAGCTACAAGGAAACAAGGTAATGCAATTCTAGGGAAACTTCCTAACATGGGTTTCATATTTCATTTGACAATGCAAATAATTCTATCTACACATCCTAGCATAGGATCAAAGTGGTCAAGGACACTTGCCTCCTTCCTGCTGCTCCTGGAATGGGTAGTCCTGATCTTGGAAAAGAATAACTTGCTCTTGAGCAGGTTCTACATCATACCATCACACATAGCAAAAGAAAAACAACAATCCATAAGACATAGTTCACACTTCCACTTCATACAAACCACACATTCACATTTATGAAAGTCATTCACCATTATATGTGTTGTGGTTACTCTATGTGTGTTGATTTGTGTCTTGCATACACTTTTAATCATATGTATATGATTCCTACTTTTGTATTCACATTTATGCTTGCATACTATATATATGAGTTTCCAATTTAAATAAATTCCTTATATTCAATTACTACACCTTTTAGCTACCAAGTATGCATGAAAGGTATTTTCCTTCTCCATATGTGTCTTCATAATTTCTACCAACCCTAAACTGAATCCTTTGGATTTTAGAACTCCATTTATCATTTACTAGTTGCTATATTTTCAGATTTATTTCCTATGCCTAAATGTGAACTTTATTATGAAAATAACAAGACACATCATCTAAACAGAATAGGTTCTGATCTAAAATGTTTACTAATATATTTTTGACCTTTTCCTCTGATGTAAACTATTTTACAATTATTTTCCCTATTTTCTAGAACTTTTCTTTACTTAAAAATGTGTCCCTAAATGTGAATAATAAATTAAACAGATTCAATTCAGCCCAAAATATGTTGTTATCTCACTCCAAAGTTTTCTAAATACTGAGAAAGTTTTTAATTTAATTTTGACAATACGTTTGTCCCACTTTTTAAATTTTAAACACTAGCCACATATTCAATTTCCCAAATTAAATATTAAACAGGGCTAAAAAGGTAAACTCACCCCACTACAGGGTCTATAATATTATTTTAACAATTTTTAGGGGTCTAGCTATACATAACAGAGGAGTTTTTCCTAATTTTTATTAAGTCCAGGGGCTAAAACTGATTTTTAAATGAATTTACATGATTTTCTGAAGTTCCAGGGGCTAGATCAGAAGTTTCCAGGGCTAGCTCTTATTTCCCGAGAACCCCAGGGGGTAGCACGTAAGATTTCCAGTCTTTATAACGCGGGGCTGATGTGGACCGTCCGATTTTAAACCGACGGCCGACATTATAACATCGAACCGGTACGCGGTGGTTTAAACCCTACCTTGCGATTTAAAATAAACGGCGCACAAGCGGCCACGTCGCTCTGATCGAGCGCGGGCGGCGCTGCCGGCGGCGCACGGCGGCGGGAAGCGGCGATCTCGCCGGAGACTTTTGGATCTTCGAGAATTCTTCCTAGAACTGTGATTTTATGGCATAGATCGGTGGAGGGGAGGTCGGGGATCTCACCTCGGGGGTTTTCTTGAGCTCGGAGGTCCTGGAAGGTGATCGGCGACGAGGTCCGAGGCAAAACCACGGCGAAGCTCGTCGGCGCTGTGTTTCCACCGCAAGTCACCAAGTTTTCTGCACCTGCAAGGTTCCCCGGAGGCGGTGGATCAAGACCAGCGAGTTAGATCGGAATTTCCAAGCTTAGATCGGCCAGAATTCGCCGGAGAAGTCTCGGTTCTCACCGGAGTAAAAATCAGCGATCGCGTAGGAAAAACAGAACGAGGCCGGGGTTTTTATAGACGGGGGAGGGCGGCGGGGTGGTTTAGATCATGTCCGCGTCGCCTATGAACAGAATTCAGCGGGGATACGACGAAATCCCGATCGGTTTTAATTCGGGTGCGAGGGAGTCTGGCGCTGTCGCGAGGTAGACGAAGATCGGGTGGGTCCCGCCTGTCAGTGTGAGGAAACAGCGCGCGCGGCTGCGGGCTGGCGCGGGGGCTGGGTGGGCCGGCTGGTGGGTTTCGGCCCACTGGCCGGTTTTTTCTGTTTTCTCTTTTTCTTTTTCTATTTCTTTTCTGATTTGAGTTAATTTGAATTCCAGTTTGAATTTGAATTTTTGCAAAACATGCAACACGTCCAAAAATTTTTAAATTCCCCTCTTAACATGATTTAGGGTTTTGAATCAAAATTTTGGGGTGTTACAGCTCTAACCCCCCTTAAAAGAAATCTCGTCCTCGAGATTGGTGTTTCTAAGAAAACAATTCCGGAAATTGTGCCTTGAGCTCATCTTCCCGCTCCCAGGTGGCTTCCTCTTCTGAGTGATGCTTCCACTGCACCTTGCACATCCGGATTCTTTTATTTCTGGTGAGTCGTTCCATCGTCTCCAAAATCTTGTATGGTTGCTCGGCATATGACAAATCCCCAGCTACGTCCACTTCATTCATGGGTAACACCTCTTCAGGCGTTCTCAAACATTTCTTAAGTTGTGACACATGGAACACATCGTGCACATCCGATAGACGAGCCGGTAACTCTAGTTGATACGCCACTTTGCCTTTCCTTTCCAGAACTTGAAAGGGTCCGATGTATCGAGGTGACAACTTCCCTTTCACCTTGAACCGACGAAGTCCTTTGATAGGGGACACTTTGAGATAGACATAGTCTCCCACGTTGAAAACGAGCTCTCTTCTTCGTACATCGGCATAGCTCTTTTGGCGTGTCTGTGCTATCCTCAAGTTATTGCGAATTTCCCTTATCTTCGCCTCGGCTTCTTGTAGTACTTCTGGACCAAACACTTTACTTTCCCCCGTTTGGTTCCAAAATAGGGGAGTTCTGCACTTCCTCCCGTACAAGGCTTCAAACGGTGACATCTTCATACTAGCTTGATAGCTGTTGTTATAAGAAAACTCCGCATACGGTAAGTTCTTGTCCCAACTCCTATTGTTTTTGAGTGCACATGCCCTTAGCATATCTTCAATAATCTGATTGGTTCTTTCCGTCTGCCCATCAGTTTGGGGATGATAGGCAGAACTAAAGTTCAGATGGGTTCCCATGGTTTCGTGCAACTTCTGCCAGAATCTTGAGGTGAACTGTGTCCCTCGATCCGACACAATCTTCTTTGGCACTCCATGGTAACACACGATCCTTGACATGTACAACTCTGCCAATTTGGATCCGTTGTAGCTTTCCTTCACGGGGATGATGTGAGCTACCTTGGTTAGCCTATCAATGATGACCCATATCGAATCATATCCGGATTGGGTCCTAGGCAATCCCACGATGAAATCCATGCTGATTTCTTCCGTTTTCCATTCAGGCACTTTGAGTGGTTGCAATAATCCCGCGGGTCGTTGATGTTCTGCTTTCACCAACTGACATGTGTCACATAGGGCAACATGTTTCGCGACCTCTCGCTTCATGCCATACCACCAATACCTGCCCTTGAGGTCCTGGTACATCTTCGTACTCCCAGGATGAATGGAATAGTCGGAATCGTGAGCCTCCTTCAAAATTGATTCACGGATCTCCTTTACTTATGGCACACAGATTCTTTTCCCGTGCCACACCGTTCCTTGTTCATCCTCTCTAAAACCCGGAGCTTTATTTTCCTTGATGAGTTGTCTGATCTCTTGTATCTTCTCATCATTCTTTTGACCCTCGCGTATGTCTCGCTCGAGTGTGGAGTCCACTTCCATGGCGATGGCTTCACCACTATTTACTAGACATAGATTGAGCCTTATAACCTCGTCCTTCAATTCTGCAGGCATGTCCTTCAAGCTCAACTTATTGACCTGCACTTTCCGACTCAAAGCATCGGCCACGACGTTTGCTTTCCCGGGATGATAGTTGATGCCCACATCAAAGTCATTGATTAACTCTAGCCATCTCCTTTGTCTGAGGTTGAGGTCTGGCTGTGTGAATATGTACTTCAAACTCTTATGATCCGTATATATCTCGGTCCTCTTCCCCATCAAATAGTGCCGCCAAATTTTCAATGCGTGTACCACTGTGGCTAGTTCTAGGTCATGTGTAGGATAGTTCTTCTCGTGCTTCCGAAGCTGCCAGGATGCATAAGCCACGACATGCCCTTCTTGCATAAGAACACATCCCAACCCGTTTCCAGAGGCATCGCAGTACACCGTGAAATTCTTCTGCATATCTGGCATAACCAACACTGGGGCTATTGTCAACCTTTTCTTCAGCTCCTGAAAACTCGTCTCGCACTGTGGCGTCCATGTGAATGTGATTCCCTTCTCCAACAGTTTGGTGAGGGGTCTTGAGATCTTAGAGAATCACTCAATAAACCGTCGATAGTATCCAGCCAATCCCAAGAAGCTTCGAACTTCCCCGACATTTTTTCAGGGGTCTTCCACTTCTGGATATCCTCGATTTTGGCGGGATCTATGGAGATTCCTCCTTCTGAGATTATATGTCCTAAGAAGGGAACTCTCTTCAGCCAAAACTCACACTTGCTCAACTTGGCATATAGTTGGTGTTCTCTCAGCCTTTGCAACACCGACCATAGATGTTTCTCATGTTCTTCTTCATCTTTGGAGAAGACGAGAATGTCATCTATGAAAACCACCACAAATTTGTCCAGATATTCCATGAATACCTTGTTCATGAGATACATGAAGTATGCCGGGGCATTAGTTAGCCCGAAAGGGATGACGGTGTATTCATACAGTCCGTATCGAGATACGAAAGATGTCTTGGGAATATCAGATTGCCTTATCTTGATTTGGTGGTATCCCGACCTGAGATCAATTTTCGAGAACACACAAGCTCCCCTCAACTGATCAAACAAGTCTTCAATGCGAGGTAATGGGTACTTGTTCTTGATAGTTACCTCATTCAAAGCACGGTAATCCACGCATAACCTTTGGGTTCCGTCTTTCTTGGGCACAAATATCACCGGAGCTCCCCATGGTGAGGAACTAGGGCGAATATACCCCTTCTCCGTCAATTCTCTCAAATGATCCTTGAGTTCTTCTAGCTGCTTGGAGTCCATCCGATAAGGTCTCTTGTATATCGGGGCTGTTCCCGGCACTAGCTCAATTGCAAATTCCACTTCACGATCGGGAGGCACACCTGGCAATTCTTTCGGAAAAACGTCTGGATATTCCCTGATAGTCCTGATTTCCTCAACTTTCACCTCAACTTGATTTAATTTAATGTCCCTCCTAGGCTCGTGTATTGTTATGGACTTTACTCTTGTGCCACTAGGGTGAGTTAGTTCCACCGTTCTGGTCGAACAATGAATGATTCCCTTATGTTTGGTCAACCAGTCCATGCCCAAAATAATATCGATCCCTTGGGAATCTATCACTATGAGGTTAGCAGTAAACAGTACCTCATTAATGTCTAGATTCACCTTGGGACACACTTGTCTTGTCCTTATTTCTCCACCTGGAGAGTTTACGGCTAGCATATGATTCATTTGTGTTGTTGCTAGGTCATACTTCTTAACAAACCCTTGAGCAATAAACGAGTGGGTAGCACCAGAATCAAACAGCAGGGTTGCAAGGTGTAAATTGGCAGGAAACTTACCAACTACCACGTCGGGTGCATCTTGTGCTTCCTCCATAGTGACGTGGTTCACCCGTCTTCTCATTACATTCTGTTGTTGTGGCTGCGCTGGCTTCTTCTTTGGGCATTTATGGGCGTAGTGCCCCACTTCACCGCAGCTAAAACATTGCACCCCAACCTTAGGTGCCTGGCCTTTGCTGTCTTAGGGTTGGTTTGGAGGTCCCTGTACTGCTGGTCGAGGTGGATATGCGGGGCGAGGCTGCTGTACAAACCGACGTTGTGGCGGTGCTGGTGCTGCCGGTGGCCTGTAGTTCGGGTTGTACCATCTTGGTGCTGAGTAGGGTACCGTAGCACGGTTCGTCTGCCCTGCAGGTGGCTGCATCAGACGTGGGCGGGTGTTGCTCCCTGAGGCTTGATGTGACCACCCGGCCTTCCTCTTATTCTCATTTTCCAAGGCCTTTAGCTTCC
The DNA here is from genome assembly GCA_030760725.1 of Neostapfia colusana. Classification (NCBI taxonomy): domain Eukaryota; kingdom Viridiplantae; phylum Streptophyta; class Magnoliopsida; order Poales; family Poaceae; genus Neostapfia; species Neostapfia colusana. The sequence goes on from JASWHV010000019.1 coordinate 44,845,990, forward strand.
TTTCTACCACAAACGCTCTGTCCACCATCTTTTGGAAGCTTTCATACTTATTTGAGGACATTGCACACTGCATCTCCGCGGTAAGTCCTTCCACGAAACAATCTTGTTTCTGCTCATCAGTCTCTATGTCTCGTGGGGCATAACGGGATAGTTGAGTAAATTTAGTGAGGTATTCCCTCACCGTCATGTTTCCCTGCTGCAGTCCCAAAAACTCCTTTCTCTTGTTTTTGAGTTCACCTCTTGGGATGTAATGGTTGCGGAAGCTACGCTTGAACTCTTCCCAAGTGATGTTTTCAGGATCACGATAAGCGGCCACGTAGGCGGTCCACCAATCAGCAGCAGGTCCATGCAATTGATGAGAGGCAAACAGCACCCTCTCATACCCTTGGCACTGGATGATCCTCATCTTGCTTTAACTGGTCTTCAGCCAATCATCTGCCTCCAGAGGTTCAGCAGCACTTGCAAACTTTGGAGGTTGAGTTCCTAGAAACTCACTCAACCTTGGTTGGCGTGGTGCAGCTTGTGGAGGTGGAACTTGATGCAAGTGGGCCACCACTTGAGTCAAGTTCTGGATGAGCTGATTCTGATTCTCCAGCATTTGGTGGAGGGGATCAACTCCTTCACGGCGACCACCCCGGTCCTGGCCTCCAGAAATATGAGGGTTGCATGCCTCATCATTGTTGTTGGCGGGGTTGGCAGCACGTCCTTTTCCTCTTCCGGCCATCTGGCAGAATCAACCAATGTTAATTTGAAAGCATTTAGTATCATCTTACTACTTTCATTTGTTTGTACTTTGAAGTGTTGAGGCTTTGTTATACTTTTACGAGGGTTCATATCTCACACCAAATAAATGTACTATTATTTCATGTGGGTTCACACACCAAAGCAAAACAATCTGAAGACGAGGCTGTGGACAATTGCTCATGGCTTCCACAACTCACGTCACACACCAAGCATTAACACACCATTAACTAATCGTAACGACTCGACTATTCGACATCTTGCTATCTAAGGGAAGGACTCTACACTACTCTTTTTCTTGAGCTGGCTCCTCGGGATCTTCCTCATCATTTCGGCTGCCTTCTGACTCTGCTTTGGGTGGGGAGGCTGCTGGGGGAGAAGTGCGACGACGCCTGATCGCTCGGCGATCTGGGGAGTCAGGAGTCCATGTATCATTCACGGTGACACACAGTTCATTCCCATCTCCTCTTCCTCTCGCCCTCAAACAGGCTCGCAGTAACGCCTCCGTTTCCTTCAGGGTGTCCCGGACATCCTGAAGCTCTTGTTGACACTCCTGCAGTAGAGTGCTGAGCATAGAAGCATCTTCCAAGCACAAGTCCATGTGCTCATGGGAAGTCCCTTGCTGCACTGGCGGGTACTTGTACTCCGTGGTACCACTCTCACGCTGGAGGACATACATGTACTCAGTTTTATCCAAGTGGCGACGATAGATGTGACTCTGGCAGGTGATGGCCTCCCAGGTGACATCTTTCTCCGCATCGACCTGTGTCGCTCTACAAGCTGGAGAGTGGTGGATCTTAAGCAGCTGATTTTCGTGTATTATCCTCATCTCCGAACTCCATTCTTCCCTCTTCTCACGGATGGTCCTGGTGGAGTTATAGTGGATGATTAGCTTGCCCGTATTGCCGGCGGCTTCGAGCATACGCCGAAGACGGCGCAATAAGCCTCCTACTGCCAATCCGTAGGAAAGGTACGTCACCGGACGACTCTCCTCTCTCTCGGCAAGGGCAACTACGGGAACTCTCCCTCCTGTGGACTTGCGAGCGGTGCGAATCATGCGAACCATCTAAAACAAAAAGAATTTAAAATTAGGTTAGATAAACTCTCAAACAAAAATCCTATTTTGAATGAAAATTGGGGTAAGATGAAGAAAGTGACTCATTAAAATAACACTTTTCAATCCACACCTTTGTAAAATAGTTTTTAAGAAAATAGGGCCCTTAAATACGTCCATTTCTACCTAGGTCCACGTTCCTACGGGCAACCTTGGCTCTGATACCACCTCTGTCACACCCGGTTTTTCCGAAGAAATAACCAAGTGAATATCACATGTATGCCAGGATCATTTTCTCATACATGTGACGACAAATAGTGAAGCATCATTTATTACAAGCCAGGTGTCGAATATAAATAAGTCTTACATCGCAAATGTCTCGAGGGACAATAATAAGTTCATCACAAGTAAATAAACTAGCAGCGGAATATTATTCTTAAGGGCTCCGTCACAAGCGTTGCACGGGGGTCTCCATGAACCTAGAAACCTTCTCCGGGTCCAAAGTCTTGTTCATTATACACCACCTCATTATCTTGACCTGAGCAGCAATATAAACCAACAAAATATGCAAGGTTGAGTACCGATGGTACTCAACAAGTGTGGGAAAGTTATGTCATGCATAGCTAGAACAAGGAGAGGTTGAACTCATGGTTAAAGCACTACGCAATTAATACCTATCACCTTAGCTTATTAAGCACCTACATTACTACAAAGGTGAAATGGTCCCAAGCTCCCATACCATCATCATAATCAAATAACCATAACATCATTTCCAATGTTAAGCTCCCCGCTTAACATCCATAACTTCCAAAACCATCACTCCTCTAATCATGAATAAGTCCAAGCCGCTCTTGACCGTGAGCACGGCTGTCATGACAGTTTTGACTCTGCAGAGTTTGTACCACTGTACTCACATGTAGTGATTTCATCCCCCGTTGCCGGGTGGACTAAAAGAACCTCCATTATGCCAGTGGCTACAATCCACATTCACACTTCCCAGGTGTGTAGCCAGGAGATCACTACGAAGCCTTTACAAAGGGATTCCCGACGAGCATGGGCCCACTGAGGTTTGACCCCTAACAGCATACAAGAGGCTCCAACCCCGCTGCAGTGGCCCCCTCTTGAGCCTTGCGGTTCATATGGTAGTCCAGCTGACACCTACTCCCCGCACCATCCAACACACCCATACTACGCCGGGGATACACCTAATTAATTGGCCAAGCTGCCCCATCTCAGCATGTGGTTGGCACTGTAAAGCCAGCTTACATGCTCCATGAACCGGTCCTTAGGATCCAGGCAAGTACAAAACACAAACCCGAGTCTCGTGCACCCAGCACACAACCAAAACATCCAACTTGCCTTGATCCCTACCTCTACAAAACTCACATTATCTCATTCAAGAGTATGGTAAAATAAACTGATGATCTCATGTCCCAAATATCCCATTCTAAGCATGGCTAAGCATATGCATAAAAATAAATGACATGATAGAATAAATCCCAACCCAAGCTACAAGGAAACAAGGTAATGCAATTCTAGGGAAACTTCCTAACATGGGTTTCATATTTCATTTGACAATGCAAATAATTCTATCTACGCATCCTAGCATAGGATCAAAGTGGTCAAGGACACTTGCCTCCTTCCTGCTGCTCTTGGAATGGGTAGTCCTGATCTTGGAAAGGAATAACTTGCTCTTGAGCAGGTTCTACGTCATACCATCACACATAGCAAAAGAAAAACAACAATCCATAAGACATAGTTCACACTTCCACTTCATACAAACCACACATTCACATTTATGAAAGTCATTCACCATTATATGTGTTGTGGTTACTCTATGTGTGTTGATTTGTGTCTTGCATACACTTTTAATCATATGTATATGATTCCTACTTTTGTATTCACATTTATGCTTGCATACTATATATATGAGTTTCCAATTTAAATAAATTCCTTATATTCAATTACTACACCTTTTAGCTACCAAGTATGCATGAAAGGTATTTTCCTTCTCCATATGTGTCTTCATAATTTCTACCAACCCTAAACTGAATCCTTTGGATTTTAGAACTCCATTTATCATTTACTAGTTGCTATATTTTCAGATTTATTTCCTATGCCTAAATGTGAACTTTATTATGAAAATAACAAGACACATCATCTAAACAGAATAGGTTCTGATCTAAAATGTTTACTAATATATTTTTGACCTTTTCCTCTGATGTAAACTATTTTACAATTATTTTCCCTATTTTCTAGAACTTTTCTTTACTTAAAAATGTGTCCCTAAATGTGAATAATAAATTAAACAGATTCAATTCAGCCCAAAATATGTTGTTATCTCACTACAAAGTTTTCTAAATACTGAGAAGTTTTTAATTTAATTTTGACAATATGTTTGTCCCACTTTTTAAATTTTAAACACTAGCCACATATTCAATTTCCCAAATTAAATATTAAACAGGGCTAAAAAGGTAAACTCACCCCACTACAGGGTCTATAATATTATTTTAACAATTTTCAGGGGTCTAGCTATACATAACAGAAGAGTTTTTCCTAATTTTTATTAAGTCCAGGGGCTAAAACTGATTTTTAAATGAATTTACATGATTTTCTGAAGTTCCAGGGGCTAGATCAGAAGTTTCCGGGGCTAGCACTTATTTCCCGAGAATCCCAGGGGGTAGCACGTAAGATTTCCAGTCTTTATAACGCGGGGCTGACATGGACCGTCCGATTTTAAACCGACGGCCGAGATTATAACATCGAACCGGTACGCGGGGGTTTAAACCCTACCGTGCGATTTAAAATAAACGGCGCACAAGCGGCCACGTCGCTCTGATCGAGCGCGGGCGGCGCTGCCGGCGGCGCACGGCGGCGGGAAGCGGCGATCTCGCCGGAGACTTTCGGATCATCGAGAATTCTTCCTAGAACTGTGATTTTATGGCATAGATCGGTGGAGGGGAGGTCGGGGATCTCACCTCGGGGGTTTTCTTGAGCTCGGAGGTCCTGGAAGGTGATCGGCGACGAGGTCCGAGGCAAAACCACGGCGAAGCTCGTTGGCGCTTTGTTTACACCGCAAGTCACCGAGTTTTCTGCACCTGCAAGGTTCCCCTGAGGCGGTGGATCAAGACCAGCGAGTTAGATCGGAATTTCCGAGCTTAGATCGGCCAGAATTTGCCGGAGAAGTCTCGGTTCTCACCGAAGTAAAAATCGGTGATCGCGTGGGAAAAACAGAACGTGGCCGGGGTTTTTATAGACGGGGGAGGGCGGCGGGGTGGTTTAGATCATGTCCGCGTCGCCTACGAACAGAATTCAGCGGGGATACGACGAAATCCCGATCGGTTTTGATTCGGGTGCGAGGGAGTCCGGCGCTGTCGCGAGGTAGACGACGATCGGGTGGGTCCCGCCTGTCAGTGTGAGGAAACAGCGCGCGCGGCTGCGGGCTGGCGCGGGGGCTGGGTGGGCCGGCTGGTGGGTTTCGGCCCACTGGCCGGTTTTTTTCTGTTTTCTCTTTTTCTTTTTCTATTTCTTTTCTGATTTGAGTTTAATTTGAATTCCAGTTTGAATTTGAATTTTTGCAAAACATGCAACACGTCCAAAAATTTTTAAATTCCCCTCTTAACATGATGTAGGGTTTTGAATCAAAATTTTGGGGTGTTACATCGGAGCTCATCCCTGTGAAAGTGGGGAGTGGTCCGCCGCTAAACTGGCTACGTGGCAGGCTTGGGGCTCATCTCCGCAAAGGGGGAGAGGTCCGACCCCGTGGGACACGTGTTGCCCCCGGAGCTAGCCTCTGCGGAGAAGCAAGGCCAGCCGCAGGACACGTGTCACCTTTGGAGCTAGTCACCACGGAAATCAGAGGACCAGTCGCGAGGGATACATGTCGATCTCGGAGCTCACCTCCGAGAGGTCCGGTTCTATTGGACACGTGTCACCACCGGAGCTTATCCGGGAGGTCCGTCACTGTTGGACACGTGTTGACCTCGGAGCTCGTCTCTGAGGAAAAAGGGCGTCCGGTGCTACTTGACGCGTGGCATTCACGGAGCCACCTCGGAGAAAGGGAAGGTTCGGCACTGACACGTGGCGTGCGCGGAGCCACCTCCGAATAGAGAGGAGGTCCCGACCGCCAGGATACGTGGCGCACGCGGAGCTCACCTCCGAAGGAGAGGGAGGTCTCGCTCGCTTGACACACGGCACAACCAGAGCTCGTCCTTGCGGAAAGGGGGAAACCAGGCCCCGGTAGACACGTGGAGCTTCCGGAGCTCATCACCGCGGAGGTAACGAGTTCTGGAGCGGTTTTTTGTATTCTGTACGCGTAGAAATATCGGTACGGAGAAGAAACTGACCTGAATTCCATAATGTTACCGCACCAAATCGACTAAAGATAAGTTGTTAAGATTCAACGACAATCTGAATAGGACTCTTATTCGAAATACAATCAGATTAGGACTCTTCTTCTCCCGATTATAAATAGAACCCAGAACCCTTGGCCGAAACCACGAACTTCTTTTCCACCTCCTGAGCCGACGACTTAGAGCCCTAGCCCCAACTCGCCGAGTAAACCCATTGCCGGAGTTTGGTCAAGGGAGAGATCGCCGGAAGAGAGCCCAACCGATCTGTCTGCTAAGAGAAGGACCCCAAGACCAAGAAGAACGTAAGGTAGGTCTCCAATATCACCTTACGACATCATCGTGTTTTCCTTGCATCTGTTCTTTGATTCCTTTCGAACAAAAGCTTTCTCGTGGACAGATCACTTGTTGATCGGGTTGATCTAAAGACAAGATCATCGCCACGTCCACATTTGATCCGAACACCTCTATTCATCATAAAATCCATGCAAGCCATGCAAGAACACGTACAAACTAAGCTGCATCATAGGATTAACATGCATAAGAATCATCGCATCTAGTTAAAGTTTGTGCATGATATTGATTGTTGCAAATCTTGTATGTGAGTGATCCTGTATAGAAGGACAAGTTCAGGGAGCTTTCTATGACGAGCTGCAACAACAAGTTTTCGAGATCCAAGAGCAACAAGAACCGCAAGAACAAGGCAAGTGCCCCTTGACCATATTGATCCTATGTTTTGGGAAACTATTTTGTTTTGCGAAAAGGTATGTGTGCTGAGTCAAACATGATGGGAAACCCTTTTATAGGAGTTTACTAGTTTTGGTTAGACCACCTTGTCACCAGGGAAGTTTATGAGTCGGGTATGGTTTTAATTTTATGCTTCGCTAAGTCCATGGGATTGGGAAGCGAGATAGATGTGTCTAGCTAACTACACTCGTAACGATAATGAGAAACTGATGATTTGTTAATGAACATGGATTGGAGGGAGATCTAGGCAAGACTGGGTTTGTGAATGAGGTAGCATGAGATATTGGTTTACTTGCCGTAGATCTAAGGACCGGTTCATGCGAGCACATGCCAGGATAACAGTGCCACCACAAGGCCAAGTATGGGTGCGGCTTAGCTGATTAATTAGGTAAGTTGCTACATTGTTATGGACTGTGGAAGGCGCGGGGAATGGGAGTCGAGTGAGGACTGCCCTGGGAACTGCATGGCACAAGAGGGGGCCCGTGGGTGGGAGAATTAGACATTCTAGCCTGCCGGTGAAACCTTAGTGAGTCCATACATCTAGTAACCCCTTTGTAAAGGCTATTTTGTGATCTCTTGGCCATACACCGACGGTTGTGTACTGGTATAATGGAGGTTCTGCAGTCGCCGACGGGTGACGAAATCACAAACTTGTGGGTAAAGAGGTGCAAACTTTGTAGAGTCTAAAACTATCATGATAGCCGAGCTTACGGTCACGAGCGCCTGGCCAACTTCCATGATTAGTTGGGATGGTTATTGGATAATATTGGTTATGGTTTTGGAAGGTTTGTTTTTTGGGACTGTTGAGTCCGGTGATGAGATGGGTTGCATGATGTTGAGTCATGGCAACGAGGTTGGACGGTGTGAGACGAAGTTGCTTATGAGATGAAATGGTAGCGAATACGAGATGGTATTTATGAGATGGTAGCGAATACGAGGAGGTATTCGTGAGCAAGAATGAGGTTGATTGATGTCTGGACCGAACATGGAAGGTAATGAACATAATGGAGGTATGATGGGTATTTTAATACATGTTGGGATTACATTCACTTAAAGATAAGTTGCTGTTTTATCGTGGTTTTTGATAAATAACTTTGCTTTCTGCAATGAGCCTTTTTATACCTACCTTGTTATGAGCTACATATCATATTTTCCCGCACTTGCTGAGTACATCATTGTACTCAAACTTGCATTATTATTTTATCATCAGCAACAGGAGAAGATTACTATGAAGATCAAGTGGAGATTTAGGCGTGTAATCTGTCCTCAACCTTGCCTGTGGGGATGGAGTAGAGATGGAGCCGCTACTGCTTAGATTGCTTCTGAACTAGTTAGAAGACTTCCGCTGCATAAAAATGAGACTTCCGCTGTTAGATTAAGACTTCCGCTGTGAGCATGAGTCCAAGACTCATGAGACATTGTAATAAACTTTGTTATTCGTGGTTATATATATTCTGAATTCAGTTTGTGGAACATATGTGTATGTGTGATGAACATCCTGGCAACACATATGCATCAGTTCTCGGTTCCGTGATTTTCCACAAAATTCAGGGCGTCACATATTGGTATTAGAGCCACGGTTGAGGGTAGATTACACACCTAGATACAATCACAGATTGGTATCAGAGCCACGGGTTGACAGTAGGTTACGCGCTTAGATAGATCACAAAATAGTATACGGCACATATTGGTAGCTAAGCCACACTGACCATAGGATGCAAGCCTAGGCCATAGTTGGATCACAGATTGGCAACACCCTAAGCCATATGGGACCCCCATTGAACAAGCCTTGAATAGGAGTTGTGTGAGCCCTTGTGATGATTGTTTATGTGTTTAGTGTGAGTTGTGGGACGTCTCAAAGCGTTGTCCATATCCACACATAAGTAGAAAAAGGTGTAAGATTCCTTGGCACTTGTTCACATCCTCATATGGGCTAATATATGATGTGGACATCACTCCTGCAGATATACACAACACTCACATGGTAGACATGCAAGGTCCAATTACTAGAGCTCGAGCACGAAAATTGAATTTAGAGGGTGAGCTCGTTCCTGAACAATTCTTTATATGTGAATTTTGAGAGTATGTTGCTACCTAATGGATTAATTATGATTAGGAACCATGGAGAGGACATGGAGATACATGGAGAGGGGTTTGGAGGCGTGGAGGACCAGAAAATTCGCCAACAAGAAGTTAGAGACCGAGCCCAACTCAAACTCGAGCCCAACTCGGGCCCAGGAGCAGTCCACCTTAAAATGGATGCACAGGAGGCATACAGACTCCGTTTTTGACGTTCTACATATGCACGGAAATCTGAGAGGATAAACTTTCTAATGGAACTGGCCCCACGTCAAAATTCCCTCGGAGTCGACGGGAAACTTCTAAACAATATAAAGTTTAGAGTCTGTCAGGGTGTTGCATCACCTTGTTGGGCCATTGGGCCTTGTATCGAGTCCAAGTCCATTATGTACGTGTCTTAGGATTAGGTCACGACCCCAGCACCCCCCTGGTTGTCCTCCACCTCGTTTATACCCCCTAGCCGCCGTCACAAACAGCTGGGTTTTGCTTAGTTACAATCTGTCATTGAACAGTGTCGCCGATCATCGGTTGTGAGACCCCAAATTCGTGATCAATTCAGTTTTGATTGCAACTTCTCTGTTCTTGCTTGTGTTCTTGATTGCGCTTGCAGGGATAAGCCTTCATGGCCAGGTCACTCGTGTGACACGGGTGATAACCAACGGAGCAGTGGTGTAGTGATTGTGGGGTTTCATTTGTTCGGAGCCTTGGATCATCAACGTCGAGATCTTCACCCAATTAAGTTTACCCTACCTCTCGGAAGATCGGGACTCATCCTCCTATCAATTGGTATCAGATTTCCAGGTTCACCGTGAGTTATACTTGTGTGCCCTTTAGATTTATTTTGTTTCAGTCCTATCGTCCACAAAAAGCCACAAAAAAATTTTAGTTTCCCTGACCTACAACCCCCGCTCAACCTTTTGCAAAATTTAGTTTCGGAGTCCGTAGTTCTGAGTTTGTGTACTAGGTTGAGTCTGGTTTCTGGTTTAGATTTGTTTTGGTTCAGTTTTGTTTCTTCCATCCGCTGCCATCTACAAAAAACCAATCTACAAAAAAATTCCATCCACCGATTTGTTTTTGTTGCAGTTTCCACCACCACCAAAACCTGATTCGGGGTATCCTCCTTAAAACGGGCATAACTTTTCGCTCATAACTCCGATTGAGGCGCATTTTTTTCCCAGAAAGGTCTCGAAAAAGTCCACATACGACATTTTCAAAAAAAAATTAAAAAAATTAAGAAGGCCCTCTTTTCGAACTCCGAAGTTCTAGCACCAGTTTTTTCAATCGCTCCTGAATTTGTGCCGATCTCATCTTTCATCGGTTTGAGCTAATACTTGGTGCTGTTTCTATTCTTGTGCCCCTGGTTGAGAAAAAATATCAAAAAAAAGAGATTTTTTTTATTTCTACTAGTGCTGCAAGACAAAAACAGGAGGCTAAGGGGTGTGCTATTTCTGTGCGAGTGCTGGATACTTGCTGATATTATCCTTGTTGTTCATCATCATTCATCCTTGTCCTCGCTTGTTGCCACAACTGTTCTAATACATTCTTAGGCCAGCAACTAGGTGAAATTATTTGGACACTTATTCAGCATTGCTATCTGTTACTAACTTGTGTGCCACATACATATACTGCATTTGAGCCTTCCAAGCTCCACCTTCTCTCGAGCAGAACAGGTAACCTTTGCAATCACACCCACTCTCTGCTTGCTTCACACCGGTCACCGTTGGCCACCTGCAGTGCTGGTAAGAAACTTGTAAGAGTGGGGTAAGACGCATCTTACTGATCGATTTTCCACCCACTTCGGAGAGCGTAGTAATAGGGTTCTTCACGATCTTTTTGTCTTCGTTTCTGTTTTGTACTAACAATGACAGGAAAGAAGACTATGGATAAGACCTCTGGTTCTACACCTCCAGATGATGATTAGTGCGTGTCCCATATGGAACTAAAGGACATGATGCGGGCAATGACCGAAGCTTTCAACAATTACCAGACCACTACAACAGCCACCTTTCAGAGGCTCCATACAAGTGTTGCTGGTCTGACCACACGGTTGGACGAGATGGAGACTCGTCTTCCCCAACAAGCTACACCCTCTATCATCCTTGATGGTGATGCACATGCTCACTACGACACAGAGGATGACTTCAATAACGATGAGGTTGATGCACAGCAGCGCCGTCGCCCTCGACGAAATCGTCAAGGTATGGGAGGTAGACCTCGTCCTCATGCTCCTGAACAAGACAATGATCCTTATGCTAAGATTAAGTTTTCTATTCCAACATTTTATGGATCTTATGATGCTGAGACTTACTTGGATTGGGAGATGACGGTAGAACAAAAATTTAGCTCTCATCTTGTTCCTGAGCAACATAGAGTTAGACAAGCCACTAGTGAGTTTAAAGATTTTGCTATAATTTGGTGGAATGAACTTGTCAATACACATAATGCACCACACACATGGGCTGCGTTAAAATAAGAGATGCACGCTAGGTTTGTTCCTCCTTCATATAGACGTGATATTCTTAAGAAATTACAACGCTTTGATCAGGGTGACATGACTGTCCAAGAGTACTACCAAGAGTTGCAGAAAGGTATGCTTCGTTGTGGGGTAGTTGAGGATAAGGAAGACCAAATTGTTAGGTTTTATGGGGGCTTGCGGCGTGAGATCCAGGACATAGTTGACTACAAGGAATATCATTCTATTCAACGTTTATTTCAACTTGCTATGTTAGCAGAAAAAGAAGTGCAGGGTCACCAACAGCAGCGGCGGAACAACACCTTCACGCCACGACAATTTCCGGTGCCATCCAAAGCAGCGCCCTCCTCGAGCGCACGTGCTTCTACACCACCCTCCACGGGTGTTGTATGCAGCAGCATCGCACCTTCTACATCACGGGGACAAGATAACAGCAAGTCCCAGATGCCTCCAGGTGTTGCAGCAAAGGCGGCTGCACCCAACACTTCGACAAGTCGCAGCTCCGACATCAAGTGCCATCGCTGCCAGGGACTTGGCCATATGCAACGAGATTGCCCCAGCAAACGGGCGATCATTGCCACTACTGATGGTGGGTATGTTAGTGCTTCTGATATTGAAGATGAAAATATTATTGCAACTAACATTTCAGGTTCGGATGATGGTGCTGAGGAGGTTCTTGGTACATCTACGACAAACAACTATAGGACTTTGATTGTGCAGCGAGCTTTGAGTGCCACGGTTCGAGAGGACGACAACAGCCAATGTCACAACCTTTTCAACATGTTTCTCGTCGTCAAGGACTGCCGTGTACATACCATCATTGATGGTGGTAGCTGCAACAATTTGGTGAATGTTGAGGTGGTCAAGAAGCTTGGCTTGACCACACGGGAGCATCCCCACCCTTATCACATTCAATGGTTTAACAACAATGGTAAGGTTAAGGTAACACAAACAACAAGGATACATTTTTCCATTGGTTCTTATCATGATTTTGCTGATTTTGATGTGGTACCTATGGATGCTTGTTCTCTTTTGTTGGGACGTCCTTGGGAGTTTGATACTGATGCTATTAATCATGGTCGATCTAATAAGTATACTCTCATGCATAAGAGCAAGAAAATTGTGTTGCTTCCTATGAGTCCAACTGAAATTGTACAATTTGAGCAGGAGAAAAAGAATAATGCTAAGCAAAAGGGTGTTTTCAATTCTGAAATTCAGCAACCTATTAAGTTGAAAAATCCTATTTTGCTTGCAACTAAATCTGATCTTGATGATTTATATGCCTCTAATGGAACTTGCTATGCTTTAGTGTGGAAACATGCTTTATATTCCATTGAGGATACATCCATTGTCTTGTCACCTGCTGTTGCTAACCTTTTGCAGGAATATATGGATGTTTTTCCATCAGAGATACCCCCTGGATTACCACCTGTGCGAGGCATTGAGCACAAGATTGATTTGGTTCCAGGGGCGAGCTTGCCAAACCGTGCTGCCTACAGGACCAACCCCGACGAGACTAAGGAAATTCAGAGACAAGTCCAAGATCTTCTGGACTGCGGGTACATTCGTGAGAGTCTTAGTCCTTGTTCTGTTCCTGTTCTTTTGGTTCCAAAAAAAGATGGCACTTGGTGCATGTGTGTTGATTGTAGAGCCATCAATAAAATTACCATTCGTTATCGCTATCCAATTCCTAGATTGGATGACATGCTTGATGAGTTGAGTGGTTCTGTTATTTTCTCCAAGATTGATTTGCGTAGTGGGTATCATCAGATTCGTATGGCTTTAGGTGATGAATGGAAAACTGCTTTTAAAACTAAATTTGGACTTTATGAATGGTTAGTCATGCCATTTGGTTTAACTAATGCGCCCAGCACTTTAATGAGGTTGATGAATGAGGTTTTACGTGCTTTCATTGGTAAATTTGTGGTGGTTTACTTTGATGATATCCTTATTTACAGCAAGTCATATGATGAGCATCTTGAACATTTGCGTGCTGTTTTTAATGTCTTGCGCGATGCACGTTTATATGGTAACCATGAGAAGTGCACCTTTTGCACCGATCGTGTGTCTTTTCTTGGGTATGTTGTTACTTCGCAGGGCATTGAGGTGGACGAGGCAAATATTGTTGCCATCACGAGCTGGCCACTTCCGACTACGGTCACACAGGTTTGGAGTTTTCTTGGTCTCGCAGGTTTCTACCGGCGTTTCGTGCGGGATTTCAGCACCATTGCGGCACCTCTCCACGAGTTGACAAAGCATGGAGTGCCGTTTCGATGGGGACCAGCACAACAACAAGCTTTTGATGTTCTCAAGTCGAAGCTCACACAAGCACCATTGCTGCAACTTCCTGATTTTGAGAAGACCTTCGAGCTTGAATGTGACGCGAGCGGCATTGGCATTGGAGGAGTGCTAATTTAAGGAGGTAAACCTGTTGCCTTCTTTAGTGAAGAATTGCATGGGCCTTCGCTGAATTATTCTACATATGACAAAGAACTTTATGCTTTAGTGCGTGTCTTGCAAACTTGGCAACATTACCTATGGTCTAAAGAATTTGTCATACATTCAGATCATGAGTCTTTGAAGTATCTTAAAGGACAAGCTAATCTGAACAAACGTCATGCTAAATGGATTGAGTTCATAGAATCATTTTCTTACATCATTAAACATAAGAAAGGGAAAGACAATGTGATTGCCGATGCTTTATCTAGACGTTATACCATACTATCCCAACTTTCTCATAAAATCTTTGGTTTGGAAACCATAAAGAGGTTATATGCTACTGATTTGGACTTCAAAGATGCCTTTGAAAATTGCAGAGAGGGAAGAACGTGGCAAAAATTCCTGCTGCGTGAAGGCCTTCTCTACCGTGCTAACAAGTTGTGTGTTCCAGCTAGCTCCGTTCGTCTTTTGTTGTTGCAGGAAGCACATGGAGGTGGTTTGATGGGACATTCTGGTGTTAAAAAGACATAGGATGTGCTGGCCGCTCACTTCTTTTGGCCATGAATGAGGCGTAATGTGGAGCGCTACGTTTCACGTTGCACGACATGCAACAAAGCTAAGTCTCGACTTAACCCACATGGTCTTTATATGCCTCTTCCGGTTCCTAGTGCACCTTGGGAGGATATTTCTATTGACTTTGTTTTAGGATTGCCTAGAACAAAGAGGGCGAGGGATAGTGTCTTTGTGGTTGTTGATCGTTTCTCTAAAATGGCTCATTTTATACCGTGCCACAAGACCAATAATGCTTCACATGTTGCTGATTTGTTCTTTAATGAGGTTGTGCGTTTGCATGGTGTTCCCAATACTATTGTTTCTGATAGGAATGCTAAGTTTTTTAGTCACTTTTGGAGAACTTTATGGTATAAATTGGGAACAAAGTTGCTGTTTTCTACTACTTGTCATCCACAAACTTATGGGCAAACGGAGGTAGTTAATCGTACCTTATCTACTTTGTTGCGGGCTGTTTTGAAAGACAATTTGAGGTTGTGGGAGGAGTGTTTGCCACATATTGAGTTTGCTTATAACAGGTCTATTCACTCCACAACCAAGTTAAGTCCGTTTATGGTAGTCTATGGTTTCAATCCTCGTGCTCCAATTGATTTGCTACGTTTACCACATACTGAAATTGTGAACTTAGATGCTACACAACATTCTGAATTTATTCTTAAGTTGCATGAAACTACTAAGTTACAGATTGAAAAAATGAATGAAAAGTATCACATTGCTGCTAGTAAAGGTAGGAAGGAGGTAAAATTGGAACCCGGTGATTTGGTGTTGGTTCATTTGAGAAAAGACAGGTTCCCGGATTTGAGAAAATCCAAACTCATGCCACGTGCTTCTGGACCTTTTAAGGTTCTTGAGAAGATAAATGACAATGCATATAAACTTGAGTTGCCTCCCGAGTTTGGGGTTAGTCCCACATTTAACATTTCAGATTTGAAGCCATACTTGGGAGAAGAAGATGAGCTTGAGTTGAGGATGACTCCAATGCAAGAGGGGGAGGATGATGTGGACATCACTCCTACAGATATACACAACACTCACATGGTAGGCATGCAAGGTCCAATTACTAGAGCTCGAGCACGAAAATTGAATTTAGAGGTGAGCTCGTTCCTGAACAATTCTTTATATGTGAATTTTGAGAGTATGTTGCTACCTAATGGATTAATTATGATTAGGAACCATGGAGAGGACATGGAGATACATGGAGAGGGATTTGGAGGCGTGGAGGACCAGAAAATTCACCAACAAGAAGTAAGAGACCGAGCCCAACTCAAACTCGAGCCCAACTCGGGCCCAGGAGCAGTCCACCTTAAAATGGATGCACAGGAGGCATACAGACTCTGTTTTTGACGTTCTACATATGCACGGAAAGCTGAGAGGATAAACTTTCCAATGGAACTGGCCCCATGTCAAAATTCCCTCGGAGTCGACGGGAAACTTCTAAACAATATAAAGTTTAGAGTTTGTCAGGGTGTTGCATCACCTAGTTGGGCCATTGGGCCCTGTATCGAGTCCAAGTCCATTATGTACGTGTCTTAGGGTTAGGTCACGACCCCAGCACCCCCCTGGTCTTCCTCCACCTCCTTTATACCCCCTAGCCGCCGTCACAAACAGCTGGGTTTTGCTTAGTTACAATCTGTCATTGAACAGTGTCGCCGATCATCGGTTGTGAGACCCCAAATTCGTGATCAATTCAGTTTTGATTGCAACTTCTCTGTTCTTGCTTGTGTTCTTGATTGCGCTTGCAGGGATAAGCCTTCGTGGCCAGGTCATTCGTGTGACATGGGTGATAACCAACGGAGCAGTGGTGTAGTGATTGTGGGGTTTCGTTTGTTCGGAGCCTTGGATCATCAACGTCGAGATCTCCACCCAATCAAGTTTACCCTACCTCTCGGAAGATCGGGACTCATCCTCCTATAAATATATATAGTCCAACCCACCTTAATGCATATAGTTAAGGGGATCTACCTAACCTTCTAACCTTCTATTCTATTCCGTTCTCTCTCACAGATGGTGAGAGGAAACACCGGCCGAAGGAACGTCCGTGACAATCAAGAGGATGGCCACGATGAAGTTCCTGTTAACCCCAGAGCTGGTGAGAACAACCTGGAACGGTTGATGGCCATGCAGAATCAACTTATGCAAACCATGATCCAAACTTTGGGTCAGTTGCAGGACAATAACAACAACCCTGTTCCGGCACCACCGCCGGCTCATAACAGACTGGGTTAGTTCATCAGGACTCGACCACCCACCTTTGCTCAAGCTAATGATCCCATGGAGGCCGACGACTGGTTGAAATCCATGGAGAAGAAGCTTTCCATAGTGCAGTGCAATGACCGAGAGAAGGTTCTTTTTGCATCGCACCAACTGATGGGAGCAGCCGCTGACTGGTGGGATGCCCTATGCAACGCTCATGTCGACCCGGAGATGATCACTTGGACTGAGTTCAAGAAGAGTTTCCGCTCTCATTACATCCCTGCTGGTGTAATGATGCTCAAGAGACAGGAGTTTGAAGGTCTCCTCCAAGGACAGAGAAGCGTGAATGAGTATCTCAACAAGTTCACACAACTGTCCCGGTATGCCCCCGAAGATGTCAAGTGACACCAGAGGAAGCAATACCTGTTCATGAGAGGATTGAACAATGAGATTCAGGTTCAGCTCCTCAACAATGACTACGCGAGCTTCCAGAAGCTGGTTGACAAGGCTATAGTAGTCGAAAGCAAGATCCGAGAGATCGAGCGAGAGTGCAAGAGGAAGATGCCATACCAGCCCCAAGGGAGTAACGTACGACCTCGGTACATGCCCCCGGCTGCACCGCAGTATGGATCAACCGCTCCTGCATACCGCCCTACTCAGCCACCACAGCAACGACCCGTCGCACCAGCACCTTGTGTGCCCTTGCCTCCTGTGCCCCGACCCAACATGGGCGCTCCTGTTCAAAACCCCCGCCCCAATGTACCTGCTGCCGTAGGCAACAGGGCATGCTTTGCATGCGGGGAAACAGGACACTTCGCAAGCCAGTGCCCGAGGAGAGGCCCTGGACAGCAAGGCAACGTGCCCAAGCAAAACCCGCGACCAAACGGAGGGGACAATCAAGGAAACCGTGGACAGCAGAATATGCTCGCGGCAACGGGAACCATGTCTCTGCTGAGGAAGCACAACAGGCTGAGGACGTCATAATTGGTATGTTCTTTGCCAACTCCAACCCAGCCACCATCTTATTTGATTCTGGAGCATCACATTCCTTCATATCATCCAAGTTTGTTGCCAAGCATAATCTACCCATATCACACTTAAAATGTGCTATGATAGTTAATTCTCCTGGTGGAGAGATGAGGAATAATATAGTATGTCCGAAAGTAAGCCTTAAAATAAGGGGGTAGACTTCCTTGCCAACCTCATTGTCTTGGATTCCCAAGGGATTGACATAATACTCGGGATGGATTGGTTAAGCAAGCACAATGCGGTAATCCAATGTGCTGAAAGAAGCGTGCAGTTGACAAATGAGCACGGTATTCGCGTCGAGTTTGAGTCAGCCCAACAAACAACCGAAAAGGCAATTTTGAACCACGTCAAAGGAGCAACATTGGACAGCATTCCAGTGGTTCAAGAATTCTCGGACGTGTTTCTAGAGGAGCTTCCAGGTATGCCCCCTGATCGGGACATTGAGTTTGCCATTGATTTGGTACCCGGAACTGCACCCATAGCAAAGAGACCCTATAGGATGCCCGTCAGTGAAATAGTAGAACTCAAGAAGCAAATTCAGGAGCAGTTGGAGAAGGGTTTTATACGTCCAAGCTCGTCACCATGGGGAGCTCCTGTGCTCTTCGTGGACAAGAAGGATGGGACCCAAAGGATGTGCGTGGACTATAGGTCCCTCGATGAGGTAACAATCAAGAACAAATACCCTCTGCCCCGTATAGAGGACCTATTCGACCAAATGAAAGGAGCCCGAGTGTTCTCCAAGATTGATCTTTGGTCGGGATATTTCCAGCTGAAGATTAAGCCCTCCGATATACCCAAGACTGCCTTTCAAACACGGTATGGTTCGTATGGATATACCGTCATGTCTTTTGGGTTAACAAATGCACCCGCATACTTCATGTACCTTATGAACAAGGTTTTCATGGAGTACTTGGATAAGTTCGTCGTGGTTTTCATCGATGACATTATGGTGTATTCAAAAAGTGAGGAGGAGCATGAAGAACATTTGAAATTGACCTTGCCGAAAATGCGTGAGCATCAATTGTATGCCAAGCTTAACAAGTGTCAGTTTTGGCTAAGGAAATATCGTTCCTAGGCCACATTATCTCCGAAGAAGGGGTATCGGTTGACCCCGGTAAAGTGAGAGATGCTCTGAAGTGGGACCAACCGCAAAACGTGAGGGATATTCGGAGTTTTCTTGGGATGGCTGGATACTACCGACGCTTCATCAAGGACTTCTCTAAGATAGCAAAGCCTATGACGGAGTTGCTAACGAAGGGAAAAGCCTTCCAATGGACACCAGCATGCCGAGAAAGTTTTGAGGAACTCAAGAAAAGGCTAACCACAGCGTTGGTTTTGGTATTGCCGGACGTGAGCAAGAGCTTTGACATATATTGCGACGCATCCAGACAGGGACTCGGATGTGTGCTCATGCAAGAAGGACGAGTGGTAGCCTATGCCTCACGACAATTAAAGAAGCACGAGCTTAATTATCCTACACATGACTTGGAGCTAGCAGCAGTAGTGCATGCATTGAAAATTTGGAGACATTATATCCTTAGTCATCGATGTGAGATCTATACGGATCATAAAAGCCTCAAGTACATATTTACACAAACGGACTTGAATTTGAGGCAACGTCGATGGTTGGAACTCATCAAGGATTATGATGTTGGAATCAACTACCACCCTGGATGGGCCAATGTAGTAGCTGATGCATTGAGCCGGAAGGGAGCATGTCACCAACTCACGGTTCGGGAGCTACCACCCGAACTACGTAAGGAGTTCGAACTGTTACACCTCGGATTCTTGAACAAGATGGAAGTGATGGAGATCCACTCTTCATTGGAGCAAGAGACAAGAGATGGACAAGCAACGGATTAGGACATCAAGGATAGGATCCGGCAAGGAATAGAGAAGGATTTCAAAGAAGATGAGAAGGGTACGCTGTGACGCCCTCAATTCTGTGGAAAACCACGGAACCGAGAACTAATGCATATGTGTGCCCAGGATGTTCATCACACATACACATATATTCCACAAACTGAATTCAGAATATATATAACCACGAATAACAGAGTTTATTACAATGTCTCATGAGTCTTGGACTCATGCTCACAGCGGAAGTCTTTATTTCTATGCAGCGGAAGTCTTTATTCTAATGCGGAAGCAATTTAACTAATGCGGAAGCAAATCTAAGCAGCAGTGGCTCCATCTCTACTCACTCCACAGGCAAGGTTGAGAATAGATCACATGCCTTAATGCTCCACTTGATCTTCATAGTAGTCTTCTCTTGCTGCTGATGATGAAATAATAATGCAAGTTTGAGTACAATGATGTACTCAGCAAGTGCGGGAAAAACACGATATGTAGCTCATAACAAGGTAGGTATAAAAGAAGCTCATTTGCAGAAAAGCGGATTTATAAAACCATGATAAAACAGCAACTTAACTTTAGATGAATGTAATCCCAGCATGTATTAAATTACCAACATACCTCCATCACTTGCCATGTTCCACCTGAACGTTAACCAACTTCATTCTTACTCACGAATACCTCCTCGTATTCGCTACCATCTCACGAATACCTTCTCATATTCGCTACCATCTTATCTCATAAACAACTTCGTCTCACACCGAGACCAATTTCGTTGCCATGACTCAACAGTCATGCAACCATCTTATCACCCGGACTCAACAGTCCCAAAACCAAACCATAACCAAAATCAATAACCATAACCAAGAACCATCCCAATAACCATCCCAACTAATCATGGCAGTTGGCCAGGCGCTCGTGACCGTAAGCTCGGCTATCATGATAGTTTTAGACTCTGCGGAGTTTGCACCTCTTTACCCACAAGTTTGTGATTTCTTCACCCGTCGGTGACTGCAGAACCTCCATTATACCAGTACACAACCGTCGGTGTATTGTCAAGAGATCACAAAATAGCCTTTACAAAGGGGTTACTAGATGTATGGACTCACTAAGGTTTCACCAGCAGGCTAGAATGTCCAATTCTCCCACCCACGGGCCCCCTCTTGTGCCATGCTGTTCCCAGGACAGGCCTCACTCGACTCCCATTCCCCGCGCCTTCCATAGTCCATATCACTCTAGCAACTTACCTAATTACTCAGCTAAGCCGCACCCATACTTGGCCTTGTGGTGGCACTGTTATCGTGGCATGTGCATGCATGAACCGGTCCTTAGATCTGCGGCAAGTAAACCACCATCTCATGCTACCTCATTCACAAACCCAGGCTTGCCTAGATCTCCCTCCGATCCATGTTCATTAACATCATCAGTTTCTCATTATCATTACGAGTGCAGTTAGCTAGACACATCTATCTCGCTTCCCAATCCCATGGACTCAGCGAAGCATAAAGAAAAAACCATACCCGACTCAAACTTCCCTGGCGACAAGGGTGGTTTAACCAAAACTAGTAAACTCCTATAAAAAGGGTTTCCCATCATGCTTGACTCATCACACACACCTTTTCACAAAACAAAACAGTTTCACCCAAAACATAGGATCAATATGGTCAAGGAGCACTTGCCTTGTTCTTGCGGTTCCGGTTGTTCCTGGATCTCAAAACCTTGTTGCTGCAGCTCGTCGTAGACAGCTCCCTGAGCTTGTCCTTCTACGTAGGATCACGTGCATACAAGATTCACAGCAATCAATATCATGCACAAACCTTAAACTAGATGTGATGGTGCATATGCATGCTATCCTATGATTAGTTTTATTAGATTGGTTTGTATATGTTCTTGCATGGATTGCTTGGACAGAGGTGTTCGGATCAAAGGTGGACGTGGTGATGATCTTGTCTTTAGATCAACCTGATCATCAAGTGATCTGTCCATGAGAAGGCTTCTGTTCGAAGGAACCAAAGAACAGATGCAAAGAAAACACAACGATGTGGTAAGGTGGTATTGGAGACCTACCTTACGTTCTTCTCTGTCTCTAGGTCCTCCTCAGGTCGTTGGGCTTTCCTCCGGCGATCTTCCTTGCTGAACTCCGGCGATGGCTTTCTCGGCGAGTTGGGGGATAGGGCTCTAAGTCGTCAGCTCAGGAGTTGGAAAAGAAGTTTGTGGTTTCGGCCAGAGGTTCTAGGTTCTATTTATAATCGGGAAGAGAAGAGTCCTAATCTGATTGGACTTTGATTTAAGGGTTCTATTCAGATTGTTGTCGAATCTTAATCTTATATCTAGTCGATTTGGTGCGGTATCATTGTGGAATCCGGGTTGGTTTCTTCTCCGTACCCGTATTTCTGTGCGTTCAGAATCCAAAAACCGCTCCAGAACTCGTTACCTCCTCGGTGATGAGCTCCGGAACTCCACGTGTCCACCGGGTCCTGGTCTCTCCCTCTCCGTAGGGACGAGCTCCGGTTGTGCTGCGTGTCAGACGAGCGGGACCTTCCTTTTCCTTCGAGGTGAGCTCCGCGTGCGCCACGTATCCTGGCGGTTGGGACCTCCTCTCTTATTCGGAGGTGGCTCCGCACATGCCACGTGTCAGTTTCGGACCTTTCCTCTCTTCTTTCCTCAGAGACGAGCTCCGAGGTAGACACGTGTCCAACAGTGATGGACTTCCCGAAGATAAGCTCCGATAGCGCCATGTGTTCAATAGAACCGGACCTCTCGGCGGTGAGATCCAAGATCGACATGTATCCCGTGCAACTGGTCCTCTGATTTCCGTGGTGACTAGCTCCGAAGGTGACATGTGTCCTGCGGAAAAATGCCTTTGCTTCTTCCGCAGAGGCTAGCTCAGGGAACACGTGTCCCACAGGGTCGGACCTCTCCCCTTTTGCGAAGATGAGCCCCGAGCCTGCCACGTGGCCATTTTAGTGGCGGACCTCTCCTCACTTTGCAGGGATGAGTTCCGAACACGCCGAGTCTCCTACTTCGAAGGTCAACTTCCTTCGCCTATTGTCCGCATAGCCTTTCTGTCGTGACTGAGCAGCCTTTAAGTTCTCCCGTACCGTTTGGACTTGCTTTTCAGCTTCTTGTAGTACTTCGGGTCCAAACACCTGGTTCTCTCCGGTCTCGTTCTAGAACAGCGGCGTTCTACACCGTCTACCATATAATGCTTCGAAAGGCGACATCTTGAAGCTAGCTTGATAGCTGTTGTTATAGGAGAATTTGGCATACGATAAACTCCTATTCCAACTACGCCCACGTTACAAGGCGCAAGCTCTCAACATATCCTCCAAAATTTGGTTTGTCCTTTCGGTTTGTCCAACAGTTTGTGGGTGATAGGCGGAGCTAAAATCCAGTGGTGTACCCATGGCTTTCTGCAGCTTCCTCTAGAATCTAGAGGTAAACTGAGAACCTCGATCTGAGACTATTCTCTTCGGGACTCCATGACGGCACACGATCTGCTCCATGTACAACTCGGCTAATTGTGCAACGTTGTAATTGGCCCTTACGGGGAGAAAATGGGTGGTTTTTGTCAATCAGTCCACGATAACCCAGATGGAGTCGTAACCCGACTGAGTACGTGGCAATCCGACGATGAAATCCATACTGATGTCTTCCCACTTCCACTCTGGTACCTTCAAAGGTTGCAACAATCCAGCGGGTTTTTGATGTTCGGCCCTCACCCGTTGGCATGTGTCGCATAGGGCAACGTATTCGGCTATATCCCTCTTCATACCATCCCTCCAATAACAAGTTTTCAAGTCCTTGTACATTTTGGTGCTTCCGGGATGTATAGAATAGGGTGAATCATGTGCCTCCTTCAATATCATGTCGCGGAGGTGTTTTATGTTAGGCACACAAATCCTTTTTCCTAGCCAAAGCGTACCCTTCTCATCCTCCTTGAAATTCTTCTCTATTCCTTGTCGGATTCTTTCCTTGATTTCCTCATCCGGTGCTTGGCCATCTCTTATCTCTTGCTCTAATGAGGCTTGGATCTCCATTATTTCCATGAATCCGAGGTGTAACCATTCGAACTCCTTATGTAGTTCGGGTGGTAGCTCCCGAACCGTGAGTTGGTGACATGTTCCCTTTCGGCTCAATGCATCATCTACTACATTGGCCTTCCAGCGGTGGTAGTTGATTCCAACATCGTAATCCTTGATGAGTTCTAACCATCGACGTTGCCTCAAATTCAAGTCCGTTTGTGTGAATATGTACTTGAGGCTTTTATGATCCGTATAGATCTCACATCGATGACCAAGGATATAATATCTCCAAATCTTTAATGCATGCACTACTGCTGCTAGCTCCAAGTCATGTGTAGGATAATTAAGCTCGTGCTTCTTTAATTGTCTTGAGGCATAGGCTACCACTTGTCCTTTTTGCATGAGCACACATCCGAGCCCCTGTCTGGATGCGTCACAATATATGTCAAAGCTCTTGCTTGCGTCTGGCAATACCAGAACCAGTGTTGTGGTTAGCCTTTTCTTGAGTTCCTCAAAACTTCCTTGGCAGGCTGGTGTCCATTGGAAGACCTTTCCCTTCATTAGCAACTCCGTCATAGGCTTTGCTATCTTAGAGAAGTCTTTAATGAAGCGTCGATAGTATCCAGCCATCCCAAGAAAATTTCGAATATCCCTCACGTTCTGCAGTTGGTCCCACCTCAGAACATCTCTCACTTTTCCGGGATCAACCGATACCCCTTCCTTGGAGATAATGTGGCCTAGGAAAGATATTTCCTTTAGCCAAAATTGACACTAGCTAACCTTGGCATACAATTGATGCTCACGCAATTTCTGCAAGGTCAATTTCAAATGTTCTTCATGCTCCTCCTCACTTTTTGAATACACCATAATATCGTCGATGAAAACCATGACGAACTTGTCCAAGTACTCCATGAAAACCTTGTTCATAAGGTACATGAAGTATGCGGGTGCATTTGTCAACCCAACAGACATGACGGTATATTCATACGAACCATACCGTGTTCGTAAGGCTGTCTTGGGTATATCGGAGGGCTTAATCTTCAGCTGGAAGTATCCCGACCAAAGATCAATCTTGGAGAACACTCGGGCTCCTTTCATTTGGTTGAATAGGTCCTCTATACGGGGTATTTGTTCTTGATTGTTACCTCGTTGAGAGACCTATAGTCCACGCACATCCTTTGGGTTCCATCCTTCTTGTCTACGAAGAGCACCGGAGCTCCCCATGGTGACGAGCTTGGACATATGAAACCCTTCTCCAACTGTTCTTGAATTTGCTTCTTGAGTTCTACTAGTTCATTGACGGGCATCCTATAGGGTCTCTTGGCTATGGGTGCAGTTCTGGGTACCAAATCAATGGCAAACTCAATGTCCCGATCAGGGGGGCATACTTGGAAGCTCTTCCGGGAACACATCCGAAAATTCCTGAACCACCGGAATGCTGTCCAATGTTGCTCCTTCAACGTGGTTCAAATTTGCCTTTTCAGTGGTTTATTGGGCAGACTCAAACTCGACATGGATGCCGTGCTCATTTGTCAACTGCACGCTTCTTTCAGCACATTGGATTACTCCGTTGTGCTTGCTTAACCAATCCATCCCGAGTATAATGTCAATCCCTTGGCAATTCAAGACAATAAGGTTGGCAAGGAAGTCTACCCCCCTTATTTTAAGGCTTACTTTCGGACATACTATATTAGTCCTCATTTCTCCTCCGGGAGAATTAACTAACATAGCACATTCTAAGTGGGATACGGCTAGATGATGTTTGGCAACATATTTGGATGATATGAAGGAATGTGATGCTCCAGAATCAAATAAGATGGTGGCTGGGTTGGAGTTGGCAAGGAACATACCAATTACGACGTCCTCAGCATGTCGTGCTTCCTCAGCAGAGACATGGTTCACATTGCCGCGAGCATAGTTCTGCTGTTCCCGATTTCCTTGATTGTCCCCTCCGTTCGGTCGTGGGTTCTGCTTGGGCACGTTACCTTGCTGTCCAGGGCCTCTCCTCGGACACTGGTTTGCGAAGTGTCCTATTTCCCCGCATGCAAAGCATGCCCTGTTGCCTACGGCAGCAGGTACTTTGGGACGGGGGTTTTGAACAGGGGCGCCATTGTTAGGACGTGGCACAGGAGGCATGGGCATGCGAGGTGCTGGTGCAACGAATTGTTGCTGTGGTGGCTGACCAGGGCGGTACGCAGGAGTGGTTGATCCATACTGCGGTGCAGCTGGGGGCATGTACCGAGGTCGTACGTCGCTCCCTTGGGGCTGGTATGGCATCTTCCTCTTGCCCTCTTGCTTGATCTCTTTGATCTTGCTTTCGACCACTATAGCCTTGTCAACCAGCTTCTAGAAGCTTACGTAGTCATTGTTGAGGAGCTGAACCTGTATCTCATTGTTCAATCCTCTCATGAACAGGTACTGCTTCCTATGGTCTGAGTTGACATCCTCGGGGGCATACCGGGACAGTTGTGTGAACTTGTTGAGGTACTCATTCACACTTTTCTATCCTTGGTGGAGACCTTCGAACTCCTGCCTCTTGAGCATCATTACACAAGCAGGGATGTAATGAGAGTGGAAACTCTCCTTGAACTCAGTCCAAGCGATCGTCTCCGGGTCGACATGGGCATTGCTCAGGGCATCCCACCAGTCAGCAGCAGCTCCCATAAGTTGGTGCGACACAAAGAGAACCTTCTCTCGGTCATTGCACTGAACAATGGCAAGCTTTTTCTCCATGGATTTCAACCAGTCATCGGCCTCCATGGGATCACTAGCTTGAGCAAAGGTGGGTGGTCGAGTCCTCATGAACTCTCCCAGTCTGTTGTGAGCCGGCGGTGGTGGTGGTGCCGGAACGGGGTTGTTGTTGGCCTGCAACTGACCCAAAGTTTGGATCATGGTTTGCATAAGCTGGTTTTGCATGGCCATCAACCTTTCCAGGTTGTTCTCGCCAGCTCCGGGGTTAACAGGAACTCCATCGTGGTCATCCTCTGGGTTGTCACGGATGTTCCTTCGGCCGGCGTTTCCCCTCACCATCTGTGAGGGAGGACGAAATAGAATAGAAGGTTAGAAGGTTAGGTAGGTTCACTCATCTACATGCATCAAGGTGGGTTGGACTATATATATATTAGCCCATATGAGGATGTGAACAAGTGTTGAAGCATCTCACACCTCTTTCTACCTATGTGTGGATATGGACAACGTTTCAAGACGTCCCACAACTCACACTAAGCATATAATCACAACAATCATCACAAGGGCTTACACAACTCCTATTCAAGGATGGTTTCCTATGTCAAGGTAGTTTCAAGGCCAATCTAAGCGTCCTAGGATGCTTCCTTGGGTCAGCGTGGCTTAGCTACCAATCTGTGTCCAATACCAATCTGTGACTACTATTTAGGGGTGTAACCTACTGTTAACCCATGGCTCTAATATCAATCTGAGGTTTCTATCTAGGCGTGTGACCTACTGTCAACCCGTGGCTCTGATACCAATCTGTGACGCCCTCAATTCTGTGGAAAACTACGGAACCGAGAACTAATGCATATGTGTGCCTAGGATGTTCATCACACATACACATATATTTCACAAACTGAATTCAGAATATATATAACCTCGAATAATAGAGTTTATTACAATGTCTCATGAGTCTTGGACTCATGCTCACAACGGAAATTTTTATTTCTATGCAGCGGAAGTCTTTATTCTAATGCAGAAGCAATTTAACTAATGCGGAAGCAAATCTAAGCAGCAGTGGCTCCATCTCTACTCACTCCACAGGCAAGGTTGAGAATAGATCACACGCCTTAATGCTCCACTTGGTCTTCATAGTAGTCTTCTCTTGCTGCTGCTGATGAAATAATAATGCAAGTTTGAGTACAATGATGTACTCAGCAAGTGCGGGAAAAACACGATATGTAGCTCATAACAAGGTAGGTATAAAAGAAGCTCATTTGCAGAAAAGCAGATTTATAAAACCATGATAAAACAGAAACTTAACTTTAGATGAATGTAATCCCAGCATGTATTAAATTACCAACATACCTCCATCACTTGCCATGTTCCACCCGAACATTAACCAACTTCATTCTTACTCACGAATACCTCCTCGTATTCGCTACCATCTCACGAATACCTTCTCGTATTCGCTACCATCTTATCTCATAAACAACTTCGTCTCACACAAGACCAATCTCGTTGCCATGACTCAACAGTCATGCAACCATCTTATCACCCGGACTCAACAGTACCAAAACCAAACCATAACCAAAATCAATAACCATAACCAAGAACCATCCCAATAACCATCCCAACTAATCATGGCAGTTGGCCAAGCGCTCGTGACCGTAAGCTCGGCTATCATGATAGTTTTAGACTCTGTAGAGTTTGCACCTCTTTACCCACAAGTTTGTGATTTCGTCACCCGTCGGTGACTGCAGAACCTCCATTATACCAGTACACAACCGTCGGTGTATGGTCAAGAGATTACAAAATAGCCTTTACAAAGGGGTTACTAGATGTATGGACTCACTAAGGTTTCACCGACAGGCTAGAATCTTCAATTCTCCCACCCACGGGCCCCCTCTTGTGCCATGCAGTTCCCAGGGCAGTCCTCACTCGACTCCCATTCCCCGTGCCTTCCATAGTCCATAACACTCTAGCAACTTACCTAATTACTCAGCTAAGCCGCACCCATACTTGGCCTTGTGGTGGCACTGTTATCCTGGCATGTTCATGTATGAACCGGTCCTTAGATCTACGGCAAGTAAACCACCATCTCATGCTACCTCATTCACAAACCAAGGCTTGCCTAGATCTCCCTCCGATCCATGTTTATTAACAACATCAGTTTCTCATTATCATTACGAGTGCAGTTAGCTAGACACATCTATCTCGCTTCCCTATCCCATGGACTCAACGAAGCATAAAGCAAAAACCATACCCGACTCATAAACTTCCCTGGCGGCAAGGGTGGTTTAACCAAAACCAGTAAACTCCTATAAACAGGGTTTCCCATCATGCTTGACTCATCACACACACCTTTTCGCAAAAAAAAACAGTTTCACCCAAAACATAGGATCAATATGGTCAAGGAGCACTTGCCTTGTTCTTGCAGTTCCGGTTGTTTCTGGATCTCAAAACCTTGTTGCTGCAGCTCGTCGTAGACAGCTCCCTGAGCTTGTCCTGCTAGGTAGGATCATGTGCATACAAGATTCACAGCAATCAATATCATGCACAAACCTTAAACTAGATGTGATGGTGCATATGCATGCTATCCTATGATTAGTTTTATTAGATTGGTTTGTACATGTTCTTGCATGGCTTGCTTGGACAGAGGTGTTCGGATCAAAGGTGGACGTGGCGATGATCTTGTCTTTAGATCAACCTGATCATTAAGTGATCTGTCCACGAGAAGGCTTCTGTTTGAAAGAACCAAAGAACAGATGCAAAGAAAACACAACGATGTCGTAAGGTGGTATTGGAGACCTACCTTACGTTCTTCTCTGTCTCGAGGTCCTCCTCAGGTCGTTGGGCTTTCCTCCGGTGATCTTCCTTGCTGAACTCCGGCGATGGCTTTCTCGGCGAGTTGGGGGCTAGGGCTCTAAGTCGTCGGCTCAGGAGTTGGAAAAGAAGTTTGTGTTTTCGGCCAGAGGTTCTGGGTTCTATTTATAATCGGGAAGAGAAGAGTCCTAATCTGATTGGACTTCGATTTAAGAGTTCTATTCAGATGGTTGTCGAATCTTAATCTTATATCTAGTCGATTTGGTGCGGTATCATTGTGGAATCCGGGTCGGTTTCTTCTCCGTACCGGTATTTCTGCGCGTTCAGAATCCAAAAACCGCTCCAGAACTCGTTACCTCCTCGGTGATGAGCTCCAGAAGCTCCACGTGTCCACCGGGTCCTGGTCTCTCCCTCTCCGCAGGGACGAGCTCCGGTTGTGCCGCGTGTCAAACGAGCGGGACCTCCCTTTTCCTTCGGAGGTGAGCTCCGCGTGCGCCACGTATCCTGGCGGTCGGGACCTCCTCTCTTATTCGGAGGTGGCTCCGCACACGCCACGTGTCAGTGCCGGACCTTTCCTCTCTTCTTTCCTCAGAGACAAGCTCCGAGGTAGACACGTGTCCAGCAGTGACGGACTTCCCGAAGATAAGCTCCGATAGCGCCATGTGTTCAATAGAACTGGACCTCTCGGCGGTGAGCTCCGAGATCGACACGTATCCTGTGCGACTGGTCCTCTGATTTCCTTGGTGACTAGCTCCGAAGGTGACATGTGTCCTGCGGAAAAATGCCTTTGCTTCTTCCGCAGAGGCTAGCTCAGGGCAACACGTGTCCCACAGGGTCGGACCTCTCCCCTTTTGCGGAGATGAGCCCCGAGCCTGCCGCGTAGCCATTTTAGCGCTGGACCTCTCCCCACTTCGCAGGGATGAGCTCCGAACACGCCACGTCGCCAGCGGGCCGCGGAAGTTGTCTTCAGCGCTCTCTGTGAACTGGGTTCGGCTCTTACTGGCTATCTATTTTATAATTTCTCTGTTCCCACTTTCTTTAGAATGTTTTCTCTTCATGGATCATGAATATATGCAGAAACCAGAGATGAGGGAGTCACATACACTTTGGCTAGGAAAAAGGATTTGTGTGCCTAACGTGAAGCACATCCGCGACATGATATTAAAAGAGGCACATGATTCACCCTATTCCATACATCCCAGAAGTACCAAAATGTACAAGGACTTGAATACTTGTTATTGGTGGGATGGTATGAAAAGGGATATAGCCGAATACGTTTGTAAGGGCCTCAGTTTTTGACACATAATTGAAGTGTTCATCACCACACCACACACCTCATTTGAGGAAAGATGATGAACACAAATGAAGAGCAAGTAACCACCATCAACATGCTCATTAGAGAACAAACTCACACATTGCAAAAGTGGTATTTCCCACATGTGATATAGATGGGCTGGACATATGAAAACTCCTACACTTTGCTAAGGATGTCCATGCCAAGTTTCACCCAAATTCCAAACCTTTTTGAGGTCATTTTGGGTATAGTTAGAAAGAGGGCAGTTTGAAACCATATTCAAATTCAAACTGTTCTTATCCCATGAATTTAAAAGTGGGAGGCATATTCTTACTCAGCACAGTTTTGTGAGCTCACACACCAATTTTCACTCCATTTGGAGTTGATCTTGACATGAGCTAAGTGGGGGAAATTCAAACTTTATTTGAATTTCAAACTGAACTTGTGCTGAAATTCATTCAAACCAAACCTCATTTGAACTTTGATCAATTCAAATGGCTCATGGGTGTATAATTTGAATTACCAGGGGTACTATGGGGCTCACTGTTTACAACAGTGATTAGGAGTAAATTTCAGAGGTTAAAACTGGAAGTGGGACCCACATGTCAGCCACCACTTCAACTCAAACCGACTGAAATTCTCTCACTCGGTTAACCGAGCCGCCGCTACGATCGCCACCGAGGGCAGCCGCCGCGCCAGCAGCTGCTTGCCCACGCGCGGGCGTGAGGCGGTGCAGAGCCTTCTTAAGGCGCCTGCCCCCCTCCTCGGCCGAGGCATCGCCGTTTCTTCTCCGCAAGAACTCAGTGCCAGCCGAAGTTTTCCGCAGCTCGGAATCGATCGGAGAGCGCCGATCACAGCTTCCTCCGTCCCCTCCAGAGCCCCAACGAGGTACTAGAGACCTTCCTCCGTCTTCCCCGCTGCTTCAATTCAGTTGGAACCGATTGATATCGGTGCCGAAAGATCAATTCGGTGACTTAGAACCGCCGCACCTCGGGCTTCCGTGGACAGCCCAGCCAGGGTGTTGTCACGCCCGAACCAAGGCACCCTTGGACGCGCTGATGACCGGTGCTGCTCACCCTCGAGCCACATCTCGAGTGGTTGCTCACCGGCGGCGAATTTCCAATTTTCCCCTTTCTAAGTGCAGCACGACCCTCGGGTGCGATTCTGTCGAATTCGTGCTCTAGAAAGAATTAGAGGGCCTCAATCCGCTCTCACACAAACTAGACACGGTAACGCACAAGTTGCCTTCACAACCCTTGGCCGGAGAACCTCTGTACCCGGCCTAATTCGAGGTTTACAAATGGCGGAGTAAACGGGAGGCATCGGGCGCACAGTGAGGACCTACTTCGGGCCTTCCCCGAGCTGCCTCGAGCTCATGTCGACCTTCCCTGAGGTCCACTGATGCTTCCCGACCAGTTCCTCGAGTAGTTGAGGTGCTAGGGTAGTCAGCCGACATGGCCAAAGTCTTCTCGAGGTGGCGGCTCGACGCCGACCATGCACCGGCCATTGTCATGAGCAGCTGACGCCGGAATCCTGTTCCCCGAGTGAAAGTAGGCAGGGGCAGCCAAAATCGTTAAGTTTGGAGCTGTACAGAAGCCGGCGGCGAGCTCTCCGGCGAGGTCCCTCGGCGGCGGAGCGCGGGCGTCGCGAGGTTGAAGAAGGGGGTGGACCCCAGCTGTCAGCGGCCGATATTTTGAATCGGGATCGGGCTGCGGCCGGGATCGGGTGTTCTGGCGCGCAAAATCCTTGTGGGCCGCGGTGTGCTGTCGCCTCGGCGTGCGACGCGTGTCCCCGGGGCCCACTCGCGAGTTTAAACTTTTCCCCGATTTTCAGATTTCCTTCAAACTTAAAATCCTCATAACTTTGGCTAGAAAGCTCCAAATTGAGTGAACCAAATTTTGCTGGATTCAGCTCTCTTAGAACTTTCCAGCAAATCAAGTTTCACTTCATGAAATTCCTTATTTTTCCAGAATTAATTCCTCAAAATTTAAAATGGTTGGAATTTTAACTGGACAATCCTTTGGGGTAAAGTCCTGAAATTTTGCTGGGATGTTCTCCAAAATATCCCTGAACTGCCATAAAAATTTCAGACCCATTGGAGCTCATTTGATCCACCTAATGGTGTGATTAGTGAAACTGTTCCAGAGAAAATAGAAAAGGTTCAGAAACATTTTCAGAATTTTCTCTGAAATTGTTTAGCTCATATCTTTAGCTAGGAACCTTCAAATTAAGTGAGACCAACTCCATTAGAACCCTCTGAAAATCTAGTTTTTTTCAGAAAGTCATAGTTTGTTTCATGAAAATCCTTAGAACACCATAAAAGCCTTCAATTAAAGTCAAGTACATAATTAATTGTGGAGGGCTCAAATGAGCTTTGCTGCAACTAAAACATGACCAAGTCGCTGTTTAGGTTGTAACCAAGCCACAGTAAAAGTTTCACAGTCATTAGGCTTGTCTAGCAAGAGTTGTAGACTTCACAAGTTTAAAAGTTAATACAAATGCATTTAAATTGATACATGTATTCCTTTTATCATGTAGTCGCTAAGGTCGAGGAGGAACCCGAAGTCCTAGACTTCGTTACTCCGGAGGAGCAGCTAGCCTACGACCAAGAGCAGCAAGGCAAGCTCCGGTTTGCATTAACCGTTTTACAAATTTTTATTGTTTTGAGCACATACTTGTTTACTTTATTCTTTGCATTAGTGTCTTGTTTGGAAGCCCCACTGCATAGCCAAGAGAACCATGGGTTGGGTTTAGGATTGCAAACCCCGTTAGCTACTGCATTGCTATGATAGAGTAGGATTCGGTACAAGTCGAGTAGTTGGAACTACTCGCGAGCATAGGCTAGAGGCACTCGACTCGGGTAGTGATAGCACATGAAACACATGGCAAGAAAATGAGACCGAGCGGAGGGTTAGGGCAGCAGGACTTTGGGGCCTGTGTGCTGTAGCTCCGCTTGTGTCGATTGAGGACCGAGCCGTGTGCGGGCCTGTTGAACAAGCTAGAACAGTACCGAAGACCTACCGGCTATATGGGAACCGAGAAACTGATGTAACTCGGGTAGCTGGGTATTGAGGCATTGCCCGTCGTTCAGAGGGTAGGTTGAGAGCTTGAGGTGTAAATCGGCTGGCGGCACTGAGATGCGCGTGCGGAGACCTCTTGCTCGGGACGATGGGACCGGTTCAATATTTTGCTGACGGGCGAAAGGTGGTTGCGTATGGCGTCCGTGATGGTTGTTGTAGGCAACATCGAGTACGGGCGTACGTGACGGGTTGTTCGGGTAACCCTGCAGGTGTAAATCGATTATAATCACCGTCCCTCGCGGTCAGTGAGAACCACTTGTTCACTGTACCGTGACGTAGAAAGAACAGGCTAGTTACATGTTAAAATGTTGCTGATTAAAAGATAGACTTGATTGTTAATGACTTGCTGTAGTCTAGAGCTAACTAAAGTTCTTTTCAACTTTGGGCAAAGTACATGAGAGAAATGCATTTCTTGTTTGATTGCGGCTCTCTCATGTGCCTTAGCGCAAGGTTCTCCACAACCTGCTGCTAAAACTTGAAAGTAAGGTTCTACTAATTAGGCGAGTCCTTTGCAAATGATTTTACCTCATGTACCCATCACCCCTCATGTAGAAGTTCCATGTTTAGGTGAGACGGGTCAGACATGCTGAGCCTTCGTGCTCACTGCTTGTGTTTGAAGCTTTTGCAGGGTTCTATGAGGAAGGGACTCCCGAAGAGGAGACGGAACCCCAGGAGGGGAACCCCGTCGAGTGGGAGTCGTGCCCGCCGCAGAGTTAGTGTGCGTGTGTGCTAGCAAGGACACGTTCAAGGGCTGAACGTGGACTTGATGCGTAGTCTACGCCCGTGAGTGTAGACTGGACTTATTTTGATGTAAACATGTTCATAGACTTGATTATGTAATAAAATTTCGCTTCCGCTTTGTACCTTTGATGTGTGTTATCCGGTGCTGTGCAACGCAGCACCCCTCAGCGTGATCCTGGCTCGACAGGACCTTTAGGGTCTTGTCAACGTTGCCCTATGCGACACATGCCAACGGGTGAAGGCCGAACATCAAAGACCCGCTGGATTGTTGCAACCCTTGAAGGTACCCGAGTGGAAGTGGGAGGACATCAGTATGGATTTCATCGTCGGATTGCCACATACTCAATCGGGTTATGACTCCATCTGGGTTATCGTGGACCGATTGACGAAAACCGCCCATTTTCTCCCTGTAAGGGCGAAGTACAACGTTGCACAATTAGCCAAGTTGTACATGGAGCAGATCGTGTGCCATCATGGAGTCCCGAGGAGGATAGTCTCAGATCGAGGTTCTCAGTTTATGTGACACCCTCATTTTTGGTTTCAGCATATATTCATGTTTTATGAAGAGAAAACATTTTAAGAGGAGTAGGAACACCATCAAAATGATAGCCAATAAGAGCCGAATCCAGTTTCCAGAAAGCACCAAAGACAACTTCCGCGGCCCGCTGGCCACGTGGCGTGTCCGGAGCTCATCCCTGCAAAGTGGGGAGAGGTCCGGCACTAAACTGGCTACATGGCAGGCTCGGGGCTCATCTCCGCAAAGGGGGAGAGGTCCGACCCTGCGGGACACATGTTGCCCCCGGAGCTAGCCTTTGCGGAAGAAGCAAAGGCACTTTCACAGGACACATGTCACCTTTGGTGCTAGTCACCGCGGAAATCAGAGGACCAGTCGCGTGGGATACGTGTCGATCTCGGAGCTCACCTCCGAGAGGTCCGGTTCTATTGGACACGTGTAGCCACCAGAGCTTATCTCTGGGAGGTCCGTCACTATTGGACACGTGTTAACCTCGGAGCTCGTCTCTAAGAAGAGAGGAAGTTTGGCGCTGTTAGGACACGTGGCACACCCGGAGCCACCTCCGAGAGAGGGAAGGTTCGGCACTGACACGTAGCATGCGCAGAGCCCATCTCCGAAGGAGAAGGAGGTCTTGCTCGCTTGACATGCGGCACAACCGGAGCTCGTCTCTGTGGAAAAAGGGGGGGGGGACCAGGTCCCAATGTACACGTGGAGCTTCTGGAGCTCATCACCGAGGAGGTAACGAGTTCTGGAGCGAGTTGGAAAAGGAGGAACCAAGTCGCAGTGTCATTCCATATGGAGTACTTTGTAACACTGCTCCCGTTCCAACAATCTGGGGAAAGATTGCTGAAGTGCGGAGGAGAAACAAAGGTAGGTCTCACCTACAGATGGGAATAAACAACGGAGAGATGAGGTGGTTCAGGAAGGACAATGAGGGTACTCTATGGTTTAAGACCGTACAGTTATACCTCCTAAGATGAAGCTCTACAGCCGGAAATGTCGCACATCGCGGAAGTGGTGTGAGTACGGTGAAAGAGTACTGTTCAGGGTTGATTTGTCAACAACTCCGATGACCAAGTTCGACAATAGAAGCGAACTTGAAGGCTGTACAATCCCGACAGAAAAGTCACGATGGTTAAAGGCATATACTGTTGCCTTTCGATGGCTGAGAACACGTTATCTTTGCGTGTCTCCGATGAAAGGAATAAACCGGTCCGATGTAAAGGGGGGGGGGATCTTGCTCCCCGAACCTTAAATCCATTTGTTATCACGGAGATGTGTGGGACCGTAACTAACCGGCTGGAACTACCGGCAAGCCTTGCTGATGTTCAGGACATATTTCATATGTCACAGCTACGGAGGTACTTTAAAACTACCATCGCTGTCCACACCGAAGAACTTGACTAGTTGAAGCCGGATCGTACCTACACCAAGCGACCGGTTCAGACTATCGATGAGAAGAATCCGGAACACCTGGAATCGGATATTAAGATTTTACCAGGTGCTGTGGAATAATCATACCACGGAAAAAACAACGGGGCAAGCAAAGATTACCTCTGCATGAACTATCCAGAATTTTTATCATCGTACCGCTTGGCATTACCTCTCCCGTCTCGTTCTCCTATTGGAATCTCGGGACGAGATTCTTTTTAAGGGGGGAGGAATGTAAAAGTCCCAAAAACGTGAATACAAAGGAACGGATGATGGAACGTCATTGTGTTTCTGTTCATGAAAAATGGGACTTACAAAAACTTTCTTACATGGGATGGTATACATGAGGTGCAACCACATGGGTTCAAGCATGCCTTTGAAGGTGTTGGACCAAGGTGGAGTTAAACTCATGTGTAATCATACATGTACATGAGAAAGAACAAAAATAAGGTCTTTAGTCTCAAAGGCTCAGCTCAAATTGCTGCCAAACTTTTGTATACGCATGGAGCCTCATACATTTGAATTGAGGAGAATGTGGTGGCAACTTTCTGATTTAAGGGTGAGCCAAAAGGGAATGGACTATGATCATGTTGAGTTCATGCTGAATTCAAACATGTTAGGCAAGGGAATGACTTGAGTTATGTCACATAAAATGCTAAACTCAAACATGGACATGTGGGAAGAGCAAAAATCTTCTTTAACTCCTGTTGGAAAAATGTTAACCCGGGAAAGGATTTCACTCCCAAAAAGCTAACTCATATGCACATTCTCTATGAGTAGAGGGGAGGGAAGTTTAAACCCCATTTTTGAACCCTTGCAAAGCATTCATGTTCAGATGGTCCAAAAGCATATATATGAGATGACCATTGCAGTCCTCAGGTATTGAAGAGTTTAAGTTCCAAAATGGGAGGGATTTTAAGCTCATATAACATTGGTTCAAAGCATTGTTTGAGATCACCTTCAAATTCATGTTTGAGGGGCATGGTCCAAAACTGAACTTGTGAGGTTCAGCTTGGGACCAAGATTGATCAAGCATGGGCTAGGAGCAAACCAAAGTGTTTCACCCAAATTCAGATGGGTCATCACCAAAGAGGACTTAAATTTCAGTTTGAATTAAATAGTTTACTTCAAGGCAAAGAAGGCCCTTTCCAAAAAGGAAATTCAAACTGTTGTTTGAAAGTTTGTATTTGTAATAGCCAACTTAAGGATCAGATGGCATATTTGAATTCCTCAGGTTCAAGTTGTGAAGGAGACAAATTTTGAGCAAATTTGGAGGTGCCTTGATATGATTATCAAAGGGACTTGTAAATTTCATCTAAATTTGAATTCAAATTTGAAACTGTGGCACAACTTGTCAAATGGCCAAATGGCTTTTGAATTTGGATCCCTCATAGCTGAATTTGCAATGTGTCAAAAGTTTGGATATATTTGGGAGAAGGAGTGTGGGCCCCAATGGTCATTGAGGAGAGGGAAAGACTTAGCACTTAAGCAATAGTGTCTCTGTTCAGACTCACTCAAACGGGTTTCTCTGCGGTACTCGCTCGAAGGCGCTGAACAGCCGACGCCCACGCACGCGCCACCGAGGCGATGACGCAGCCTGCTCCCGAGCAGCCAGGGGTGGTTTCCCTCGCCCTTATCGATCCCACCGAGCGAGCGTCACCCCACACAGCCGACTCCCACCCCTACCGACGCTACCTCGGGCTTTCCTCGCTGAATTGCTACCGCGTGGAGGAACTCGCGCCGTTCATCGACGCCCGGCCACACCAACGAGGCACACGCCGTGCTGAACATCTCCACAGCATCGCCGGCCCTCACTGGACGTGGCCGACGCAAGAAACCGGTGCTAACCTCACGGAAACCCCGACAACGAGCTTAGTTCTCCTCCACCGTGCCGGGTGAAGCTGCCGCGGCAAGATCACGTCGCCCGGCCACCACGGAGCACCTCCCGTCATGCTGCAAAAGCAAAAAAGGTGAGCCTGTAACCCTTCTTGCTCCACAGAAGCGCTGGTAGCTTGTCACCGGCCGTGCTCGCCGGAATATGGTTTTCCCCGTGGACATGCAATATGAGCCGCCTGCAGAAAACCGAGAAATAAAGGCAACACGGTGCACCACTCATCACCAGACTTAGAAACCCAGCTGTAGACACCCGTGCGGACACGTGGGATCAAGAACTAGAGAGAACCGTCGAGGAAACCTTCGGTTCTTTGGGTTTTTCGAGTTTTCACCGAAATCCACCTAGGTCGCACAGTGAGCTCCTAGTTGCCGATGTTTCTCACGAGATCAGAACCCGGGACGTTGCTCCCTAGGTCGTGGCGATGCTGTAGGAGCTAACCGGAGCAAGGTTGTGGCAGTACAGCGCCCTAGCGACGTCGCTGAAGTTGCCGAAGCCACTGTCGCCGTCGCACCTAGGGTTCCGGCCATTCTTGATCGGAGATGAGGCCGGAAACGTATTCCTCGTGCGAGAATACGTGGGGGCGGCGAAAATCAGAAAGTTCCGAGGACCGTAAACCCTTCCCGGCGAGAGCTCCGGCGAGCTCGGCGGCGGGATCGCGCGGGCGTCGGGAGGAGGAAGACGACTGGGGGCCCCGCATGTCAGTGGCGATATTTTAAATCGTCGATCCGCTGCGGCCCCGGGATCCAGTGTGGTGGCACGGGAAGGGTCCTGTGGCCCCGTGTGGCTTGATCCCAGCGGCTGACACGTGTAGGAGGGACCCACAGTCAGAGTTTGAATGTTTCTCGATTTAATTTGAATTCCAGATTAAGTTCAAACTTTAGAACCTCATAACTTTTGCTAGGGAGCTCAAAAATTAGTGATTCAAATTGGGTTGGATTCAGGATGAAAACCTCTATCCAAATATGCAACCCAATTTGCATGAAAACCAATAGGAAATTCTGGATAATTCTTTAAATCTTTTCAGAAAAAGAATTTTATAGGGAGTTTGGTTCATCCAAAAATCCCCAAATTTTGCCACAAGATTCTTTAGGATAGTAGGAGACTCCTGTAAAAGTTTCAGATCATTTGGAGTTGATTATTTAGGTTAATTCTGATTTCAAGTTTCTGTATTCAAATGAATACAGAAACATTTTCAGAGAATTTCTGAAACTTGGAAATTCAGTTCTGGGCATTCCTTAGCTCCAAAACTCCTAGGAAAATTCAGGCATACTCTCTGAGCTATGTATGGAATTTTAGTTCACTTGGATTTGCATGAAAGTGCAAATTTATTCAAAATTAATTCCTTTTTGCTTAGATGCTTAAGGAATTATTCTGGGTGATCTACTTAGTAAAATATTCTGAATTTTGGTCCAGAGGACTTTCTTGTGACAAGGAACTCCCAAGAAAATTATCAGCTCCATTGGAGCCTTGGATCAGTTCAACCTCATTAGGTGATCACCACCCAAGTGATGAAACCCACTCCTCACTTGATCATAGTGCTTAACCACACACCCAAACCACTAGCACCAGTTTCATTTTAAATTCTTAAACAGAGTTCCAGTTTTAAACTTGTCCGTAGCACTTGTTAACAAAAGTTTTATAATTAAACATGTATGCATGTTCATAACGTATAGTGCTTAAACGTGGAAGAGTGGAGGAAAGGTGAAGCTTGGATCAAGGGGCAGGAAGGCCAGTGATTAATATCCAAGTCATCATCAGCAACTAACTTCATTTTATCTGACTTTAGTCACCTGCAAAACCAAGGCAAGCCCCGGTTTGCACTTAAGTTGTTTTTAAAGTTTTCCCTTTGTTCACTACTATTGGTCAAGGTTTGTATGTGCATTAGGTCAAGGATGTTTGATACCCCACTTGCATAACCAAACATGAACCCTGAGGTCAAGGGTAGAATTGTGTCATCGTTGTAGAATAAGGCCGTGCTAAATAGGCTAGGACATCCGGTAGAAGACGAGTAGTTGGAATCTACTCGCGAGCTTTGTTTTAGGATCACATAAGTGGGGTTGGAAAGAGAGGCAAACTAAAGTTTACGTTTCTAAAGATGAGACTGGGCAGGAGAGTTAGGTAGCGACAAGACGAGGTCTTGGTCGAGTAGCTCTGCCCGTGTCGGTCAAGGACCGAAGCATATGCGGCCCTGGGAGCAAGTATTGAGTTGTGTACCGGATGATTACTGATATATGGGAACCAGGAAACCGATGTACCAGGTTCACTAGATTGTAGAGGCATACCACATCGTCTCGTTAGACCTATGAGCCCGAGACGGTGCGACCGGTTCTACAGTTTAGTGGCCTGAGAAAGGTTGCCACATACGACGTAATGAAGGACGCCAGAGTTGGGTCTTCAGAGGCGGGCGTATGTGTCGAGTTATCCGGGTAGTGTTTGATTCGAATCACCGTCCCTCGCGGTTATGAGTACCGCTTGCTCACTGCGCTGTGACGTAGTAATCAAGTTGTGTGGGAATAGTTTGCAAAGTTTTAAATGCTGTTATGATAATTGGAAATTGCATGAAAACCCTGTTTGAAGTAGAGATAGAGCAAACTAAAGTTATTTTCCACCTTGGGACAAGTAACATTGGAATGAAGCATTTCTTGTTTGATTGTGGAGTTCCAATGTTGCTTGGCGCAAGGTCACTATTATTATGGCTAAAATCTGAAAGTTAAGGATGAACTCGTAGGCGAGTCTTTTCGCAATTGACAGACTTAAGTCTTAGGTTACTTTCATTTAGAGTTTCATGTCTTAGGAGAGACGGTTAAGTCTTGCTGAGCCTTTGTGCTCACTCTTGTTATATAAGTGGTTTTGCAGGTAAGCATCGACGCTATAAAGAAGGTTGTCCGGTGAGACTCAGAAACTTCCGAGTCATGTCA
The DNA here is from genome assembly GCA_030760725.1 of Neostapfia colusana. Taxonomy (NCBI): domain Eukaryota; kingdom Viridiplantae; phylum Streptophyta; class Magnoliopsida; order Poales; family Poaceae; genus Neostapfia; species Neostapfia colusana. Next base: position 44,886,911 of record JASWHV010000019.1, read on the forward strand.
CACTTGGAGAACCTAGCCGCTGCCATGTCTTCGTGTGGCTAGTGAGAGGAGTCCGCGGGCTGGACCTCTTCTCGGGTGCTTCTTAGTTACTTGACGTGAGCTGTTTGTAGACTTCCGCTGTAGTTAATTTATGTAAATTATTTACAAAGAACAAAGTGTAAGCTTCCGCTTTGATTTATGTAATACATTATTCCTTATATGTGTGCTGTTGGGTGCCGCATAACACGGCACCACCCAATGCGATTCCCGGGCGAGGCGGCACGACCCCGTGATGGAGGTCGGGCCCTCTCAGCGTGGTATCAGAGCCACATTGGTAATAGCGCATAGAATAAGGATGGTATTATGACAAAAACTTAGGATACGGTGAGGAAACGATATTAGGCCCATATAAGGACTGTAGTAGTATAGTTACTTAAAGTGGCAAGACTAACATATGTGTTTTGATTCTGAATTTTGATTATGTAACGACGCACCTACGCTCTGGTAAGCATGGTAAGGAATGCCACCAAAAGCGGTTCAATTTCGGTTAGCTCCCCTGACGAGGAATGTGGTTCAGGGATAGGTCTCACAGCTTGGTGTGAGACGTTAATATGAAACTCTTGGACTCTTCATGTTCCTGAGTTCATATGAAACGCTGATCCCTAGCGTGCATTAGGAAAGAAAGTGGAGACCCCATCGTGTGGTCAGTAACGCGATAGTGTGTTCGTCTGGAAATAGCCCAGGTGGACATACGCAGCGCTTGCCATCGGCTTGCCCTGCAGGGCAGTAGGTGGTATCCGTTGGGTTGATAACATTCCCAACCGTGACGACCCGTTCATGACATACTCGGGTTCCCCGTCGTGTGGTGTTGAAACACGATCACGTGCCTTGAGACGTGGCTTAACTCAAGGACGGCCGTATGACAATGATACGGGCGTTTGTATTTATTTTCAAATATGGAACTGCCTGAAATGGAACAACCTTTGAGTGCACCACTATTGCGTGTTTTTCTGCAGGTACTAACCACGTACGTATCCCGTGAGTACACATGTGCGAGAGACCGTCTTAGTGCCACTGATAATACGTATATGCCGGTGTAATCCGGTTAGGATTTTTCTTTTGGAGAGGCTACGTAGTACCGACATGTTTCTTACGGTGCATCGACACCGTACTAAACTTAATAACCTCTTCCCTATGAAGAAATGATTCATGAACTAACTTTCAACTAAAAATGGAAGTTTGAAACAAGTAGTAGCTACTGAACTCTTATTTTGAGCTAAGATTCAAATGAGAGTATAACTAGGTATCAAAGTCTTCAAAAACAGAGTGCTCTGTTTCTGGCAGAAATTCTTGCTGGACTTTAACAGAGCATAACTGTAACACCCCAAAATTTTGATTCAAAACCCTAAATCATGTTAGGAGGGGAATTTAAAAAATTTTGGACGTGTTGCATGTTTTGCAAAAATTCAAATTCAAACTGGAATTCAAATTTAACTCAAATCAGAAAAGAAATAGAAAAAGAAAAAGAGAAAACAGAAAAAAACCGGCCAGTGGGCCGAAACCCACCAGCCGGCCCAGCCAGCGCCCGCGCCAGTCCGCAGCCGAGCGCGCTGCTTCCTCACGCTGACAGGCGGGACCCACCCGATCTTCGTCTACCTCGCAACAGCGCCGGACTCCCTCGCACCCGAATCAAAACCGATCGGGATTTCGGCGTATCCCCGCTGAATTCTGTTCGTAGGCGACGCGGACATGATCTAAACCACCCCGCCGCCCTCCCCCGTCTATAAAAACCCCGGCCTCGTTCTGTTTTTCCTCCACGATCGCCGATTTTTACTCCAGTGAGAACTGAGACTTCTCCGGCGAATTCTGGCCGATCTAAGCTCGGAAATTCCGATCTAACTCGCTGGTCTTGATCCACCGCCTTCGGGGAACCTTGCAGGTGCAGAAAACTCGGTGATTTGCAGTGTAAACACAGCGCCGACGAGCTTCCCGTGGTTTTGCCTCGGACCTCGTCGCCAATCACCTTCCAGGACCTCCGAGCTCAAGAAAACCACCGAGGTGGGATCCCCGACCTCTCCTCTACCGATCTATACCATAAGATCACAGTTCTAGGAAGAATTCTCGAAGATCCGAAAGTCTCCGGCGACATCGCCGCTTCCCGCCGCCGTGCGCCGCCGGCAGCGCCGCCCGCGCTCGATCAGAGCGACGTGGCCGCTTGTGCGCCGTTTATTTTAAATCGCACGGTAGGGTTTAAATCCCCGCGTACCGGTTCGATGTTATAATCTCGGCCGTCGGTTTAAAATCGGACGGTCCGCGTCAGCCCGCGCTATAAAGACTGGAATTCTTACGTGCTACCCCTGGGGTTCTCTGGAAATAAGAGCTAGCCCCGGAAACTTCTGATCTAGCCCCTGGAACTTCAGAAAATCATGTAAATTCATTTAAAAATCAGTTTTAGCCCCTGGACTTAATAAAAATTAGGAAAAACACCTCTGATAAGTGTAGCTAGACCCCTGAAAATTCTGAAAATAATATTATAGACCCTGTAATGGGGTGAGTTTACCTTTTTAGCCCAGTTTAGTATTTAAATTAGGAAATTGAATATGTGGCTGGTGTTTAAAAATTAAAAAGTGGCACAAACATATTGTCATAATTAAATTAAAAACTTTCTCAGTATTTAGAAAACTTTGGAGTGAGATAAAAACATATTTTGGGCTGAATTGAATCTGTTTAGATGATGTGTATTACTATTTTCATAATAAAGTACACATTTATGCATAGGAAAAATAAATCTGAAAATATAGCAACTAGTAAATGATAAATGGAGTTTCTAAAATCCAAAGAATTCAGTTTAGGGTTGGTAGAAATTCTGAAGGCACATATGGAGAAGGAAAATACATTTCATGCATACTTGGTAGCTAAAAGGTGTAGTAATTGAATATAAGGAATTTATTTAAATGGGAAACTCATATATATACAGTAGGTAAGTATAAATGTGAACATAAAAGTAGGAATCATATACACATGATTAAAAGTGCATGCAAGCCACAAATCAACACACATAGAGTAACCACAACACATATAATGGTGAATGACTTTCATAAATGTGAATGTGTGGTTTGTATGAAGTGGAAGTGTGAACTATGTCTTATGGATTGTTGTTTTTCTTTTGCTATGTGTGACGGTATGATGTAGAACCTGCTCAAGAGCAAGTTATTCCTTTCCAAGATCAGGACTACCCATTTCAAGAGCAGCAGGAAGGAGGCAAGTGTCCTTGACCACTTTGATCATATGCTAGGAATGTGTAGATAGAATTATTTGCATTGTCAAATGAAATATGAAACCCATGATAGGAAGTTTCCCTAGAATTATTTGCATTACCTTGTTTCCTTGTAGCTTGGGTTGGGATTTATTTTATCATGTCATTTATTATTATGCATATGCTTAGCCATGCTTAGAATGGGATATTTGGGATATGAGATCATCAGTTTATTTTACCATACTCTTGAATGAGATATTGTGAGTTATGTGAGGTAGGGATCAAGGCAAGTTGGATGTTTTGATTGTGTGCTGGGTGCACGAGACTCGGGTTTGTGTTTAGTACTTGCCTGGATCCTAAGGACCGGTTCATGGAGCATGTAACCTGGCTTTACAGTGCCAACCACATGCTGAGATGGGGCAGCTTGGCCAATTAATTAGGTGTATCCCCGGCGTAGTATGGGTGTGTTGGATGGTGCGGGGAATAGGTGTCAGCTGGACTACCATATGAACCGCAAGGCTCAAGAGGGGGCCACTGCAGCGGGGTTGGAGCCTCTTGTATGCTGTTAGGGGTGAAACCTCAGTGGGCCGACACTCGTCGGGAATCCCTTTGTAAAGGCTTCATAGTGATCTCCTGGCTACACACCTGGGAAGTGTGAATGTGGATCGTAGCCACTGGCATAATGGAGGTTCTTTTAGTCCACCCGGCAACAGGGGATGAAATCACTACATGTGGGTACAGTGGTACAAACTCTGCAGAGTCAAAACTGTCATGACAGCCGTGCTCACGGTCAAGAGCGGCTTGGACTTATTCATGATTAGAGGATTGATGGTTTTGGAAGTTGTGGATGTTAAGCGGGGAGCTTAACATTGGAAATGATGATATGGTTATTTGATTATGATGATGGGATGGGAGATTGGGACCATTTCACCTGTGTAGTAATGTAGGTACTTAATATGCTAAGGTAATAGGTATTAATGGCATAGTGCTTTAACCATGAGTTCAACCTTCCCTTGTTCTAGCCATGCATGACATAACTTTCCCACACTTGCTGAGTACCATTGGTACTCAACCTTGCATATTTTGTTGGTTTGTATTGCTGCTCAGGTCAAGATAATGAGGTGGTGTATAATGACCAAGACTTTGGACCCGAAGAAGGTTTCTAGGTTCATGGAGACCCCCGGGCAACACCTGTGAAGGAGCACTCAAGAATAATATTCCGTTGCTTGTGATGAACTTCTTATTGTCCATCGAGACATTTGCTATGTAAGACTTATTTATATTCGACACCTGGCTTGTAATAAATGATGCTTCACTATTTGTCATCACATGTATGAGAAAATGATCCTGGCATACATGTGATATTCACTTGGTTGTTCTTCGGAAAAACCGGATGTGACAGAAGTGGTATCAGAGCCAAGGTTGCCCGTAGGAACGTGGACCTAGGTAGAAATTGACGTATTTAAGGGCCCTATTTTCTTAAAAACTATTTTACAAGGTGTGTGTTGAAAAGTGTTATTTAAGGGAGTCACTTTCTTAAACCACATAGTGCTTCCGGGGCTTCTGCTGGATTGGCCGAGCATCGGGATAGATCTTCAGATGAGAGGAAGGCCGGGTGGTCACATCAAGCCTTAGGGAGCAACACCCGCCCACGTATGATGCAGCAACCTACGGGGCAGACGAACCGTGCTGCGGTACCCTATTCAGCACCAAGAGGGTACAACCCAAACTACAGGCCTCCCGCAGCACCAACACAGCCGCAACGTCAGTTTGTGCAGCAGCCTCGCCCCGCATATCCACCTCGACCAGCAGTGCAAGGACCCACAAACCAACCCCAAGACAACAAAGGCCAGGCACCTAAGGTTGGGGTGCAATGTTTTAGCTGCAGTGAAGTGGGGGCACTACGCCCATAAATGCCCAAAGAAGAAGCCCGCGCAGCCACAACAGCAGAATGTAATGAGAGGACGGGTGAACCACGTCACTATGGAGGAAGCACAAGATGCACCCGACGTGGTAGTTGGTAAGTTTCCTGCCAATCTACACCTTGCAACCCTGCTGTTTGATTCTGGTGCTACCCACTCGTTTATTGCTCAAGGGTTTGTTAAGAAGTATGACCTAGCAACAACACAAATGAACCATATGCTAGCCTTAAACTCTCCAGGTGGAGAAATAAGGACAAGACAAGTGTGTCCCAAGGTGAATCTAGACATTAATGGGGTAGTGTTTACTGCTAACCTCATAGTGATAGATTCCCAAGGGATCGATATTATTTTGGGCATGGATTGGTTGACCAAATATAAGGGAATCATTCATTGTTCGACCAGAGCGGTGGAACTAACTCGCCCTAGTGGCACAAGAGTAAAGTTCATAACAATACACGAGCCTAGGAGGGACATTAAATTAAATCAAGTTGAGGTGAAAGTTGAGGAAATCAGGACTATCAGGGAATATCCAGACGTTTTTCCGGAAGAATTGCCAGGTATGCCTCCCGATCGTGAAGTGGAATTTGCAATTGAGCTAGTGCCTGGAACAGCCCCGATTTACAAGAGACCTTATCGGATGGACTCCAAGCAGCTAGAATAACTCAAGGATCATTTGAGAGAATTGACGGAGAAGGGGTATATTTGCCCTAGTTCCTCACCATGGGGAGCTCCGGTGATATTTGTGCCCAAGAAGGACGGAACCCAAAGGTTATGTGTGGATTACCGTGCCTTGAATGAGGTAACCATCAAGAATAAGTACCCATTACCCCGCATTGAAGACTTGTTTGATCAGTTGAGGGGAGCTTGTGTGTTCTCGAAAATTGATCTCAGGTCGGGATACCACCAACTCAAGATAAGGCAATCTGATATTCCCAAGACAGCTTTTGTATCTCGGTACGGGCTGTATGAATACACCGTCATGCCTTTCGGGCTAACTAATGCCCCGGCATACTTCATGTACCTCATGAACAAGGTATTCATGGAATATCTGGACAAATTTGTGGTGGTTTTCATAGATGACATTCTCGTCTTCTCCAAAGATGAAGAAGAACATGAGAAACATCTAAGGTTGGTGTTGCAGAGGCTAAGAGAACACCAACTATATGCAAAATTGAGCAAGTGTGAGTTTTGGCTGAAGAGAGTTCCCTTCTTAGGACATATAATCTCGGAGGGAGGAATCTCCGTAGATCCTGCCAAAATCGAGGATATCCAGAAGTGGAAGACCCCTGAAAATGTCGGGGAAGTTCGAAGCTTCTTGGGATTGGCTGGATACTATCGACGGTTTATTGAGGGATTCTCTAAGATCTCGAGACCTCTCATCAAACTGTTGGAGAAGGGAATCACATTCACATGGACGCCGCAGTGCGAGACGAGTTTTCAGGAGTTAAAGGAAAGATTGACAACAGCCCCAGTGCTCGTTATGCCAGATATGCAGAAGAACTTTACGGTGTACTGCGATGCCTCTGGAAACGGGTTGGGATGTGTTCTCATGCAAGAAGGGCATGTCGTGGCTTATGCATCCCGGCAGCTTCGGAAGCACGAGAAGAACTATCCTACACATGACCTAGAACTAGCCGCAGTGGTACACGCGTTGAAAATTTGGCGGCACTATTTGATGGGGAAGAGGACCGAGATATATACGGATCATAAGAGTTTGAAGTACATATTCACACAGCCAGATCTCAACCTCAGACAAAGGAGATGGTTAGATCTAATCAATGACTTTGATGTAGGCATCAACTATCATCCTGGGAAAGCAAACGTCGTGGCCGATGCTTTAAGTCGGAAAGTGCAGGTCAATAAGTTGAGCTTGAAGAAAATGCCTGCAGAATTGAAGGACGAGGTTATAAGGCTCAATCTATGTCTAGTAAATAGTGGTGAGGCCATCGCCATGGAAGTGGACTCCACACTAGAGCGAGACATACGCGAAGGTCAAAAGAATGATGAGAAGATACAGGAAATCAGGCAACTCATCAAGGAAAATAAAGCTCCAGGTTTCAGAGAGGATGAACAAGGTACGGTGTGTCACGGGAAAAGGATCTGTGTGCCTGAAGTAAAGGAGATCCATGAATTGATTTTGAAGGAGGCTCACGATTCCGACTATTCTATTCATCCTGGGAGTACAAAGATGTACCAGGACCTCAAGGGCAGGTATTGGTGGTATGGCATGAAGCGAGATGTCGCGGAACATGTTGCCCTATGTGACACATGTCAGTTGGTGAAAGCAGAACATCAACGACCCGCGGGATTATTGCAACCACTCAAAGTGCCTGAATGGAAATGGGAAGAAATCAGCATGGATTTCATCGTGGGATTGCCTAGGACCAATCAGGATATGATTCGATATGGGTCATCATTGATAGGCTAACCAAGGTAGCTCATTTCATCCCCGTGAAGGAAAGCTACAGCGGATCCAAATTGGCAGAGTTGTACATGTCAAGGATCGTGTGTTACCATGGAGTGCCAAAGAAGATTGTGTCGGATAGAGGGACACAGTTCACCTCAAGGTTCTGGCAGAAGTTGCACGAAACCATGGGAACCCATCTGAACTTTAGTTCTGCCTATCATCCCCAAACTGACGGGCAGACGGAAAGAACCAATCAGATCCTTGAAGATATGCTAAGGGCATGTGCACTCAAAAACAATAGAAGTTGGGACAAGAACTTACCGTATGCAGAGTTTTCCTATAACAACAGCTATCAAGCTAGTATGAAGATGTCACCATTTGAAGCTTTGTACGGGAGGAAGTGCAGAACTCCCCTATTTTGGAATCAAACGGGGGAAAGTAAAGTGTTTGGTCCAGAAGTACTACAAGAAGCCGAGGCGAAGGTAAGGGAAATTTGCAACAATTTGAGGATAGCACAGACACGCCAAAAGAGTTATGCTGATGTACGAAGAAGAGAGCTCGTTTTCAACATGGGAGACTATGTTTATCTCAAGGTGTCCCCTATCCGAGGACTTCGTCGGTTCAAGGTGAAAGGGAAGTTGTCACCTCGATACATCGGACCCTTTCAAGTTCTGGAAAGGAAAGGCGAAGTGGCGTATCAACTAGAGTTACCAGCTCGTCTATCGGATGTGCACGATGTATTCCATGTGTCACAACTCAAGAAATGCCTGAGAACGCCTGAAGAGGTGTTACCCATGAATGAAGTGGATGTAGCTGAAGATTTGTCTTATGCCGAGCAACCATACAAGATCTTGGAGACAATGGAACGCCTCACCAGAAATAAAAGAATCCGGATGTGCAAGGTGCAGTGGAAGCATTACTCAGAAGAGGAAGCCACCTTGGAGCGTGCAGATGAGCTCGAGGCACAATTTCCGGAATTGTTTTCTTAGAAACACCAATCTCGAGGACGAGATTTCTTTTAAGGGGGGTAGAGCTGTAACACCCCAAAATTTTGATTCAAAACCCTAAATCATGTTAGGAGGGGAATTTAAAAATTTTTGGATGTGTTGCATGTTTTGCAAAAATTCAAATTCAAACTGGAATTCAAATTTAACTCAAATCAGAAAAGAAATAGAAAAAGAAAAAGAGAAAACAGAAAAAAAAACCGGCCAGTGGGCCGAAACACACCAGCCGGCCCAGCCAGCGCCCGCGCCAGCCCGCAGCCGAGCGCGCTGCTTCCTCACGCTGACAGGCGGGACCCACCCGATCTTCGTCTACCTCACGATAGCACCGGACTCCCTCGCACCCGAATCAAAACCGATCGGGATTTCGGCGTATCCCCGCTGAATTCTGTTCGTAGGCGACGCGGACATGATCTAAACCACCCCGCCGCCCTCCCCTGTCTATAAAAACCCCGGCCTCGTTCTGTTTTTCCCCCACGATCGCCGATTTTTACTCCGGTGAGAACCGAGACTTCTCCGGTGAATTCTAGCCGATCTAAGCTCGGAAATTCCGATCTAACTCGCTGGTCTTGATCCACCGCCTCTGGGGAACCTTGCAGGTGCAGAAAACTCGGTGATTTGCGGTGTAAACACAGCGCCGACGAGCTTCGCCGTGGTTTTGCCTCGGACCTCGTCGCCGATCACCTTCCAGGACCTCCGAGCTCAAGAAAACCACCGAGGTGAGATCCCCGACCTCTCCTCTACCGATCTATACCATAATATCACAGTTCTAGGAAGAATTCTCAAAGATCCGAAAGTCTCCGGCAAGATCGCCGCTTCCCGCCGCCGTGCGCCGCCGGCAGCGCCGCCCGCGCTCGATCAGAGCGACGTGGCCGCTTGTGCGCCGTTTATTTTAAATCGCACGGTAGGGTTTAAATCCCCACGTACCGGTTCGATGTTATAATCTCGGCCGTCGGTTTAAAATCGGACGGTCCACGTCAGCCCGCATTATAAAGACTGGAATTCTTACGTGCTACCCCTGGGGTTCTCAGAAAATAAGAGCTAGCCCCGGAAACTTCTGATCTAGCCCCTGGAACTTCAGAAAATCATGTAAATTCATTTAAAAATCAGTTTTAGCCCCTGGACTTAATAAAAATTAGGAAAAACACCTCTGATAAGTGTAGCTAGACCCCTGGAAATTCTGAAAATAATATTATAGACCCTGTAATAGGATGAGTTTACCTTTTTAGCCCAGTTTAGTATTTAAATTAGGAAATTGAATATGTGGCTGGTGTTTAAAAATTAAAAAGTGGCACAAACATATTGTCATAATTAAATTAAAAACTTTCTCAGTATTTAGAAAACTTTGGAGTGAGATAAAAACATATTTTGGGCTGAATTGAATCTGTTTAATTTATTATTCACATTTAGGGACACATTTTTAAAGTAATGAATAGTTTTAGAAAATAGGGAAAATAATTGTGAAATAGTTTACATCTGAGGCAAAGGTCAAAATATGTTATTAAATTATTTAGGACCAGAACCTATTCTGTTTAGATGATGTGTATTACTATTTTCATAATAAAGTACACATTTATGCATAGGAAAAATAAATCTGAAAATATAGCAACTAGTAAATGATAAATGGAGTTTCTAAAATCCAAAGAATTCAGTTTAGGGTTGGTAGAAATTCTGAAGGCACATATGGAGAAGGAAAATACATTTCATGCGTACTTGGTAGCTGAAAGGTGTAGTAATTGAATATAAGGAATTTATTTAAATGGGAAACTCATATATATACAGTAGGTAAGTATAAATGTGAACATAAAAGTAGGAATCATATACACATGATTAAAAGTGCATGCAAGCCACAAATCAACACACATAGAGTAACCACAACACATATAATGGTGAATGACTTTCATAAATGTGAATGTGTGGTTTGTATGAAGTGGAAGTGTGAACTATGTCTTATGGATTGTTGTTTTTCTTTTGCTATGTGTGATGGTATGATGTAGAACCTGCTCAAGAGCAAGTTATTCCTTTCCAAGATCAGGACTACCCATTTCAAGAGCAGCAGGAAGGAGGCAAGTGTCCTTGACCACTTTGATCCTATGCTAGGAATGTGTAGATAGAATTATTTGCATTGTCAAATGAAATATGAAACCCATGATAGGAAGTTTCCCTAGAATTGCATTACCTTGTTTCCTTGTAGCTTGGGTTGGGATTTATTTTATCATGTCATTTATTATTATGCATATGCTTAGCCATGCTTAGAATGGGATATTTGGGATATGAGATCATCAGTTTATTTTACCATACTCTTGAATGAGATAGTGTGAGTTATGTAGAGGTAGGGATCAAGGCAAGTTGGATGTTTTGGTTGTGTGTTGGGTGCACGAGACTCGGGTTTGTGTTTAGTACTTGCCTGGATCCTAAGGACCGGTTCATGGAGCATGTAACCTGGCTTTACAGTGCCAACCACATGTTGAGATGGGGCAGCTTGGCCAATTAATTAAGTGTATCCCCGGCGTAGTATGGGTGTGTTGGATGGTGCGGGGAATAGGTGTCAGCTGGACTACCATATGAACCGCAAGGCTCAAGAGGGGGCCACTGCAGCGGGGTTGGAGCCTCTTGTATGCTGTTAGGGGTGAAACCTCAGTGGGCTCACACTCGTCGGGAATCCCTTTGTAAAGGCTTCGTAGTGATCTCCTGGCTACACACCTGGGAAGTGTGAATGTGGATCGTAGCCACTGGCATAATGGAGGTTCTTTTAGCCACCCGGCAACGGGGGATGAAATCACTACATGTGGGTACAGTGGTACAAACTCTGCAGAGTCAAAACTGTCATGACAGCCGTGCTCACGGTCAAGAGCGGCTTGGACTTATTCATGATTAGAGGATTGGTGGTTTTGGAAGTTGTGGATGTTAAGCAGGGAGCTTAACATTGTAAATGATGATATGGTTATTTGATTATGATGATGGGATGGGAGATTGGAACCATTTCACCTGTGTAGTAATGTAGGTGCTTAATAAGCTAAGGTAATAGGTATTAATGGCATAGTGCTTTAACCATGAGTTCAACCTTCCCTTGTTCTAGTCATGCATGACATAACTTTTCCACACTTGCTGAGTACCATTGGTACTCAACCTTGCATATCTTGTTGGTTTATATTGCTGCTCAGGTCAAGATAATGAGGTGGTGTATAATGACCAAGACTTTGGACCCGAAGAAGGTTTCTAGGTTCATGGAGACCCCCGGGCAACACCTGTGAAGGAGCCCTCAAGAATAATATTCCGCTGCTAGTTTATTTACTTGTGATGAACTTCTTATTGTCCATCGAGACATTTGCTATGTAAGACTTATTTATATTCGACACCTGGCTTGTAATAAATGATGCTTCACTATTTGTCATCACATGTATGAGAAAATGATCCTGGCATACATGTGATATTCACTTGGTTGTTCTTCGGAAAAACCGGGTGTGACAATAACTATGAGTAGCTTTAACCAATTAAGGTGTATGATACAGATATGGAAAGGTATTTAAGTGCTCTACAACTTCCTTGTATACCTCCAGAGCAAAATCACACATTAAGTTGGTGAAAAATCCAGTTGAAGGCAAACTGTTCAGAACCAGGACAGTAGCAAAAACCTCTCTGGACCTTTCTGTTTTGAAGCCATAACTTCCTGTAGAAAAATCCTTAAGGAGCCTACAATACACCGTTGGAAAGGTTATGAAATTTGCAACATTGTTGTAGCTCAGAGTTTGCTCAGATTCTTATTGTATTTCATATACAACTGTGATAAAGTAGCCACATACAATGGAGATGCTGGCAAATTTTATCCAGGAATTCTGTCAACTTTGAGAAATCATAACTTTTGATCCAAGATGATCTGGAAGCATTTGAGTACTCGTTGGAAAGATACTGAAGTTAACTTTAACTTTGGTATTCGACTTGAGTTATGAAAATGCTGCTAAACTGATCAAAATCTGGGTAAAGACAGGAGAATCCATTCTGAACAGAAAAGAAGACTGGCTAGGCCTATCCCATGGAAGTGATTAAACTCGAGGAGTTTCCGGTGGGACGTGAATATACGAGGTGTTCCGATGAGTTACCGGGCAATGCCAGCTAACGGGACGTCAAGTTCAAGATTGAACTGACGCCGGAAACAACACCGATTCCACAAAGGCTGTGTAAGATGGCACCCAATGAACTAGCGGAGTTGAAGGGGCAACTAAGTGAACTTATGAGCAAAGGTTTTATATGACCTAACTCCTCACCTTGGGGTTGCTCTGCGCTGTTCATTAAGAAGAACGATGAGACACTAAGATTAAGTGTTGATTATCGTTCACTCAATGCCGTCATTATAAAGAATAAGGACCCTGCCCCGCATCGATGGTTTAACTGATCAACTAGTTGAGGCCTGGGTATTCTCGAAGATGGTTGGAGCTCATAAGACATTATGACATCAAGATCCTTTGCCATCCGGGAAAAGTGAAAGTGGTTGCCGACGTGTTAGTTGGAAGAGACCACGTTCACAACTTGGTGATTGCTGAGTTGGAAAAGGAGGAACCAAGTCACCGTGTCATCCATAGGGAGTACTTTGTAACACTGCTCCCATTCCAATAATCTGGGGAAAGATTGCTGAAGTGCGGAGGAGAAACAAAGGTAGGTCTCACCTACAGATGGGAATAAACAACGGAGAGATGAGGTGGTTCAGGAAGGACAATGAGGGTACTCTATGGTTTAAGACCGTACAGTTATACCTCCTAAGATGAAGCTCTACAGCCGGAAATGTCGCACATCGCGGAAGTGATGTGAGTACGGTGAAAGAGTACTGTTCGGGGTTGATTTGTCAACAACGCCGATGACCAAGTTCGACAATAGAAGCGAACTTGAAGGCTGTACAATCCCGACAGAAAAGTCACGATGGTTAAAGGCATATACCGTTGCCTTTCGATGGCGGAGAACACGTTATCTTTGTGTGTCTCCGACGAAAGGAATTCACCGGTCCGATGTAAAGGGGGGGATCTTGCTCCCCGAACCTTAAATCCATTGGTTATCACGGAGATGTGTGGGACCGTAACTTACCGGCTGGAACTACCGGCAAGCCTTGCTGATGTTCAGGACATATTTCATATGTCACAGCTACGGAGGTACTTTAAAACTACCATCGCTGTCCACACCGAAGAACTTGACTAGTTGAAGCCGGATCGTACCTACACCAGGCGACCGGTTCAGACTATCGATGAGAAGAATCCGGAACACCTGGAATCGGATATTAAGATTTTACCAGATGCTGTGGAATAATCGTACCACGGAAGAAACAACGGGACAAGAAAAGATTACCTCTGCATGAACTATCCAGAATTTTTATCATCGTACCGCTTGGCATTACCTCTCCCATCTCGTTCTCCTATTGGAATCTCGGGACGAGATTCTTTTTAAGGGGGGGGGAATGTAAAAGTCCCAAAAACGTGAATGCAAAGGAACGGATGATGGAACGTCATTGTGTTTCTGTTCATGAAAAATGGGACTTACAAAAACTTTCTTACATGGGATGGTATACATGAGGTGCAACCACATGGGTTCAAGCATGCCTTTGAAGGTGTTGGACCAAGGTGGAGTTAAACTCATGTGTAATCATACATGTACATGAGAAAGAACAAAAATAAGGTCTTTAGTCTCAAAGGCTCAGCTCAAATTGCTGCCAAACTTTTGTATACACATGGAGCCTCATATATTTGAATTGAGGAGAATGTGGTGGCAACTTTCTGATTTGAGGGTGAGCCAAAAGGGAATGGACTACGATCATGTTGAGTTCATGCTGAATTCAAACATGTTAGACAAGGGAATGACTTGAGTTATGTCACATAAAATGCTAAACTCAAAATGGACATGTGGGAAGAGCAAAAATATTCTTTAACTCCTGTTGAACACATGTTAACCCGGGAAAGGATTTCACTCCCAAAAAGCTAACTCATATGCACATTCTCTATGAGTATAGGGGAGGGAAGTTTAAACCCCATTTTTGAACCCTTGCAAAGCATTCATGTTCAGATGGTCCAAAAGCATATAGATGATATGACCATTGCAGTCCTCAGGTATTGAAGAGCTTAAGTTCCAAAATGGGAGGGATTTTAAAATCATATACCATTGGTTCAAAGCATTGTTTGAGATCACCTTCAAATTCAAATTTGAGGGGCATGGTCCAAAACTGAACTTGTGAGGTTCAGCTTGGGACCAAGATTGATCAAGCATGGGCTAGGAGCAAACCAAAGTGTTTCACCCAAATTCAGATGGGGCATCACCAAAGAGGACTTAAATTTCAGTTTGAATTAAATAGTTTACTTCAAGGCAAAGAAGGCCCTTTCCAAAAAGGAAATTCAAACTGTTGTTTGAAAGTTTGTATTTGCAATAGCCAACTTAAGGATCAGATGGCATATTTGAATTCCTCAGGTTCAAGTTGTGAAGGAGACAAATTTTGAGCAAATTTGGAGGTGCCTTGATATGATTATCAAAGGGACTTGTAAATTTCATCTAAATTTGAATTCAAATTTAAAACTGTGGCACACTTGTCAAATGGCCAAATGGCTTTCGAATTTGGATCCCTCATAGCTGAATTTGCAATGTGTCAAAAGTTTGGAGATATTTGGGAGAAGGACTGTGGGCCCCAATGGTCATTGAGGAGAGGGAAAGACTTAGCACTTAAGCAATAGTGTCTCTGTTCAGACTCACTCAAACGGGTTTCTCTGCGGTACTCGCTCGAAGGCGCTGAACAGCCGACGCCCACGCATGCGCCACCGAGGCGACAACGCAGCCAGCTCCCGAGCAGCCAGGGGCGGTTTCCCTCGCCCTTATCGATCCCACCGAGCGAGCGTCACCCAACACAGCCGACTCCCACCCCTACCGATGCTACCTCGGGCTTTCCTCACCGAATTGCTACCGCACGGAGGAACTCGCGCCATTCATCGACGCCCGGCCACACCAACGAGGCACACGCCGTGCTGAACATCTCCACAGCATCGCCGGCCCTCACTGGACGTGGCCGACGCAAGAAACCGGTGCTAACCTCACGGAAACCCCGACAACGAGCTTAGTTCTCCTCCACCGTGCCGGGTGAAGCCGCCGCGGCAAGATCACGTCGCCCGGCCACCACGGAGCACCTCCCGTCATGCTGCAAAAGCAAAAAAGGTGAGCCTGTAACCCTTCTTGCTCCACAGAAGCGCTGGTAGCTTGTCACCGGCCGTGCTCGCCGGAATATGGTTTTCCCCGTGGACATGCAATATGAGCCGCCTGCAGAAAACCGAGAAATAAAGGCAACACGGTGCACCACTCATCACCAGACTTAGAAACCCAGCTGTAGACACCCGTGCGGACACGTGGGATCAAGAACTAGAGAGAACCGTCGAGGAAACCTTCGGTTCTTTGGGTTTTTCGAGTTTTCACCGAAATCCACCTAGGTCGCACAGTGAGCTCCTAGTTGCCGATGTTTCTCACGAGATCAGAACCCGGGACGTTGCTCCCTAGGTCGTGGCGATGCTGTAGGAGCTAACCGGAGCAAGGTTGTGGCAGTACAGCGCCCTAGCGACGTCGCTGAAGTTGCCGAAGCCATTGTCGCCGTCGCACCTAGGGTTCTGGCCATTCTTGATCGGAGATGAGGCCGGAAACGTGTTCCTCGTGCGAGAATACGTGGGGGCGGAGAAAATCAGAAAGTTCCAAGGACCGGAAACCGTTCCCGGCGAGAGCTCCGGCGAGCTCGGCGGCGGGATCGCGCGGGCGTCGGGAGGAGGAAGACGACTGGGGGCTCCGCATGTCAGTGGCGATATTTTAAAGCGTCGATCCGCTGCGGCCCCGGGATCCAGTGTAGTGGCACGGGAAGGGTCCTGTGGCCCCATGTGGCGTGATCCCAGCGGCTGACACGTGTAGGAGGGACCCACAGTCAGAGTTTGAATGTTTCTCGATTTAATTTGAATTCCAGATTAAGTTCAAACTTTAGAACCTCATAAATTTTGCTAGGGAGCTCCAAAATTAGTGATTCAAATTGGGTTGGATTCAGGATAAAAAACTCTATCCAAATATGCAACCCAATTTGCATGAAAACCAATAGGAAATTCTGGATAATTCTTTAAATCTTTTCAGAAAAGGAATTTTATAGGGAGTTTGGTTCATCCAAAAATCCCCAAATTTTGCCCGAAGATTCTTTAAGATAGTAGGAGACTCCTGTAAAAGTTTCATCTCATTTGGAGTTGATTATTTAGGTTAATTCTGATTTCAAGTTTCTGTATTCAAATGAATACAGAAACATTTTCAGAGAATTTCCGAAACTTGGAAATTCAGTTCTGGGCATTCCTTAGCTCCAAAAATCCTAGGAAAATTCAGGCACACTCTCTGAGATATGTATGGAATTTTAATTCACTTGGATTTGCATGAAAGTGCAAATTTATTCAAAATTAATTCCTTTTTTCTTAGATGCTTAAGGAATTATTCTGGGTGATCTACTTAGTGAAATATTCTGAATTTTGGTCCAGAGGACTTTCTTGTGACAAGAAACTCCCAAGAAAATTATCAGCTCCATTGGAGCCCTGGATCAGTAGTGTTCTGTTCAACCTCATTAGGTGATCACCACCCAAGTGATGAAACCCACTCCTCACTTGATCATAGTGCTTAACCACACACCCAAACCACTAGCACCAGTTTCATTTTAAATTCTTAAACAGAGTTCCAGTTTTAGACTTGTCCGTAGCACTTGTTAACAAAAGTTTTATAATTAAACATGTATGCATGTTCATAACGTATAGTGCTTAAACGTGGAAGAGTGGAGGAAAGGTGAAGCTTGGATCAGGGGGCAGGAAGGCCAGTGATTAATATCCAAGTCATCATCAGCAACTAACTTCATTTTATCTGACTTTAGTCACCTGCAAAACCAAGGCAAGCCCCGGTTTGCACTTAAGTTGTTTTTAAAGTTTTCCCTTTGTTCACTACTATTGGTCAAGGTTTGTATGTGCATTAGGTCAAGGATGTTTGATACCCCACTTGCATAACCAAACATGAACCCTGAGGTCAAGGGTAGAATCGTGTCATCGTTGTAGAATAAGGCCGTGCTAAATAGGCTAGGACATCCGGTAGAAGACGAGTAGTTGGAATCTACTCGCGAGCTTTATTTTAGGATCAC
Organism: Neostapfia colusana; assembly: GCA_030760725.1. Taxonomy (NCBI): domain Eukaryota; kingdom Viridiplantae; phylum Streptophyta; class Magnoliopsida; order Poales; family Poaceae; genus Neostapfia; species Neostapfia colusana. The sequence continues at coordinate 44,904,636 of JASWHV010000019.1, forward strand.
ATAAGTGGGGTTAGAAAGAGAGGCAAACTAAAGTTTACGTTTCTAAAGATGAGACCGGGCAGGAGAGTTAGGTAGCGACAAGACGAGGTCTTGGTCGAGTAGCTCTGCCCGTGTCGGTCAAGGACCGAAGCGTATGCGGCCCTGGGAGCAAGTATTGAGTTGTGTACCGGATGCTTACTGATATATGGGAACCAGGAAACCGATGTACCAGGTTCACTAGATTGTAGAGGCATACCACATCGTATCGTTAGACCTATGAGCCCGAGACGGCACGACCGGTTCTACATTTTAGTGGCCTGAGAAAGGTTGCCACATACGACGTAATGAAGTACGCCAGAGTTGGGTCTTCAGAGGCGGGCGTATGTGTCGAGTTATCCGGGTAGTGTTTGATTCGAATCACCGTCCCTCGCGGTTATGAGTACCGCTTGCTCACTGCGCTGTGATGTAGTAATCAAGTTGTGTGGGAATAGTTTGCAAAGTTTTAAATGCTGTTATGATAATTGGAAATTGCATGAAAACCCTGTTTGAAGTAGAGATAGAGCAAACTAAAGTTATTTCCACCTTGGGACAAGTAACATTGGAATGAAGCGTTTCTTGTTTGATTGTGGAGTTCCAATGTTGTTGGGCGCAAGGTCACTATTATTATGGCTAAAATCTGAAAGTTAAGGATGAACTCGTAGGCGAGTCTTTTCGCAATTGACAGGCTTAAGTCTTAGGTTACTTTCATTTAGAGTTTCATGTCTTAGGAGAGACGGTTAAGTCTTGCTGAGCCTTTGTGCTCACTCTTGCTATATAAGTGGTTTTGCCGGTGAATCACCATTCTCCCACCTACAGGCCCCCTCTTTGCCATGCCATTCCCAGGGCAGTCCTCTCTCGACTCCCATTCCCCGCGCCTTCCACGGTCCATACCAATCTAGCAACTTACCTAATTAGTCAGCTAAGACCACCCATATTTGGCCTTGTGGTGGCACTATTTTCCTGGCATGGCTGGCATGAACCGGTCCTTAGATCTACGGCAAGTAAACCACCATCTCATTTTACCACTTCCACGAACCAAGCTTGCCTAGATCTCCCCCGATTCATGTTCATTATCATCAAGTTCTCATTATCATTATGAGTGCAGTAGCTAAACACATTATATCGCTTCCCATATCCCGTGGACTCGGCGAAGCAAAAGCAAAAATGACCATACCCGACTCATCAACTTTCTCGGCGACAAGGGTGGTTAACAAAACTAGTAAACTCCTATGAAAAGGGTTTTCCATCAAGTTGACTCAAGCACACACACCTTTTCGCAAACAAAACAGTTTCAAAAACATGGGAACAATATGGTCAAGGGGCACTTGCCTTGTTCTTGTGGCTTCTGTTGTTCTGGGATCTCAAAGTCTTGTCGTTGTAGTTCGTCGTAGATAGCTCCCTGAGCTTGTCCTTCTACTTACGATCACGCACATACAAAATTTGCAGCAATCAAACACCATGCACAAACTTTACTCAAGATGCAATGGTGCATATGCATGCTAATCCTATGATGTTGTTTTTATTAGATCGGTTTGTACGTGTTCTTGCATGTTTGCATGGGTTTGCATGGGGATTTACGATGAACAAAGGTGTAAAGATCAGATGTGGACGTGGCGATGATCTTTACTCTAGATTAAACCGATCAACACGTGATATGTCCATGAAAAAGCTTCTGTTCGAAGGGATCGAAGAGAACAGATGCAAAGAAAACCACGATGACGTCGTAAGGTGGTATTGGAGACATACCTTACTTCCTTCGGGTCCTTCCTCCTAGCAATGGCAGATTGTCGGCTCTCCTCCGGCGATGGCGATCGTGTATGGGCTCGTCGGCGATCTCTCCGGTGATCAAACTCCGGCGAAGGGGGTTAACTCAGCGAGATGGGGGCTAGGGCCTCTATGTTGTTGGCTTGGAAAAGATGTTACGATCAAGGGTGTGTTTCGGGTTCTATTTATAACCGGAAAAAGAAGAGTCCTTCTCCGATTGGATTTCAAATAAGAGTCCTATTTGATTTGTTTTTGGATCTTAACAACTTATCTCTAATCGATTTGGTTGCAGTATTCAACGTAGAAGAGTTCGTGTCGGTTTCCTCCATATCGGGCACTCGTGCACAGAGAAAAACCGCTTCAGAATTGCGTCCTTCCGCAGGGTAAGCTCCAGAGGCTCCACGTGTCCAGCAGGGGCCTGGGCTTCCCTTTTCCGCAGAGGCGTGCTCGGTTATGCCACATGTTAGGCGGGCGGGACCTCCCTCTCCCTCAGAGGCGAGCTCCGCGTGCGCCACGCGTCCTGGCGGGCGGGACCTCCCACTCTCTCATAGGCGAGCTCCGCGTGCGCCACATGTCAGTGCCGGACCTCCCCTCTCTTCGGAGGTATCTCCGAATGTGCCATGTGTCAGTACCGGACCTCCCCTCTCTTCGGAGGTGTGCTCCAAGTGTGCCACGTGTCCTAGCAGCGTTGGACTTCCTTTCTGCTTAGGGATGAGCTCCGAGGTTGACAGTGTTCAACAGTGTTGGACCTCCCTTCTTCTCGGAGGTGTGCTCCGAGAATGACACGTGTTCAATAGTGTTGGACCTCCCTTCATCTCGGAGATTGGCTCCGAGAACGACACGTGTCAAGCAGGGCGGGACCTCTCAGAGGTGAGCTCCGAGGCTGACACGTGTCCTGCAGTACCTTCTCCTTGGAGGTGAGCTCTGAGGATGACATGTGTCCACCAAGACGGACCTCCTGGAGGCAAGCTCCAGATGTGACACATGTCCAGTAGTGTCGAACCTCTCGGAGGTGAGCTCCGGAGGTGACACGTGTCCAGTAGTGTCGGACCTCTCAGAGGTGAGCTCCGAGGGTGACACGTGTCTAGCGGGGCCGGACCTCTCGGAGGTAAGCTCCGAGAGTGACACGTGTCCCGCACGGCTGGTCCTCTCTTTTATGCAGTGACTAGCTCCGAAGGCGACACGTGTCCTACGGGACTGGCCTCGCTTCTCCGCAGAGGCTAGCTCCGGGGGCAACACGTGTCCCATGGGGTCGGACCTCGCCCCTTCTGCAGAGGCAAGCTCCGAGCCTGCCACGTAGCCAGTTAGCGACGGACCTCTCCTCCTTTTGCGGGGATGAGCTCCGAAGGCGCCACGTGGCCAGCAGGCCGCGGGAAGTGTCTTCGGCACTCTCGGTGAACTGGAATTTGCTCCTTTTGGCTATCATTTTGATTCTTTCTCTGTTCCCACTTCATTTTAAATGCTTTCTCTGTATAAAATATTAATGCATGTAGAAATCAAAATTGAGGGTGTCACATAAAAGAAGTAGAACGGGAGAAAGATAGCTAAAAGGAGCCAATTCCAATTCACTGAGGAGCGCCGTCGACACTTCCCGCGGCCTGCTGGCCACGTGGCGCTTTTAGAACTCATCCCTGCAGAGGGGTGAGGTCCGGCACCGCTGGCCACATGGCAGGCTCAGAGCTCGTCCCTGCGTAGGGGGTAAGGCCCGGCCCCGCTGGACACGTGTTGTCCCTAGAGCTAGTCTCTGCGGAGAAGCGAGGCCCAACCCTGTGGGACACGTGTCGCCTCCAGAGCTAGTCTCTACGGAGAAGCGAGGCCCAGCTCCGCTGGACACGTGTCGCTCTCGGAGCTCACCCCTGCGGAGGGAGTGAGACCCGGTTCCGATGGGCACGTGTCATCCTCGGAGCTCACCTCCGAGGAGAAGGGAGGTCCGACACTACGGGACACGTGTCAACCTCGGAGCTCACCTCCGAGAAGAGAGGTCCGACGCTGTTGGACACATGGCGACCTCGGAGCTCACCTCCGAGATGAGAGGTCCGACGCTTCTGGTCACGTGGTGACCTCGGAGCTCATCTCTGAGGAGAAAGGAAGTCCGGCGCTGCTGAACACGTGGCACTCTCGGAGCTCGCCTCTGTGGAGAGGGGAGGTCTGGCACTGACACGTGGCACTCTCGGAGCTCGCCTCTGAGGAGAGAGGAGGTCCGGCACTGACACGTGGCGCCCCCAGAGCTCGCCTCTGTAGAGAGGGGAGGCCCGACCCGCCAGACACATGGCGCACGCGGAGCTCACCTCTGAGGGAGAGGGAGGTCCCGCACGCCAGACACGTGGCGCACCCGGAGCTCGCCCCTGAGGAAAAGGGAGGCCCGGCCCCCGCTGGACACGTGTAGCCTCCGGAGCTTATCCCTGCGGAAGGACGAGATGCTTAAGTGGTTTTTCCTCTGAGGGCGAGTACCCAGTACTGAGGAAACCAACATGATTTCTTCCACGTTGCTACCGCACCTTAATCAGTTGGAGATAAGTTGTAAAGATCCAAAACAAATTGAATAGGACTCTTATTTGAATTCCAATCAGAGTAGGACTCTTCTTTATCCCCTTATAAATAGAACCCGAAAACCCCCTTGGCCGTAACACCTTTTCCCAAGTCGACAACTTAGAGGCCCTAGCCCCTAACTCGCCGAGTTAACCCCCTTCGCCAGAGTTCAGTCACCGGTGAGACTGCCGACGAGCCCCGTCACACTCGCCGTCCCCGGAAGATATCCGACGATCTGTCCTGCTGCCATTGCTAGGAGGAAGGCCGAGGTAGGTCGTCGTTACCACCTTATGACATCATCGCAGTTTCTAGGCATCTTTTTTTTCGAACAGAAGTTTTTTTCGTGTGGACAGATGACGTGTTGATCGGTTTTTGACTGTGGAATTGATCTATATCTTGAGTCAAGATCATCACCATGTCCACACTTGATCCTTACACCTTTGTTCACCGTAAAACCCCATGCAAGCCATTAAAACACGCAAGAACACGTACAAAGTGGTTTAATAAAACAGCACCATAGGATTTGCATCCATCTACATCATTGCATCTTGAGTAAAGATTCTGCATGATGTTTGATTGCTATAATTTTGTATGTGTGTGGTCATGAGTAGAAGTACAAGCTCAGGAAGCTATCTACGAAGGACTACAGCACCAAGACTTTGAGACACGTGAGCAACAAAAGCCACAGGAACAAGGCAAGTGCCCCTTGACCATAGTGATCCCATGTTTTGAAACTGTTTTGTTTGCGAAAACGTGTATGCTTGAGTCAACTTGATGGGAAACCCTTTTTATAGGAGTTTACTAGTTTTGTTAACCACCCTTGTCGCCGGGGAAGTCAATGAGTTGGGTATGGTCGTTTTCCTTTTTGCTTTGCTAATCTATGGGATTTGGGAAGTGAGATAGAACGTGTCTAGCTACTGCACTCATATGAATAATGATAATAAGAACTTGATGTTGATAATGAACATGAATCGGGGGAGATCTAGGCAAGCTTGGTTCGTGGATGTGGTAGAATGAGATGGTGGTTTACTTGCCGTAGATCTAAGGACTGGTTCATGCCAGGAAAATAGTGCCACCACAAGGCCAAATATGGGTGAGGCTTAGCTGACTAATTAGGTAAGTCGCTAGATTGTTATGGACCGTGGAAGGCGCGGGGAATGGGAGTCGAGAGAGGACTGTCCTGGGAATTGCATGGCACAAGAGGGGGCCCGTAGGTGGGAGAATGGTGATTCGAGCCTGCTGGTGAAACCTTAGTGAGTCCATACATCTAGTAGCTCCTTTGTAAAGGCTATTTTGTGATCTCTTGGCCATACACTGATGGTTGTGTAGTGTTATAATGGAGGTTCTGCAGTCGCCGACGGGTGACGAAATCACAAACTTGTGGGTAAAGTGGTGCAACCTCTTAAGAGTGTAAAACTATCATGATAGCCGTGCTTACGGTCACAAGCGCCTGGCCAACTCACATGATTAGATGGGATGGTTATTGGGAGGTTATTCGGTATGGATGTTCGGTATGGTTATGGTATGGTCTTTGGATTTGGTTTCGGGACTGTTGAGTCTTGGTAATGATATTGGTTTCGGGACTGTTGAGTCTTGGTAATGAGATTGGTTTCGGGACAATTGAGTCATGATAATGAGTTTTGGTTTTCGGTTATGAGATTATGAGATGGTTATGAATATGAGATGGTTATTATGAGCATGAGAAAAGTTGAGAAAGATTTATGGTTGGTCGAGACATGAAAAGTGGTGATATATGAAGGAGGTATGTTGATGTTTTACTTGGGTATATGTTGGAATTAAATTCACTTAAAGATAGTTGTTGTTTTTATCATGTTTGTGAAATAAACTTTACTTTCTGCAATGAGCCTTTTTCATTCCTACCTTGTTGTAAGCTACATGTCATACTTTCCCCGCACTTGCTGAGTACGACATGTACTCACCCTTGCATTATCATACAAACATCAGCAACAGGAGAAGGGTACTTCGAAGACCATGTGGAGTACTAGGCGTGCGATCTACCGTCAACTTGCCTGTGGAGCTGAATACGGAGCCGCTGCCGTGTTTAGTTGCTTCCGCTATTGTTTAGAGAGTTCCGCTGCTAGAATAAGTTAGAGACTTCCGCTGCAAGAATAAGTTAGAGATATGTAATAAAGTACTTAAACCGTATTATTCGTGGTTATATTCTGAATTCAGTTTGTGGATTACATGTGTATGTGTGATGAACATCCTGGGCACACATATGCATTAGCTGGGTTCCGTGTTCTACACGACCGGGCGTCACAGATTGGTATCAGAGCCAAGTTGACCGTAGGACGCAAGCCTAGGTAGATTGCATAGATTGGCGTCGGAACCACATTGACCATAGGATGCAAGACTAGGTAGAATGGACACTCTAAACCACATAGGAACACCCCTCTAAGCTGCTATTTTTGAAAATTGCTTGATGCTGCACTTTTCTTGTCAAGTCAGCCACCGTAGAGTGATATTTTCAGCCCCTCTTTTCTCTTCCTTTGGACAGCCACACCTTTGCTTCCTTGCTCTATAACTTCTGAGGTCTTGGAGTTATTTCTTCCTTCTCAAAGTTTTCTCATGTCCCATTTATAGATGGCGGTTGTGTTCCAAATCAACGTCATCTAACCATACATGGACTGCCAACTCACCGTGGCATGCGCCCATGCATGGACCACCCCCGTCACATGACGGGAACAACCCCAGTTCACATGATTAAGTTTAGGACTCCCATTGAATAAGCTTGAATAGGAGTGGTGTGAACTTTTGTGATAATTGCTTGTGTTTGAGTGCTTAGTGTGAGTTGTGGAACGCTTCAGCGTTGTCCATATCCACACATAGTAGAGAGATGTGAGGTGTCTCGGCACTTGTTCACATCCTCATTAATAAAAGAAGTTATTTAGTTCATACCCCTTGATGCATGTAGTTAGGGGGATCAACCTAAACTTCTATTTTCATCTCTCTCTCACAGATGGTGAGGGAAAACGCCAGCCGACAAAGGAGGAACGTTCGTGGCAACCAGGAACCACAAGAGGATGGCCACGTTGAAGTTCCTGAGAATGTTAACCCCGGAGATGGTGCAAACAACCTTGAACGGTTGATGGCTATGCAGAACCAGCTCATGCAAACCATGATACAAACTTTGGGCCAGCTGCAAGCCAACAACAACAACCATCCTAACCCCGTTCTTGCACCACCGCCACCACCACCGGCTCACAACAGATTGGGAGAGTTCATGAGGACTCGACTGCCTACTTTTGCACAAGCTAATGACCCCATGGAGGCTGATGACTGGTTGAAATCCATGGAGAAGAAGCTTGCCATTGTTCAGTGCAATGATCGGGAGAAAGTTCTCTTCACATCGCACCAACTTATGGGAGCAGCCGCTGACTGGTGGGACGCTCTTTGCAATGCTCATGTCAACCAGGAGACTATCACTTGGACTAAGTTCAAGGAGAGTTTCCGTCTCATTACGTCCCTGCTGGAGTCATGATGCTTAAAAGGCAAGAGTTCGAAGGTCTCCGCCAAGGCAGGAAGAGCGTGAATGAGTACCTCAACAAGTTCACGCAGCTGTCAAGGTATGCCCCCGAGGATGTCAACTCGGATCGAAGGAAGCAATACTTGTTCATGAGAGGGTTGAACAATGAGATCCAAGTTCAGATCCTCAACAATGATTATGCAAACTTCCAGAAACTAGTTGGCAAAGCTATAGTGGTTGAGCGCAAGGTCCGTGAGATCGAGCAAGAGGGCAAGAGAGAGATTCTGTACCAGCCACAAGGGAGCAATGTATGTCCCCGTTTCATGCCCCCAGTTGCACCACAGTATTGCTTGTCCACTTCTACGTTTCGCCCTAATCAACCACCACAGCAACGTCCTGTTATGCAAGCACCTCGTGTGCCTTTGCCTCCTGCGCCCCGACCCAACATGGGAAATTATGCTCAAAACCACCCTCGCCCCAACGTCCCTGCTGTCTTGGGCAACAAGGCATGCTTTTCATGCGGAGAGATGGGACACTTTGCAAGTCAGTGCCCGAGGAAAGGCCTTGGACAGCCAAGCAACACACCCAAGCAGAACCCACGGCCGAACGGAGGAGCTAATCACGGCAACCGTGGGCAGCAGAACTATGCTCGTGGCAACGTGAATCATGTCTTCGCTAAGGAAGCACAACAGGCTGAGGACATCGTGATTGGTATGTTCCATGCCAACTTCAACCCAGTCACTGTTTTATTTGATTCCGGAGCATCGCATTCATTCATATCATCCAAGTATATTGCCAAGTATAACCTGCCCATATCACACATGAAATATACTATGTTGGTTAATTCTTCCGGTGGATAGATGAGGACTAATATAGTATGTCCAAAGGTAAACCTTAAAATAAGGGGGTAGACTTTCTTGCCAAACTTATTGTCTTGGATTCCCAAGGGCTTGATATAATACTTGGAATGGATTGGTTAAGCAAGCACAACAGAGTAATACAATGTGCTAAGAGGAGCGTGCAGTTGACAAACAAGCACGGAACTCATATTGAGTTCGAGTCAGCCCAACCGGCAATCGAGAAGGCAACGTTGAACCACGTCAAAGAAGCAACATTGGAAAGCATTTTGGTAGTTCAAGAATTTTCGGATGTGTTCCCGGAAGAACTTCCAGGTATGCCACCTGACCGGGAAATTGAGTTTATCATTGATTTGGTACCTGGAACTGCACCTATAGCAAAGAGGCCATATAGGATGCCCGTTAATGAACTAGTGGAAATCAAGAAGCAAATTCAGGAGCAGCTAGAAAAGGGTTTTATACGCCCAAGCTCGTCACTATGGGGAGCCCCGTGCTCTTCGTAGACAAGAAGGATGGGACCCAAAGGATGTGTGTGGATTATAGGTCTCTCAATGAGGTGACGATCAAGAATAAATACCCGCTGCCACGTATAGAGGACATATTTGGCCAAATGAAAGGTGCCCGAGTTTTCTCCAAGATTGATCTTCGGTCGGGATACTTCCAGCTGAAGATTAAGCCTTACGATATACCCAAGACTGCCTTTCAACACGGTATGGTTCGTATGAATATACCGTTATGTCTTTTGGGTTAACGAATGCACCTGCATATTTCATGTACCACATGAATAAGGTCTTCATGGAGTACTTGGACTAGTTCGTCGTGGTTTTCATCGATGATATCATGGTGTATTCAAAAAGTGAGGAAGAACACGAATAAACATTTGAGATTGACATTGCAGAAACTGCGAGAGCATCAATTGTATGCCAAGCTCAGCAAGTGTCAATTTTGGCTAAAGGAGATATCGTTCCTAGGACACATCATCTCCGAGAGAGGGGTATCGGTTGATCCCGGAAAAGTGGGAGATGTTTTGAAGTGGAACCAACCGCAGGACGTGAGAGATATTCAGGGTTTCCTTGGGATGACTGGACACTACCGACGGTTCATAAAGGATTTCTCTAAAATAGCAAAGCCTATGACTGAATTGCTAATGAAGGGAAAAGCATTTCAGTGGACAACAGCATGTCAAGAAAGCTTTGAGGAGCTCAAGAAAAGGCTAACCACAGCGCCGGTTTTAGTATTGCCGGACGTAAGCAAGTATTTCGACATATATTGTGACGCATCAAAACAAGGGCTTGGATGTGTGCTCATGCAAGAAGGACAAGTGGCAGCCTATGCGTCAAGACAACTAAAGAAACATGAGCTGAATTACCCCACACATGACTTGGAACTTGCAGCCGTGGTACATGCCTTGAAGATTTGGAGACATTACATCCTTGGCCACTGATGTGAGATCTATACGGATCATAAAAGCCTCAAGTACATATTCACCCAAACGGATTTGAATTTGAGGCAATGTCGATGGTTGGAACTCATCAAGGATTATGATGTTGGAATCAACTATCACCCCGGAAAGGACAATGTAGTAGCTGATGCATTGAGCCGAAAGGAAGCATGTCACCAACTCACGGTTTGGGAGCTACCGCCCGACCTGCGCAAGGAGTTCGAACGGTTACATCTCGGGTTTTTGAAGGAGATGGAAGTGATGGAACTTCATTCTTCGCTGGAACAAGAGATAAGAGATGGCCAAGCAACGGATGAGGAAATCAAGGAGATCATGGAAAGGATCTGATGAGGACATCACAACAGTGGATACTCACATTGATATACAAGGACCAATCACAAGAGGACGAGCACGGTTACTAAATCAGCAGGTGAACTCGTTCCTAACTTCCTATCCATGTGATTTTGAGAATGGATTGCTATTGAATGATTTAATTGTTATTAGGAACCATGTACATGATCAACAAGTAAAGGGGGGAGGATTTGGGGACGTGGAGAATCAGATGCGACCTCCACAAGTTGATGGAAACAGTCACCAACTCGGACTCGAGTTCAACTCGGAGTCCAGGAGCAGTACATCTTAAAACGGACGCCCAGGATGCATACGGACTCCGTTTTTGACGTTCCACATATGCATGGAAAGATGAGAAGATAAACTTTGCAATGGTTCTGGTCCCACATTAAAATTCATCCGGCGTCGTTGTGAGTTGTCGAAACAAGTTGAATTCGGAGTTCTGTCCGGTGTTGCACCACTGTATTGGGCTTTTGGGCCTTGTATCCCGTATGAGTCCATTAGGGACGCGTCTAAGGGTCTTATGGTCGAACCCTAGCCTTTAAATACTGCAGCCGCCAGCCATATTTGGTGGTTTTTGCTTAGATTAAACACTTTCTCCGTTCTATGGTTTGTGATACCCCAATTTCGCAATTTCAGATTGCATCTTCGTCGTTCTTGCTTGTGTTCTCGGTTGCACCTGCAGGGATAGCCTTCTTGGCGAGGTCAAGCGTGTGAAGCACGGTTGATAACCAACGGAGCAGTGGTGTAGTGATTGCAGGAGTGATTGGGTCTGCTCGAGTTCCTCGGATCATCAACGTCGAGATCTCCACTTCAATCGACCTACCTTTCGGAAGATCGGGCCTAAACAACTCATCATTTGGTATCAGATTTCAGGTTGCCTGTGAGGTACTTTGATTCCTCACTAGATTAGTTTTTGTTTTTCATACCTAGAGTCCACAGAAAAAGCCACAAAAAACATATCGTGGTACCGACTCCTAGACTATAGTGCCTGTAAGTTTTCGTTTTTCAGTTTGCATTCGTGTGGTCGAGTCTTGTTGCTAGTTTAGCTTTGTGTTTTTAGGTCATAGTTATCATTTTTTTCTTCCTTGTTTTTCTTGCTGCTCACCTATTCCACAATCCCTAAACAACAAACCGAGCCACCAAGATCATGGGTTTGCCCTAGCTAGCCACCTTGCGTGAACTCCCGCATCGCCAGCCCTAGAACAGGTGACAAACCATTATGCCAGTCCTCCTTGATTCATCACACAACATCCCATCAGCCGTCGTTGCTAAATTCCGATTGTTTTTCACATCCTATTGCGAGATCTTTTTCAAAACCGAGTTTGAATCAACAAAAAAAACAGTAACTCGGGTAGCCTACCTTAAAACGGCCATAACTTTTGCATACGAACTCAAAATCAGGCGATTTTTTTTCAAATTGATCTACTCAAAATTTCGCAACCGATTTTCCATGGTTTCGCCGTGTTCAGCAAAATTTGTTTGGCCAAATTCCCCTCGGAAGATAGACTATCCGGCCTCCGAAGTTTTAGCACAAATTTTAAAAAATCTTCCTGATTTTCTATAGGCCACATCTTACATCCAATTGAGCTACAAAGTTGTGTGCTTCCTATTTTTGTGCTCTCAAGTAAAAAAATATCAGAAAAATATTACAAAAAGAAAAAAAATAGTGAAGAGAGCACAGATATTAAAGCATTGACAGCGCACACTTGAAACAGTTGGCCTACACACTTGTGTTGTACTTGTTGCTTATATCTTCATGATCTTCTATTTGCCTCTCTACCGCCTTGTGTTGTGCTAGGCCTAGAACACTTGTTAACCAGCAACAGTTCCTACATTGAATACTTATTCAACTTTGTTTTGCTGTTAACGATTTTCTTTGCCTATTAGCCACTATATTGTGTCATCCAAGCCCCACTTTTCCTTTTGAGCAGAACAGTACCTTTGCAATCACTCCACGCTTCATTGGTTCTCACCGTCCACCATTTACCACCTGCTGTGTCGGTAAGAACACTTGTAAGAACGTGGTAAGACACTTGAGAGAGAGAGAGAGAGAGAGAGAGATTGTTTCCTTCCTTCCACTTTTCACATTGCCACTATCCTTTGTAGTTGATAGGGATAACATCTTTTTGTTGTCTTTTGTTTACTACTAACAATGGCAGAAGATAAAAGGGATGATGAATGTGTTCAACATGCTGAGTTGCATGACATGATGAGGGAAATGACAGATATGTTCACCAAAACCCAAGCATCGACAGAGGCGTCATTGACGACCTTGAATCGCCAACTTATTGATCTTGTTATTCAGATGGATACTCTTGAGGCGCGGCTGCCTCTCGCTGAAGATCGTGAAGACGATGCTTATAATATGGAAGATCATAACAATCAACCATGACTTCCACGTTATCTACGAGGTATGGGAGGTAATAATCATTATAATTACAATGATCGTCATAACAATTTTAATCGCCCTCTTGATGATCCTTTTGCTAAAGTCAAATTTACTATACCCTCTTTTTCTGGTTCTTATGATGTTGAGGCATATCTTGATTGGGAGATGAAAGTAGAGCAGAAATTTAATGCCCACCTTGTTCCTGAACAACATAGAGTTCGTCAAGCCACTAGTGAGTTTAAGGATTTTGCTATCATATGGTGGAATGAACTTGTTAAAACTAGAACTGATCCTCCAACATGGGATAGATTAAAGGAAGCTATGCGTATTCATTTTGTTCCTCCTTCTTTTCAGCGGGACCTTCGCAAAAAATTGCAGCACTTAGACCAAGGTAACATGTCTGTAGAGGAGTATTATCAAGAGTTACAAAAGGGTATGTTGCGCTGTGGGGTAGTAGAGGACATGGATGATAAAATAGCTCATTTTTATGGGGGGTTGAGGCGTGAAATTCAGGACATTGTTGATTATAAGGAATATGATATTGTTAACAGATTATTTCAGCTGGCTATGTTGGCAGAAAAAGAATTGCAGGGCCGCCAACAGCAGCAGCACCAACGCATGAGGAGCACATTTACACCGCGTTCGACATCTACACCATCCAAAACAGCACCATCTTCAAGTTTTCCTACTGCCACTACACCATCCAATGGTGGCTAACGAACTTCATCTACTGCTCCATTTCCTCGCGCGCCGGAGGGCAGCAAGACGACATCATTCAAGCCTACGTCTTCCACTCCCTCCACAAGTCGAACTTCCAACATTAAGTGTCACCGCTGCCAGGGAGTTGGTCATGTGATGAAAGATTGCCCTAGCAAACGAGCATACATAGCACGAGATGATGGCGGGTATGATAGTACTTCAGATGTTGAAGATGAATATTCTCTTGCTACTAACGTTGCAGGACCAAAAGATGACCACTATAGCATAGATGAAGAGGTACTTGTTACTGCAGCAACGGAAAATTATAGAAGCATAATTGTGCAGCGTGCTTTGGGCTCCAAAGTGGAGGCGGATGACAAGCTACAACGGCACAATCTTTTTCACATGTTTCTCATCGTCAAGGACTGCCGCGTGCACACTATAATTGATGGAGGCAGCTGCAACAACTTGGTGAACACGGATGTGGTCAAGAAACTTGGGTTGACAACAAGAGCAGACCCTCATCCATACCACATTCATTGGTTCAACAACAGCGGTAAGGTTAGGGTAACACAAACAGTGAGGGTACATTTTTTGATTGGTTCTTACCATGATTTTGCTGATTTTGATGCCGTACCAATGGATGCTTGTTCTCTTTTGTTGGGACGTCCTTGGGAATTTGATACGGATGCTATTCATCATGGTAGAACTAATAAATATACTCTGATGCATAAAGGAAAGAAAATCACTTCGCTTCCTATGACTCCTGCTGAATTGTACATTTTGAGAAAAGTAAAACACGTGATGATAAGGCAACAAAATCACTAGACTCTGAAAAACAGCAAGCAATTAAGTTAAAATCACCTTCGTTGCTCACAACTAAATCTGACCTTGCTGATTTATTTAATACCAAGGGGATGTACAACGCTTTAGTATGCAAAGAAGCCATGCTTTCAATTCATGAAGTGTCCATTGCATTGCCCCCTGCTGTTGCTAACCTTTTGCCGGATTTTGCGGATGTGTTTCCCCTCGAGATACCCCCTGGATTACCACCTATGAGGGGCATTGAACATAATATCGACTTGATTCCAGGGGCAAGTTTGCCAAATCGTGCGGCGTACAGGGCGAATCCGGAAGAGACAAGGGAAATTCAGCGACAAGTTCAAGATCTTTTGAACCGTGGGTATATTCGTGAAAGCCTTAGTCCTTGTTCTGTTCCTGTTCTTTTGGTTCCTAAGAAAGATGGTAGCTGGCGCATGTGTGTTGATTGTAGAGCGATTAATAACATCACCATTCGATATCGTTATCCTATTCCTCACTTAGATGACATGCTTGATGAATTGAGTGGTGCTATTATTTTCACAAAAATTGACTTGCGTAGTGGTTACCACCAAATTAGAATGGCACTAGGAGATGAATGGAAAACTGCATTTAAAACCAAGTTTGGACTTTATGAGTGGTTTGTAATGCCTTTTGGTTTAACTAATGCTCCTAGTACTTTTATGCGATTAATGAACGAGGTTTTACGTCCTTTTATTGGAAAATTTGTGGTGGTTTACTTCGATGATATCCTCATTTACAGCAAGTCATATGATGAACATCTTCATCACTTACGTGCTGTTTCAGTGTCTTGAGAGATGCACGTTTGTTTGGTAACATCGAAAAGTGCGTCTTTTGCACCAATCGAGTTTCGTTTCTTGGATATGTCGTTTCATCGCAGGGAATTGAGATGGATGAGGCAAAAAGTGTGGCGATCACTAGCTGGCCAACTCCATCGACCGTCACGCAGGTGCGTAGTTTTCTTGGTCTTGCAGGTTTTTATCGACGCTTTGTGCGGGATTTCAGCACCATTGCAGCACCTCTCCATGAACTGACGAAGAAGGGAGTGCAGTTTCGATGGGGCGAACAGCAGCAACAAGCTTTTGATGTTCTCAAATCAAAGCTTACACAAGCACCATTGCTACAACTTCCTGATTTTGACAAGACATTTGAGCTAGAATGTGATGCAAGCGGCATTGGTATTGGAGGTGTTCTCATACAAGGAGGTAAACCCGTTGCATTCTTTAGTGAAAAATTGCATGGTCCTTCTCTGAATTATTCTACTTATGATAAGGAATTGTATGCCTTAGTGCGAGTTCTACAAACTTGGCAACATTACTTGTGGTCTAAGGAGTTCGTCATACATTCCGATCATGAATCTTTGAAGTATCTTAAGTGTCAAAACAATCTGAATGAACGACATGCTAAATGGATTGAGTTCATAGAATCATTTCCATACATCATTAAGCATAAGAAAGGGAAGGAGAATGTTATTGCAGATGCATTATCTAGACGTTACACCATGCTGTCCCAACTTGATCATAAAATATTTGGTTTAGAAACAATAAAAGGATTATATCCTACAGATTTGGACTTCAAAGATGCCTTTGAAAATTGTAGAGAAGGAAGAACATGGAATAAATATGTACTATGGGAGGGCCTCCTGTATCGTTCTAACAAGCTATGTGTTCCTGCTAGTTTCGTTCGCCTATTACTTTTGCAGGAAGCACATGGAGGAGGTTTGTTGGGATATTTTGGAGTGAAGAAAATAGAGGACGTGCTGGCCACACACTTCTTTTGGCCAAAGATGAGACGTGATGTCGAGTGCTATGTGTCGCGATGCACTACTTGCAATAAAGCTAAGTCTCGACTTAACCCACATGGTCTTTATATGCCTCTTCCTGTTCCTAGTGTACCTTGGCAGGATATTTCCATGGATTTTGTTTTGGGATTGCCTAGGACTAAGAGGGGGAGGGATAGTATTTTTGTGGTTGTTGATCGTTTCTCCAAAATGGCACATTTCATACCTTGTCATAAGAATGATAATGCCTCACAGATTGCTGATTTGTTTATGACGGAAATTATTCGTTTACATGGTGTGCCAAATACCATTGTTTCTGATTGTGATGCAAAATTTTTAAGTCATTTTTGGAGAACTTTGTGGTATAAATTGGGAACAAAGCTGCTGTTTTCAATCACATGTCACCCACAAACCGATGGACAAACTGAGGTAGTAAATCGTACTCTATCCACTATGTTGCGGGCTGTTTTAAAAACAAATTCAAATGGTTGGGAGGATTGTTTACCACATATAGAATTGGCTTACAACAGGTAAGTTCACTCTACTACAAAGGTAAGCCCATTCCAGGTAGTGTATGGTTTCAATCCCCGTGCTCCTATTGATTTATTACCTTTGCCTCCTTCTGAAACTATAAATTTGGATGCTACACAACGATCTGAATTCATT
Source organism: Neostapfia colusana (assembly GCA_030760725.1). Taxonomy (NCBI): domain Eukaryota; kingdom Viridiplantae; phylum Streptophyta; class Magnoliopsida; order Poales; family Poaceae; genus Neostapfia; species Neostapfia colusana. The sequence continues at coordinate 44,921,460 of JASWHV010000019.1, forward strand.
CTTAAGATGCATGAAACTACAAAGAAAAATATTGAAAGGATGAATGAGAAGTATAGAATTTCTGGTAGTAAAGGTAGAAAAGAAGTAAAACTTGAACTAGGGGACTTGGTATGGCTACATTTGAGAAAAGAACGATTCCCTCACTTGAGAAAATATAAACTTATGTCACGAGCTGCTGGTCCTTTTAAGATTGTTGAAAAGATCAATGACAATGCATATAAGCTTGAGTTGCCACCCGATTTTGGGGTTAGTCCCACATTTAACATTTCAGATTTACGACCATACTTGGGGGGAAGAAGATGATCTTGAGTCGAGGACGACTTCGATTCAAGAGGGGGAGGATGATGAGTACATCACAACAGTGGATACTCACATTGATATACAAGGACCAATCACAAGAGGACGAGCACAGTTACTAAATCAGCAGGTGAACTCGTTCCTAACTTCCTATCCATGTGATTTTGAGAATGGATTGCTATTGAATGATTTAATTGTTATTAGGAACCATAGACATGATCAACAAGTAAAGGGAGGAGGGTTTGGGGACGTGGAGAATCAGATGGGACGTCCACAAGTTGATGGAAACAGTCACCAACTCGGACTCGAGTTCAACTCAGAGTCCAGGAGCAGTACATCTTAAAACGGACGCCCAGGATGCATACAGACTCTGTTTTTGACGTTCCACATATGCATGGAAAGATGAGAAGATAAACTTTGCAATGGTTCTGGTACCACATTAAAATTCATCTGGAGTCGTTGGGAGTTGTCGAAACAAATTGAATTCGGAGTTCTGTACGGTGTTGCACCACCGTATTGGGCTTTTGAGCCTTGTATCCCATATGAGTCCATTAGGGACGCGTCTAAGGGTCTTATGGTCGAACCCTAGCCTTTAAATACTGCAGCCGCCGGCCATATTTGATGGGTTTTGCTTAGATTAAACACTTTCGCCGTTCTACGGTTTGTGAGACCCCAATTTCGCAATTTCAGATAGCATCTTCGTCGTTCTTGCTTGTGTTCTCAGTTGCACCTGCAGGGATAGCCTTCTTGGCGAGGTCAAGCGTGTGAAGCACGGTTGATAACCAACGGAGCAGTGGTTAGTGATTGCAGGGGTGTTTGGGTCTGCTCGAGTTCCTCGGATCATCAACGTCGAGATCTCCACTTCAATCGACCTACCTTTCGGAAGATCGGGCCTAAACAACTCATCAGGATCCGACAAGGCACAGAAAAGGACTTTAAGGAAGACGAGAAGGGTACGCTTTGGTTAGGGAAAAGGATTTGTGTGCCTAACGTGACGCACATCCGCGACGCGATATTAAAGGAGGCGCATGACTCACCTTATTCCATACATCCCGGCAGTACAAAGATGTACAAGGACCTGAAAACTTGTTATTGGTGGGATGGTATGAAAAGGGACATAGCTGAGTATGTTGCCTTATGCGACACGTGCCAACGGGTGAAGGCTGAACATCAAAGACCCACTGGACTGTTGCAACCATTGAAAGTACCCGAGTGGAAGTGGGAAGACATCAGCATGGATTTCATTGTCGGATTACCACGTACTCGGTCGGGTTACGACCCCATCTGGGTTATTCTGGACCGATTGACGAAAACAGCCCATTTTCTTCCTGTTAGAACCACGTACCGCGTCGTAGAACTAGCCGAGCTGTACATGGAGAAAATCGTGTGCCGTCATGGAGTTCCGAAGAGGATAGTTTCAGATCGGGGTACCCAATTTACCTCTAGGTTCTGGAAGAAGCTACATGAGGCTATGGGTACACGACTGGATTTTAGCTCCGCTTATCACCCGCAAACCGATGGGCGAACTGAGAGGACAAATCAAATTTTGGAGGACATGTTGAGAGCATGCGCCTTGAAACATGGGCGTAGTTGGGATAGGAGCTTGCCGTATGCTGAGTTCTCATACAATAACAGCTATCAAGACAGCTTGAAGATGTCACCTTTTGAAGCATTGTATGGTAGACGGTGTAGAACGCCGTTGTTCAGGAACGAGACCGGAGAGAACCAAGTGTTTGGACCCGAAGTGCTGCAAGAAGCTGAGAAGCAAGTCCAAACGATACGGGAGAACTTGAAGGCTGCTCAGTCATGACAAAAAGGTTATGCGGACAATAGGCGAAGAAATTTGACTTTCGTAGTAGGAGACTTCGTGTACCTTAAGGTATCGCCTATCCGAGGCCAACGACGTTTCAACGTCAAAGGCAAGTTAGCACCTCGCTATATCGGACCATTCATGATTTTGGGCAAGCGAGGAGAGGTAGCCTATCAACTAGAGTTCCCAACGCACCTCTCCGACGTGCATGACGTGTTTCACGTATCCCAACTCAAGAAGTGCTTGAGAGTACCAGAAGAACAAGTACCAATGGATGAGCTCGAGCTCCAAGAGGATCTGACCTATGTGGAACACCCTGTCCAAATTTTGGACGTAAAGGAAAGGGTCACGAGGAACAAAGTGATCCGTTGGTGCAAGGTACAATAGAGCCATCACACGGAAGTCGAAGCTACATGGGAACGTGAGGAAGACATCAAGGCGGAATTCCCTCATCTATTCTACACTCTATCGAATCTCGAGGGCGAGATTCAGTTTAAGGGGGGTAGGTTTGTAACACCCTCTTTTTCGTATCCATGCATGCATGCATATTTCATATAGCGGAACATTTTAAAAGAAGTATAACGGGAGAAAGATAGCTAAAAGGAGCCAATTCCAATTCACCGAGGAGCGCCGTCGACACTTCCCGCGGCCTGCTGGCCACGTGGCGCTTTCAGAGCTCATCCCTACGGAGGGGGTGAGGTCCGGCACCGCTGGCCACGTGGCAGGCTCGGAGCTCGTCCCTGCGGAGGGGATGAGGTCCGTCCCCGCTGGACACGTGTTGTCCCCGGAGCTAGTCTCTATGGAGAAGCGAGGCCCAACCCCGTGGGACATGTGTCACCTCCAGAGCTAGTCTCTGCGGAGAAGCGAGGCCCAGCTCCGCTGGACACGTGTCACTCTCAAAGCTCACCCCTGCGGAGGGAGTGAGGTCTAGTTCCGATGGACACGTGTCATCCTCGGAGCTCACCTCCGAGGAGAAGGGAGGTCCAACACTACGGGACACGTGTCGACCTCGAAGCTCACCTCTGAGAAGAGAGGTCCGACGCTGTTGTACACATGGCGACCTCGGAGCTCACCTCCAAGAAGAGAGGTCCGACGCTGCTGGACACATGGCGACATCAGAGCTCGCCACTGAGAAAGGAAGTCGAGCGCTGCTGAACACGTGGCACTCTCGGAGCTCGCCTCTGTGGTGAGGGGAGGTCCGGCATTGACATGTGGCACTCTCGGAGCTCGCCTTTGAGGAGAGGGGAGGTCCGGCACTGACACGTGGCGCTCCTAGAGCGCGCCTCTGTAGAGAGGGGAGGCCCGACCTGCCAGACACGTGGCGCACGCGGAGCTCACCTCTGAGGGAGAGGGAGATCCCGCCTGCCAGACACGTGGCACACCCGGAGCTCGCCCCTGAGGAAAAGGGAGGCCCGGCCCCCGCTGGACACGTGGAGCCTCCGGAGCTTATCCCTGCGGAAGGATGAGATCCTTAAGCGGTTTTTCCCCTGAGCGCGAGTACCCGGTACTGAGGAAACGGACACGATTTCTTCCACGTTGCTACCGCACCAAAATCGATTGGAGATAAGTTGTTAACATCCAAAACAAATTGAATAGGACCCTTATTTGAATTCCAATCGGAGTAGGACTCTTCTTTATCCCCTTATAAATAGAACCCGAAAACCCCCTTGGCCGTAACACCTTTTCCCAAGTCGACAACTTAGAGGCCCTAGCTCCCAACTCGCCGAGTTAACCCCCTTCGCCGGAGTTCAGTCACCGGTGAGACCGCCGACGAGCTCCGTCACGCTCGCTGTCGCCGGACGAGAGCCGATGATCTGTCCTGCTGCCATTGCTAGGAGGAAGGCCGAGGGAGGTCTTCGTTACCACCTTACGACATCATCGCGGTTTCTACGCATCTGTTTCTTCGAACAGAAGTTTTTTTTCATGTGGACAGATCACGTGTTGATCGGTTTTTGACGGTGGAATTGATCTAAATCTTGAGTCAAGATCATCATCACGTCCACACTTGATCCTTACACCTTTGTTCACCGTAAAACCCCATGCAAGCCATTAAAACACGCAAGAACACGTAGAAAATGGTTTAATAAAACAGCACCATAGGATTTGCATCCATCTACATCATTGCATCTTGAGTAAAGATTGTGATGATGTTTGATTGCTATAATTTTGTATGTGCGTGGTCATGAGTAGAAGTACAAGCTCAGGAAGCTATCTACGAAGGACTACAGCACCAAGACTTCGAGACACGTGAGCAACAAAAGCCACAGGAATAAGGCAAGTGCCCCTTGACCATATTGATCCCATGTTTTGAAACTGCTTTGTTTGCGAAAACGTGTATGCTTGAGTCAACTTGATGAGAAACCCTTTTTATAGGAGTTTACTAGTTTTGTTAACCACCCTTGTCGCCGGGGAAGTTAATGAGTCGGGTATGGTCATTTTCCTTTTTGCTTTGCTAATCTACAGGATTTGGGAAGCGAGATAGAACGTGTCTAGCTACTGCACTCATATGAATAATGATAATAAGAACTTGATGCTGATAATGAACATGAATCGGGGGAGTTCTAGGCAAGCTTGGTTCGTGGATGTGGTAGAATGAGATGGTGGTTTACTTGCCGTAGATCTAAGGACCGGTTCATGCCAGCACATGCCAGGAAATCAGTGCCACCACAAGGCCAAATATGGGTGCGGCTTAGCTGACTAATTAGGTAAGTTGCTAGATTGTTATGGACCGTGGAAGGCGCAGGGAATGGGAGTCGAGAGAGGACTGCCCTGGGAACTGCATGGCACTAGAGGGGGCCCGTAGGTGGGAGAATGGTGATTCGATCCTGCTGGTGAAACCTTAATGAGTCCATACATCTAGTAGCTCCTTTGTAAAGGCTATTTTGTGATCTCTTGGCCATACACCGATGGTTGTGTACTGGTATAATGTAGGTTCTGCAGTCGCCGACGGGTGACGAAATCACAAACTCGTGGGTTATGTGGTGCAACCTCTTAAGAGTGTAAAACTATCATGATAGTCGTGCTTACGGTCACAAGCACCTGGCCAACTCACATGATTAGATGGGATGGTTATTGGGAGGTTATTCGGTATGGATGTTCGGTATGGTTATGGTATGGTCTTTGGATTTGGTTTCAGGACTGTTGAGTCTTGGTAATGAGATCTGGTTTCAGGACTATTGAGTCATGACAATGAGTTTTGGTTTTCGTTCATGAGATTATGAGATGGTTATGGATATGAGATGGTTATTATGAGCATGAGAAAAGTTGAGAAAGATTTATGGTTGGTCGAGTCATGAAAAGTGGTGATATATGAAGGAGGTATGTTGACATTTTACTTGGGTATATGTTAGAATTAAATTCACTTAAAGATAGTTGCTGTTTTTATCATGTTTGTGAAATAAATTTTGCTTTCTGCAATGAGCCTTTTTTATTCCTACATTGTTGTAAGCTACATGTCATACTTTCCCCGCACTTGCTGAGTATGACATGTACTCACCCTTGCATTATCATACAAACATCAGCAACAGGAGAAGAGTACTTCGAAGACCATGTGGAGTACTAGGCGTGCGATCTACTGTCAACTTGCCTGTGGAGCTGAAGATGGAGCCGTTGTCGTGTTTAGTTGCTTGAGCTATTGTTTAGAGACTTCCGCTGCTAAAATAAGTTAGAGACTTCCGCTGCAAGAATAAGTTAGAGATTATGTTATAAAGCACTTAAACCCTATTATTCGTGGTTATATTCTGAATTCAGTTTGTGGATTACATGTGTATGTGTGATGAACATCCTGGGCACACATATGCATTAGCTGGGTTCCGTGTTCTACGGGACCGGGCGTCACAGCAGGGGTGAGCTCCGAAAGCGCCATGTGCCCAGCGGGGCCGGGCCTCTCTTCTCCTCAGAGGCGAGCCCCAGGCCTGCCACGCGGCCAGCAGAGCCAGGCCTCGCCCCCTCCGCAGGGGCGAGCTCCGAGGGCACCACATATCCAGCGGGGCCGGGCCTCCCCTCTCCTCAGAGGCAAGCTCCGAAGGCGGCACGTGTCCAGCGGGGCCGGGCCTCCCCTCTCCTCAGAGGCGAGCTCTGAGGGCGCCACGTGTCCAGCGGGTCGGACCTCCCTTCTCCTCAGAGGTGAGCTCTGAGGGTGCCACGTGTCCAGCTGGCCGGACCTCCATTCTCCTCAGAGGCGAGCTCCGAGGGCAACACGTGTCCAGCGGTGCCGGACCTTACCTCCTCCGCGGAGGTTAGCTCCGAGAGCAACACGTGTCCAATGGTGCCGGACCTCCCCCTCCGCGGAGGTGAGCTCCGAGGGCGCCACGCGTCCCGCGGTGCCGGACCTCACCCCCTCCGCAGGGGTGAGTTCCGCGGGCGCCATGTGTCCTGCGTTGTCGGACCTCACCCCCTCCGCAGGGGTGAGCTCCGCGGGTGCCACGCGTCCAGCGGGGCCGGGAAAAGTGTCGACAGCGCACCTCGGCAAATTGGAATTGGCTCATTTCAGCTATCTTTTTCCCATTCCCCACCATTTTTATGATTATTTCTCCATTTCTATTTCTTTTATAATGTTTCTCTATATGAAAAATGTATGCAGTGCATGGAAATGAATTTGAGGGTGTTACATCAAGCTATTAAATATGGTCTTGGATATGTTAGGGGTGGAAAAGAAAATGCTAGAACTATTAAGAACAACAAGGAGCACATCACCTTTGTTAAGCAAGGATCATCTAATTATGTGCACTCAAACAACTTTTATCATGTAAATGATGTTTTAGTTCCAACTATGCCATAAATTTTATCATGTGAATGATGTTTTAGTTCCAACTATGCCATTTCATGATTTCTATGCTACTTATATTCTTATGAGAAACATATATGGTAGAGTTGTTGCGAAATATGTTGGGCCACGCCACAAGAAATCAAAAACTTGTGTGTGGGTACCTAAAACTCTTGTGACTAACGTGAGAGGACCCAAACAAGCTTGGGTACCTAAAACCAAGGCATAATTTGTTTTGTAGGCATACTCCTCCAGTGGATCAACATGGGTACTAGATAGTGGGTGCACAAACCACATGACTGGAGAGAAGAAGATGTTCATCGCATATGAAAAAAATGATGATCCAAGCGAAAGCATTTCCTTTGGAGACAATAGCCAAGGAAAAGTACTCAGCGTTGGTAAAATAGCTATTTCCTCTCAACACTTGATTTCTCATGTCTTGCATGTCGATTCACTTGATTATAATGTATTATCCATCTCACAACTTTGTAAAAAAGGATACAACTGCATGTTCACCAATGAAGGTGTGACCATCTTTAGAAGAAGCGATAACTCAATTGCATTTAAGGGTGTGCTTAAGGGAAAGCTTTATCTTGTGGATTTTTCCATGGATAACGCTCAACTTGACACATGCCTAATTGAAAAAACGAACATGGGTTGTTTGTGGCATAGGAGACTAGCCCATGTTGGTATGAGGAACTTGCAAAACATTCTAAAAGGCGAACACATCTTAGGACTAACAAATGTCATGTTTGAGAAAGATAGGCCTTGTAGTGCTTGTCAAGTTGGAAAGCAAGTTGGAGCACCTCATCCCACAAAGAATGTGATGACTACCACAAGACCCTTGGAGCTGCTTCATATGGACCTTTTTGGTCCCATTGTTTATATAAGCGTAGGTGGTAAAAAATACGGTCTTGTTATAGTTGATGATTATTCTAGATTTACTTGGGTGTTCTTTTTATATGAGAAGAGTGAAACACAAGGACTGTTGAAGAAGTTCTTGAGGGGAGCTCAAAATGAATTCTCCTTAAGAATCAAGAAGATTAGAAGTGACAATGGGACCGAATTGAAGAACACACAAGTGGAGGAGTATCTCGATGAAGAAGGAATCAAGCATGAATTTTCAGCTCCATACTCTCCTCAACAAAATGGAGTCACCGAAAGGAAGAACTGCACACTCATCGAGATGGCAAGAACTATGCTTAATGAATACAAGATTTCGGACCGGTTTTGGGCTGAAACGGTTAACACTGCCTGTCATGCCACAAACCGGATTTATCTTCATCGACTCTTGAAGAAAACGCATATGAACTTCTAACCGTAACAAGCCAAATGTTTCATATTTTAGGGTCTTTGGTAGCAAGTGTTTCATTCTTAATAAGAAACCTAGAACTTCAAAGTTTGCATCCAAATCCGATGAGGAATTCTTGCTTGGATATGACTCAAACACTTATGCATATCGTGTTTTCAACAAAAACTCCGGTTGTGTTGAAATAGCACGTGATGTAGTGTTTGATGAAACTAACGGCTCTCAAATAGAGCAAGTTGACCAATCCATGCTACACCACCCATGAACAATCCCAACTTACAACCAGAGCTTTCAAGCAATATCTTCCATGGGAAAGGCTCTGAAAAGGCAAGGAGGTTCAGGGAGAAGGATCCCTACAAGTATGACAAGGCCACATTGGATCATCGCTTTTGGTGTGACTTCCACTGTGATTACTATCGCCTAGTCTATTTGAAGATGAAGACACCTGTTGCTGTTGCTCAGTGGGTTGATTGGCCCTATATGGAGAAGAAGAACCATCAAGCCTTCAATGCAGTCATTCAAGCCGCAGAGTATCATGGGTTCAAGGATATTCTAGCCTTCCAATATGACTGGAACACAGAGGTGATCGCTCAGTTCTACACCACATGCTATTTCTCCACCTTCGGAGACAGAAATATTTCATGGATGACGGACAGAGTCCAATACTCCGTTCTCTACAGTGAGTATGCACGGATCCTTGGCCTCGAGGAATTTCTGAACTATGAGCTGACTATTCACAACCTCACAGCGATAGACTTGGGGGAGATGGAGTTCATGTATGAGGTTGGCTTCTATAACCCCCCTACTACCAAAATCCTCCGTCCCTTCTTTAGCGTGCTTAATCGGATCTTGAGAAAAACTTTAGCACCTAAAGACGGGGATGCGGGAATGATCCAAGGCCACCTCCGCCATTTGTTGAAGCTAATCTGTGAAGATGAAAATTTCAATGTATTTGACTACATCTACAACGACATCTTCAACATATCCCACACCCACAATCGCTCATGTGGGTATGCTCCTTTTATCATGTGCCTAATTGAAAAAGTGTCAAGGTTCGAGTTTGTGAAGGATGTCAAGCATAAACCCCTTTGCCCTCAAATCCCTCCTATGGTGCCAAAGACTGGTGGAGCCTCTAGGAGGAGTGTCCCCGATGTACCTCCTCCTCCATCCGCTCCTACTTCTTCCTCTTTCGGAGACTCCTCCAGTGCCATATTCAAATTCTTAAAGTCTATCTTCACATCTTGCCGCAAAGTGGATGTCAAGACGCGGAAAATGGCTAAAAGGCAAGAAAAATATTTGAAGAAGCTCTGTGAGAAGGTGGAAATCACTATGTCTCCGGAAGCCTCCGACGATGAGGAAATCACACCCTTCTTGGATCTCACTGCAGCGGAGGCTGCATTCCTTGGGGGAGGTTCCTCTAGTGCTGCTCTCACCGTCAAGGAAGAAGAGGACAACCAAGATGATGAGGAGGACGACGATGAAGAAACCCAAAGCGATGAAGATAGCGAGGAGGAGAGTGAGAGCGACGACGACTAGACTTAGGCTCTATTCTTTTCCTTTTGGTGTCTTGATGTCAAAGGGGGAGAGATTGAGGGGCTCTTTTAAGTTGTAATGTTGTTACATGTGCTGCACTTTCATATTTTGCCATTAGGGTTGTAATTACTCTATACTATGCTACTCGTATGTGTGATAGTACTTGATTTCAATTTGAGATGATGTTTCACACTTAATTATTACATCTCAACATTTGTATCACACATAGGCACACCACCATAACACACCACTCTAATAACATCTTGTGACACCCCAAAATCCTGTTCAGAGGGGAGTTTAAAAATTTTTGGACGTGTTGCATGTGTTGCAAAAATTCAAATTTAAACTGGAATTCAAATTAAACTCAAAACAGAAAAGAAATAGAAAAAGAAAAAGGAAAACAGAAAAAAAAAACCGGCCAGTGGGCCGAAACCCACCAGCCGGCCCACCCTGCCCCCGCGCCAGCCCGCAGCCGCGCGCCCGCGCTCTCTCTCTCTCAGACAGGTGGGACCCACCTGTCATCCCTAACCCCCGATCGTCCGAAACTCGGACTGTTCACCCGCGCGCGCGCGATCGCAACCGACCGGATTTCCGGCCGAATTCTGGTTCCGGAGGACTCCCACTCGATCTAAACAAACCCACCGCCCTCCCCCGTCTATAAAAATCCCGGCCTCGTTCTGTTTTTCCCACGCGATCCGCCGTTTTTACTCCGGTGAGAACCCGAGTCCCTCCGGCGAATTCTGGCCGATCTACGCTCGGAAATTCTGATCTAACTCGCTGGTCTTGATCCACCGCCTCCGGGGAACCTCGTAGGTGCAGAAAACTCGGTGGTTTGCGGTTCAAACACAGCGCCGACGAGCCTCCCCGTGAATTCATCTCGGACCTCATCGTCGACCGCCTTCCAGGACCTCCGAGCTCAAGAAAACCCCCGAGGTGAGATCCCCGACCTCCCCTCCACCGATCTATGCCATAAAATCACAGTTTTAGAAAGAATTGACGAAGATCCGAAACTCTCCGGCGAGATCGCCGCCTCCTGCCGTCGGGCAGCGCCGCCCTCGCTCGATCAGAGCGACGTGGCTGCTTGTGCGCCGTTTATTTTAAATCGCACGGTAGAGTTTAAATCCCCGCGTACCGGTTCGACGTTATAATCTCAACCGTCTGTTTTAAATCGGATGGTCCACGTCAGCCCCGCGTTATAAACACTGGAAATCTTACGTGCTACCCCCTGGGGTTCTCGGGAAATAAGAGCTAGCCCCGGAAACTTCTGATCTAGTCCCTGGAACTTCAGAAAATCATGTAAATTCATTTAAAAATCAGTTTTAGCCCCTGGACTTAATAAAAATTAGGAAAAACTCCTCTGTTATGTGTAGCTAGACCCCTGAAAATTGTTAAAATAATATTATAGGCCCTGTAGTGGGGTGAGTTTACCTTTTTAACCCTGTTTGATATTAAATTTAGGAAATTGAATATGTGGCTAGTATTTAAAATTTAAAAAGTGGGACAAACATATTGTCAAATTTAAATTAAAAACTTTCTCAGTACTTAGAAAACTTTGGAGTGAGATAAAAATAGATTTTTGGCTGAAATGAATCTGTTTAATTTATTATTCACATTTATTAGTTATAGGGACACATTTTTAAGTGAAGAATAGTTCTGAAAATTAGGAAAATAAATGTAAAATAGTTTACATCAGAGGAAAAGGTCAAAAATATGTTATTCAATATTTTAGATCAGAACCTATTCTGTTTAGATGATGTGTCTTGTTATTTTCATAATAAAGTTCACATTTAGGCATAGGAAATAAATCTGAAAATATAGCAATTAGTAAATGATAAATGGAGTTTCTAAAATCCAAAGAATTCAGTTTAGGGTTAGTAGAAATTCTGAAGACACATATGGAGAAGGAAAATACCTTTCATGCATTCTTGGTAGCTAAAAGGTGTAGTAAATGAATATAAGGAATTTATTTAAATTGGAAACTCATATATAAAGTATGCAAGCATAAATGTGAATACAGAAGTAGGAATCATATACACATGATTAAAAAGTGCATGTAAGCCAAAGGTCAACACACATAGAGTAAACACAACACATAGAAGATGTGAATGGCTTTGTTACATGTGAATGTGTGGTTTGTATGAAGTGGAAGTGTGAACTATGTCTTATGGATTGTTGTTTTTCTTTTACTATGTGTGATGGTATGGTGTAGAACCTGCTCAAGAGCAAGTTATTCCTTTCCAAGATCAGGACTACCCATTTCAAGAGCAGCAGGAAGGAGGCAAGTGTCCTTGACCACTTTGATCCTATACTAGGATGTTTAGATAGAATTATTGCATTGTCAAGCTAAATATGAAACCCATGCTAGGAAGTTTCCCTAGAATTGCATTACCTTGTTCCCTTGAAGCTTGGGATTGGGATTTATTTTATCATGTCATTTATTATTATGCATATGCTTAGCCATGCTTAGAATGGGATATGTGGGATATGAGATCATCAGTTTATTTTACCATACTCTTGAATGAGATATTGTGAGTTATGTAGAGGTAGGGATCAAGGCAAGTTGGATGTTTTGGTTGTGTGCTGGGTGCACGGGACTTGGGTTTGTGTTTAGTACTTGCCTGGATCCTAAGGACCGGTTCATGGAGCATGTAACCTGGCTTTACCGTGCCAACCACATGCTGAGATGGGCAGCTTGGCCAATTAATTAGGTGTATCCCCGGCGTAGTATGGGTGTGTTGGATGGTGCGGGGAGTAGGTGTCAGCTGGACTACCATATGAACCGCAAGGCTCAAGAGGGGGCCACTGCAGCGGGGTTGGAGCCTCTTGTATGCTGTTAGGGGTGAAACCTCAGTGGGCCCACGCTCGTCGGGAATCCCTTTGTAAAGGCTTCGTAGTGATCTCCTGGCTACACACCTGGGAAGTGTGAATGTGGTTCGTAGCCACTAGCATAATGGAGGTTCTTTTAGTCCACCCGGCAACGGGGGATGAAATCACTACATGTGGGTACAGTGGTGCAAACTCTGCATAGTCAAAACTGTCATGACAGCCGTGCTCACGGTTAAGAGCGGCTTGGACTTATTCATGATTAGAGGAGTGATGGTTTTTGGAAGTTTTGGATGTTAAGCGGGGAGCTTAACATTGAAAATGATGTTATGGTTAGTTGGTTTTGATGATGGGATGGGAGATTTGGAACATTTCACCTGTGTAGTAATGTAGGTGCTTAATAAGCTAAGGTGATAGGTATTAATTGCGTAGTGCTTTAACCATGAGTTCAACCTCCCCTTGTTCTAGCCATGCATGACATAACTTTCCCACACTTGCTGAGTACCATCGGTACTCAACCTTGCATATTTGTTGGTTTATATTGCTGCTCAGGTCAAGATAATGAGGTGGTGTATAATGATCAAGACTTTGGACCCGAAGAAGGTTTCTAGGTTCATGGAGTCCCCCGGGCAACGCCTGTGACGGAGCCCTCAAGAATAATATTCCGCTGCTAGTTTATTTACTTGTGATGAACTTATTATTGTCCATCGAGACATTTGCTATGTAAGACTTATTTATATTCGACACCTGGCTTGTAATAAATGATGCTTCACTATTTGTCATCACATGTATGAGAAAATGATCCTGGCATACATGTGATATTCACTTGGTTGTTCTTCGGAAAAACCGGGTGTGACAGAAGTGGTATCAGAGCCAAGGGTGCCCGTAGGAACGTGGACCTAGGTAGAAAGGGGCGTATTTAAGGGCCCTATTTTCTTAAAAACTATTTTACAAGGTGTGTGTTGAAAAGTGTTATTTAATGGAGTCAATTTCTTCATCTTACCCCAACTTTCATTCAAAATAGGATTTTGTTTAAAAGTTTAACTAACCTAAGTTTAAATACTTTTTGTTTTAGATGGTTCGCTTGATTCGCACCGCTCGCAAGTCCACAGGAGGGAGAGTTCCCGTAGTTGCCCTTGCCGAAAGAGAGGAGAGTCGTCCGGTGACGTACCTTTCCTACGGATTGGCAGTAGGAGGCTTGTTGCGCCGTCTTCGACGTATGCTCGAAGCCGCCGGCAATACGGGCAAGCTAATCATACACTATAGCTCCACCAGGACCATCCGGGAGAAGCGGGAAGAATGGAGTTCAGAAATGAGGATTATCCATGAAAATCAGCTACTCAAGATCCACCGATCTCCAGCTTGTCGAGCAACACAGGTCGATGCGGAGAAGGATGTCACCTGGGAGGCCATCACCTGCCAGAGTCACATCTATCGTCGCCACCTGGACAGGACTGAGTACATGTATGTCCTCCAGCGTGAGAGTGGTACAACGGAGTATAAGTACCCGCCAGTGCAGCAAGGGACTTCCCATGAGCACATGGACTTGTGCTTGGAGGATGCTGCTATGCTCAGCACTCGACTGCAGGAGTGTCAGCAAGAACTTCAGGATGTTCGGGACACCCTGAAGGAAACGGAGGTGTTGCTGCGAACCTGCTTAAGGGCGAGAGAAAGAGGAGACGGGAATGAACTGTGTGTCACCGTGAATGATACATGGACTCCTGACTCCCCAAATCGTCGGGCGATTAGGCGTCGTCGCACTTCTCCACCAGTAGCTTCCCCACCCAAAGCAGAGTCAGAAGGCAGCCGCGATGATGAGGAAGACCCCGAGGAGCCAGCTCAGTGAATACGAGTAGTGTAGAGTCCTTCCCTTAGTTTAGCAGGATGTCGAGTAGTCGAGTCGTTATCTTAGTTAATGGTGTGTTAATGATTGGTGTGTGACGTGAGTTGTGGAAGCCATGAGCAATTGTCCACAGCCTCGTCTCCAGATTGTTTTGCTTTGGTGTGTGAACCCACATGAAATAATATTGCATTTATTTTTGTGTGAGATATGAACCCTCAGAAAAGTATAACAAAGCCTCAACACTTCAAAGTACAAACAAGTGAAAGTAGTAAGATGATACGTAATGCTTTAAATTAACATTGGTTGATCATGCCAGATGGCCGGAAGAGGAAAAGGACGTGCTGCCAACCCCACCAACAACAACGATGAGGCCTCCAACCCTCATCTTTCTGGAGGCCAGGACAGGGGTGGTCGCCGTGAAGGAGTTGATCCCCTCCACCAAATGCTGGAGAATCAAAATCAGCTCATCCAGAACTTGACTCAAGTGGTGGCCAACTTGCATCAAGTTCCACCTCCACAAGCTGCACCACGCCAACCAAGGTTGAGTGAGTTTCTAGGAACTCAACCTCCAAAGTTTGCAAGTGCTGCTGAACCTGTGGAGGCAGATGATTGGCTTAAGACCATTGAGAGCAAGATGAGGATCATACAGTGCCAAGGGTACGAGAGGGTGCTGTTTGCCTCTCATCAATTGCATGGACCTGCTGCTGATTGGTGGATCGCCTACGTGGCCGCCCATCATGACCCTGAGAACATCACTTGGGAAGAGTTCAAGCGTAGCTTCCGCAACCATTACATCCCAAGAGGTGAACTTAAAAACAAGAGGAAGGAGTTCTTGGGACTGCAGCAGGGAAACATGACGGTGAGGGAATACCTCACTAAATTTACTCAACTATCCCGTTATGCCCCACGAGACATAGAGACTGATGAGCAGAAACAAGAT
The DNA here is from genome assembly GCA_030760725.1 of Neostapfia colusana. NCBI lineage: Eukaryota > Viridiplantae > Streptophyta > Magnoliopsida > Poales > Poaceae > Neostapfia > Neostapfia colusana. Next base: position 44,936,780 of record JASWHV010000019.1, read on the forward strand.
TGTTTCGTGGAAGGACTTACCGCAAAAATGCAGTGTGCAATGTCCTCAAATGAGTATGAAAGCTTCCAAAAGATGGTGGACAGAGTGTTTGTGGTAGAAAGGAAGTTGAAGGCCTTGGAAAATGAGAATAAGAGGAAGGCCGGGTGGTCACATCAAGCCTCAGGGAGCAACACCTGCCCATGTCTGATGCAGCAACCTGCAGGGCAGACGAACCCTGCTGCGGTACCCTACTCAGCACCAAGAGGGTACAACCCGAACTACAGGCCTCCGGCAGCACCAGCACAGCCGCAACGTCAGTTTGTACAGCAGCCTCGCCCCACATATCCACCTCGACCAGCAGTGCAAGGACCTCCAAACCAACCCCAAGACAACAAAGGCCAGGAACCTAAGGTTGGGATGCAATGTTTTAGCTGTGGTGAAGTGGGGCACTACGCCCATAAGTGCCCAAAGAAGAAGCCCACGCAGCCACAACAGCAGAATGTAATGAGAGGACGGGTGAACCACGTCACTATGGAGGAAGCACAAGAGGCACCCGACGTGGTAGTTGGTAAGTTTCCTGGCAATTTACACATTGCAACCCTGCTGTTTGATTCTGGTGCTACCCACTCGTTCATTGCTCAAGGGTTTGTTAAGAAGCATGACCTAGCAACAACACAAATGAACCATATGTTAGCCGTAAACTCTCCAGGTGGAGAAATAAGGACAAGACAAGTGTGTCCCAAAGTGAACCTAGACATTAATGGGGTAGTATTTACTGCTAACTCATAGTGATAGATTCACAAGGTATAGATATTATTTTGGGTATGGATTGGTTGACCAAACATAAAGGAATCATCCATTGTTCGACCAGAACGGTGGAACTAACGCACCCTAGTGGCACAAAAGTAAAGTTTATAACAATACAAGAGCCTAGGAGGGACATTAAATTAAATCAAGTTGAGGTGAAAGTTGAGGAGATCAGGATTATCAGGGAATATCCGGATGTTTTTCCGGAAGAGTTGCCAGGTATGCCTCCCGATCGTGAAGTGGAATTCGCAATTGAGCTAGTGTCGGGAACAGCCCCGATATACAAGAGACCTTATCGGATGGACTCCAAGCAGCTGGGAGAACTCAAGGATCATTTAAGAGAATTGACGGAGAAGGGGTATATTTGTCCTAGTTCCTCACCATGGGGATCTCTAGTGATATTTGTGCCCAAGAAGGACGGAACCCAAAGGTTGTGCGTAGACTACCGTGCCTTGAATGAGGTAACCATCAAGAATAAGTACCCATTACCCCGCATTGAGGACTTGTTTGATCAGTTGAGGGGAGCTTGTGTGTTCTCGAAAATTGATCTCAGGTCGGGATACCACCAACTCAAGATAAGGCAATCTGATATTCCCAAGACAGCTTTCGTATCTCGGTACGGATTGTATGAATACACTGTCATGCCTTTCGGGCTAACTAATGCCCCGGCGTAATTCATGTATCTCATGAACAAGGTATTCATGGAATATCTGGACAAATTTGTGGTGGTTTTCATAGATGACATTCTCGTCTTCTCCAAAGATGAAGAAGAACATGAGAAACATCTAAGGTTGGTGTTGCAAAGGCTGAGAGAACACCAACTATATGCCAAGTTAAGCAAGTGTGAGTTTTGGCTGAAGAGAGTTCCCTTCTTAGGACATATAATCTCGGAGGGAGGAATCTCCGTGGATCCTGCCAAAATCGAGGATATACAGAAGTGGAAGACCCCTGAAAATGTCGGGGAAGTTCGAAGCTTTTTGGGATTGGCTGGATACTATCGACGGTTTATTGAGTGATTCTCTAAGATCTGGAGACCCCTCACCAAACTGTTGGAGAAGGGAATCACATTCACATGGACGCCACAGTGCGAGATGAGTTTTCAGGAGCTAAAGAAAAGATTGACAACAGCCCCAGTGTTGGTTATGCCAGATATGCAGAAGAATTTCACGGTGTACTGCGATGCCTCTGGAAACGGGTTGGGATGTGTTCTCATGCAAGAAGGGCATGTCGTGGCTTATGCATCCCGACAACTCTGGAAGCACGAGAAAACTATCCTACACATGACCTAGAACTAGCCGCAGTGGTACACGCGTTGAAAATTTGGCGAAACTATTTGATGGGGAAGAGGACAGAGATATATACGGATCATAAGAGTCTGAAGTACATTTTCACACAGCCAGATCTCAACCTCAGACAAAGGAGATGGTTAGAGCTAATCAATGACTTTGATGTGGGCATCAACTATCATCCTGGGAACGCAAACGTCGTGGCCGATGCTTTAAGTCGGAAAGTGCAAGTCAATAAGTTGAGCTTAAAGGACATACCTGCAGAATTGAAGGACGAGGTTATAAGGCTCAATCTATGCCTGGTAAATAGTGGTGAAGCCATCGTCATGGAAGTGGACTCCACACTAGAGCCAGACATACGCGATGGTCAAAAGGATGACGAGAAGATACAAGAAATCAGGCAACTCATCAAGGAAAATAAACCCCTTGGTTTCAGAGAGGATGAACAGGGAATGGTGTGGCACGGGAAAAGAATCTGTGTGCCAGAAGTAAAGAAGATCCGTGAATTGATTTTGATGGAGGCTCACGATTCTGACTATTCCATTCATCCTGGGAGTACGAAGATGTACCAGGACCTCAAGAGCAGGTGTTGGTGGTATGGCATGAAGCGAGATGTCGCAGAACATGTTGCCCTATGTGACACATGTCAGTTGGTGAAAGCAGAACATCAACGACCCGCGGGATTATTGCAACCGCTCAAAGTGCCTGAATGGAAATGGGAAGAAATCGGTATGGATTTCATAGTGGGATTGCCTAGGACCCAATCAGGATATGATTCAATATGGGTCATGATTGACAGGCCAACCAAGGTAGCTCATTTCATCCCCGTGAAAGAAAGCTACAGTGGATCCAAATTGGCAGAATTGTACATGTCAAGGATCGTGTGTTACCATGGAGTGCCAAAGAAGATTGTGTCGGATCGAGGGACGCAGTTCACCTCAAGGTTCTGGCAAAAATTGCATGAAACCCTGGGAACCCATCTGAATTTCAGCTCTGCCTATCATCCCCAAACTGACGGGCAGACGGAAAGTACCAATCAGATCCTTGAAGATATGCTGAGGGCATGTGCACTCAAAAACAATCGGAGTTGGGACAAGAACTTACCGTATGCGGAATTCTCCTATAACAACAGCTATCAAGCTAGTATGAAGATGTCACCGTTTGAAGCTTTGTACGGGAGGAAGTGCCGAACTCCCCTATTTCGGAACCAAACAGGGGAAAGTAAGGTGTTTGGTCCAGAAGTACTCCAAGAAGCAGAGGCCAAGGTAAGGGAAATTCGCAACAACTTGAGGATAGCACAGACACGCCAAAAGAGTTATGCCGATGTACGAAGAAGAGAGCTCGTTTTCAACGTGGGAGACTATGTCTATCTCAAGGTGTCCCCTATCCGAGGACTTCGTCGGTTCAAGGTGAAAGGGAAGTTGTCACCTCGATACATCGGACCCTTTCAAGTTCTGGAGAGGAAAGGCGAAGTGGCGTATCAACTGGAACTACCGGCTCGCCTATCGGATGTGCACGATGTATTCCATGTGTCACAACTCAAGAAATGTCTGAGGACGCCTGAAGAGGTGTTACCCATGAATGAAGTGGGCGTAGCTGAGGATTTGTCTTATGCCGAGCAACCATACAAGATTTTGGAGACAATGGAATGCCTCACCAGAAATAAAAGAATCCGGATGTGCAAGGTGAGTGGAAGCATCACTCAGAAGAGGAAGCTACCTGGGAGCGAGAAGATGAGCTTAAGGCACAATTCCCGGAATTGTTTTCTTAGAACCACCAATCTCGAGGACGAGATTTATTTTAAGGGGGGTAGAGCTGTGACACCCCAAAATCCTGTTCAGAGGGGAGTTTAAAAATTTTTGGACGTGTTGCATGTGTTGCAAAAATTCAAATTTAAACTGGAATTCAAATTAAACTCAAAACAGAAAAGAAATAGAAAAATAAAAAGGAAAACAGAAAAAAACCGGCCAGTGGGCCGAAACCCACCAGCCGGCCCACCCTGCCCCCGCGCCAGCCCGCAGCCGCGCGCCCGCGCTCTCTCTCTCAGACAGGTGGGACCCACCTGTCATCCCTAACCCCCGATCGTCCGAAACTCGGACTGTTCACCCGCGCGCGCGCGATCGCAACCGACCGGATTTCCGGCCGAATTCTGGTTCCGGAGGACTCCCACTCGATCTAAACAAACCCACCGCCCTCCCCCGTCTATAAAAATCCCGGCCTCATTCTGTTTTTCCCACGCGATCCGCCGTTTTTACTCCGGTGAGAACCCGAGTCCCTCCGGCGAATTCTGGCTGATCTACGCTCGGAAATTCTGATCTAACTCGCTGGTCTTGATCCACCGCCTCCGGGGAACCTCGCAGGTGCAGAAAACTCGGTGGTTTGCGGTTCAAACACAGCGCCGACGAGCCTCCCCGTGAATTCACCTCGGACCTCGTCGCCGGCCGCCTTCCAGGACCTCCGAGCTCAAGAAAACCCCCGAGGTGAGATCCCCGACCTCCCCTCCACCGATCTATGCCATAAAATCACAGTTTTAGGAAGAATTGACGAAGATCCGAAACTCTCCGGCGAGATCGCCGCCTCCCGCCGTCGGGCAGCGCCGCCCTCGCTCGATCAGAGCGACGTGGCTGCTTGTGCGCCGTTTATTTTAAATCGCACGGTAGAGTTTAAATCCCCGCGTACCGGTTCGACGTTATAATCTCAGCCGTCTGTTTTAAATCGGATGGTCCACGTCAGCCCCGCGTTATAAACACTGGAAATCTTACGTGCTACCCCCTGGGGTTCTCGGGAAATAAGAGCTAGCCCCAGAAACTTCTGATCTAGCCCCTGGAACTTCAGAAAATCATGTAAATTCATTTAAAAATCAGTTTGAGCCCCTGGACTTAATAAAAATTAGGAAAAACTCCTCTGTTATGTGTAGCTAGACCCCTGAAAATTGTTAAAATAATATTATAGACCCTGTAGTGGGGTGAGTTTACCTTTTTAACCCTGTTTGATATTAAATTTAGGAAATTGAATATGTGGCTAGTATTTAAAATTTAAAAAGTGGGACAAACATATTGTCAAATTTAAATTAAAAACTTTCTCAGTACTTAGAAAACTTTGGAGTGAGATAAAAATAGATTTTTGGCTGAAATGAATCTGTTTAATTTATTATTCACATTTATTAGTTATAGGGACACATTTTTAAGTGAAGAATAGTTCTGAAAATTAGGAAAATAAATGTAAAATAGTTTACATCAGAGGAAAAGGTCAAAATATGTTATTAAATATTTTAGATCAGAACCTATTCTGTTTAGATGATGTGTCTTGTTATTTTCATAATAAAGTTCACATTAAGCATAGGAAATAAATCTGAAAATATAGCAATTAGTAAATGATAAATGGAGTTTCTAAAATCCAAAGAATTCAGTTTAGGGTTAGTAGAAATTCTGAAGACACATATGGAGAAGGAAAATACCTTTCATGCATACTTGGTAGCTAAAAGGTGTAGTAAATGAATATAAGGAATTTATTTAAATTGGAAACTCATATATAAAGTATGCAAGCATAAATGTGAATACAGACGTAGGAATCATATACGCATGATTAAAAAGTGCATGTAAGCCAAAGGTCAACACACATAGAGTAAACACAACACATAGAAGTTGTGAATGGCTTTGTTACATGTGAATGTGTGGTTTGTATGAAGTGGAAGTGTGAACTATGTCTTATGGATTGTTGTTTTTCTTTTGCTATGTGTGATGGTATGGTGTAGAACCTGCTCAAGAGCAAGTTATTCCTTTCCAAGATCAGGACTACCCATTTCAAGAGCAGCAGGAAGGAGGCAAGTGTCCTTGACCACTTTGATCCTATACTAGGATGTTTAGATAGAATTATTGTATTGTCAAGCTAAATATGAAACCCATGCTAGGAAGTTTCCCTAGAATTGCATTACCTTGTTCCCTTGAAGCTTGGGATTGGGATTTATTTTATCATGTCATTTATTATTATGCATATGCTTAGCCATGCTTAGAATGGGATATTTGGGATATGAGATCATCAGTTTATTTTACCATACTCCTGAATGAGATATTGTGAGTTATGTAGAGGTAGGGATCAAGGCAAGTTGGATGTTTTGGTTGTGTGCTGGGTGCACGAGACTCGGGTTTATGTTTAGTACTTGCCTGGATCCTAAGGACCGGTTCATGGAGCATGTAACCTGGCTTTACCGAGCCATCCACATGCTGAGATGGGGCAGCTTGGCCAATTAATTAGGTGTATCCCCGGCGTAGTATGGGTGTGTTGGATGGTGCGGGGAGTAGGTGTCAGCTGGACTACCATATGAACCGCAAGGCTCAAGAGGGGGCCACTGCAGCGGGGTTGGAGCCTCTTGTATGCTGTTAGGGGTGAAACCTCAGTGGGCCCACGCTCGTCGGGAATCCCTTTATAAATGCTTCGTAGTGATCTCCTGGCTACACACCTGGGAAGTGTGAATGTGGTTCGTAGCCACTGGCATAATGGAGGTTCTTTTAGTCCACCCGGCAACGGGGGATGAAATCACTACATGTGGGTACAGTGGTGCAAACTCTGCAGAGTCAAAACTGTCATGACAGCCGTGCTCACGGTTAAGAGCGGCTTGGACTTATTCATGATTAGAGGAGTGATGGTTTTTGGAAGTTTTGGATGTTAAGCGGGGAGCTTAACATTGAAAATGATGTTATGGTTAGTTGGTTTTGATGATGGGATGGCAGATTGGGACCATTCCACCTGTGTAGTAATGTAGGTGCTTAATAAGCTAAGGTGATAGGTATTAATTGCGTAGTGCTTTAACCATGAGTTCAACCTCCCCTTGTTCTAGCCATGCATGACATAACTTTCCCACACTTGCTGAGTACCATCGGTACTCAACCTTGCATATTTGTTGGTTTATATTGCTGCTCAGGTCAAGATAATGAGGTGGTGTATAATGATCAAGACTTTGGACCCGAAGAAGGTTTCTAGGTTCATGGAGTCCCCCGGGCAACGCCTGTGACGGAGCCCTCAAGAATAATATTCCGCTGCTAGTTTATTTACTTGTGATGAACTTATTATTGTCCATCGAGAAATTTGCTATGTAAGACTTATTTATATTCGACACCTGGCTTGTAATAAATGATGCTTCACTATTTGTCATCACATGTATGAGAAAATGATCCTGGCATACATGTGATATTCACTTGGTTGTTCTTTGGAAAAACCAGGTGTGACACATCTCACATAAAGCTCACTCTCATGCATAGCCTTTCTTGCAAAACATTCATGCAAATATTTAGGGGGAGCGTCTTATACACTTGTGTGTTATGAAAACTAATTCATTCATATTTTTCTCAAAACCTCAAAGTGTTGTCATCAAATCACCAAAAAGGGGGAGATTGAAAGTGCATCTAGGCTAGTTCCTCGTGGGTTTTGATGATTAGTGACAACATTTAAGGGACTAATGAGCTTTACAAGTGTGAGTACAGGTGATTAAGAAATTTACGAAGACGGATACACTCAAAAAGGAAAAAGAGGAGAAAAAGGCAAATGCACAAAACGAATAGAATTTACGTTTTTTTATCTCTTTTGTGTTGAGTTTAGCCTTTGAGCATGAGTGTGATCATAGAGTAAAGTGTTGAGAATAAGCTAAGAGCTCATAGTCTGAGTTTAGGTTGAGTGGAGGGAAGATTTGGGATAAGCCCTGGGAATAGGGCCGGACTTGTTCGGGTTGGGAGCCGGACTAGTCCGGCACATCGGACTAATCCGATATAGAATGGAACAAGAATTTCTGTGTGAGTTCGTACTTGTCCGTCTGGGGATGGACTAGTCTTTTGAGAGAGTATGTGAGGCCTTCAAGAGCTAAGCCCTGGTTGACCGGACTAATCCGCTCTTTTGGACTGGACTAGTCAGTACGTTCAGACTTGTTCGTTTCTAACTGGAAAAGGAGTTTCTGTGTGAGATCGGACTAGTCCTCTAGGTGTCGGACTAGTTCGTCTGGAACTAGGAGGTAGCTACTGGGACTAAGTCTTGGATGGCCAGACTTGTCCGCCCATGGAGGCCGGACTAGTTCGGTGAACCAGAGTTGTTCATTCTCAACCGAAACAATGGATTTCGTGTGATATCAGACTAGTCCGTTGTGGACCGTACTAGTCCGTGGTATGTGACCGTTTAGTTGGTGAGATCCGACCTTTTAGTAGATGAAGAGTGATGTCACTGGTCCCCGCGGGCCGGACTAGTCTGGGTTTTGGCAGTTGGCAACAGCTAGTCCCCGGGACCTCTATAAAAAAGGGTTGCCCGGTCCTCAAAGCAAACAACATGACCCTAACAACAAAATAGACTTCGTAGAGCCTTTTAGTCCCCTCTCTTCAAGTTCTTGGAACCCTAAGTGTGATTCTTGAGGGTTTGAGGGTTTTGGGAAGAGGAGAAGAAGGGGGAGTGTGCACCGTAGAGCTCTTGGTTGATTCTCCAGCACTGATTCGGAGGTGTGCTGTTGAAGAGAACTGTTTTGTAAGTGCTTTGAGCTGAGTTTTCGTGGGAGCCTTAAGTTGTGAGTTGCGGCACGACATATTGTGAAGAAATTGTGATATAGTGGAAGAACAAGCCAACCTTGGTGGTGGCTTGGTGAGGAAAAGGTTGACAGCAACCTGGTCCTTGGTGGACTTCTCAACGTGGACGTAGGCTTCTTTGTGGAGCTGAACTACGGGATAAATACTGCGTTCTTGTCTCATTGAGCTATAATCTGCTGTGACCGGACTAGTCCGCCCTCAGGACCAGACTAGTCCGCTCTCTGTGAACTAATTGTTTTTACTAAGTCGAATTTCAGATTTTCCGCCTATTCAGCCCCCCTCTCGGCAACTTTCAAAGAAGGTGCTGTTCTTGCAAAATTTTGGTGCTGGTGACCCTTCTTCTTGCTCAACCGGTGCTGTGAGCTTGGTGGTGGGTGTGTAAGGACGAACCGAGGAGGGGGCACACCTTTTATAGCTCGAAGGAAATGGGCGCCGGTGGCTATCGTGTGCGGGCGCCCTTCGCGAGCTGCAGAGGATGCGACATCCGGGAATACGGGCAAGAGGGATGGCGAGGGGGGGCTCTGAGCTCAGCACACAGGGGCATTGAAGGCGGCGTGGCTTGGAGCAGAGGCGGCCGACGCGGTTTCCGGCGGTGGTGCAGGCGAGCGACTGGATTTTGAGCGGAGATGCTGCGGGGGTCCGGAAATCCGGGGAAGCGAGCGGCGGGCAGCGCGGCTGAGCTCAGCGCACGGAGCACTGAAGGCGATGTAAGGCAGGGCAGAGGCGTCCCATCACTGGATTCCTGGTGCCCGGTGAGTGAGCGACCGACCCCGAGCCCGCTCGATTCAGTGTCAAATCGCCGGGATCTGCGGTTGCGCAGCGGCGGACGTCCGCTCGGCGAGGCGTGGCGTGGGGACGTCGACCGGTGATGAGACGGGGGCGGTGGGTTTCCGGGCGGCGGCGCAGCTGTCCCGGCGCTGTGTGCTCGGGAGAGGTGGCGGCGAGAGGAGGAGGCGCCTGTGGGCCAGGCCGGGGAAAAGGAAGGGCCGCTGTCACACCCGGTTTTTCCGAAGAACGACCAAGTGAATATCACATGTATGCCAGGATCATTTTCTCATACATGTGATGACAAATAGTGAAGCATCATTTATTACAAGCCAGGTGTCGAATATAAATAAGTCTTACATCGCAAATGTCTCAATGGACACTAAAGCTTCATCACAAGTAAATAAACTAGCAGCGGAATATTATTCTTTAGGGCTCCATCACAGGCGTTGCCCGGGGGTCTTCATGAACCTAAAATCCTTCCTCGGTTCCAAAATCTTGGTCATTATACACCACCTCATTATCTTGACCTGAGCAACAATATAAACCAACAAATATGCAAGGTTGAGTACCAATGGTACTCAGCAAGTGTGGGAAAATCATATCATGCATGGCTAGAACAAGGAGAGGTTGAACTCATGGTTAAAGCACTACGCAATTAACACCTATCACCTTAGCTTATTAAGCACCTACATTACTACAGAGGTAAAATGGTCCAAATCTCCCAACCCATTATCATAATCCAATAACCATAACATCATTTCCAATGTTAAGCTCCCCGCTTAACTTCCAAAACCATCAATCCTCTAATCATGGATAAGTCCAGGCCTCTCTTAACCGTGAGCACAGCTGTCAAGACAGTTTTGACTCTGCAGAGTTTGTACCACTGTACCCACAAGTAGTGATTTCATCCCCCGTTGCCCGGTGGACTAAAAGAACCTCCATTATGCCAGTGGCTACGATCCACATTCACACTTCCCAGGTGTGCGGCCAGGAGATCACTACGAAGCCTTTACAAAGGGATTCCCGATGAGCGTGGGCCCACTGAGGTTTCACCCCTAACAGCATACAAGAGGCTCCAACCCCGCTGCAGTGGCCCCCTCTTGAGCCTTGCGGTTCATATGGTAGTCCAGCTGACACCTACTCCCCGCACCATCCAACACACCCATACTACGCCGGGGATACACCTAATTAATTGGCCAAGCTGCCCCATCTCAGCATGTGGTTGGCACTGTAAAGCCGGGTTACATGCTCCATGAACCGGTCCTTAGGATCCTGGCAAGTACTAAACACAAACCCGAGTCTCGTGCACCCAGCACACAACCAAAAACATCCAACTTGCCTTGATCCCTACCTCTACATAACTCACAATATCTCATTCAAGAGTATGGTAAAATAAACTGATGATCACATGTCCCAAATATCCCATTCTAAGCATGGCTAAGCATATGCATGGAAATAAATGACATGGTAAAATAAATCCCAACCCAAGCTACAAGGAAACAAGATAATGCAATTCTAGGGAAACTTTCCTAGCATGGGTTTCATATTTCATTTGACAATGCAAATAATTCTATCTACACATCCTAGCATAGGATCAAAGTGGTCAAGGACACTTGCCTCCTTCTTGCTGCTCTTGAAATGGGTAGTCCTGATCTTGGAAAGGGTTAACTTGCTCTTGAACAGGCTCTACTTCATACCATCACACATAGCAAAAGAAAAACAACAATCATAAGACATAGTTCACACTTCTACTTCATACAAACCACACATTCATATTTATAAAAGTTCTTTACCATTATATGTGTTGTGGTTACTTTATGTGTGTTAAGTTGTGGCTTGCATGCACTTTTAACCATGTATATATGATTCCTACTTTTGTGTCCACATTTATACTTACATACTATTTATATGGGTTTCCAATAAATTTCTTATATTCAACTACTACACCTTTTTACTACCAAGTGTGTATGAAAAGTATTTTTCTTCCCCATATGTGCCTTCATAATTTCTACCAACCCTAAACTGAACCCTTTGGATTTTAAAAACTCTAGTTATCATTTACTAATTGCTATATTTTCAGATTTATATTCCTATGCATAATTGTGTATTTTATTATTAAATTAGTAATACATCACCTAAACAGATTAGGTTCTGGTCCTAAATAATTTAAAATCATATTTTGACCATGGCTTATGATGTATACTATTTCATAATTATTTTCCCTATTTTTCTATAACTATTCTTTACTTAAAAATGTGTCCCTATACTAAATAATGTGATTAATAAATGAAACAGATTCATATCAGCCCAAAAATATATTTTTATCTCACTCCAAAGTTTTCTAAGTACTGAGAAAGTTTTTAATTAATTTTGACAATTATGTTTGTCCCCCCCTTTTTAATTTTTAAACTCTAGTTACATATTCAATTTTCTAAATTAAATACTAAACAGGGCTAAAAAGTAAACTCACCCCATTACAGGGTCTATAATATTATTTTCATAATTTCCAGGGGTCTAGCTACACTTATCAGAGGTGTTTTTCTTAATTTCTATTAAGTCCAGGGGCTAAAACTGATTTTTAAATGAATTTACATGATTTTCTGAAGTTCCAGGGGCTAGATCTGAAGTTTCCGGGGCTAGCTCTCAATTCCAGAGAACCCCAGGGGGTAGCACGTAAGAATTCCAGTCTTTATAATGCGGGGCTGACGTGGACCGTCCGATTTTAAACCGATGGCTGAGATTATAACATCGAACCGGTACGTGGGGTTTTAAAGTCTACCGTGCGATTTAAAATAAACGGCGCACAAGCGGCCACGTCGCTCTGATCGAGCGCGGGCGGGGCTGCCGGCGGCGCACGGCGGCGGGAAGCGGCGATCTCGCCGGAAAGTTTCGGATCCTCGAGAATTCTGCCTAAAACTGTGATCTTATGGCCTAGATCGGTAGAGGGGAGGTCAGGGATCTCACCTCGGGGGTTTTCTCGAGCTCGGGGGTCCTGGAAAGTGCTCGGCGGCGAGGTCCGAGGCAAAACCACGGCGAAGCTCGTCGGCGCTGCGTTTACACCGTAACTCTCCGAGTTTTCTGCACCTGCAAAGTTCCCCGGAGGCGGTGGATCAAGACCAGCGAGTTAGATCAGAGTTTCCGAGCTTAGATCGGCCAGAATTCACCGGCGAAGTCTCGGTGCTCACCGGAGTAAAAATCGGCGATCGCGTGGGAAAAACTGATCGGATCGGGGGTTTTTATAGCCGGGGGAGGGCGGTGGGTATGTTGTGATCGAGTTGGAGTCCTCTGGGTCCAGAATTCGGGCGACGGGACGCGGAAAACCGGTCGGTTGCGATCGCGCGCGCGGGAGAGAGTCCGGGGTCGCGGGGTTAGTGATGACATGTGGGTCCCACCCGTCGGTGAGAGGCAGCGCGGCGCGCGCGGGGGCGGGCTGGCGCGGGAGTAGCTGGGCCGGCTGGCGGGTTTCGGCCCACTGGCCAGTTTTTTCCCGTTTTCTCTTTTTCTTTTTCCATTTCTTTTCTGTTTTGAGTATAATTTGAATTCCAGTTTGAATTTGAATTTTTGCAAAACATGCAACACGTTCAAAAAATTTTAAATTCTCCTCTGAACATGGTTTAGGGTTTTGAATCCAAATTTGGGGTGTTACAGCTCTACCCCCCTTAAAAGAAATCTCGTCCTCGAGATTGGTGTTTCTAAGAAAACAATTCCGGAAACTGTGCCTTGAGCTCATCTTCTCGTTCCCAGGTAGCTTCCTCTTCTGAGTGATGCTTCCACTGCACCTTGCACATCCGTATTCTCTTGTTTCTGGTGAGGCGTTCCATTGTCTCCAAAATCTTGTATGGTTGCTCGGCATAAGACAAATCTTCAGCTACATCCACTTCATTCATGGGTAACACCTCTTCAGGCGTCCTCAGACATTTCTTGAGTTGTGACACATGAAATACATCGTGCACGTCCGATAGATGAACCGGTAACTCTAGTTGGTACGCCACTTCGCCTTTTCTTTCCAAAACTTGAAAGGGTCCGATGTATCGAGGTGACAACTTCCCTTTCACCTTGAACCGACGAAGTCCTCTGATAGGGGACACCTTGAGATAAACATAGTCTCCCACGTTGAAAACGAGCTCTCTTCTTCGTACATCGGCATAGCTCTTTTGGCGTGTCTGTGCTATCCTCAAGTTGTTGCGAATCTCCCTCACCTTCGCCTCGGCTTCTTGTAACACTTCTGGACCAAACACTTTACTTTCTCCTGTTTGGTTCCAAAATAGGGGAGTTCTGCACTTCCTTCCATACAAAGCTTCAAACGGTGACATCTTCATACTAGCTTGATAACTGTTGTTATAGGAAAACTCCGCATACGGTAAGTTCTTGTCCCAACTCCTATTGTTTTTGAGTGCATATGCCCTTAACATATCTTCAAGGATCTGATTGGTTCTCTCCGTCTGCCCGTCAGTTTGAGGATGATAGGCAGAACTGAAGTTCAGATGGGTTCCCATGGTTTCATGCAACTTTTGCCAAAACCTCGAGGTGAACTGTGTCCCTCGGTTCGACACTATCTTCTTTGGCACTCCATGGTAACACACAATCCTTGACATGTACAATTCTGCCAATTTGGATCCGCTGTAGCTTTCTTTCACAGGAATGAAATGAGCTACCTTGGTTAGCCTATCAATAATGACCCATATTGAATCATACCCGGATTGGGTTCTAGGCAATCCCACGACAAAATCCATGCTGATTTCTTCCCACTTCCATTCAGGTATTTTGAGTGGTTGCAATAATCCCGCGGGTCGTTGATGTTCAGCTTTCACCAACTGACATGTGTCACATAGGGCAACATGTTCCGCGACATCTCGCTTCATGCCATACCACCAATACCTACTCTTGAGGTCCTGGTACATCTTCGTACTCCCAGGATGAATGGAATAGTCAGAATCATGAGCCTCCTTCAAAATTAATTCACGGATCTCCTTTACTTCTGGCACACAGATCCTTTTCCCGTGCCACACCGTTCCTTGTTCATCCTCTCTAAAACCAGGAGCTTTATTTTCCTTAATGAGCTGTCTGATCTCTTGTATCTTCTCATCATTCTTTTGGCCCTCGCGTATGTCTTGCTCGAGTGTGGAGTCCACTTCCATGGCGATGGCTTCACCACTATTTACTAGACATAGATTGAGTCTTATAACCTCGTCCTTCAATTCTGCAGGCATGTCCTTCAAACTCAACTTATTGACCTGCACTTTCCGACTCAAAGCATCGGCCACGACGTTTGCTTTCCCAGGATGATAGTTGATGCCCACATCAAAGTCATTGATTAGCTCCAACCATCTCCTTTGTCTGAGGTTGAGATCTGTCTGTGTGAATATGTACTTCAAACTCTTATGATCCGTATATATCTCTGTCCTCTTCCCCATCAAATAGTGCCGCCAAATTTTCAACGCGTGTACCACTGCAGCTAGTTCTAGGTCATGTGTAGGATAGTTCTTCTCGTGCTTCCAAAGCTGCCGGGATGCATAAGCCACGACATGTCCTTCTTGCATGAGAACACATCCTAACCCATTTCCAGAGGCATCGCAGTACACTGTGAAATTCTTCTGCATGTCTGGCATAACCAACACTGGGGCTGTTGTCAATCTCTTCTTTAGCTCCTGAAAGCTCGTATCGCACTGTGGCGTCCAGGTGAATGTGATTCCCTTTTCCAACAGTTTGGTGAGAGGTCTCGAGATCTTAGAGAATCTCTCAATAAACCGTCGATAGTATCCAGCCAATCCCAAAAAGCTTCGAACTTCCCCGACATTTTCAGGGGTTTTCCACTTCTGGATATCCTCGATTTTGGCGGGATCTACGGAGATTCCTCCCTCCGAGATTATATGTCCTAAAAAGGGAACTCTCTTCAGCCAAAACTCACACTTGCTCAACTTGGCATATAGTTGGTGTTCTCTCAGCCTCTGTAACACCAACCTTAGATGTTTCTCATGTTCTTCTTCATCTTTGGGGAAGACGAGAATATCATCTATGAAAACCACCACAAATTTGTCCAGATATTCCATGAATACCTTGTTCATGAGGTACATGAAATATGCCGGGGCATTGGTTAGCCCGAAAGGCATGACAGTGTATTCATACAGTCCGTACCGAGATACGAAAGCTGTCTTGGGAATATCAGATTGCCTTATCTTGAGCTGGTGGTATCCCGACCTGAGATCAATTTTCGAGAACACACAAGCTCCCCTCAACTGATCAAACAAGTCTTCAATGCGAGGCAATGGGTACTTGTCCTTGATGGTTATCTCATTCAAGGCACGGTAATCCACGCATAACCTTTGGGTTCCGTCTTTCTTGGGCACAAATATCACCGGAGCTCCCCATGGTGAGGAACTCGGGCGAATATACCCCTTCTCCGTCAATTCTCTCAAATGATCCTTGAGCTCTTCTAGCTGCTTGGAGTCCATTCGATAAGGTCTCTTGTATATCGGGGCTGTCCCCGGTACTAGCTCAATTGCGAACTCCACGTCACGGTCGGGAGGCACACCTGGCAATTCCTCCGGAAAAACATCTGGATATTCCCTGATAGTCCTGATTTCCTCAACTTTCACTTCCACTTGATTTAATTTGATGTCCCTCTTAGGCTCGTGTATCGTTATGAACTTTACTCTTGTGCCACTGGGGTGAGTTAATTCCACCGTTCTGGTCGAACAATGGATGATTCCTTTATGTTTGGTCAACCAATCCATACCCAAAATAATATCTATCCCTTGTGAATCTATCACTATGAGGTTAGCCGTAAATACTACCCCATTAATGTCTAGGTTCACTTTGGGACACACTTGCCTTGTCCTTATTTCTCCACCTGGAGAGTTTACGGCTAGCATATGGTTCATTTGTGTAGTTGCTAGGTCATGCTTCTTAACAAACCCTTGAGCAATGAACGAATGGGTAGCACCAGAATCAAACAGCAGAGTTGCAAGGTGTAAATTGGCAGGAAACTTACCAACTACCACGTCGGGTGCCTCTTGTGCTTCCTCCATAGTGACGTGGTTCACCCGTCCTCTCACTACATTCTGCTGTTGTGGCGGCGCAGGCTTCTTCTTCGGGCATTTATGGGCGTAGTGCCCCACTTCACCACAGCTGAAACATTGCACCCCAACCTTAGGTGCTTGGCCTTTGTTGTCTTGGGGTTGGTTCGGGGGTCCTTGCACTGCTGGTCGAGTTGGATATGCGGAGCGAGGCTGCTGCACAAACTGACGTGGCGGCTGTGCTGGTGCTGCGGGAGGCCTGTAGTTTGGGTTGTACCCTCTTGGTGCTGAATAGGGTACCGCAGCACGGCTTGTCTGCCCCGTAGGTTGTTGCATCATACGTGGGCGGGTGTTGCTCCCTGAGGCCTGATGTGACCACCCCGCCTTCCTCTTATTCTCATTTTCCAGGGCCTTTAGCTTCCTTTCCACCACAAACGCTCTGTCCACCATCTTTTGAAAGCTTTCATACTCATTGGAGGACATTGCACACTGCATCTCTGCGGTAAGTCCTTCCACGAAACAATCTTGTTTTTGCTCATCAGTCTCTATGTCTCGTGGAGCATAACGGGATAGTTGATTAAATTTAGTGAGGTATTCCCTCACCGTCATGTTTCCCTGCTGCAGTCCCAAAAACTCCTTCCTCTTGTTTTTGAGTTCACCTCTTGGGATGTAATGGTTGCGGAAGCTACGCTTGAACTCTTCCCAAGTGATGTTCTCAGGGTCATGATGGGCAGCCACGTAGGCAGTCCACCAATCAGCAGCAGGTCCTTGCAATTGATGAGAGGCAAACAGCACCCTTTCATATCCTTGGCACTGTATGATCCTCATCTTACTTTCAATGGTCTTCAGCCAATCATCTGCCTCCAGAGGTTCAGCAGCACTTGCAAACTTTGGAGGTTGAGTTCCTAGAAACTCACTCAACCTTGGTTGGCGTGGTGCAGCTTGTGGAGGTGGAACTTGATGCAAGTTGGCCACCACTTGAGTCAAGTTCTGGATAAGCTGATTTTGATTCTCCAGCATTTGGTGGAGAGGATCAACTTCTTCACGGCGACCACCCCTGTCCTGGCCTCCAGAAAGATGAGGGTTGCATGCCTCATCATTGTTGTTGGCGGGGTTGGCAGCACGTCCTTTTCCTCTTCCGGCCATCTGTCAGAATCAACAAATGTTAATTTGATATCATTTAGTATCATCTTACTACTTTCATTTGTTGGTGCTTTGAGGTGTTGAGGCTTTGTTAAAATTTTACGAGGGTTTATATCTCACACCAAATAAATGCACTATTATTTCCTGTGGGTTCACACACCAAAGCAAAACAATCTGAAGACGAGGTTGTGGACAATTGCTCATGGCTTCCACAACTCACGTCACACACCAAACATTATCACACCATTAACTACGTAACGACTCGACTACTCGACCTCTTGCTAGCTAGGGGAAAGACTCTACACTACTCGTCCTCTTGAGCTGGCTCCTCGGGATCTTCCTCCTCATTTCGGCTACCTTCTGACTCTGCTTTGGGTGGGGAGGCTGCTGGTGGAGAAGTGCGACGACGCCTGATTGCTCGGCGATCCGGGGAGTCAGGAGTCCATGGATCACTCACAGTGACACACAGTTCATTCCCATCTCCTCTTTCTCTCGCCTTTAAGCAAGCTCGCAGCAACGCCTCCGTTTCCTTCAGGGTGTCTCGGACATCCTGAAGCTCTTGTTGACACTCCTGCAGTCGAGTGCTGAGCATAGCAGCATCCTCCAAGCACAAGTCCATGTGCTCATGGGAAGTCCCTTGTTGCACCGGAGGGTACTTGTACTCCGTGGTACCACTCTCACGTTGGAGGACATACATGTACTCAGTTTTGTCCAAGTGGCGACGATAGATGTGACTCTGGCAGGTGATGGCCTCCCAGGTGACATCTTTCTCCGCATCAACTTGTGTTGCTCGACAAGCTGGGGAGTGGTGAATCTTAAGCAGCTGATTCTCGTGTATAATCCTCATCTCCGAACTCCATTCTTCCCTCTTCTCACGGATGGTCCTGGTGGAGTTATAGTGGATGATTAGCTTGCCCGTATTGCCGGCGGCTTCGAGCATACGTCGAAGTCGGCGCAACAAGTCTCCTACTGCCAATCCGTAGGAAAGGTACGTCTCTGGACGACTCTCCTCTCTTTCGGCAAGGGCAACTATGGGAACTCTCCCTCCTGTGGACTTGCGAGCGGTGCGAATCATGCGAACCATCTAAAAACAAAAGAATTTAAAATTAGGTTAGATAAATTTCTCAAACAAAAATCCTGTTTTGAATGAAAGTTGGGGTAAGATGAAGAAAATGACTCATTTAATAACACTTTTCCACCCACACCTTGGAAAATAGTTTTTAAGAAAATAAGGCCCTTAAATACGTCCATTTCTACCTAGGTCCACGTTCCTACGGGCAACCTTGGCTCTGATACCACCTCTGTCACACCCGGTTTTTCCGAAGAACAACCAAGTGAATATCACATGTATGCCAGGATCATTTTCTCATACATGTGATGACAAATAGTGAAGCATCATTTATTACAAGCCAGGTGTCGAATATAAATAAGTCTTACATCGCAAATGTCTCAATGGACACTAAAGCTTCATCACAAGTAAATAAACTAGCAGCGGAATATTATTCTTTAGGGCTCCATCACAGGCGTTGCCCGGGGGTCTTCATGAACCTAAAATCCTTCCTCGGTTCCAAAATCTTGGTCATTATACACCACCTCATTATCTTGACCTGAGCAGCAATATAAACCAACAAATATGCAAGGTTGAGTACCAATGGTACTCAGCAAGTGTGGGAAAATCATATCATGCATGGCTAGAACAAGGAGAGGTTGAACTCATGGTTAAAGCACTACGCAATTAACACCTATCACCTTAGCTTATTAAGCACCTACATTACTACAGAGGTAAAATGGTCCAAATCTCCCAACCCATTATCATAATCCAATAACCATAACATCATTTCCAATGTTAAGCTCCCCGCTTAACTTCCAAAACCATCAATCCTCTAATCATGGATAAGTCCAGGCCGCTCTTAACCGTGAGCACGGCTGTCAAGACAGTTTTGACTCTGCAGAGTTTGTACCACTGTACCCACAAGTAGTGATTTCATCCCCCGTTGCCGGGTGGACTAAAAGAACCTCCATTATGCCAGTGGCTACGATCCACATTCACACTTCCCAGGTGTGCGGCCAGGAGATCACTACGAAGCCTTTACAAAGGGATTCCCGACGAGCGTGGGCCCACTGAGGTTTCACCCCTAACAGCATACAAGAGGCTCCAACCCCGCTGCAGTGGCCCCCTCTTGAGCCTTGCGGTTCATATGGTAGTCCAGCTGACACCTACTCCCCGCACCATCCAACACACCCATACTACGCCGGGGATACACCTAATTAATTGGCCAAGCTGCCCCATCTCAGCATGTGGTTGGCACTGTAAAGCCGGGTTACATGCTCCATGAACCGGTCCTTAGGATCCAGCCAAGTACTAAACACAAACCCGAGTCTCGTGCACCCAGCACACAACCAAAAACATCCAACTTGCCTTGATCCCTACCTCTACATAACTCATAATATCTCATTCAAGAGTATGGTAAAATAAACTGATGATCACATGTCCCAAATATCCCATTCTAAGCATGGCTAAGCATATGCATGGAAATAAATGACATGGTAAAATAAATCCCAACCCAAGCTACAAGGAAACAAGATA
Organism: Neostapfia colusana; assembly: GCA_030760725.1. Classification (NCBI taxonomy): domain Eukaryota; kingdom Viridiplantae; phylum Streptophyta; class Magnoliopsida; order Poales; family Poaceae; genus Neostapfia; species Neostapfia colusana. Next base: position 44,956,926 of record JASWHV010000019.1, read on the forward strand.
ATGCAATTCTAGGGAAACTTTCCTAGCATGGGTTTCATATTTCATTTGACAATGCAAATAATTCTATCTACACATCCTAGCATAGGATCAAAGTGGTCAAGGACACTTGCCTCCTTCTTGCTGCTCTTGAAATGGGTAGTCCTGATCTTGGAATGGGTTAACTTGCTCTTGAACAGGCTCTACTTCATACCATCACACATAGTAAAAGAAAAACAACAATCATAAGACATAGTTCACACTTCTACTTCATACAAACCACACATTCATATTTATAAAAGTTCTTTACCATTATATGTGTTTTGGTTACTTTATGTGTGTTAAGTTGTGGCTTGCAAGCACTTTTAACCATGTATATATGATTCCTACTTTTGTGTCCACATTTATACTTACATACTATTTATATGGGTTTCCAATAAATTTCTTATATTCAACTACTACACCTTTTTACTACCAAGTGTGTATGAAAAGTATTTTTCTTCCCCATATGTGCCTTCATAATTTCTACCAACCCTAAACTGAACCCTTTGGATTTTAAAAACTCCAGTTATCATTTACTAATTGCTATATTTTCAGATTTATATTCCTATGCATAATTGTGTATTTTATTATTAAATTAGTAATACATCACCTAAACAGATTAGGTTCTGGTCCTAAATAATTTAAAATCATATTTTGACCATGGCTTATGATGTATACTATTTCATAATTATTTTCCCTATTTTTCTATAACTATTCTTTACTTAAAAATGTGTCCCTATACTAAATAATGTGATTAATAAATGAAACAGATTCATATCAGCCCAAAAATATATTTTTATCTCACTCCAAAGTTTTCTAAGTACTGAGAAAGTTTTTAATTAATTTTGACAATTATGTTTGTCCCCCCTTTTTAATTTTTAAACTCTAGTTACATATTCAATTTTCTAAATTAAATACTAAACAGGGCTAAAAAGTAAACTCACCCCATTACAGCGTCTATAATATTATTTTCATAATTTCCAGGGGTCTAGCTACACTTATCAGAGGTGTTTTTCTTAATTTCTATTAAGTCCAGGGGCTAAAACTGATTTTTAAATAAATTTACATGATTTTCTGAAGTTCCAGGGGCTAGATCTGAAGTTTCCGGGGCTAGCTCTCAATTCCAGAGAACCCCAGGGGGTAGCACGTAAGAACCCCAGGTAAATTTTCTTTTCATTTGCTGAAGTTGGTGTCTGTTACAGATCTACCCAACTTAAATGGAATCTCGTCCTCGAGATTCGGTTACTTCCTCAAATAGGTGAGGAAACTCTCTTCTGAGGTCGTCCTCTCGTTCCCAGGTAGCTTCTGCTTCGGTGTGGTTAGTCCATTGGACGCGGCAGAATCGCACTGCACTCATGCGTGTCTGCCGGGTGACGACGTCTAGGATTCTTGTAGGCAACTCTTGGTATCTTAAGTCTGGTTGTAGGTCCATTGCGTCACACGATACCCGCTCCTCAGGTACTCTCAGACATTTCTTGAGTTGTGATATGTGGAACACATTGTGGACGTCAAACATAGTCTCTGATAGCTTCAAACGTAGGCCACCGCTCCTATTCTTCCGAGTATTTCAAATGGTCCGATGTATCGTGGGGCCAACTTTCCCCGTATCTGAAACCTTCTCGTACCTCGGATAGGCAAAACCTTGAGGTATACGAAGTCTCCCTTTTAAAAGGTGAGTTCCCTTCGATGGGTATCCACATAGCTCTTTTGTCTGCTCTGGGCTACCTTCAGGTTCTCTCTGATTGTGGCCACTCGTTCCTCTGCGTCCTTAATTATGGCAGGGCCAAAATACAAACGCTCCCCAACCTCTAACCACATCAGTGGTGTTTGGCACTTTCTTCCGTACAATGCCTCGAAGGGTGACATCTGTAGGATGGCCTGGTAGCCGTTGTTGTAGGAGAACTCTGTGAAGGACAAACTCTTCTCCCAATCCCTTCCGTATGTCAGAGCACATACGCGTAGCATGTCTTCTAGTATCTGATTTACCCGTTCAGTCTGACCATCCGTCTGAGGATGGTAGGCGGAACTGTAATCCAGTTTGGTGCCCAGAAGCGCATGCAAACTCTTCCAGAAGTGTGCCGTGAACTGGGAGCCACGATCCGACACTATCCGGCTTGGTACTCCATGCAGTCGGAGTATGTGGTCGATGTATAGCTGTACTAGTTGGTCTCCACGGTGGGTCATTTTGACTGTATGAAATGGGCCACCTTTGTCAGACGGTCTACGATGACCCAAATAGAGTTGTTTCCCTTTTTTGTCCGGGGTAACCTGGTTATGAAGTCCATAGCGATTTAATTCCATTTCCACACTGGTATGGTTAGGGGTTGTAGCAACCCTGCTGGCCTCTGATGTTCGGCTCTTACTCGGCGGCAGACGTTGCAATGGGCGATGAATTCTGCTATTTCTCTTTTCATAGCCACCCACCAATACTTTTGCTTTAGGTCCTAGTACATTTTGGTAGTTCCTAGGTGGATGGAGTATGCTGAGTTGTGGGCCTCATCCATTATCAGTCGTCTTAGCCCGTTCGCCTTTGGCACACATCTTTGTTTCGTGCTCGTCTACTTGAAACCTAGGGGCTTTGCCTACCCCTGTCTGAGCCTTTAGTGTACGGATTCCCGGATCTTCCCGTTGGGCTTGCCGAATTTAGTCCTCCAACGTGGGTTGTAGGCATAGAGTGCCCAGGTACCCGTGTTGACTGCTATGTGCAGGTCCATCTTCCGCATCTCCGCTTTTAGGCTTTGTTGGTGGGTAACAGGACCTATAGTGTTACAGTGAGCCTTCCGGCTCAGAGCGTCGGCTACTACGTTAGCCTTTCCGGGGTGATACTGCACTTCCAGATTGTAGTCCTTTATCAGCTCAGACCACCTTCGCTGCCTTAGGTTTAATTTCGACTGGGTGAATATGTACTTGAGGCTCTTGTGGTCCGTAAAGATCTGACCCTTGTTTCCGGGCAGGTAGTGTCTCCAAATCTTTAGTGCGTGGACCACAACTGCCAATTCCAAGTCATGGGTTGGGTAGTTCTTTTCATGGACCTTCAGTTGTGTAGATGCATAGGCGACAACTCGGTCATCCTGCATCAGCACACACCCGAGTCCTTGTCGGGAGGCGTCGCAGTATACGACAAAATCCTTGTGTATAGCCGGCAAGATCAGCACTGGGGCTGCGGTCAACCTCTTCTTTAATTCCCTGAAGCTATTCTCGCAGGCGGGAGTCCACTCAAATTTCTTATCCTTCTTTGTCAACTCGGTCATGGGCCTCGCAATTTTGGAGAACCCTTCTATAAACCTCCGGTCATACCCGGCTAGTCCAAGGAAGCTGCGTATTTCTATCACGCTAGTGGGCTGCTTCCAGTCGGTGACTGCCTCAACTTTAGCTGGGTCCACTGCCACTCCCTCGGCCTTTATGATGTGCCCGAGGAAGGCAACCTGCTGTAGCCAAAACTCACACTTGCTGAATTTGGCGTACAACTGATGTGCCCTTAGCTTCCCAGCACTATTCTGAGGTGTTTGGCATGCTCCTCCTGACTTTTTGAGTAGATCAGTATGTCGTATATGAAGACGACGACAAACTTGTCCAACTCTTCCATGAATATCTTGTTCATTAGGTTCATAAAGTAAGCTGGTGTGTTGGTCAGCCCGAACGGCATTACTATGAACTCATACTATCCGTAATGAGTCACGAAGGCCGTATTCCTGATGTCCGCATTTCTGATCTTCAACTGGTAGTAACCCGATCGAAGATCGATCTTGGAGAAGTGCTTTGCTCCCTTTAGTTGGTCGAACAAGTCATCGATACGTGGCAAGGGGTAATTGTTCTTAATCATTACCTCATTCAGGGACCGGTAGTCGATACATATCCTCAAGCTGTCGTCCTTCTTTTTGACAAAAAGCACGGGAGCTCCCCAGGGTGACGAGCTAGGTCAGATAAATCCTTTCTCTTGCAGCTCTCCGATCTGCTCCTTTAACTCGGCTAGCTCGTTGGATGGCATCCGATACGGACTCTTGGCTATCGGTGTTGCCCCAGGTATAAGGTCGATCAGGAATTTGATATCCTTATCCGGGGGCATTCTGGGTAGTTCTTCTGGGAATACGTCCGGGTATTCACTTACAACTGGCACTTGCTCCAAGGATGTTGTTTCTAGACTGCACACTAGGGGTTCCATCCTGAGTTTGCGGGGTTGGCATGTCACGGTAATCCCATCACGGTTCGTGGCCGTGACCTTGTGGTCGGCACAGGATATATTCCCTTTATGTCGTGCCAGCCAGTCCATTCCAAGGATAAAATCTATGACGTCCAACTTTAGGACGACTAGATTCGCTAGAAATTCTACCCCACTTATTTGAATCTTAACCCCCAGGCATCCGAGGTGGCACTTTATAGTGGCCCCTAGGGATCTGGTCACTAGTGGGGTTTTTATCCATACCGTTGGCAATCCACTTTTAGCCACAAAGTTGGAGGATACGAAAGAGTGTGAAGCCCCAGAATCAAATAGTACTGTGGTGAGGGTTGAGTTGACCAGGTACTCACCGAGTACAACGTCTGGAACATCCTCACCCTGGCTTGCGTCGATGTGGTTCACACGACCACGCCCGAAGGACTGAGCTCGGTTTTGCGGCCTTGACGCTTGCGGTGGGTTGCGCCCATTGTTGGATGCAACAGTCCTTATTCCCGAGTTTGCTGGGGCATCGTTTGGTTTCCTCATGAGTGGGCAATTTGCAATCAAGTGCCCCGGGTCGCGGCAGTGGAAGCAAGCCCTATCGGTAGTCGTCGTGTAACACCCTCAATTTTGTATCCATGCATGCATGCATATTTCAATAGAGAAACATTTTAAAAGAAGTAGAACGGGAGAAAGATAGCTAAAATAGCCAATTCCAATTCACCGAGGAGCGCCGTCGACGCTTCCCGTGGCCTGCTGGCCATGTGGCGCCTTCAGAGCTCATCCCTGCGGAGGGGGATGAGGTCCGGCACTGCTGGCCATGTGGCAGGCTCGGAGCTCGCCTCTGCGGAAGGGGCGAGGTCCGGCCCCGCTGGACACGTGTCGCCTCCGGAGCTAGTCTCTGCGGAGAAATGAGGCCTAGCTCTGCTGGACACGTATCGCCTCCGGAGCTATTCTCTGCGGAGAAACGAGGCCCAGCTTCGCTGGACACAAGTCGCTCTCAGAGCTCACCCCTGCGGAGGGAGTGAGGTCCGGTCCCGATGGACACGTGTCATCCTCGGAGCTCACCTCCGAGGAGAAGGGAGGTCCGACACTGCTGGACACGTGTCGTCCTCGGAGCACCCCTCCGAGGTGTAAGGGCCTCAGTTTTTGACACATAATTGAAGTGTTCATCACCATACACACACACCTCATTTGAGGAAAGATGATGAACACAAATGAAGAGCAAGTAACCACCATCAACATGCTCATTAGAGAACAAACTCACATATTGCAAAAGTGGTATTTTCCACATGTGATATAGGTGGGCTGGACATATGAAAACTCCTACACATTGCTAAGGATGTCCATGCCAAGTTTCACCCAAATTCAAAACTTTTTTGAGGTCATTTTGCATATAGCTAGAAAGAGGGCAGTTTGAAACCAAATTCAAATCAAACTGATACATATGTTTCTTCTATCATGTAGTCGCTAAGTCGAGGAGGAACCCGAAGTCCTAGACTTCATTACTCCGGAGGAACAGCTAGCCTACGACCAAGAGCAGCAAGGCAAGCTCCGGTTTGCATTAACCTTTTTACAAATTTTTATTGTTTTGAGCACTTACTTGAGTATTATGATTCTTTGCATTAGAGTCTTGTGTGGAAACCCAACTGCATAGCCAAGAAAACCATGGATTGGGTTTAGGATTTACCAACCCCGTTAGCTACTGCAATGCTAAGATAGAGTAGGATTCGGTACAAGTCGAGTAGTGGGAACTACTCGCGAGCATAGGCTAGAGGCACTCGACTCGGGTAGAGATAGCACATGATACACATGGCAAGAAAAATGAGACCGAGCGGAGAGTAAGGGCAACAGGACTTTGGGGCCTGTGTGCTATAGCTCCGCTTGTGTCGATTGAGGACCGAGCTAGGTGTGGGCCTGTTGAACAAGCTAGAACAGTACCGAAGACCTACCGGCTATATGGGAACCGGGAAACCGATGTAACTCGGGTAGCTGGGTATTGAGGCATTGCCCGTCGTTCAGAGGGTAGGTTGAGAGCTTGAGGTGTAAATCAGCTGGCGGCACAGAGATGCGTGTGCAGAGACCTCTTGCTCGGGATGATGGGACCGGTTCAATATTTGGCTGACGGGCGAAAGGTGGTTGCGTACGGCGTCCGTGATGGTTGTTGTAGGCAACATCGAGTACGGGCGTACGTGACGGGTTGTTCCGGTAACCCTGCAGGTGTAAATCGATTATAATCGCCGACCCTCGCGGTCAGTGAGTACCACTTGTTCACTGTACTGTGACGTAGAAAGAACAGGCTAGTTGCATGTTAAAATGTTGCTTATTGAAAGATGGACTTGATTGTTAATGATTTGCTGTAGTCTAGAGCTAACTAAAGTTCTTTTCAACTTTGGGCAAAGTACATGAGAGAAATGTGTTTCTTGTTTGATTGCGGCTGTCTCATGTGCCTTAGCGTAAGGTTCTCCACAACCTGCTGCTAAAACTTGAAAATAAGGTTCTACTAATTAGGCGAGTCCTTGCAAATGATTTTTACCTCATGTAACCTATCAACCCTCATGTAGAAGTTCCATGTTTAGGTGAGACGGGTCAGACTTGCTGAGCCTCCGTGCTCACTGCTTGTGTTTGAAGCTTTTGCGGGGTTCTATGAGGAAGGGGCTCCCGAAGAGGAGACGGAACCCCAGGAGGGGAACCCCGTCGAGTGGGAGCCGTGCACGCCGCAGAGTTAGTGTGTGTGTGCTAGCAAGGACACGTTCAAGGGCTGAACGTGAACTTGATGCGTAGTCTACGCCCGTGAGTGTAGGCTGGACATATTTTGCTGTAAACATGTTCATAAACTACTTTATGTAATATAAACTTTGCTTCCGCTTTGTACCTCTGATGTGTGTTATCCGGTGCTGTGCAACACAGTACCCCTCAGCGTGATCGTGGCTCGACAAGACCGTGGGGTCGTGTCACGAGGAGAACGGAGGTCTGACACTATGGGACACGTGTCGACCTCGGAGCTCGTCTCTGAGGAGAAAAGAAGTCTGGCGCTGCTCGACATGTGGCACACTCGGAGCTCGCCTCTGAGGAGAGGGGAGGTCCAGAACTGACAAGTGGTGCCCCCAGAGCTCGCCTCTATGGAGAGGGGAGGCCTGACCGCCAGACACATGGCGCACGCGGAGCTCGCCTCTGAGGAGAGGGAGGTCCCGCCCGCTAGACACGTGGCGCACGCAGAGCTCGCCTCTGAGGAGAGGGAGGTCCCGCCCGCCAGACACGTGGCTCACCCGGAGCTCGCTCCTAAGGAAAAGGGAGGTCCGGCCCCCGCTGGACGCGTGGAGCCTCCGGAGCTCATCCCTGCGGAGGACGAGATCCTTTAGTGGTTTTCCCCTGTGCGTGAGTACCCGGTACTGAGGACACTGACACGATTTCTTCCACGCTGCTACCACACCAAAGTCAATTGGAGATAAGTTGTTAAGATCCAAACCAAATTGAATAGGACTCTTATTAGAAATCCAATCGGAGTAGGACTCTTCATTTTCCTTTTATAAATAGAACCCGAAAACCCCCTTGGCCGTAACACCTTCCCAAGTCGACAACTTAGAAGCCCTAGCCCCAACTCGCCGAGTTGAACCCCCTGCCGGAGTTCAGTCGCTGGAGAGCCGCCGACGAGCCCCGTCACGCCGCCGTTGCCGGAAGAGAGCCGACGGTCTGTCCTGCTGCCATTTCTAGGAGGAAGACCCTGCCACCAGGGAGAAGTGAGGTAGGTCTTCATTACCACCTTACGACATCATCGCGATTTCTACGCATCTGTTTCTTTGAACAGAAGCTTTTTCGTGTGGACAGATCACGTTTTGATCGGTTTTTTGACGGTGGAATTGATATAGATCTTGAGTCAAGATCATCACCACGTCCACACTTAATCCTTACACCCTTGTTCACCGTAAAACCCCATGCAAGCCCATTAAAACATGTAAGAACACGTACAAACTGGTTTAATAAAACAGCACCATAGGATTTGCATCCATCTACACCATTGCATCTTGAGTAAAGTTTGTGCATGATGTTTGATTGCTATAAATGTTGTATGTGCGTGGTCGTGAGTAGAAGTACAAGCTCAGGAAGCTATCTACGAAGGACTACAGCACCAAGACTTCGAGATACGTGAGCAACAAAAGCCACAGGAACAAGGCAAGTGCCCCTTGACCATATTGATCCCATGTTTTGAAACTGTTTTGTTTTGATCAAACGTGTATGCTTGAGTCAACTTGATGGGAAACCCTTTTTATAGGAGTTTACTAGTTTTGGTTAATCACCCTTATCGCCGGAGAAGTTAATGAGTCGGGTATGGTCGTTTTTCCTTTTTGCTTTGCTAATCTACGGGATTTAGGAAGCGAGATAGAACGTGTCTAGCTACTGCACTCATATAAATAATGATAATAAGAACTTGATGTTGATAATGAACATGAATCGGGGGAGATCTAGGCAATCTTGGTTTGTGGATGTGGTAGAATGAGATGGTGGTTTACTTGCCGTAGATCTAAGGACCGGTTCATGCCAGCACATGCTAGGAATACAGTGCCACCACGAGGCCAAATATGGGTGTGGCTTAGCTGACTAATTAGGTAAGTTGCTAGATTGTTATGGACCGTGGAAGGCGCGGGGAATGGGAGTCGAGACAGGACTTCCCTGGGAACCGCATGGCACAAGAGGGGGCCCGTAGGTGGGAGAATGGTGATTCGAGCCTGCTGGTGAAACCTTAGTGAGTCCATGCATCTAGTAGCCCCTTTGTAAAATCTATTTTGTGATCTCTTGGCCATACACCAACGGTTGTGTACTGGTATAATGGAAGTTCTGCAGCCGCCGACGGGTGATGAAATCACAAACTTGTGGGTAAAGTGCTGCAACCTCTTAAGAGTGTAAAACTATCATGATAGCCGAGCTTACGGTCACAAGCACCTGGCCAACTCACATTATTAGATGGGATGGTTATTGGGATGTTATTCGGTATGGGTATGGTATGGTCTTTGAGATTGGTTTCGGGACTGTTGAGTCTTGGTAATGAGAATGGTTTCGGGACTGTTGAGTCATGACAACGAGTTTTGGTTTTCGGTCATGAGATTATGAGATGGATATACATATGAGATGGTTATTATGAGCATGAGAAAAATTTGAGAAAGATTTATGGTTGGTTGAGACATGAAAAGTGGTAAATTTTGAAGGAGGTATGTTGATGTTTTAATTGGATATATGTTGGGATTAAATTCACTTAAAGATAGTTACTGTTTTATCATGTTTGTGAAATAAACTTTGCTTTCTGCAATGAACCTTTTTATTCCTACCTTGTTGTAAGCTCCATGTCATACTTTTCCCGCATTTGCTGAGTACGACATGTACTCACCCTTGCATTATCATACAAACATCAGCAACAGGAGAAGAGTACTTCGAAGATCATGTGGAGTACTAGGCGTGCGAACTACCGTCAACTTGTCTGTGGAGTTGAAGATGGAGCCGCTGCCGTGCTTAGTTTGCTTCCGCTATCATTTTAGAGACTTCCGCTGCTAGAATGAGTTAGAGATTCATGAGACATTGTAATAAAGTACTTAAACACTTGTTATTCGTGGTTATATTCTGAAATTCAGTTTGTGGATTACATGTGTATGTGTGATGAACATCCTGGGCACACATATGCATCAGCTGGATTCCGTTTTCACGGGACCGGGCGCCACACATCGTCCGAGTTGTGTTCATTGCTTTGCTGCGGTGCGTTGGTGCTTGGTGGCCGGTATTGCTGCATTGGCTGTTGTAGGTTGGACCCCGGGGTGCGGAACTGCACTGTGGGTTGTTGTCATAGCTTCGGCGGGAAGCTAGGCCTTGCCCGTTGGAATCGCTCTTGCTTCTTGAACTTCTGCACCTGGAACTTCCTCTTTCGTTCCCCATTCAGCTGAGAACGTGCCTCTTCCAGTACTATGGCCCTATTCATGAGAGTGTTGAAGTCTGGGTATATGTGAGTGACAAGTTGGGCTCTCATGACACCGTTCAACCCTTTGCGGAAACGGTCTTGTTTCTTCTTGTCAGTGTTGATTTCGCTACTGGCATAGCGTCCCAACTTCAGGAATTTCTTGATGTACTGGTTGATGGTCATGGCTCCTTGTCGTAGGGCGCGGAACTCATCAGCCTTCATTTCTATAACTCCTTTAGGTATATGGTAAGCCCGGAAGGCTTGCTGGAATTCCTCCCAGCTTATTGTGTCAGGTTCAGCCGCTGCTTCACGGTAGTTGTCCCACCATTCCGTGGTAGCTCCCACTAGCTGATGGGAGGCTAGCATCACTCGCTCCTGGTCTCCGGCTGCGGTAATGTCGAGTTTCTTGCCTATGTTGCACAGTCAGTCATTGGCCGCCAACGGATCCTTGTCAGCGCCGTCAAAGACCGGGAGTCGAAGTCTCATGAACTCTGACATCCTAGAGGGCGGAGGCGCCTCAGGGCCTCACTGCCCCTGCATTGCCTGAGTTATGGTCTTTAACAGCTGTGTTTGTACTGCCATAACTTTGGTCAACGTAGCCAGTGGTGGTGGAGGCACCACTCCCTCCTCTGCAGCTGGCACTTCTTCGGGGTTGATTTCCCCAACTCCTTCCGGCAGGTTGTTCGCCCTGTCAGGTTCACCTCTCCCAAAAGCTGCTACCCGTGGGGCCTGGATTGGTGCACGATGTCCTGCTCCCCTGCCCCTCTGGGTGGGTATGCTTCGGGGTGCACGCACCACAGGTGCCTGAGCCCCTTCAACAACACGCTCCTAGCGTGCCTGAACTCTGGCGGATCTCTTGGGGGTCATCTGGGGAAGCAAAATTTCGTGGAAGTTTAGTTGTTGTTTTTTTTGTTGTTTCATGTTTTACTTGCCCATATTCTAGTGTAAAGGTTTGCTAATTTGGTTCATATTGTACTTATTTTCTTTCCAAGAGGGGTGCCCCTCGTGTGAGCTCTTGCCCATATCACTTAACAAAGTTTTATCACACACACTGGAAGTCCATTAAATCCTGGCAAATCACATTATCATTACTAGAGTACAATTGTCACATGGTACAACACATAGCAGGTCTAGGACCTTGAAACACACTCACGCCACATCTAACAATCACGATGCTAATCATCCACTAACAAGGGGTACACAACTCACACTATGTCAGGCTACTTATGGTACTACAGGTTGCCGTCCCAGTGCCTACTGTGGTGGGACCGGTGGAGGTACGGTATCCTCCATGCCGTGGTCCTGGCGCCACTCGCGCCCCAAGTCGATCTCGTCGTCAACCAGCTCCTCGACAGTGAAGGGGAACTGTCCACCGTCGTGTCCTGCGGTCCCCTGACTAGGTCCTTGTGACACCCTCATTTCTGGTTTTTGCATGTATTCATGTTTCATGTAGAGAAAACATTTTAAAAGAAGTAGGAACAGAGAAAAATATCAAAAAGATAGCCAATAAGAGCCGAATCCAGTTCCCAGAGAGCGCCGAAGACAACTTTCATGGCCCACTGGCCACGTGGCATGTTCGGAGCTCATCCCTGCGAAGTGGGGAGAGGTCCGCCGCTAAACTGGCTACGTGGTAGGCTCGGGGATCATCTCCGCTAAGGGGGAGAGGTCCGACCCTGTGGGACACGTGTTTCCCCCGGAGCTAGCCTCTGCGGAAGAAGCAAAGGCAGTTCCGCAGGACACATGTCACCTTCGGAGCTAGTCACCGCGGAAATCAGAGGACCAGTCACGCGGGATACGTGTCGATCTCGGAGCTCACCTCCAAGAGGTCCGGTTCTATTGGACACGTGTCGCCACCAGAGCTTATCTCCGGGAGGTCCGTCACTGTTGGACACATGTTAACCTCGGAGCTTGTCTCTAAAAAGAAAGGAAGTCCAGCGCTACTTGACGCGTGGCATTCACGGAGCTCACCTCCAAAGAGAGGGAGGTTCGGAATGGATACGTGGCACACCCGGAGCTACCTCCGGAGAGAGGGAAGGTCCGGTACTGACACGTGGCGTGCGCCGAGTCACCTCTGAATAGAGAGGAGGTCCCCGACCGCCAGGATACGTGGCGTACGCGGAGCTCACCTCCGAAGGAGAGGGAGGTCTCGCTCGCTTGACACGCGGCACAACAAGAGCTCGTCTCTACGGAAAAGGGGAGACCAGGCCCCGGTAGACACGTGGAGCTTCCGGAGCTCATCACCGCGGAGGTAACGAGTTCTAGAATGGTTTTTGGATTTTGTATGCGTAGAAATACCGGTACGGAGAAGAAACCGACCTGAATTCCACAATGTTACCACACCAAATCAACTAAAGATAAGTTGTTAAGATTCAATGACAATTCTGAATAGAACTCTTATTCGAGATACAATCAGATTAGGACTCTTCTTCTCTCGATTATAAATAGAACCCCCAGGACCCTTGGCCGAAACCACGAACTTCTTTTCTCCTGAGCCGACGACTTCGAGCCCTAACCCCAACTCGCTGAGTAAGCCATCGCCGGAGTTCATCGAGGAAGATTGCCGGAAGAAAGCCCTAACGATCTGTCTGATCAGAGAAGGACCCCGATATCGAGAAGAACGTAAGGTAGGTCTCCAATACCACTTGACAACATCGTTGTGTTTTCTTTGCATCTGTTCTTCAATTCCTTTCGAACAGAAGCTTTCTCGTGGACAGATCACTTGTTGATCGGGTTGATCTAAAGACAAGGTCATCGCCACGTCCACATTTGATCCGAACACCTCTGTTCATCGCAAAACCATGCAAGCCATGCAAGAACACGTACAAACCGATCTAATAAAACTGATTATAGGATACCATGCATGTTCATCATCGCATCTAGTTAAAGTTTGTGCATAATATTGATTGTTGTGGATCTTGTATGTGCGTGATCCTGTATAGCAGGACAAGCTCAGGGAGCTGTCTACGACGAGCTGCAACAACAAGGTTTCGAAATCCAAGAGCCACCAGAACCGCCAGAACAAGGCAAGTGCCCTTGACCATATTGATCCTATGTTTTGGGAAAAACTGTTTTGTTTTGCAAAAAAAAAAGCGTGTGTGCTGAGTCAAACATGATGAGGAAACCATTTTATAGGAGTTTACTAGCTTTGTTTAAACCACCCTTGTCGCCAGGGATGTTTATGAGTCGGGTATGGTTTTTGTTTTAAGGTTCGCTGAGTCCATGGGATTGGGAAGCGAGATAGATGTGTCTAGCTAACTGCACTCGTAATGATAATGAGAAACCGCTGTTGTTAATGAACATGGATCTGAGGGAGATCTAGGCAAGACTGGGTTTGTGAATGAGGTAGCATGAGATGGTGGTTTACTTGTCGTAGATCTAAGGACCGGTTCATGCGAGCACATGCCAGGATAACGGTGCCACCACAAGGCCAAGTATGGGTGTGGCTTAGCTGACTAATTAGGTAAGTTGCTAGATTGTTATGGACCGTGGAAGGCGCGAGGAATGGGAGTCGAGTGGGACTGCCCTGGGAACTGCATGGCACAAAAGGGGGCCTGTGGGTGGGAGAATTGGAGATTCTAGCCTGCCGGTGAAACCTTAGTGAGTCCATACATCTAGTAGCCCCTTTGTAAAGGCTATTTTGTGATCTCTTGGCCATACACCGACGGTTGTGTACTGGTATAATGGAGGTTCTGCAGTCGCCGATGGGTGACAAAATCACAAACTTGTGGGTAAAGAGGTGCAAACTTTGCAGAGTCTAAAACTATCATGATAGCCGAGCTTACGGTCACGAGCGCCTGGCCAACTTCCATGATTAGTTGGGATGGTTACTAGTTATGGTTTTGGATGGTTTGGTTTTCGGGACTGTTGAGTCCGAGTGATAAGATGGGTTACATGACTGTTGAGTCATGGCAACAAGGTTGGTCTCGGTGGGAGACGAAGTTGTTTATGAGATGAAATGGTAGAGAATACGAGATGGTATTCGTGAGATGGTAGCGAATACGAGGTGATATTCATGAACAAGAATGAGGTTTGTCAAAGTGTTCGGTCGACACTTCCCCCGGGCCTGCACTGGGCAGCCCGCGGAGGTTCTTTTTTCGGTGGGGCTAGTCGCTTGCGGAGAGCTTGAGCGTATGGACGAGTTAGGAAGAACTTGACACGGCGAGTTTTACGTGGTTCAGGCCGCCGGAGCGTAAAACCCTACGTCCACGGCGAGCTATGGAGCTCGCTGTATTGCTTGTTGCTCAGAACCGGAGTCCTGAGCTTGAGGATGAGTTACACCTTGGGTGCGAATGGCTAGAGTGCGAACCCTTGCTAACGTTGCCTACCCGAGCCTTTTATAGTCCAAGGCTCGAGTGGCTTACAAGGGGGGCCCGGGACCCGACCGGTGGCCTCGGGGTGATTTCCTACCAGCTATTATATCTTGGCGCTGGCGTCGAAGTCCTCGTCCTGCCGCCCTACCCATGCCGCAGGCTAAGTGTAGCGTGTAGTCGTTGGCGATGGCAAGGGCGGCAGGGCATGTCTTGTCCGGTCTTGTCGCTGCCTTCAATGGCCTGCAGCTTCAGACACTGTACGCATGTCCTTACTGTGACTAGTCACAGCGCCTCCTGACAGGCGTGCGCTGCGCCTCTTCGTCTCGGGAAGGCGCGGGTCTTGAATGCTTTGTACGGTAAAGGCATGGCGCGCCTTTACTCCCACTGCCTACCGCGCCGGTCGGCAGCACTGTTCTGCTGGCCACGTGTCGGACCCGGAGCTCTCCTCTGAGGGGGGGGGAGCTCCGGCTCCGCTGGACACGTGGAGCCTTCGGAGCTCACCCCCACGGATGGGGTGAGGTCTGGTCTTCCGGGCCACGTGGCAGGCTCGGAGCTATGCTTTGAGGAGAGGAGAGCCCCGGCCCTGCCGGACACGTGGTGCCTTCGGAACTTGCCCTTGTGGAGGGGGCGAGGTCCAGCCTCCTGGGCCACGCGGCAGGCCCGGAGCTATCCTCCGTGGGGAGGGGAGCTCCGGCCACGCTGGACACGTGGCGCCTTCAAACCTCGCCCCTGCAGAGGGAGCGAGGTCCTTAGGAAGTTTTACCCTATGCGCGGGGGTACCCGGTATTGAGGGTACCGACAGTGGCCCCCGGGCTCACCTCGGGGGAGGTAACGAGCCCGAGGTGGGGCCTTCTCCTACCCGCGCACTTTCTTGTCTTGAGTACTCCCTCTGCTGGCAGCGTCTTGACGGCTTCGGAGTTCAGCCTCTGAGGAGAGGGTGAAGCCTGGCATCGGAGCTCAGCCCTTGTGAAAGGGGGAGGTCCGGCTTTGGAGCTCGCCTCTGAGAAGAGGGGTGGTCCGGGAAGTCAACGAAGCTCAGGCCCACAAAGGGCGTGAGGTCCGGTATCAGGGCTCGCCTCTGAAAGGAGGGCGAGGGCTGGCATCGGAGCTCGGCCCAGCTGTGGGGGCGGAGGTCCGAAAGTCATCAAAGCTCATGCCAGCGAAGGGCGTGAGGTCCGGCATCAATGCTCGCCTCTGAAAGGAGGGCGAGGGCTGGCCGCGGAGCTCGGCCCAGCTGCGGGGGCGGAGGTCCTGAAGTCATCGGAGCTCAGGCCAGTGAAGGGCGTGAGGTCCGGAGGTCATCGGAGCTCAGGCCAGCGAAGGGCGTGAGGTCCGGCATCAGCGCTCGTCTCTGAAAGGAGGGCGAGGGCTGGCCGCGGAGCTCGGCCCAGCTGCGGGGGCGGAGGTCCGGAAGTCATCGAAGCTCAGGCCAGCGAAGGGCGTGAGGTCCGTAGGTCATCGGAGCTCAGGCCAGCGAAGGGTGTGAGGTCCAGCATCAGCGCTCGCCACTAAAAGGAGGGCGAGGGCTGGCCTCGGAGCTCGGCCCAGCTGCGAGGGCGGAGGTCCGGAAGTCATCGGAGCTCAGGCCAGCGAAGGGCGTGAGGTCCGGAGGTCGGAGCTCAGGCCAGCGAAGGGCGTGAGGTCCGGCATCAGCGCTTGCCTCTGAAAGGAGGGCGAGGGCTGGACGCGGAGCTCGGCCCAGCTGCGGGTGCGGAGGTCCGGAAGTCATCGGAGCTCAGGCCAGCGAAGGGCGTGAGGTCTGGAGGTCATCGGAGCTCAGGCCAGCGAAGGGCGTGAGGTCCGGCATCAGCGCTCGCCACTGAAATGAGGGCGAGGGCTGGCCTCGGAGCTCGGCCCAGCTGCGAGGGCGGAGGTCCGGAAGTCATCGGAGCTCAGGCCAGCGAAGGGCGTGAGGTCTGGAGGTCATCGGAGCTCAGGCCAGCGAAGGGCATGAGGTCTGGCATCAGTGCTCGCCTCTGAAAGGAGGGCGAGAGCTGGCCTCGGAGCTCGGCCTGGCTGTGGAGGCAGAGTCCGGCACTGCTCAGTGGTCACCCCTTTCCTGTCCCTTAGTCTCATTTGTCTTACTGTCCCAGGCCAGAATACGGGGCTTGGGTAATCCAGTGCACTTGGTCCTGGAGGTCTGGCCCCAGCCCCAGTCAGGGTGTAACCGTCCGGCCCCCTGGTACTCAGACCGTAGCGCCGGGGGGCAGAGTGCGCTTGCTTTGGGTGCAAGACCGGGCAAAGCAAGGCTCATGACCCCCCGGTCTAGCGTAGGTCTTTTCTCGGAGGAGACCAACTGGCGGTACAGTACCCTTACAGGGGGAGATCCAAAAGGCCATCGGGCCTCTGGCAGGTACCCCAAGCACTACCGCCTTCGGCAGGACGGCAAATATCGACTATGCATGAGAGCAAGAAAGAGGAACCGAGTGTACAATGGACGCACACTGTCTAGAGCGTGGGGAGGCGTTCATATAAATTAATGCGTAATTTAAATAAACACCTAAGTAAGCATGGTGAACTTACTGGGGTAGCGTCGGAGCGCCTGTCTTCACGCAGAGCGGGTCATGCGTGGCTTCGTCGTATGCCGGACACGGGGGGACCCCCATGGCGATCTCAGGGGGAAGCATGGCTTCGGCCCCGCATACCATGTGGAAGGGTAGTTCCCGTGACCTGGCCCTAGGAAGTCCGTCTGGCCCTCGACATGGAGGAGCCGGTATCCCCCGACGGCTCTGGGTGCGCGTCTGCACCGGTTGTGTGGGTCTGCTTGGCGTGGACCTGGCACGCATTGCATCCCTAACCGGTTTGACGGCGTCCAGGTGGCTCTCGGTCAGTAGGAGCCATGCCGGGTGGCTTAACCGACCAGCGTGCGGGACGATGAGTGTTCCCAGCACTCGCCTCCGTGGACTACTGCGAGCTAGTCACGGCCTTCCTCCTGGGTTATGCACCACAATAGGATGTCGTGGCGCCACGCCAGTAAAGATACCAGCGCGTAGCACTTAGCCATCCGCACCACCCGTTCAGCGAATGCACGTTCGTCAGGAAGGATGTCCTTCAAGGAGTCCCGGACCTCCGTGGTCCATGCATCGGGACTACTTGAGCTTCTGGATCTTCAGCGCTGGGTTGCACGGAGTCCCTAGTGACGCTTACGATCCTTTGGCGGCATCCATGGCTGTAGGGCCGCCGGGACTGCCTAGCTTCGAGGCACTGGTTCAGCCCCCTTCGCCCGGCTCAGCGGGGGGGGCTGTGGACCGCAGCAACGTCCTCTCGAAGACTCCTTCGAGCGCAGGGGCTCCGATGGAGGCCTTCGTTGAGAGGTCGTCAGCTGCGGCCTTGCTAGCGCACGGTACATGGTGCAGGTCCAAGGCGAGGAAGTCTTTCTCCAACATCCGCACGTGGAGCAGATAAGCAGCTAGCTGTGGGTCATTGCGGGGGCATTCACCCTTAACTTGCTTGATAACTAGCTGGGAGTCGCCCTGCGCCAACAACTGGCGAGCACCCAGAGACAGGACTGTCTTTTAGGCCAAAGATGAGTGCTTCATACTCTGCCAAGTTGTTGGTTGCCTTGGAATTGAGACGCACCATGTACCCACACTGCTCCCCCGATGGCATGAGAAGCAGTACGCCGGCACCGTCCCCCTGCTTTCGTGAGGAGCCGTCGAAGAAGAGCATCCAGTGAGGCCCGGTGAAGACTGGAGCTCGGTACTTTGGTTCACCGTTTTTGCGGCCCCCTGGGTCAGCCTTCGTTGGCGCCCACTCAGTCACGAAGTCAGCCAGTGCTTGGCTCTTGGCTGTCTGACGTGGTCGGGAGCTCAGCTTGAACTCCGCCGTATTCGGGCTGTATTCCGGCTTCGGAAGCTGGCAGTGAGTGCCAATTCCACCCTTCGGCTGCTCTGGCGCACTTGTCCGCCAGGCTGAAGAGCTCAGAGGCATCGCAGACCTCTCTGGTCGCAAGCTTCTCAAGCATCTTCTCGTCCCGGACACCCTGCCGGAACGCCACCACCACAGAAGCACTTCGAATGTGCGGGATGGTGTTGCGTACCTGGGAGAACCGCTGGATGAAGGAGCGCAGTGATTCCCCAGGTTGTTGCTTGATGGCGTGGAGGTCGAGCTCCGTGCCGGGACGGGTGTAGGAGCTGCCAAAGTTGGCGATGAACTGTCGGCAGAGCTCTCCCCAGGAAGTTATGGAACCCTGAGGGAGGTTCATGAGCCAAGACCGGGCTGGGCCGGTCAAGGCGACGGGGAATTAGTTGGCCATTACAGCCTCATCCCCTCCTGCGGCAAGCACGGCGGTGGAGTAGATCTGGAGGAACTCCGCCGGGTTAACACTGCCGTCGTACTTTTTGGGCAGGTGCGGCCAAAACTTGCACGGCCACCTCGTGAAGCGAAGGTGGGGTCCAAGGGCCGCACATCCTGCTCCTGTTGCTGCAGGTATTGGTGCCGCGAACGCTTGGTTCGCACCTGGCACAGTGTACCCCAGTATGGGCAAGGCTGCGCCATAGACCGGGGACGCCGTTTGTAGGGCATATGGTTGTGGCATATGCTGCGCGGCGTATGCCTCGGGCAGGGCTCGCGTGGCGAAGATCTGCCCTCCATGCTGGGTCGAGGCCGACGTCATGCTGTCGCCAGCCTCTAGATTGCGACGCCTTTCTCGACGTCGCTCGAGGTACACCCGGGCATCCTGGCCCAAGTGGCACCGTTCCAGCTCTGTCCTCAGGTCCGTCGACGGGAGCCTGGAGGAGCTGGAATCCGCCGTCTGCCCGTCAACCGTTGGCGTGCGTGTCAGCGACACAGCCGGTTGGCCGGGGCGTCGCCCTCGCCGAAACCGTGGGTTTGCGGCGGCGACGACGAGGCGGTCCACCTCATGAACCAACTGTTGGGTCGCTGAATGGGGTGCGTCCCCAGCAGGTGGGTTGCGCAGTAGCGCTCTCGCTGCAGCTAACGCACCCCCGTGGTGTACGCTCAGCGCTGCAAAAGATCTCACGCTGGTCGAAGCCTGCATTTCCGGAGTCGGCGTTGCCGGAGTCGGCTGCTGGCTACCAGCTTGTGCCGACACACTCCGTCCTGAGTGCGTCGACATGTACTCCCCGCTGGTCACAGTTCGCCGTGAACGCGGAGGAGGAGAGTTTGCCGCTGAAGGAAGCTTGGTCATCTTCGTCGGCGGAAACTCGTTGCGCAAGGGAAAAGCCCCCTACCTGGCGCGCCAAATGTCGAAGTGTTCGGTCGACACTTCCCCCGGGCCTGCACTGGGCAGCCCGCGGAGGTTCTTTTTTTGGTGGGGCTAGTCGCTTGCGGAGAGCTTGAGCGTATGGATGAGTTAGGAAGAACTTGACACGGCGAGTTTTACGTGGTTCAGGCCGCCGGAGCGTAAAACCCTACGTCCACGGTGAGCTATGGAGCTCGCTGTATTGCTTGTTACTCAGAACCGGAGTCCTGAGCTTGAGGATGAGTTACACCTTGGATGCGAATGGCTAGAGTGCGAACCCTTGCTAACGTTGCCTACCCGAGCCTTTTATAGTCCAAGGCTCGAGTGGCTTACAAGGGGGGCCCGGGACCCGACCGGTGGCCTCGGGGTGATTTCCTACCAGCTATTATATCTTGGCGCTGGCGTCGAAGTCCTCGTCCTACCGCCCTACCCATGCCGCAGGCTAAGTGTAGCGTGTAGTCGTTGGCGATGGCAGGGGCGGCAGGGCATGTTTTGTCCGGTCTTGTCGCTGCCTTCAATGGCCTGCAGCTTCAGACACTGTACGCCTGTCCTTACTGTGACTGGTCACAGCGCCTCCTGACAGGCGTGCGCTGCGCCTCTTCGTCTCGGGAAGGCGCGGGTCTTGAATGCTATGTACGGTAAAGGCATGGCGCGCCTTTACTCCCGCTGCCTACCGTGCCGGTCGGCAGCACTGTTCTGCTGGCCACGTGTCGGACCCGGAGCTCTCCTCTGAGGAGGGGGGGAGCTCCGGCTCCGCTGGACACGTGGAGCCTTCGGAGCTCACCCCCGCGGAGGGGGCGAGGTCCGGCCTTCCGGGCCACGTGGCAGGCTCGGAGCTATCCTTTGAGGAGAGGAGAGCCCCGACCCTGCCGAACACGTGGTGCCTTCGGAGCTTGCCCTTGCGGAGGGGGCGAGGTCCGGCCTCCTGGGCCACGCGGCAGGCCCGGAGCTATCCTCCGTGGGGAGGGGAGCTCCAGCCCCGCTGGACACGTGGCGCCTTCAAACCTCGCCCCTGCAGAGGGAGCGAGGTCCTTAGGAAGTTTTACCCTGTGCGCGGGGGTACCCGGTATTGAGGGTACCGACAAGGTTGATTGATGACAGGTTGTGACATGAAAGGTAATGAACATAATGGACGTATGATTGGTATTTTCATACATGTTGCGATTACATTCACTTAAAGATGAGTTGTTGTTTTATCATAGTTTGATAAATAACTTTGCTTTCTGCAATGAACCTTTTTATATCTACCTTGTTATGAGCTACATATCATATTTTCGCGCACTTGCTAAGTACATCATTGTACTCAAACTTACATTATTATTTCATCAGCAGCAACAGGAGAAGATTACTATGAATACCAAGTAGAGCATTAGGCTTGTAAATCTGTCCTCAACCTTGTCTGTGGGGAGGGATGGAGTAGAGATGGAGCGATTGCTGCCTAGAATTGCCTCCGCATTAGTTAAATTGCTTCCGCATTAGAATGAAGACTTCCACTGCACAGAAATAAGACTTCCGTTATGAGCATGAGTCCAAGACTCATGAGACATTGTAATAAACTCTGTTATTCGTGGTAATATATAATCTGAATTCAGTTTGTGGAGCATATGTGTATGTGTGATGAACATCCTGGGCACACATATGCATCAGTTCTCGGTTCTGTGGTTTTCCACAGAATTGAGGGCGTCACAGATTGGTATCAGAGACGCGGTTGACGGAGGGTTACACGCCTAAATAGGAAACACAGATTGGTATCAAAAGCCACGGATGAGGGTAGATTACATACCTATATACAATCACAGATTGGTACCAGAACCACGGGTTCACGGTAGGTTACACGCTTAGATAGATCACAGATTGGTATTGGAACTACCTTGATATAGGATACAAGACCTAGGAGAAGCCATAGTTGGATCACAAAATTTGCAACACCCTAAGTCATATAGGACCCCATTAAACAAGCTTTGAGTAGGAGTTGTGTGAGCCCTTGTGATGATTGTTTGTGAAATGTGTGCTTAGTGTGAGTCGTGGGACGTCTCAAAACATTGTCCATATCCACACATAAGTAGAAAGAGGTGTGAGATGCTTCGGCACTTGTTCACATCCTCGTATGGGCTAACCCACCTTGATGCATAAAGTTGAGGGAATCTACCTAACCTTCTAACCTTCTATTCTATTTCGTTCTCTCTCACAGATGGTGAGAGGAAACGCCGGCCGAAGGAACGTCCGTGACAACCAAGAGGATGGCCACGATGAAGTTCATGTTAACCCTAGAGCTGGTGAGAACAACCTGGAACGGTTGATGGCCATGCAAAACCAACTTATGCAAACCATGATCCAAACTTTGGGTCAGTTGCAGGCCAACAACAACAACCCCGTTCTGGCACCACCGCCACCACCACCGCCGGCTCATAACAGACTGGGTGAGTTCATGAGGACTCGACCACCCACCTTCGCTCAAGCTAACGACCTCATGGAGGCCGACGACTGGTTGAAATCCATGGAGAAGAAGCTTACCATGGGAGCAATAATGATCAAGGGGGTTAGAGCTTGCCTTCAAAAGCCTCTAGAAATTCCTCGTAATCCAGGTCTTCGAGTTCCTCGTCGAATCCTTCGCTCGCTATAGTACGTAGTTTGCACGGGCGTCAAATCCAAGGAAATCTAGGAAATTCGAACAAACTTCAATAGGGTGATTACGAAAAATCATATAGGAGTCCCTGGTACGAGGCTTATTTCACCTCGTGGCCTGAACGGGGTGATGTCATTAGTTGGATAATTAGTTATGAGCTTACCCTATCCCCTCTCACTTAACCTAAATGGGTTAATATATATTATTTTGATTTAACATGTTCTTGAGTTTGTTGGGGCCATTTTTGCTTGACATTAATCTTAAATTGTTGACAACTGTTCTGAAGTTCTTCTATACTTAGGAGGGTATCTCATGGAGTCTTGGGTACACGTGGACCAAGTCTATGGAGTTGTTTTCATCGATCCTTGTGAACCGGAGTGAGGTGGCGATGTTGTGGAGGCTGACTAGACCTCCACATGGGTTAGGTTGCCGATGTGGCTGCCACCTCGACTACCATGTGCGCAAGGGGTTCATCCGGCCGAGTTGGCGCTGACGGGGCTAACACCCGTGTTCGCTCTCGGATGTGGCACCCTACTAGCCTGCCACCTAGGTGCCATGTGGGTGCTTGGCCGGCACCCTTGGTTGGTGCATGCCGGTGTGGCGGAGGGTCACCAGAATTTGGTCGGGACCCAACCCTAGTCGTTGATGGGGGATTCCAGGCATTGCCGTCCCTCTAGACTACTTGCGAAACATGTCGGGGTGGTCCTAGGCCAAGGGTTTGTCGGGACGGAAGCTAGAGATCACCTGAGGTTGTGGTGGCCGCGACGTTCGGCACGATGGAGCGCGCTTGCATTCTAAAGTAAACATGTTATTCTATATGTGCATTGAGATGTGCCGGAGGTTCGATACGCTCGGGCGGACCGGGGGAAAGCCCCATGGCGGCTGGCGGCGTGCCATGGCGGCGGAACGTGACAGCACTTGGCATGCGTATGCCTAGGGCCCTATCCTCGACGTTTGCATGTAGGAAACAATGTACGCGAGCTAGAAGAGCCGTGAGGGCGAGGAATTGAAAAGAGAGGGACGGGGGCTCACCGTCGAAAATTACGGAGGTTGCTAGAGTTGAGGAAGAAGGTGCTATTCTTGCGAAATTTTGGCGCCGGCGGCCCTTCTTCTTGCTCAACTGGTGCTGTGAGCTTGGTGGTGGGTGTGTGGGGAGGAACCGAGGAGGGGAGCGCCCCTTTTATAGCTGGAAGGAAACGGGCGCCGGTGGCTGTTGTGTGGGGGCGACCTTCGCGAGCTGCAGAGGATGCGACGTCCGGGAATCTGGGCGAGAGGGACGGCGAGGGGGGCTCTGAGCTCAGCACACAGGGGCATTCAAGGCGGTGCGGCTTGGAGCAGAGGCGGCCGGCGCGGTTTCCGATGGTGGTGCGGGCGAGCGGCTGGATTTTGAGCGGAGCAGCTGCGGGGGTCCGGAAATCCGGGGAAGCGAGCGGCGGGCAGCGCGGATGAGCTCGGCGCACGGAGCATTGAAGGCGATGTGAGGCGGGGCAGAGACGTCCCGTCGCCGGATTCCCTGCGCGCGGCGAGCGAGCGGCCGACCCCGAGCCCGCTTGATTCGGTGTCAAATCGCCGGGATCTACGGTGGCGCAGCGGCAGACGTCCCCTCGGCGAGGCATGGCGTGGGGGCGGCGACCTGTGATGGGACGGGGGTGGCGGGTTTCCGGGCGGCGGCGCGGCTGTCCTAGCGTTGTGCGCTCGGGAGAGGCGGCGGCGAGAGGAGGAAGAGGAGGAGGCGCCTGTGGGCCGGGCCGGGGGAAAAGGAAGGGCCGCGCGGAGGGGGAAATAAAAATGGGTCGGGCCGCTAGAGTAGTGGGCTGCGCCCAGGAGAGGTAATTTTTTTCATTTGCTGAAGTTGGTGTCTGTTACATTTTCAAAGAGTGCCAGTGGTGATGATGCTCAGACTTGAAGAAGAGGATCTTGAAATTGGCCCTCACCAAGCGATAGGAGATGTCAGCATCGTTTCGTCAAAATTGGGAAAGACCTCTCTCATGACCGATGAATGTCGGCAAAGGAGGATGCAATCAGAGGGAGAAAAAGGGGAGGGTAATATGGTCTAAAAATTTACATCATGGCATGGTTTTAATTTAGACAAAATTATAACATCACCAGACCAGTATCAAGAAGTTCAATGCTATTTTTCCAATCAGGCAAAAGTTCAGTGGCATAGTTCTAATTAACCCTAGAAATATACAAATTGCAATGTGAGAAATCTTGACAAAAGAAAGAAAAACTTCAAAAAACTATAAACTAGAGAATGTGGAAAAAAATAAAGTGGAGTCACGTCACTTTGTAAAAAAGAGGAGCCACTTTAACAAAAAGAAACGTTCGCCTAAAACGGAAAACATTAATTTAAGTTAGTGCGGTGTCATGTGGCACCAGTAAATTTAGGCAATCCCAGTAGTAGATAGTGGCATTTGACTTCGCGAGCCAGGGTGATGTGACACCGTGGCACGAGTAGTTCTTCTTTTTATCAGGAACCCTCACTGGATAAATGCAACGAGTTATCCACTTAACAAGGAGGCGGTGTGGGTTCGAGTCGCGGCGGACATGTCGCTGGATTGCAACCTAGGAGTATGTGCGCAAGTAAAGGCAGATTCCGGCCACACGCTTACCCCTCTGCAGATAAAAAAACATGTTGAGGTGGCGAATGACATGGTTAGATTTGGCAGATCCAAT
The DNA here is from genome assembly GCA_030760725.1 of Neostapfia colusana. Taxonomy (NCBI): domain Eukaryota; kingdom Viridiplantae; phylum Streptophyta; class Magnoliopsida; order Poales; family Poaceae; genus Neostapfia; species Neostapfia colusana. The sequence goes on from JASWHV010000019.1 coordinate 44,981,859, forward strand.
CAGCTTACGGGAAGTAGTCAGATCTCAACCTTTTTAAAATAAAGAAACAAGAGAAACCCGGGTGAATCTGTTTCACTGTTTGTTGCTTCCCTCTCTCTCCTCTCTACCACCACCCCGATATATTCGCCTCAGGCCACGCCTTCCTCCGCGTTCCCCCCACCTCCTGCGCGCTGCGGCTGTCGTCTCCTCCAACTTCCCGTCCCCCTTCTCTCCGTGCTCCCCCTCCCTTCTCGGACTGCGACTCTCGGTTGATCATCAGCGGAGAGTTGATCCGACCGGCCCTCCTCCCACACCTGGTTCGCGTTCTGCAGATATACACGCAGGCTCGCTTGTTTTCCTTTCTTCTTCGTTATGATGCTGATTCTCTGATCCGTGTTCCGTGACAGGGCCTTCGAGACTGCTGAGGCGAGTTGGTTTCATCCTTGTTATCTTCCTGCGCCTTGGAGGGGGCGGGGTTCAGGGATGGGGGCAGAGCAGGGGCTGCTTCTGCTTCACCTGGCCCGATTCCCATCTCTCTGAACTTAGATGGATGCATCTGTACGTACCGACCGCAAATATGTTTTCTTTTTCCCCGGCTGCCGCCTTAGTCTGGCCCTTCTTCTCATGCGGTTTCCGTGTTCGTGGTGGTGCGCAGGTGAACGCTACGAAGAAGGTTAGTTCCTGCGGAAGCACTGGTCACAGCCGCTGCGGGGAGGCTCATAAACAGGTGGTTAGTTTCTGCTGCGGAACCACTGGTCACAGCCGCTGCGGTGAAGCGCACAGACCTGGTTGGTTCTGTCGTATGCGAGACAAGTCTTTCAGAAGAAGCAACCCCTTCTCGCTTCAGGTTATTGTTGTCAGCCACCTCCTGCGCCTATTTTTTTTCTTCTGAAACGAGTGATACACACTTCCGTTCATGATGAGCGGAGATCAGAGTTTTTGTTACATCTTGTACAGATGTAGGCAGCAAAAAGACTAGGAAGTGAAAGGACCAGGTATCCCCCACCCCAAGTAGACCACCGGACCTCAAGGTAGTAAGTACTTGGGGGTGGTGTAAGGGAACTCAGCAACATAGTCATAAAAGTTCTGAAATAAATGACGTTTAGGACAGCTAATTTAGTTTAAATTGAGCTAGATTTTTGTCCTAAACATCATTTATTTCAGAACGTGGGAGTAGTCACAAAAGAACTTCAATACTGCAGCAGTATACCTCCTGGGCCTACTTGTGCTGTTTATAGGAATCAAGTGTGTCACCCTTGCAGTTTTTGAAAATATTATGAGAGTGGAGATTGGTGGCGTATGAGATGTTATTCCGTTTCCAAGAACTATTGCATCATGTGTCCTAGCATGTCCTGTATGTTAACGTTAACGACAAGGACTAGAGAGTATAGAATGAGTGCGTCTATTTTTTCATTAGAAGATAGGATTATACGATTCAAGTAGTAGTTATAGAAATATTCACAATATGACTCAAGAAGCAGCCTTGTTCACATGCCATCAGTTACGACTCTTGTTTACTTGAAAAAAAAAATGAAAGGAATGTCATCTCTTCTCGCAGAGTATGATATCTGAGGTTTTTCTTCTATAGCAGTTTCATTACTAAGCAACTTTATGTGTTGTGATACAGTGCTTGTATTGTATTTGAAGTAATTTTTTGTTCTAGTATTGCAGGTTTGGTTTGCATTCCCGTTCAAGTATAAAAGAAGCTATACTTGGCATGTCATTTGGATAGCATCAGAGCCTTGAAAAGAAAGTGATCGAGCAACACCACATTATATTGGTGTTATACTTCTGTACAGAAAGATGGTGGACGAAGAACTGTTTTATAAGAGCACTAGTGATCACAGCATCAGCTCTGATGAAGAAGATATACTTGTCAGGAGTTATAGCAATCTCAATGTTAGCTTTGGATATCACTGTGACTCTTGCCAGAGCTTATATCTTGAAAATGATCATGAGAGTGGTATCTCTCCTAACGAGAAGTTTGGAACCAGTACCATGATGGGGTCACAAAATGGCTCATTTACTTGTTTATCTGGTGCTGCAATCAGTGCAAACTTCACACTGGCCAATACAAATATTTGCAAGGGTCTTATTGGTGAAGAAATTTTACCAGAGCTCGATTCTCCAAACTCTTTCAGAAAAGTTATTTCTTCGCCATCGATGTCAAGATTGGACTCATTGTCCAACTCATTCGGCACCCCTGCATCAACTGAGAGCTCCATATTTGAAATGAGTAAAAATCTTTGGAGATCCAGCGCTCCAACAACTGTATTATCTAATTTTCTGACCAGTACAGAGGTGAAAATGGCTGGTGGAGCTGCTGGGGAGGATAGAGTCCAAGCTGTGTGCTCTGAGAAAAATGGATGGTTGATTTGCGGGATATATGATGGATTTAATGGGAGGGATGCAGCTGATTTTCTAGCGGTAACTTTATATGATAACATAGTATATTATTTATACTTGTTGGAATGTCGGATTAAGCAACAAAATGGTACAGATAAGTCTCCAGAAAACTCTCTTAATGGTATCAAGAGTGAGTTAACACTAGCCATGAAAATTGCAGAAAATGAAGATATAAAGTTTTCTGAGAAATTTCGGGCTGGCTTGCTGAATTGTCTTGCTGCTGCTGTTGAGCAAGCTGAGAATGACTTCTTATCCATGGTTGAACAAGAGATGGATGATAGACCAGATTTAGTTTCAGTCGGATCTTGTGTCCTAGTTGTGCTTCTCCATGGAACAGATTTGTGCATATTGAATCTTGGGGATAGCAGAGCTGTACTTGCTTCCATGCCATATGCAGAAAAAAACATTTTAAAGGCCACTCAGTTGACGGAGATCCACTCACTTGAAAATCCACTGGAGTACCAAAAGCTTATAGCAAATCACCCCAACGATGCTTCAGTAGTAATGGGTAACAAAATAAAAGGAAAGCTGAAGGTTACTCGTGCTTTTGGAGTTGGCTATCTAAAGCAGGTGACATTATTTTTTGTATGTGGAAAAAATTCATAACGTTCATATAGTTGAAACTAATACACATGTCTTTATGGTAATTTGCAGAAAAGGTTCAATGATGCGCTCATGGGCATTCTCCGAGTTCGGAATTTGTGCAACCCACCTTATGTTTATACAAATCCACATACATTGAGTCACAAAGTTACAGATGATGAGTTGTTTGTTGTGCTTGGTAGTGATGGCTTATTTGATTTCTTCAGCAATGATGAAGTTGTTCAGTTGGTTTATCAATTCTTGCATGATAATCCCATAGGAGATCCTGCAAAATATCTTGTTGAGCAACTTTTACTCAAAGCGGCCAAAGAAGCAGGTATCTTCCAATATATATTATCAATTTTACTGGTTAAAACTTCAAATAGTGAGATGGTAGACATTATTGTCATGCCTATCAGTAACTCCACATAGCCGAGATGCACATGGTAGTTGTCCAGATCATACAGGTCAGTCAAAGTGACTTAAATCTAACTGCTGACTATACTTTCTTCTCATGTGTTACCAGCTTTAACTGCCGAAGAACTCATGAGGATACCTGTTGGAAGTAGGAGAAAGTATCACGATGATGTGACCGTCATTGTTATTATTCTTGGAAATGCTCAGAGGACGATGACTGCATCAACTTCCTTGTGAAAGAATCAAGAGTTAGACAGATGAGTTATCATCTGGCAAATTTTGTGGATGTTGGCATACGACTATTTCTAGTTGTATGTTTTCTACGAGTCTAGTGTGGTAATCAATAAACCTTAAGTCTGTATATATCCTTTTGGGATTTTGGGAGCGAACAAAACTTTGTCAAATGAAAACGTTCCCATGTGGATGCCATGAGCGGAACATTAAACCCTTTCATCTCGCATTTGCTAAATATTTGTTTTGAAAACATTTATTGTTTGTCAATCCTAAAGTATGAATGGTATGAGCATGCTTTGAAGTCTCTGGTTGCTAATATGAAAATATCATCGAAATTTGGTAATTGAAGAAATCAATATGTGGAATAGTCGATCAAGCCAGTCCAATGTGGACGGTCTGCTGATATCATCAGCCACCAATCTAACAAAGATATTATGTGGTGGGCGACGAACCTTATTACACATCACACGGACGCCACGTACCAAACTATGGTACTTTTGTGCTTTCTGATCCACAATTCCATGTCGCTGCAAGCAGCCTTACAACCACCTCCTACACTCTGCAGGCAAAATTCCCAAGGGGGCAGCGACAGGCGGCCAAGTCTAACCTGGAACACGGGAGTTGTCCTATTCCTTCATCAACATACACCACGAGTTCTTGTTCTTGTAGGTCAAGCATGACAGCAACGTCCTCCTGAAACAAACATTGCAGGAGAAGACAACAACAAAAACCTCCTAGTAGATGTGACAAGGAGCAACCATGGGAAACGGCATTAGAAATGTCTCTCTTTATTTTCTACTCCCTACGTTTCGAATTATTTAACGCTGACTATTTCAATTTTAAACTATCCAACGACAAATAATTTGAAACGGGTAGTTGCGTGATGATTCCGTAGCACTGCAGCGTTGGGCCTTTCAGGTCGCGCCATGAAACTGGTTGTTTCCTTTTTGTAGCATTGTGGACTTCACACTTGGCACAGGCCAATAGCTGTTTCTGAGGCTGCTGTCTTGTGAAAGTTGGTTAAAGGTTAACAGCGAGTGACAGTGATCTCCATGACTGGGTACCTGGGTGACTCACCTATATACAAGTGCAGCTTCTTCAGTGTACCACTACTCTCTTCCTCTGTGCTTAATTAGCTCTCAGTTTGCTTCGTTAGGATCTTAGGAGCTGTCGATGAGTCGTTAGCAGTGGTGAGGTCGAGGAGAGGATGGACGTGTTCATCCACGAGGATTACGTGAACAAGCGCAACGAGGTGAGGAGGGAGCAGAGGCGGAGGAAGCAGCTGCGGATGTTGCAGGTGGAGGCCAAACCCGAAGTCTCCCGGCCGGCGCCGGCACCACGGGAGAGCCCGAGACTGCCGGTTTTGCAGTGCGTGACACCGTCCGGCGCGTCACAGTCTAGCGTCACGTCCCCGACGGCGATCGTACCGTCGCCAGCATCGGCAGAGGAGACAGCTGCCTGGCCGCCGGAGCATCGCCTCTTCGACTGCCTCAAGCCGTACTAGCTAGATCGGTGACCAGAGACGTGGCGGCATGTCGCCGTGTCCGGCCGAATAAAAACGTGGAGAGGTTTGGCGTTCAGGGTTCCGGTGATGTTGCAGCCGGTGTAGTAGCCGTGTTGCGTTCACGCTGGACAAAGGGCCGTGGACTTTGTATGATTGTTGTTCCTTCGCCCGGCAGATCAGATCACATGTGTTGCGTAGTGGCGCCCTTGGCTGTCTGACGCAGCTGTTCTGTTACACGGTCATGGGAGGAAGGCAGCTTTCGTTCGTTCACTCAGAAGGTTCAGTGCACATCAAAGCATCACAGGTGGATCAGTGACCAACTGATCTGATGTTCTGCTCGATCTCGATAAAACGCGTTGCTGTTAGTAGCATCGGACCTGCGTGGGCCTCTTAACAGGCTGGGTTGTGCGTCCTGCGCTGGGTTCGTGAGCTAATCGGATTTTAGTGACCCCAGAAGAAGAAGAATAGTGTATAGTAAACTATGTTCTTGTCTTCATTTGTGATGATGGAAACGACTTTACGAGTCCCTGCCTTTACTTTTAAGCTACAAGACAAAGACAACCAACCAAAAAGAATCGGCCAAACATCAAAAGTCCACGAACGGTGTAATGAATATAAACACATTTCCAAATACAGCCACACATTTGAACATACAGTTTCAGCTATCAGCTACTTCCATACTTGCCGAAGACGATGAATGAGCTCATGTACGGTGCCATGGCCGAGCTAGAGGAAGGGGAGAGGAGCCTTCTCAAGTGAGATGGGGGTGTAATGAGAACATATAACCTATTGTGTGTTCACTGTTTGTCACTGCCTCTGCTGTGATTTATGCGGGTGTTGGAAAGAACGGCGGGAATGATACCGAGCGGCAGCTTGAACAGACAAATCGAGTTGGAGCACATCTTTTTCATTCGTGAATGTCTCGCCTTACTAAAAGATGTTGTACATTTAGGTACCAAAGTAAACGAATTACACAATGCTGATTCCATATGTATCAACAGATCGAAATATAGGTATATGCTTTTCTAATTAAGGAAGCCGACAGTTTACTAGCTGAAATAGGACTGGGTTCCGAGTGATCCCCATTCCCCACTGATGGGAGTGAGGAGATAATGGATAGACAGTGCAAGCATGATGCAAATGCTTCAAATGTCATTAGTCATGCTCTATCAATCAGGGAGTATGGGAAGCACTACAAGTTGTACCAACTTCGAACAATTGGCAATGATCCAAGATTCAGAAAGAAAACAGGTGAGCATTCTAAAGATACTGCTGAGATCAGAAACTTCCATTTACAGCTTCACTGATAAAAAGAAACAAGACTCCAAGTTCAGACTCGTACTTTGGCTGCGGCTTCCTTGATTTGCTCAATCGTAAACACCCCAAAAAAGCTGTCATCTATGACTGAGTTGATCACAGCATAGGCAACATCATCCACACTCACAGGAGGTGCAAGGATTAGGTCAGAAGCAGGCAATGAGTTCAATGGTTTCGTGAAATTTTCAACAGAGGTAAGTAATTTCTCCAATGGTTGTCCGACAATGTCGAGCGGTATCTCAAAGCCATCTACTTTCCGTTTACCGTAAATGAAACCTGGCCTCAGTACAACACCTACAAATAAAGTAGATTTGACATATGAGTATAATATGCAAAGGAGAAGATCTTAAGGTGAAAAGCGCGGAGTACAACCTGAGGCTGGGTATTTGGAGAGGACTTCAGATTCAGCGTTTCGCTTTCCAGTAAAATAACCCGAGGTAAGAAGAAAGGATGGAAGATTGTAATCGTGAACAGAGATCAAAATGAACTTTGGGACTCCTGCAAATGAAGACAGGAAGAGTATAACTTAAAGTTGATGTCACACCAGATGTGAGATTTTCGGAGTTCCAGACCTGGTACCATACCAGATTCCTGTAGTTTAGGTTCCAATTAAATTAGAAGTAGAGTAAAATGCACTAGGGGTACATGAACTTGTCAGAGTGTATCACATAGGTCCACGAACTTTTAAAACGCAGTTACAGGTCCCTAAACTAGTTAAGTGACCCATTATAGATCCAAATCACATTTGACATTCCAGCGGGGTGGACACGTAAGACAAAATGAGGATACGCTGGACCTAGTTATTTTGCAAAGAACCCCCCACATTTCCTCCAATTCAGACGTGCCCCGTGATCTCTGTTGTTTAGCAAGGAACCCCCTAGGTCTGTTATTTGTGCCAGCAATGGTGGTATCAGGAGTTCAAAATCTCAATATTTTGTATTCAGTTGTATGAGATGAAATACGAACCAAATTCCGAGTTCGGATGGCCGTGTTGTGACTGCACTCCGCGTTGGGCAATGTTGTGATCTGTGGACACCAGCAGGTTTGCATAAGTGCGCGGCTCACCCACCGGTGCGACCACGCGCATCTCGCGTTCAAGGTCATCCGCGCGTGTATGCCCATCATAACGGCAGCTCTGGTTCACAAGATGTCCTCGGGCCTGGTGCTCATCGCGTTCGAGTGCGAGCGCACCTAAGGCTTCGCGCTCCCCGCCCCAACCGCAGCGCCCAATACCAACAACCACGACAAGAAGCTGCTCGTATAGATGGTCTGGTGCAGCAGCAACAGCGACCTCGATACCAGAGATAACAGAGACCTGATGGTTCTTTGCTAAATAACAGAGATCATGGGTAGAGTCTGAATTTGAGTAAATGAGGTTTTTTTATAAAATAACCCATCCCAGTGTGTCCTCATTTTGTATGATGTGTCGGCCACGCTGGCAGTTGCTAGATGTGATTTGGACCTGTAGTGAGACACTTAACTAGTTTAGGGACCTGTAAATGCGTTTTAGGAGTTCGTGGACTTATTTGACATACCCTCACACGTTCATGTACCCCTAGTGCATTTTACTCTTAGAAGTATATATGCTAGTTGCACTAAATAAACATGTTACTCAAATGGCATATATGTTTGTTAAACTTTTCCTTTGCATTCCCATAACTCTAGTGGTAACAGCCAGTTTAGCTAGGCGGAATAAGCAGATAAGATGGGATTTAACCACAATATAGAATTGCAAAGAGTTGTCAAAGTCATGATTTATGGAACCATTAGGGAAAATGTCAGGTCAAAATCCTAGAGGTACCAAATGAAGAGTCCAATAAAAGCAAAAGAAGAAGTGTTCCTTTGTGCCTGTTTGAAAATTTTTAGTTCAGTCACACCTTTCATATCAAGTTGCCAATATAGATCATTTTTTGCATTCAAATAGGCTTATCACAGTACAGTGCATTACATACTACATACCATATTCTTTTGTAGCGTTTACTGCTACGACATTTGCTTCACCATTTATCCTTTTCATCTGTTCTTCGTTGCCAAATCCACCAAGGGTAGACACAACAGCAGTAGCCCCAAGTAATACTTCATCCCACCTCACGTAGAAAACATCTCCTGCGTCGAATTAAGATGCTTAACTAGATATTAGAGCGCAAAATTATGGAAACAAAAAAACATTAGGAATTCAATATCACTATGTGAAGCTATCATATATTTGAAGGAAAAAGATTGTAAAAGGCAATATTGAGGTCACAAATCCAGTTTAGCCTCTGTTTGGTTGTGATGAAAGCACAACATGCTCACGAACAGAGAAACATGTAATTAGACAGTGAGCATGGTCAAAATAAAGATACAAGTCTTGTGTATCTTGGTTTAGAACTATTTTGCATTTAATAGAATATTTTTTTTTCAGAAGCATTCAATAAAATATATTCTTCTCAGATCATAGAAGAAAGAGGAAATCAATCTATTGTTAGGTTTTTATCAACAAATTATTAAGATATTTTACATGACAGAATGGTGTCACTGTAAGATTTTGTTCGTCAGGAATCACTGGATATTATACAAAGTGTGCTTCTTATTGTCACTACATAAGGGTAATTCTTCTTGTCAGTTGTATACACGGTAACTCAATAAAGCCACAATTTTCATTCAAACCATCATAACAGCAAACAATTATTCCATCCTAAATCAATATTGTACAGTTCAAATTACAAGTCGGGGGGATTTAACCAACATGAAGGAACTAAATGTAGTAGTATCCAAGCTCATAACAAACTAAAATCATAAGCATACCTGCAACCCAAGTGACTTGATCAACCCAGGGATCAGAGTAAGATGGTCTCCCTGACCTGCCATAAACAAATATCATAAGAAAAATGGTCTTCGTGATCTGTCTCACAATTCTGGTTTGGTAAACAGGGATACTGTAGGTGTATGACTTCATTTTTTCCATTACAAGACATTGATTGGCCATTATAGAAATGAGGGGGCGATTGAATAAAATCAATAGATTGAAAAGTAAACCATAAATTTCTTTAAAACATGCAGGAAATGGTGAGAAATTATGTCTCGGAATAGTGAATTGATGAAGATATCACCTGTCTGTACAGGGTATATACAGGTCTAAAGTGTGCGTGACATGAAAGAGCAAAAGATGTACCTGCTTAAGCTCACAACCTCAATGCCTTTAGAGACAGCAGCCTTGCAAATCGCTGAACCGACGAATCCACTTCCTCCCAACACCACAATCTGCAACCGTTGGGAAATAGTTCAGGACGCTGGAGAAAACCAGCTTAACCTAACATGTACAGAACCGTGTACAACTTCGGCAGCCAAAATCCATGCCTTCTCGGTTTTCACATCAGCGACAATATCTATCGGAGTGGAAGAGTAGTCTTCCCTGACATCCGACGCCGCAGACCTACACTTGGTACGCAGCCTACACGGTCAAGAGGAACCAGGTCAAATTTGCAGAAAACGAGGAGAGCCTGCGCCGGGGAGAGGGGAGGGAAAGGGGGGCCGAGTCGTAACCTGGGGAATGGGGCCACCGCGGCGGAGGGGGGAGCCGACGCCGGCGACACTGCGGGCGCGCAACGGCGAGAGGGAAGGGATGAGTTCGCCGGCGCCAGCGGCCGGACGAGCAGCGGCGAGGGGGACATGGCTCGATGGACCGCTGTGGGCGTTCCCGCGGCTATGCTTCCCTGCGACGGCACGGCGGGCGGCGGGGGGTAGGTGGCTCAGGGGCAGGGCGCTGCCGCGTGTTTCCGGTGGCTGTGGGGCGCCGAGTTAGTGTGGAGTCGGAGGCCTCCCGCTGCCACGTTGCTTTCTCGTTTCCCTGTGGCAAGCTGTGGCCTTGCTAATGGTCTTTCAAAATCTACCGTTTTCCATTTAACGAACGGCTCCAGACAGTACCGACATCATTAGAAAAAAAATAATAGGAATAAATGTGGGTTCTGTTAGCTAGAAGCGAAGGGGACTTGGAAAAGGGGATGCTGTTACATTGCAGCTAGCAGAGTATGATTTGGTCCAGACATAACAACAAATGGTAGATTGACGAACTGAACAAAAGATCGCACACACTGGAGTTCCAGGTAAAAATCTTCGGATTCGACACTCTTCAGAAAATGATGCAGCAATTGTGAATTTGCAATTATTATTTTCAGTACAACAAAGAAAAATAGGACATATGCACAGTGCAAATCTAATCTAATGAACGGTAATAGAATCAGCTTGAGTAAGAAATTGTGGTTCAGGTGGCCGAAAGGAAGCTCTCTCTATGAATGTCTGCTCCTGAAATTGGACTCTACAACTCCAGAAGCGGGACTCAATACAACAACCTGCGCTCCTTTAGAAAGATCAATTCGTCAAAAATATGTGAATCTGATCTTCCAAGAACAACTTCAGGAACATATCTGTCAATCTGTCATGACAGACATATCTGTCAACTTTAGTGATATACTTTCCTTTATAAGCCCTCTGGCCAATCTAAAAACTATCATGGTGAACTAGAATTGTTGACTGCGCCAAGAACATGACTCCAGCTTGAGTGGTCATTTTCCTGGCTCTGTGAGGAAAATACCTGCCCCCATAGTGTCTCTGCATAAATCTTCTCCTCTTCCTTCTCTTCTTGAGAACAGTCAGATAACTCAACCACATGGTCATCCTCCTCATCAGGTATATCCTCATCGGTCTCTTCTGACAAGTCCACTGGACCATTGCTCTGCAAAACACAAGCTTCATCCATGGCCTCACGCATGGCCGATGGAGTTGCTGGCCTATCATTCTGCTTATATCGTGGTGGGGGGACTACAAATGGCAGGGCAATGTCATCAATCCTGGGCATCCTTTTACTTGCATACTTTGACATGCCTGGTGGTGGAGAAATGAGTACGATGCCAAGCTCATAGTTGCAAATGTGCAACTTTCGACTGCAAGGAGCTGCTCTGGATCCAGTAACATTAACTTTTGATGGAGGAGATAGTAGTTGGCCCCAGGCTGCTGGACTGAAATTGTGAGATCCACAATAAGTCCAGCCGAATGAGTGTCCATCAAGATGAGACTCAAAGCGTCTTCGAGCAACCTGGTATAGTGACTAGTGTTACTATCATAGCTGAAGTTTATATACTAACATCTTATATGGAACATTTAGGGAAGCAACTGTGTTAGGAAATGATTGACTAAAGGAAGCCACATAGGACACATAGGCTGAAGATAGATAACTTGCCACAAAATGACAATTACAAGTATTAAACGTCAAATAAAAGGTAAAAACATCAGCTGACAGTTTAAGACTTAATGGTGACGAGTTTACATCATTTAAGACTTCAGAGTTCAAACCATAACTGGCAGTTACTCTCTCACTAGCATCTTCACCAGAGAACACATATAGAATCATCATCATTTGTTTCAAACATGTTTATTTCATCAAGCCATGTACACTGAGAGAATAAACATTACATAGCCATTATTTAACTATAACCATCATATATGACAGCAATAATACAATAACTAAAGAAATTTAAAGATGTTAAATCCAAATATATTCCCAAAGAACATACCTTAACATGCATAGGATGCCCTATCCTGGCATATGAATGCGGGATTGCATCATGAAATATGCCAGTAGACCTCAATCTTCGCCATGTTTTCTACCAAAAGGAAGTGTGTTAGATGAGACAGAATAAAGCCATGTCGTCTTACAAATAAGCTATGACATTTTGGGCAGGGAAAGGCAGCGAATGGACAAGTACTCCAGCTGCAGTAGACCTAGTGTGCAAGGATTTAATTAGCACTTACTTTAGCAACTAGAGAAATGTGTCCAGTCTATTTCAGTGCAAGTTTACGGAATACATTAAAGTAGAGCATCCCTGATAATATGCTGTGGACGCCTTCGTGGGCCAGCATTATGCGCGCCGGGCTCACAAAGGCGCCACCAAAGCGGCGGCTCAGGTGGAGAAAGGTGTCTAATTCAATAATGGAAGCCTAGCTTTATATTAGGAAGAGAATAAATATATTAGGACGGGTGTGTTTAAAATAGGAAGTGTAAGTTTGATTAGTGAATAAAAGATCCCGGTCAGTTGGGGGCTGTCTCAACTGACCAGGGGCACGCGGCCCAGCTAGGGGCGGCGGCCCAGGAGGGGGCAGCGGCCAGGGGTCCTGGACCCAATAAATACCGACCCCCTCCCCTCATTGTTAGTCATCCAGGAAATTCAGAATTATCCCATTGGGTTGTTCTTCTCCTTGGATCACCGTGGCTACGAACCCTAACCCTAGCCGCCGTGATCCCCCCTCTCTTCTCCCGTGATACGCGCTGCATAACTCCTCCTACGCCTCCTCGCTGCTGGTCCCTCCCCTACGCAGCCCTAGGCGCAGCAGGAGGGCCTCCCCCACCCTCGATTCAAAGCAATTGGTATCACGATCCAGCGGAGAACCGACCATGTCCGTCTCCGGGGCTGATTCTAGGGTTATGTCCGTGGGGGACCTTGCTGCCCTCATGAAGAGCATGCACTCCGACATCACGGCTTCCATCGATCGCCTCTCAGCAGAGGTGGCGACCGTGTGTACTGGCCTCGATCGTCACAACGTCCGCCTTGCCCGTATTGAGAAACAGCCTAATTCGGCCTTCTCAGCACAGTAGCAACTACAGGACACCACCACGGGCAACGAAAATCTGTTCAACACGGACGCCGACGGCAGCGGGGGCCGGGCACACGGCGCTGGCCGGGGGCGCGGTGGCCGTGATGGTAGCGACGGCGGCGGCGGCAGCGACGACGGTGATGACTTCAGCCCGCGCAACTATGGCCTACGTCCCCAGGGGTGTCACACGTTCGACGATGGCGGGCTGCGCCGCCACAAGATCGGTTTCCCGAAGTTCGACGGAAAAACTGATCCGCTGCCCTGGCTCACCAAGTGTGAGACATACTTCCGCGGGACACGTACGATGCCGAAAGAGAAGGTATGGCTCGTGTCTCTCCACCTAGAGGGAGTCGCGGCTGAGTGGTACACCGCTCTGGAACGTGATTGCGGCATCGTGTCTTGGGAGCGGTTCGCAGACTTCGTCAACATGCACTTCGGACCTCCACTCCGCTCCAACGACCTGGCTGAGATTAAAGATCTTCGTCGTACTGGTACGGTTGAGGAGTACCAGCGTCAGTTCCTGGTCCTTCTCTGTCGCTGCGAGGATTTCAGTAAGCGCCAGCAAATCAATCTCTTCACGACGGCCTTGAGAGCCACTTCGTACCGATGTGGAGTTGCAGTTTTCCACAAATCTGCAGACCGCCATGAGCCTGGCCAGAGCCTTCGAACGTCGACTCGCGGCAACAACAGACAGCGGGACACAGAAGGGCGCCGCCTCTCAACGCTCTACGCGCCCTTCTCCTGTGTCACGTGCCACCATCTCGGCTTCTAATGGTGATTCTGCCGCACCTGCTCCGACATCTTTAGCGACGGCATCCAACCGCTCGTGCTTCAAGCGCCTCATGGTTGATCAGATGGCTGCAAAACGCGCAATCAGCGAGTGCTATCACTGCTCGGAGCGGTACACGCCGAACCAAAAGTGCGCCGGCAAGGGAATCTTCCTCCTTGAGCACGACGACGACATCGACATTGACACGGCCGTTGCCGACATGGGCATCTCCCTACATGCCCTGACCGGCATCGACCTCGCCAACACAATGAAGCTTCAGGTCTACATCCACGACAAGCTGTTGACGGCATTGGTCGACACGGGCTCCACTCACACCTTCATCAGCGAGCCCCTCATCCAGGAGCTTGGGCTGATGATGTTGCCGCAGCCAGGCGTCGGTGTTCGGGTCGCCAACGGTGACTCCATCTCTCGCATAGGCATCTGTCCACGTGTACCATTGATGATTGCAGGAGATCGCTTCGACGTCACGTGCTACGCGCTGCCACTCGACGGCTTCAACCTCGTGCTGGGAGTAGAGTGGTTGCGGTCCTTGGGACCCATCCTATGGAACCTCGAGGACCTCACGATGAAGCTGTGACACGAGAAACGTGAGGTGGTCTGGACGGGGCTGCGCAGCTCAGCCCCCGTGTGCTCTTCTCTGGCGCCTCCTACCGACATGATGGGCCCTCCTGGATAGCTTCCAGGACCTCTTCGACAAGCCACGCGGTCTTCCTCCTCCACGGCGCCACGACCACCGGATCAGGCTTCTGCAGGGCACAGCTCCAGTAGCTGTCCGGCCGTACCGCTACCCCCAGCTTTTCACAGACAAGATTGAGAAGCAGTGCGTTGAGATGCTTCGCCAGGGCATCATCCGGGAGTGCACCTCCGCATTCTCCTCGCCAGTGTTGTTGGTACGAAAAGCCGACGGCACGTGACGCTTCTGCATCGACTACCGTGAGCTCAACGCCTCAACTTTGAAAGACAAGTTTTCTATTCCGGTGGTCGAAGAAATGTTGGACGAGCTCCACGGCGCGAGGTTCTTCACCAAACTTAACCTCCACAGCGGCTACTTCCAGGTGCGCATGCACGCGGACGACATCGACAAGACGGCATTCTGAACTCATCGAGGCCACTATGAGTTCTTGGTGATGCCGTTTGGCCTCACCAACGCGCCGTCCACGTTCCAGTCGTTGATGAACGACGTCTCGATCCGTACATCAGGAAATTCGTGCTTGTCTTCTTTGATGACATCTTGGTGTATAGCAGGTCCTGGGCCGAACACCTCCAACATGTCAAGCAGGTGTTCCAGACACTCCGGACGCACAAGCTGTTCCTGAAGAAGTCCAAGTGCTTCTTCGGCTAGGAGACCGTGTCCTACCTAGAACACATCATCTCCTCCCAGGGCGTGGCGATGGATCCGACCAAGGTGGAGGCCGTGGAGCGTTGGCCTACACCTCGGTCCATACGGGTCTTGCGAGGCTTCCTTGGGCTCACCGGCTACTACCGCAAGTTCATTGTGGGGTATGGTGCAGTGGCCGCGCCCCTCACTGCCCTCCTCAAGCGGAAAGCGTTCCGCTGGACCGACGAGGCGCAGGATGCCTTCTCTCAGCTCAAGCAAGCACTGATGACAGTGCCTCTTCTCCAAATGCCATACTTCAACAAGCGCTTCGTCGTCGACTGCGACGCGTCGGGCGCCGGCTTTGGGGCGGTCCTGCACCAAGGCGATGGTGCCATCGCCTTCTTCAGTCGCGCCGTAGCTCCTCACCATCACAAGCTACCAGCATACGAGGAGTTGATCGGCCTTGTGAAGGTTGTGCGCCACTGGCGGCCTTACTTATGGTGTCTGTCGGTACCCGCGATATGGGGTACCCCGCGCACAGGGGAAAATGCCTAAGGAACTCGCCCTTCTCCGCAGGGAGAGCTCCGAGGGCGCCACGCGTCCGGCGGGGCCGGACCTCCCTCTCCTCAGAGGAAAGCTCCGGGCCCGCCACGTGGCATACAGAAGCCGGACCTCCCCCCTTCGCGGGAGAGAGGTCCGAAGGCGCCACGTGTCCAGCAGGGCCGGACCTCCCTCTCCTCAGAGGAGAGCTCTGGGCTTGCCACGTGGCCGACAGAAGCCGGACCTCCCCTTCCGTGGGGAGAGGTCCGAAGGTTCCACGCGTCCTGCGGGGCCCCCCCTCTCCTCTGAGGAGGGCTCCGGGCCCGCCACGTGTCTAGCAGAAGGGCGCTGCCTGCCCCCGAGCAGTAGGCAGCGGGCATAAAGTCGCCCCGTACCTTGCCCGTACAAGGTATTCAAGGCCCGCGCCTTCCCAAGACGCGGAGACGCGGAGCACGCCTCCGTCAGGTGCCGTTGCGCCCAGTCGCATCACAGACTGGCGCGCGGTGTCAGAGCCTGCCAGCCAATAAACGCAGCGACAAGACATCCCATGTCGCCACCGCCGTCATCAACCACTACGACTAGCATGCGGCATGGGCAGGGCGGTAAGACGAAGACTCAGAAGCCTTCGTCAGAGACAACTACCGGCATAACTGCGGATACGATAGTCTGCAGGCAATCTCCCCGGGACCACCTGTCGGGTCCCGGGCCTCCCTTGTAAGCCACACGAGGCTTGGACTATAAAAGGCTCAGGTAGGCAACGTTAGCAAGGGTTCGCACTCCCGCAACTCATACGCTAGGCTTCAGTCATCCCCAAGCTCAGGACTCCGGTTCTGAGCAACAAGCAATACAGCGAGCTCCATAGCTCGCCGTGGACGTAGGGTTTTACGCTCCGGCGGCCTGAACCACGTAAAACTCGCCGTGTCAAGCTCTTCCTAACTCGTCCATACGCTCAAGCTCTCCGCAAGCGACTAGCCCCACCGAAAAAAGAACCTCCGCGGGCTGCCCAGTGCAGGCCGGGGGGAAGTGTCGATCGAACACTTCGACATTTGGCGCGCCAGGTAGGGGGTTTTCCCTTGCGCGACGAGTTTCCGCCGACGAAGATGACCAAGCTTCCTTCAGCGGCAAACTCTCCCCACCCCCCCACCCCCGCGTTCGCGGCGAACCGTGACCAGGGGGGAGTACATGTCGACACACTCAGGACGGAGTGTGTCGGCGCAAGCTGGGAGCAAGCAGCCGGCTCTGGCAGCGCCGACCCCGGCAATGCAGGCTCCAACCAGTGTCAGATCTTCTGCAGCGCTGAGCGTACACCACGGGAGTGCGCTGGCTGCAGCAAGAGCGCTACTGCGCAACCCACCTGCTGGGGACGCACCTCATTCAGCAACCCAGCAGTGGATACGCGAGGTAGACCGCCTCGTCGTCGCCGCCGCAAACCCTCGACTTCGGCGGGGACGACATTCCGGTCAACCGGCTGTGTCGCTGACGCGCACGCCAACTGTTGACGGGCAGACGGCGGACTCCAGCTCCACCAGGCTTCCATCAACGGACCTGAGGGCAGAGCTGGAGCGATGCCACTTGGGCCAAGATGCCCGAGTGTTCCTTGAGCGACGTCGAGAAAGGCGTCGCATCCAAGGGGCTGGCGACAGCATGACGTCGGCCTCGACCCGGCCCGAAGAGCAAATCTTCGCCACGCGGACTCTGCCCCAGGCATACGCCGCGCAACATATGCCACAGCCATATGCTTTGCAAACGGCATCCCCGGTCTTGGGCGCAGCCTTGCCCATACCGGGGTACACCATGCCAGGTGCGAACCAAGCGTTCGCGGCACCAATACCTGCGGCAACAGGAGCAGGATGTGCGGCCCTTGCACCCCACCTTCGCTTCGCGAGGTGGCCGTGCAAGTTTCGGCCGCACCTGCCCGAGAAGTACGACGGCGGCGTCAACCCAGCGGAGTTTCTCTAGATCTACTCCACCGCCGTACTTGCCGCAGCAGGGGATGAGGCCGTCATGGCCAACTATTTCCCCGTCGCCTTGACCGGCCCAGCCCGGTCTTGGCTCATGAACCTACCCCAGGATTCCATAACCTCCTGGGGAGAACTCTGCCGGCAGTTCGTCGCCAACTTCGGCGGTTCCTACACCTGGCCTGGCACGGAGCTCGACCTCCACGCCATCCGGCAACAACCAGGGGAGTCGTTGCGCTCCTTCATCCAGCGGTTCTCCCAGGTGCGGAACACCATCCCACACATCCAGAACGCTTCTGTGGTGGTGGCGTTCCGACAAGGCGTTCGGGACAAGAAGATGCTCGAGAAGCTCGCGACTAGGGAGGTCCGCGACGTCTCGGAGCTCTTCAGCCTGGCGGACAAGTGTGCCAGAGCAGCCGAAGGGCGGAGCTGGCACTCACTGCCAGCCTCCGAGCCAGGGGGCCAGCCAGGATCTGGCGCCGCTTCTTATGGAAGCAGCAGGAAGATCAAGAACAGGGGCGGTAGCAAGATGAAACCGCCAGCCGCGGCCCCCGTTGCCGCAGCAGCGGCGCCCAGTGGAGCTCGGGGGCCGCGCCCCGACAAAAGGCCGCGACAGTCACCGGCTCCAGACGGAGGCCAGGGCGAGCTATGCCCCGTGCACGGCACCAGTTACCACACTGCCGCCGAGTGCCGGGAAATCCAGAAGCTCGCGGAGCGCTTCCAGAAAGGGAAGCAGCTTCTAACTGATGCCCCACCCTACCGTCAAAGGGAGGGCAAGCAGAAGGTCGACGCCCCAGACAACGTCGACCTCCAGGCGGAGTTCCAGGGGCTTCAGCGCGCCGTGAAGGCGGTGCGCAATCATGAGAGCTCCAGCTCCAGTGATGACGAGCACCGGAAGATGCTCTACGTCATCTACGGTGGGTCCGCTGACCCCTCGTCCCGAAGCGCGGCTAAGGCCTTGCGCCGAGCGGTAGCGTCGGTGGCTCCCCTCCCGAGTGCAGCACCGCACCTCAGGTGGATGGGAACCCCCATCAGCTTCGATGCCACCGACTGCCCCAGGAACATGGCTGGGGCCGGCCAACTACCGCTCTTGGTGGCCCCCACCATCGCCAACGTGAGGATGTACCACGTTTTGGTGGATGGCGAGGCTGGACTGAACCTCATCAGTCGCGCAGCTTTCCAGAAGCTGCAGATCCCGATGGCCAAGCTCACCCCATCGAGCCCGTTCTCAGGGGTAGGGCCGGGACAGGTCGTTCCCTACGGCCACATCAGCCTCCCGGTGACCTTTGGGGCACCGGACAGCTATCGGACAGAGTACATTCTGTTCGACGTGGCCGAGATCGACCTCCCCTTCAACGCCATAAGTGGCAGGCCAGCCCTGTACCGATTCATGGCAGTAGCCCACTACGGCTACCTTGTCTTGACGATGCCTACACCAACAGGCGTCCTCAAGGTTCGTGGAGACCGTACTGCCGCAGTGTTAGCCTTGGAAAAGCTCGAAGCGCTTACAACAGCTAGAGCACCAACCCCAGGCAGTGCAGAACCAGGCCGGCTCCACCCGAGTGCACGCCACCGTGCCTCTACCACAGCACCCCGTGTGCAACCCCTCGACGAGGACGACGTCCCCTTGAGGCTCGTCCGAATCAGCGCCGATGCCACCCAGACCACCCGGGTAGCCGGGGGCCTGGACAGCAAATAGGAAGGCGCGCTCGTTACCTCCCTCCGGCACAATGTCGATGTGTCTGCATGACAGCCGTCGCAGATGCCAGAGATCCCTAGGGAGGTGATTGGGCACTACCTAAAGGTCTTCCCCAACGCCCGGCCAGTCCGGCAGAAGCCCCTTAAGCAGTCCACCGAGCAGTAAAGCCTCATCCGCGAAGAAATCAAGAAGCTGCTGGACGCTGGCTTCATATGGGAAGTCCGCCACCCCCGGTGCTTGGCGAACCCTGTGGTTGTCCCAAAGGCCGGCGGGAAGCTCCGGATGTGCATCGACTACACCAGTCTCAATAAGGCATGTCCTAAAGATCTATTTCCTCTCCCTATAATAGATCAAATAGAAGACTCGACGTCAGGCTGCGATATGTTGTGCTTCCTAGACGCTTACTCGGGTTTCCACCAGTTCCCTATGTCTAGAGAAGATAAAGAGCACACCGCCTTCATCACAGTAGTCGGTCTGTACTGTTATGCCTCTATGCTTTATGGCCTAAGGGATGCTCTCCCTACCTTCGTATGTGCAATGCACAAGACCTTCGGAGAGCTAATGAGAGACTCAGTTGAGGTGTATGTCGATGACATTGTTGTTAAGGTCAGGCAGAGTGTATCCTCTGGAAAACCCTTAGAATTCCTGGCCTCGCACCGAGGAACTGAGGCTAACCCAGAGAAGATTCAAAGAAGTCCAGAAACTCACGGGATGCCTAGCTGCGCTGAGTCGGTTTATACCGAG
Organism: Neostapfia colusana; assembly: GCA_030760725.1. NCBI lineage: Eukaryota > Viridiplantae > Streptophyta > Magnoliopsida > Poales > Poaceae > Neostapfia > Neostapfia colusana. The sequence goes on from JASWHV010000019.1 coordinate 45,001,977, forward strand.
GTTAGCAAAGCGAACGCTCCCCTTCTCTAAGCCCCTACGCAAATCCGGCCCATTCACTTGGACCGACGAAGCGGAGGAAGCTCCCCAGGAGCTAAAGCAGCTCCTGATGACCCTACCTGTAATGGTAGCCCCCGAGCCCGAAGAGCATCTGTTGCTCTACATCGCGGCGACGGCTGCAGTGGTGAGTATGGTCCTCGCCGCAGAGCAGCCGGACCCCTCATCGCCGCAACCTGCTCCGGTATAGGGAAACAGGCGCCAAGGAAACCCCGGAGGTCCGAGACGACCCCCCGGGTCTCCGAGGCAACCCCCCGGAGGTCCAAAACGGACCCCAGACCCCCGACACAACCCCCCGGAGGACCAGCATGCTGGAATAAGTCTTGTAGTCCTTTGGTCTTTGATCCCCTAGTCCCTTGTACCCTAGTCCTTTAGTTTGTTGCACTTTAGTACTTGGTCCTTAGTCTTTGTTGTACTCTAGTCCTTTGGTCTTTGTGGCCCCAATTAGGACAGCATCTAAGGACACTAAGACAGCATATTAAGGACACTAGGACAGCATCTTAGTGTCAGCCAAGGACAGCATATTAGGACAGCATCTAAGCATCTTAGACTAGCATCTTTGTGGCGTATGCTTGGCTGCCATGGCAGCTATAAATATGTAGCCTCAACCCCTTGGGTTGGCATGGCATTGTGTGAGAAATAGACAAGAAAATTGCCCTAACTCCTAGTGTCATCCTCTCTTCCAATGAGAGTAAGAATTCAACTACTAACATCTGGTATCAGAGCCGTTCTATCCTGCAGCTTAAACATCTCCTGCTCATCCCCTTCCCGCACCTCTCTCTGTCCGCAACCGGCAGCAGGAACACCGGCTGTTAAAGCTCATTCCTCTCCTGCACAGACGAGCAGCAGCTTGTCTTCCACACACAACAGCCCTTCCCCACTAGTGCGCCATGTCCGACGGACAGTCTCAGCGCTCGGTCGCCTCGAGCGCGCGGCAGACGGAGGTCGCCGCGGCAGAGGAGCGCAAGCGAGCGGCGGCAGAGACTGCGCCAACGGCAGCAATGGTGACACGACCCCATTGGTCCTGTCGAGTCAGGATCACGCTGAGGGGTGCTGCGTTGCACAGCACCGTATAACACACGTCAAAGGTGCAAAGCGGAAGCGGAAGTTTTATTACATAAACAAGTTTATGAACATGTTTACATCAAAATAAGTTCAGTCTACACTCGCGGGCGTAGACTAAGCATCAAGTGCACGTTCAGCCCTCGAACGTGTCCTTGCTAGCACACACGCACACTAACTCTGCGGCGTGCACGACTCCCACTCGACGGTGTTCCCCTCCTGAGGTTCCGTCTCCTCTTCGGGAGTCCCTTCCTCATAGAACCCTGCAAAAGCTTCAAACACAAGCAGTGAGCACGAAGGCTCAGCAAGTCTGACCCGTCTCACCTAAACATGGAACTTCTACATGAGGTAATGGGTTGCATGAGGTAAAAATCATTTGCAAAGACTCGCCTAATTAGTAGAACCTTACTTTCAAATTTTAGCAGCAGGTTGTGGAGAACCTTACGCTAACGCACATGAGAGAGCCGCAATCAAACAAGAACGCATTTCTCTCATGTACTTTGCCCAAAGTTGAAAAGAACTTTAATTAGCTCTAAGCTACAGCATATCATTAACAATCAATGTCCAGCTTTCAATCAGCAACATTTTAACATGTAACTAGCCTGTTCTTTCTACGTCACGGTACAGTGAACAAGTGGTACTCACTGACCGCGAGGGACGGCGATTATAATCGATTTACACCTGCAGGGTTACCCGAACAACCCGTCACGTACGCCCGTACTCGATGTTGCCTCCAACAACCATCACGGACGCCGTACGCGACTACCTTTCACCCGTCAGCCAAATATTGAACCGGTCCCATCGTCCCGAGCAAGAGGTCTCTGCACGCGCATCTCCGTGCCGCCAGCCGATTTACACCTCGAGCTCTCAACCTACCCTCTGAACGACGGGCAATGCCTCAATACCCAGCTACCCGAGTTACATCAGTTTCCCGGTTCCCATATAGCCGGTAGGTCTTCGGTACTGTTCTAGCTTGTTCAACAGGCCCGCACACGGCTCGGTCCTCAATCGACACAAGCGGAGCTACAGCACACAGGCCCCAAAGTCCTGCTGCCCTTACTCTCCGCTCGGTCTCATTTTCTTGCCATGTGTATCATGTGCTATCTCTACCCGAGCAATGTGCCTCTAGCCTATTCTCGCGAGTAGTTCCAACTACTCGACTTGTACCGAATCCTACTCTATCCTAGCAATGCAGTGGCTAACGGGGTTTTCCATCCTAAACCCAACCCATGGTTTTCTTGGCTATGCAGTTGGGTTTCCAATCAAGACTCTAATGCAAAGAACAATATTCAAAGATGTGCTCAAAACAATAAACATTTGTAAAAAGGTTAATGCAAACCGGGGCTTGCCTTGCTGCTCTTGGTCGTAGGCTAGCTGTTCCTCCGGAGTAACGAAGTCTAGGACTTCGGGTTCCTCCTCGACCTTAGCGACTACATGATATAAGAAACATATGTATCAATTTAAATGCATTTGTATTAACTTTGAAGTTGTGAAGTCTATAACCCTTACTAGACAGACCTAATGACTGTGAAACTTTTACTGTGGCTTGGTTACAACCTAAACAGGGACTTGGTCAAGTTTTAGTTGCAGCAAAGCTCAATTGAGCCCTCCACAATTAATTATGTCCTTGACCTTAATTAAAGGCTTTTAGGGTGTTCTAAGGATTTTCATGAAACAAACTATGACTTTCTGAAAACTAGATTTTCAGAGGGTTCTAATGGAGTTGGTCTCACTTAATTTGGAAGTCTCTAACTAAAGATATGAGCTAAACAATTTCAGAGAAAATTCTGAAAATGTTTCTGAACATTTTCTATTTTCTCTGGAACAGTTTCACTAATCACACCATTAGGTGGATTAAATGAGCTCAAATGGATCTGAAATTTTTATGGTAGTTCAAGGATATTTTGGTGAACATCTCAGCAAAATTTCAGGATTTTCCTCCAAAGGATTCTCCAGTTAAAATTCCTAACAGTTTAAACTTTGAGGAATTAATTCTGGGGAAATAAGGAATTTCATGAAGTGAAACTTGATTTTCTAGAAAGTGCTCAGAGAGCTGAATCCAGCAAAATTTGGTTCACTCAATTTGGAGCTTTCTAGCCAAAGTTATAAGGCTTTGAAGTTTGAACTGAAACTGAAATTCGGAGAAAAAGTTTAAACTCTGGCTTGGGCCCCGCACACTGTGCGTCGTCTCCTTCCTCGCGCCAACTGCGCGGCGGCGGCGATCTCCGGCGACCCTCACCGGAACTGAGTTCCCGGCCACCCCCCGGCTCGAAACTCGCCGCCTGCCCCTTTACTGACCCCCTGGACTCGCTGGTGGCGTCGCCGGCCGCCGGCGATGACCGGAAACCCGTGCGCACCGGTGACAGCACCTGCTAGGGTTCCGATGAGGTCGGTCCCGCTCACCCGTACACCAAATCGACCGAGAATCGGTCGGAGAGCATCAGTAGAGCATGGGAAACACGAACCAGGGCTGGGTGGAAGCTAGAAATACCGGCAACTAGGCTCTCGACGGTGAGCCGAGGTGTTCAGCCATGGCGGCGGGGAAAACGGCCATATCATGGCCGATTCTCAACGGTTTCCTCTGATTCCAGTTCGGGCATGGGCGCTATCGCGCGTAGACGCTACTAGAGAACGAGCTTGCCCAACCCTCGTGTATAGAGCACGAATTTCACCCGAAGGTGAGCTCGGTCCTTATGAACTGATCACGAGTAAACTTGGAAATTCTCGGCCGAGGTTTGATCAATCGCCAAACGGCTTTCGGCTACTCCATCTACATACAATCACGCACCTTTCTTGTGTAGAGAAGAGGACGTGACAGCGGCAGGGTTGTGTTGTCCACGAGAGCCCGACTGGCGGCGATGTTCGGCTCGCCGGAGAAATGGCTCGTACAGCTCGAGGACGCTTGCTCACTGAACAACACGGGGTCTAGGAGGTTGCTCACGATCTCTTGGTGCCGTTTTGCTGTGGAGGAGGCGATGCTCGCGAGTGATCGGGCTTGATCAAACGTGAGCTCGGGCGGCGGCGATGGCAGTGGAAGAACAGGTCGTGCACGTCGGCAGCTCGGGGAATGGGCGACTGAAGCACGCCGGGGAGGAAATAAGTAGCCCGGCGACTGGTCTCCGGCTTGGGGCGCGCAGCAGGAGCTGGCGCCGGCTGCCTCCCCTCGGTGGCGCGCGCACACTGCACCCGGGAACCGATTGAGCTATGTTTCAGTCGGTTTGTGTTGAAGTAGAGGCTGACGTGTGGGTCCCACCCCCCATTTTAACCTCTGAAATTTACTCCTAATCACTGTTGTAAACAGTAAACCCCATACTACCCTTGGCAATTCAAAATATTCACCCATGAGCCATTTGAATTGATCCAAGTTCAAATGAGGTTTGGTTTGAAGGAATTTCAGCACAAGTTCAGTTTGAAATTCAAATAAAGTTTAAATTTCTCCCCCTTAGCTCATGTCAAGATCAACTCCAAATGGAGTGAAAATTGGTATGTGAGCTCACAAAAATGTGTTGAGTAAGAATATGCCTTCCACTTTTAAATTCATGGGATAAAAACAGTTTGAATTTGAATAAGGTTTCAAACTGCCCTCTTCCTAACTATACCCAAACTGACCTCAAAAAGGTTTTGAATTTGGGTGAAACTTGGCATGGACATACTTAGTAAAGTGTAGGAGTTTTCATATGTCCAGCCCATCTATATCACATGTGGGAAATGCCACTTTTGCAATGTGTAAGTTTGTTCTCTAATGAGCATGTTGATAATTGTTACTTGCTCTTCATTTGTGTTCATCATTCTTCCTCAAATGAGGTGTGTGGTGTGGTGATGAACACTGCAAATGTGTGTCAAAAACTGAGGCCCTTACATTCCTCCCCTCTTAAAAGAATCTCGTCCCGAGATTATAAGATGAAAATGAGAGAGGGGACGGTGGAAAATTACCGGATATGCGACGTGAAAAAGTCGGGGTAGTTAGTGCGAAGGAATTCTTCGCTCTCCCATGTCGCTTCGTCCATGGGGTGATTATTCCATAGAACCTTGTAGAACCACAACGTACGGTTGCGTGTGGTTCGGGCCTTTTCATCAATAATCTGCACCGGTTCCTCCCGATAGGTGAGATCCGGTTGCAGTTCTTCAATGTCTTCCAGCTGAACGGTAGTTGATAGCTTGAGACACTTCCTCAGCTGGGAAATATGAAAGACGTCGTGCACACCGGAAAGTGATTCTGGTAATTTCAGCCGGTATGCCACCGATCCACATCTTTCGGTAATCTGGAATGGACCTATGAATCGGGGTGCCAACTTTCCTCTCACCTCAAATCTGTTTACGCCCTTCATTGGGGACACCCGTAGATATACGTGATCTCCAACTTCGAATTGTAATGGGCGCCTTCTCCGGTCCGCATACTGTTTCTGACGGGATTGAGCGGCTTTTAGGTTCGCATTGAATTAGTCGAACCTTTTCTTCCGCGTTGTTGACAAGGTCAATCCCGAAGGTAACCCTTTCGCCAGACTCACACCAGTTCAATGGTGTGCGGCATTTTCTTCCGTATAGCGCCTCGTAGGGCGCCATCTTGATGCTGGCTTGGTACCCATTGTTGTACGAGAACTCGGCTAACGGCAAGTGATCATCCCAATTCTTGCCGTGGTTGATAGCGCAAGCTTGTAGCATGTCTTCTAGGATTTGATTTACCCGCTCGGTTTGTCCATCCGTCTGCGGGTGGTAGGCTGAACTACGGATCAGCTTCGTCCCCAAGGCAGCGTGCAGCTGCTCCCAAAAACGGGACACAAATAAAGTGCCCCGATCTGAAACGATAGTACGGGGTACGCCGTACAAGCATAGGATCCGTGAGATGTACAGTTCAGCGTACTTCTTGGCGTTGTAGTTGGTGTTGACCGGGATGAAATGGGCAACTTTGGTGAGCCGATCGACGATCACCCACACAGAATCATGTTTCTGCAAGGTGGTGGGTAAACCGACGATGAAGTCCATGCTCACGTCCTCCCACTTCCAGGCAGGAATGCCCAGTGGTTGTAGCAGTCCCGGTTTCCGCATGTGGTCTGCCTTCACCCTTCGACATGTATCACACTCGGACACGTATTTTGCAGTCTCTCGCTTCATCCGTGTCCACCAAAACTTTCTTCTGAGTTCTTGATACATTTTGTTGCTGCCGGGGTGAATAGAAAACTTTGATAAGTGAGCCTCATCAAAGATCTTCTTCCGTAGTTCCGGGTTTCGGGGTACGACAATCCGGTCTTTGAATCATAGGACGCCGTCTCCGTCCTTCCGGAAACATTTCAACTCCCCACTGTCTATACGTCTCCGCAAATGTGACATGCCCTTGTTATTCTTCTGGGCTGCCGCTATCTCTTCACGGATGGTGGGGATCAAAGCTAGGTTGTAGAGAGCTCCGTGTGGAATCACATGGAGTGGTGGTTCGCTCTCTTCCAACGGTGTGATGGTTAGATTATTGACGTGTGACTTGCGGCTCAGCGCATCTGCCACTACGTTTGCCTTGCCCGGATGATAATGGATTTCTATCTCGTAATCCTTTATCAGTTCTAACCATCTTCGTTGCCTCATGTTCAGCTCCTTCTGAGTGAATATGTACTTGAGGCTTTTGTGGTCGGTATATAAATGTACGAGGTTACCGAGTAGGTAGTGCCTCCACATTTTGAGTGCGAGTACCACGGCAGCGAGCTCCAAGTCGGGAGGCTGGCCAGGGTGACCGGAAGAAGGGGGAGTCCTCTTCCTCGACAGGCGGCCGCAAGCGCGGCAAGTCACGCAAGGGGCGCGGAGGTACCCAGGCCGGGGCACGCGGACGTACCGAGGGTGGCGCCCGCGGAGGCGCCCAGGGCGGCACCGTCAGCAACCACAAGCCGACACGAGACGACACCTGCCACAACTGTGGCAAGCTTGGTCATTGGGCCAGAGAGTGTCGACAGCCACGACGTGGCCAGGCCCACGTGGCACAAGTGGAGGAGGCCCACGTGGCACAGGTAGAGGAGGAGCCAGCTTTGCTTCTGGCACACGGAAGCATCAAGCCACCTCTAGTGGCATCGACCGCAGCGGCTCTCCTTCATCTTGATGAGCCAAAAGCACACGCTTTCCTCGGTGACGGCTCCAGCAACGACAAGACTGACGGGTGGTGCCTCGACACCGGCGCCACCCATCACATGACCGGTCGACGGGAGTTCTTCGTTGAGCTTGACTCCAATGTCCGAGGCTCTGTCAAGTTTGGTGACGCCTCCGGCGTGGAGATCAAGGGTGTCGGCTCCGTCATCCTCACCGCCGAGTCTGGTGAGCACAGGCTGCTCGTCGGAGTCTACTACATCCCCGCGTTGAGAAACTCCATCATCAGCCTGAGACAGCTGGATGAGAACGGTTCGCACGTGGAGATTAAGGACGGAGTCATGAGGATTTGGGATCGCCATCGTCGCCTTCTTGCCAAGGTAACTAGAGGCATCAATCGACTCTATGTCCTTCACGTGCAGGTAGCACAGCCTGTCTGCCTTGCCACTCGTCGGGACGACGAGGCATGGCAGTGGCACGAGCGCTTTGGGCATCTTCACTTCGAGGCCCTAAAGCAGCTCAGTGCCAAGGAGATGGTGCGAGGCATGCCATGCCTTAACCACGTGGAGCAGCTCTGCGACGTCTGCGTATTGACGAAGCAGAGGCGGCTTCCTTTTCCCCAGGAGTCGAACTTTGGAGCTAAGGAACGGCTCGAGCTCGTTCACGGGGACTTGTGTGGCCCGGTGACACCAGCTACACCAGGAGGACGACGCTACTTCCTGCTGCTCGTCGACGACCTCTCCCGCTACATGTGGGTCGTGGTCCTTGGCAGCAAGGGAGAGGCTGCGAACGCCATCAGGCGCGCGCAGGCCATTGCGGAGGCGGAGTGCGGCCGCAAGTTGCGTGTGCTGCGCACCGACAACGGCGGCGAATTCACGGCGGCTGAATTCGCGTCGTATTGCGCGGATGAGGGTGTTCAGCGCCACTACTCCGCGCCCTACAGCCCGCAGTAGAATGGCGTCGTCGAGCGGCGCAACCAGACGGTTGTGGGGATGGCTCGGGCCCTCCTCAAGCAGACGGGAATGCCGGCTATCTTCTGGGGAGAGGCGGTGGTGACGGCTGTCTACATCCTCAACCGCTCGCCCACCAAGGCTCTCACCGGCAGGACGCCGTACGAGGCTTGGTATGGGGGCAAGCCGGCGGTCTCTCATCTACGGGTCTTCGGCTGCCTCGCGTTTGCCAAGGAGCTTGGCCACATCAGCAAGCTCGACGACAGGAGCACTTCGGGGGTGTTCATCGGCTACGTGGAGGGCTCGAAGGTCTACCGCATTCTCGACCCAGAGACACAGCGTGTGCGCACGACGCGCGACGTTGTGTTCAACGAAGGGCGAGGATGGGCATGGGACAAGGCGGTGGACGACGGTTCGACCTCGACGCATGACGACTTCATCGTCGACTACGTCCACTTCAAGGGAGTTGGGGGAGTAGGCAACTCTTCTCCACCGAGCGTGTCTACCCCAGCCCCCGACCGTCCACCTCCACCTCAGCCGGCGACCCCACGCACTCCAGCACCGACGACCACTCCTCCGGGCACGCCCACTACGTCCCCAGCTCGTGTCGAGCACGACCCAGTGGAGTTTGTTACTCCGCTCTCCCACGACGAGGAGCGCCTCGACGGGTGCTACGACGGCGAGCAGTTGCGGTATCGCAAGATGGAGAACATTCTCGGCAACCAGCCGGTGCCGGGACTGGCCCCTCACGATCTGGATGATCAAGATCTGGAGGCGCAGTTGCACCTTGCGTGCGATGACGGCGAGCCTCGGTCTTTTGCGGAGGCCGAAAAACACGCAGCATGGCGTGCTGCGATGTAGTCGGAGATGGACGCGGTTGAGACGAACCACACTTGGGAGCTTGCTGATCTCCCTCGCGGTCACCGTGCGATCACCCTTAAGTGGGTGTTCAAGTTGAAGAGGGATGAAGCCGGCGCCATCGTCAAGCACAAGGCTCGCTTGGTGGCACGCGGCTTCGTGCAGCAGGAGGGGATCGACTTCGACGATGCTTTTGCCCCCGTGGCACGGATGGAATCCGTGCGACTCCTTCTTGCACTCGCTGCCCAAGAAGGCTGGCGTGTCCAGCACATGGACGTCAAGTCGACGTTCCTCAACGGCGACTTGAAGGAGGAGGTCTACGTACACCAGCCGTTGGGGTTTGTGGTCCCTGGCAAGGAGGGCAAGGTGTTGCGCCTGCGCAAGGCCCTCTATGGCTTGCGTCAGGCACCAAGGGGTGGAATGCCATGTTGGATTCCACGCTCAAGAGGATGGGCTTCGGGCAATGCCCGCACGCGGCAGCCATCTACCGGCGAGGCAATGGAGGAAACACCCTACTGGTGGATGTCTACGTCGACGACTTGGTGATCACCGGCACCAAGGATGCGGAGGTAGCAGCGTTCAAGGAAGAGATGAAAGCCACCTTCCAGATGAGTGACATGGGATCTCTCTCCTTCTACCTTGGGATTGAGGTGCACCAGGCCGACTCCGGGATCACACTTCGACAGACCGCCTACGCCAAGCGCATTGTTGAGCTAGCTGGGCTCACAAACTGCAACCCAGCTCTCACTCCGATCGAGGAGAGGCTGAAGCTGAGCCGCGACAGCACGGCGGAGGAGGTGGACGCTACGCAGTACCGGCGTCTTGTGGGGAGCCTTCGCTACCTCACCCACACACGGCCGGACTTGGCATTCTCCATCGGCTACGTTAGTCGGTTCCTGCAACGACCGACGACGGATCACTAGCAGGCTGTGAAGAGGATCATCTGCTATGTTGCGGGGACTCTCGATCACGGCCTCCACTACCCGAGGTGTCCTGGGGAGGCACACCTTGTCGGGTACAGCGATAGCGACCACGCCGGCGACATCGACACCAGCAAGAGCACCAACGGGATCCTCTTCTTCTTCGGCAAGTGCCTCGTTAGCTGGCAGTCGGTCAAGCAGCAGGTGGTGGCCCTGTCCAGCTGCGAGGCCGAGTACATAGCAGCCTCCACCGCTTCGACTCAGGCGCTCTGGCTTAGTCGATTGCTTGGTGATCTCCTCAGCAGAGACACTGGAGTGGTCGAACTCAGGGTGGACAACGTGTCCGCTCTGGCCCTGGCAAAGAATCCCGTTTTCCATGAACGGAGCAAGCACATCCGGGTGAGGTACCACTTCATCCGACAATGCTTGGAGGAAGGGAGCATCAAGGCGAACTACATCAACACCAATGACCAGCTTGCGGACCTGCTCACGAAGCCCCTTGGGAGGCTCAAGTTCATTGAACTTTGCACCAAGATCGGGATGGTCCAACCCTCTCAGAAGACGACGTACAAGACTTAGGGGGAGAATGCTGGAATAAGTCTTGTAGTTCTTTGGTCTTTGGTCCCCTAGTCCCTTGTACCCTAGTCCTTTAGTTTGTTGCACTTTAGTACTTGGTCCTTGGTCTTTGTTGTACTCTAGTCCTTTGGTCTTTGTGGCCCCAATTAGGACAGCATCTAAGGACACTAGGACAGCATATTAAGGACACTAGGACAGCATCTTAGTGTCAGCCAAGGACAGCATATTAGGACAGCATCTAAGCATCTTAGACTAGCATCTTTGTGGCATATGCTTGGCTGCCATGGCAGCTATAAATATAGCCTCAACCCCTTGGGTTGGCATGGCATTGTGTGAGAAATAGACAAGAAAATTGCCCCAACTCCTAGTGTCATCCTCTCTTCCAATGAGAGTAAGAATTCAACTACTAACACAGCAGGACCCCCCGGAGGTGCAACGGGACCCCATGGAGGTCCAACAGAACCTCCCGGATGTCCAACGGGACCCCCCGGAGCTCCCGGGAAATCAGCGAGACCTCCCGGAGGTCCAAAACAGCCTGGGGGCCTCCGAGTATCAGCTCCCGGTGGCCTCCCCGGGCCCGCGGGAGGTTCTGTCTACTTCATCAGCGAGGTCCTCCATGACGCTAAGACAAGGTACCTGGAGGTACATAAGCTGCTGTATGCAGTACTCGTGGCATTCAGGAACCTCCGACACTGCTGCCAAGCACACTGGGCCTCGGTAGGTCACCTCCTACCCGCTGAAGGCTATCCTCCACAGCCCCCATGCGACGGACGATGCCGCCAAATGGGCAGCGGAGCTACTGGAGTTTGAGCTAGGCTTCCTTCCTCGTCATGCAGTCAACAGCCAAGCACTAGCTGACTTCGTGGCTGAAGTGGACGCCAACGCAGGCTGACCCAGGGGGCCATGAAGACGGTGAACCAGGACCCCGAGCTCTGGCCTTCACCAGGCCTTACTGGACGCTCTTCTTCGACGGCTCCTTGTGAAAGCAGGGGGCCGGTGCTGGCGTACTGCTCCTCATGCCATCGGGGGAGCAGTCTGAGTATATGGTGCGTCTCAATTCCAAGGCAACCAACAGCGTGGCAGAGTATGAAGTACTCATCCTTGGCCTAAAGACAGCCCTGTCTCTAGGCGCTCGCCAGTTGTTGGCACAGGGCGACTCCCAGCTAGTTATCAAACAGGTTAAAGGTGAATGCTCCTGCAGTGACCCACAGCTAGCTGCTCATCTGCTTTATGCGCAGATGGTGGAGAAAGACTTCCTCGCCTTGGACCTGCGCCACGTACCGCGCGCTGGCAAGGCCGCAGCTGACGACCTCTCAACGAAGACCCCCACCGGAGCCCCTGTGCCCGAAGGAGGCTTCGAGAGGACGTTGCCGCGGCCCACAGCCCGGCCCGCCGAGCCGGGCGAAGGGGGCTAGACCAACACCTCGAAGCTGGCGGTCCCGGCGGCCATGGACGCTGCCAAGGATCGTAAGCGTCACTGGGGACTCCGTGCAACCCAGCGCTCAAGATCCAGACGCTCAAGTCAGGCCCGATGCATGGATCACGGAGATCCGGGACTACTTGAAAGACAATATCCTCCCTGATGAACGTGTATCCGCTGAACGGATCGTGCGTATGGCTAAGAGACACGTGATGGTAGAAGGGGATCTCTACCGACGCGGCGCCAACCGCGTCCTATTACGGTGCATAACCCAGGGGGAAGGCTGCGACTTGCTCGCTGAGATCCATGGAGGCGAATGGGGGAGTCACTCTTCCTCACGCACGCTTGTCGGTAAAGCCTTCCGGCATGGCTTCTACTAGCCGACAACACTCCAGGATGCCGTCAAGCTGGTCGAGAACTGCAAGGCGTGCCTGTTCCACGCCAAGCAGATCCATACACCGGCTTGGACGGTACAGATGATCCCGCCCGCATGGCCATTTGTCGTACGGGGGCTGGGCATCCTGGGACCTGGGACCATTCCCCAGAACCGAGGATGGGGACCCGCTCCCGAATCCTCGGAACACAGAACACCCCCGTAAGTTCTACCCCTAGAGCAACAATAGGACAGACTCTTCTTTTCATAATAAATTCCATAAAGTCTAGGAACAGTGCTCAGAGCAGCTAAGCCTCAGGGGACGGTCCAGGACTACGTTCAGCTTCGCCTGGTTCCGACCCCAAGCGCGTAGAGTCTTGCTTCCCTTGAGGCGGGTCGTGGCCTCCATACTTAGCTTGCCTTCCTCCTATGGAAATTTATATGAAAAGAAACCTGTCCTACGTTGCTCTTCTTTGGTGCTCATTTAATTTACTTATTAAATTTTTATGACTGCACTACTAGCGCGTGCTCACCATGCGCTCAGCTCCCTCTTCTCATTCTCACCTTTAGTTGGCATTTGCTGCCCTACCAACGGCGGCTGCGTTGGAGGTACCGGCCGATAGCCAGAGGGGCCCCGAGCTCCCGGCACTTCGCGCACGGTAGTTCCCAAGCACCGTATAAGTGGACGGGGACCGTAAGCCAAATAAGACTATGAGACAGAGGAGGGGGAGCCCCCAAGGAGAATTACGTTTCCCTTACTTGTGTGCAGGACCTCTCGGCCTCAGCTCCCCGCAGGAGTATGGTAGGCACGTCCATCCAATGGAACGCACCTACCAGGGGGCCGCTACGGGATCGCACAAGACCGAAACCCCAAGGTAAGATCAAAAAACTAGACCTCACCGCTTCCACAGGGGCGAGGCCCGAAGGTCCCACGTGTCCAGCGGGGCCAGATCATCCACCTCCTTGAGGGGGAGCTCCGGGCCCGCCACGTGGCCTACAGAAGCCGGACCTCCCCCCTCCGCGGGGAGAGGTCCGAGGGCTCCACGTGCCCCGCAAGCCCGGACCTCCCCTCAGAGGGGAGCTCCGGGCCCACCACGTGGCCAACAGGCCCGGACTCCCCCCCCCCATTCTCGTGAGGCGGGTCCTTGAGACCTCCAGGGCCCTTAGTATACAGTGAGGACCCGGAGAAGGTGTCTATGCAGAGCTTCGAGATTGGTCAAGGCCTCCGAGTACCTTGCGGAGCTAAGGACTCGGCCAGGAAAAACCAGGAAGAAGACTAGGACATGCAGACACAGAAAGAAACAAGAGTCTGTTCATACAAGGCTCCACGAGCTGGGCTACAGACTCAACAAAAATAAAAAAGGAGGTACAGTGCCTTGTGGCCACGGGGGCAGATGCCTAAGAGTCCCCGGACTCCCGATGAAACCTAGAGGCCACGAGGGCAGCCACGTCCTCGACCTCGGCCCTGGCAGCTTCCTCTCGATCGGCAGCGGGTCCTAGACGGACTGGCCCCAGAGAAAAGGAAGGGTCTCGGCTCCGGAAGCACGCCAATACGTGCATAGCGACCTCCTTCGCAAGGCCCCGACCTTCCACTTCAAGCTCGTCGGCGATCACCGCTTCGAGCTGACCCAGCTTGTCGCCGATGGACCCAAGTGTCGGGATCGCTTCGGACATCGGCCGCGCCGGAGCCTCCATCTGCACAGGGATGAAACCAAGAGGAGCCAAGGCGGACCCCGCCTTGGCAATAAAACCCCAGACTGCCTGGGCCTCGGCAGACCGCAAGGACTGGAGTTTCTCTACCTCTTGGCGAGCTGCCAGCTCACGATCCATCGCCGCCTGGCGCTCCTGGGAGAACTGCTCCTCCCTCGCGGCAACAGCCGAGTCACGGAGCTCCAGCTCCTCGGTCCGAGCCCTTAGCTCCCCCACCTTGGTTCTCAACCGGGCGGTGGTCTTCTCCTCCTCGACCGCTGCAGCGCGTTCCCGATCGGCGACGGCGCACTCTCGACGAGCTACCTGCAGCCGCAACTCCTCCGCGACGGCGGAACGCTCCTCGGCTTTGGCTTCAACGTGGGCCAGAGCCTCGCGGTAGGAGGCACTGAGCCGCCGGGTCTCTGACTCCAAGCGGCTAATGGCCTTCTTCTGAGTGACAAGCAGAGCACTCATGGCCTCGAGCCTTGACTGCCTCGAGTCAAGGTCCGCCTTAGCCTCCTGGGCCCGCTGCTGCCAGCTGAGAAGGCGTTCCCTGTCACCGGCCAGCGCCCCCCGCTCCTGCTCGAAGGCGGATTGGATCTGTCGGGCGCTGGCCTGGACACGCCCCAGGGCATCCCACACGGGCGCCGGGACAGAGGGGACAGGAGTCACGCCCCTGACCCCCCCCCCCCGCCCCCCCGTCGAGTCTAAGACCGGCGAAGGCGCCGGGCCTCAGCAACCAGAGTGGGGCGCTGTCCTAAGGAGGCCAGGGGGCCAGCAGGCGCACCTACAGCGGCCCTCCCGGTCTCAGGACCGGATTTCTGGGCTGGTGAAGGAGGGCGGATAGGAGCGGATGCGGCGACCACGGAGGGTGAACTCGCCGGCACAGAGGAGGCCCCCGTCGATTTGGGGACCATGGGAGCCACCACGGTTCCCAGACGCTGAGGCGCGGAGCCTCCGTCGGTTGAAGACGGCCGGGTAAGAGGCCCGCCCCCGGCAGCTGGTCGGTCCCTGCAAGAAAAGAAAGCTCTCAGGCTAAGAGAGGAGACGAGAACACTGCTCCTACAAGCCAGAAGGAGCAACACTTACTGGGCGGCATGAGCGCTCCAACGGGCTTGCGTTACCGGCCTCTGGGCTGTAATTGAACCATCGGGATCTGCGGTTGGAATAGTCGCAGGACGTGATGCCAGGATCCCCGGCACACTCGTCGGCGTCGCCCCACCAGCATCCGTCCTAGAAACCCCTCCGCTTGAGGAAGGATGACGAGGTGCTGGGGTTACTTCGGACTGCCGCTGTCCGGGGAGAGACCCGCTGGGAAGAGACACCCGGGGCCTCTTCGGGTCGCCACCTGATGGACCAGCACCCCCGGGAGATGGGTGCGAGGGTGCTCCGGCACCCTGACTCGGTGCAGGCGGCACCCTTGGAGGAGACCGGGCGCGTTTCTTCTCTGGATGCCCGGGGGCCGGCTCCTTCCCCTTCCCTTTGTCGGCGGCTTGAGTTCCGTCGGCTCTTGGGAAGGGTGGGGCAGCAGCAGACGCCTCGTGCCCTGATCCGGAGCGCTCGGTTCCTGGAATCGTAATACCCCGGAAGGCATCCCCGACCTGCCGGACGGCGATCCCGATGTCGTCAAGGTTCGGCATCTTCCGCAGGAGCTCCGACCTCCTCTGTGGCTCCAAGAAGAGGGGGGTGGCAGAGGGCGGAAGGGCGGGGTCGCCACTGGGAATGTAGTCGCCGCTCACATTGCCCACCATCTCGTACAGCTCCTCGTCGGAAGGGTCAGAGCCGGGGCCCCTCTCCAGCCTGGTACAGTCCTGCTCGCCAGTATAGTACCATGCTGGGCGACTGCGCTGCTGCAAGGGTGCAATACGACGCGACATGAAGTCCATCAGCACCATCAGAGACGTCAGCCCCTCGTTGGCCAAGAACCGGATCCGCTCCAAGACCGGGGCGTACTCCTGCTCCAGCTCAGGGATCTCCTCCCAGAAGCGACGATCGGTGGTTGGGCTGGCGGTCGGGAGTTGTAGGCGATCGTGCTCGTCGGTCTGCACTACCACCCAGCTCTCCCTCCAGTTTTCCCACCTTGATGCGCTGAAGAGCGGTGGGACAAGGAGTCAGTCTCCCTAGAAGACAAGCCGGCAAGGCGCTTCGGCGGTTCCGGAAGAAAGCGCTGCGACGAACAGGGATGGCAGCCTTGGGAACCGCCGCAGTAAAGGCAACCATCAAGAGGGCGCACGCTCCCACGATCCCGCGACTGTTCGTGCTCCGGCAGCGGTCAATGCGGAACTTCGAAAAAGTGCGCGGATCAGAAGAGACGGAGGTCCCACCTCGGGCTCGCTATCTCCCCCGAGATGGGCCCGGGGGCCACTGTCGGTACCCGCGATATGGGGTACCCCCGCGCACAGGGGAAAATGCCTAAGGAACTCGCCCTTCTCCGCAGGGAGAGCTCCGAGGGCGCCACGCGTCCGGCGGGGCCGGACCTCCCTCTCCTCAGAGGAAAGCTCCGGGCCCGCCACGTGGCATACAGAAGCCGGACCTCCCCCCTCCACGGGAGAGAGGTCCGAAGGCGCCACATGTCCAGCAGGGTTGGACCTCCCTCTCCTCAGAGGAGAACTCCGGGCTTGCCACGTGGCCGACAGAAGCCGGACCTCCCCTTCCGTGGGGAGAGGTCCGAAGGCTCCACGCGTCCTGCGGGGCCGGACCCCCCTCTCCTCTGAGGAGGGCTCCGGGCCCGCCACGTGTCTAGCAGAAGGGCGCTGCCTGCCCCCGAGCAGTAGGCAGCGGGCGTAAAGTCGCCCCATACCTTGCCCGTACAAGGTATTCAAGGTCCGCGCCTTCCCAAGACGCGGAGCACGCCTCTGTCAGGTGCCGTTGCGCCCAGTCGCATCACAGACTGGCGCGCGGTGTCAGAGTCTGCCAGCCAATAAACGCAGTGACAAGACATCCCATGCCGCCCCCGCCGTCATCAACCACTACGACTAGCATGCGGCATGGGCAGGGCGGTAAGACGAAGACTCAGAAGCCTTCGTCAGAGACAACTACCGGCATAACTGCGGATACGATAGTCTGCAGGCAATCTCCCCGGGACCACCTGTCGGGTCCCGGGCCCCCCTTGTAAGCCACACGAGCCTTGGACTATAAAAGGCTCGGGTAGGCAACGTTAGCAAGGGTTCGCACTCCCGCAACTCATACGCTAGGCTTCAGTCATCCCCAAGCTCAGGACTCCGGTTCTGAGCAACAAGCAATACAGCGAGCTCCATAGCTCGCCGTGGACGTAGGGTTTTACGCTCCGGCGGCCTGAACCACGTAAAACTCGTCGTGTCAAGCTCTTCCTAACTCGTCCATACGCTCAAGCTCTCTGCAAGCGACTAGCCCCACCGAAAAAAGAACCTCCGCGGGCTGCCCAGTGCAGGCCCGGGGGAAGTGTCGACCGAACACTTCGACAGTGTCGCCACTTCACCATTAGGACTGATCACTTCAGTCTGGAACACATCCTAGATCAACGCCTCATAACAATTCCCCAACATGCTTGGTGAGCAAGCTCTTTGGCTATGATCTGCAGGTTGAGTACAGACCGAGGCCTCTAAACGGGGCAGCTGACACCCTGTCCCGCCGCGACGAGGAAGACATGGCTATTCACGCCATATCAGCGCCAGTCTTCCACCTCTTCGACTCGCTTCGTGCGGAGATCGCCACGGACCAGCAGACGCAACAGTTGCGCGCCCAGCTCCAGGAAGGAGTCGCACCTACTGACTGGGCCGAACGTGACGGTCTCCTCCTGCACAAGGGGAAGCTCTTCATCCCCGACACGTTCTCCTTGTGGCCCTCTCTTCTAGCTGAGGCGCGTGAAGGGGGCCACGAGGGCGTCCAGCAAACAGCACACCGGCTACGACTCTCCTTCTATAGCCCGTCACTCTTGCGACGGGTGCACGAGTACGACCGCAGTTGCACCATATGCCAGTGCAACAAGACAGACCATCTACATCCGGCCGGCCTGCTATAGCCTCTTCCTGTACCCTCAGAGATCTGGAGTGATATCTCCATGGACTTCATCGAGGGTTTTTCGAAGGTTGGAGGCAAGACGGTGATCCTGACGGTGGTGGATCGCTTTTCGAAGTACGCTCACTTCATTCCATTGAGCCACCCGTACAGTGCTGCATCTGTGGCAAGGGCGTTCTTCGACGACATTGCATGTCTACATGGCTTCCCCAGCTCCATCATCACCCACCGCGACACCATCTTCACTAGTCTGTTCTGGTCAGACCTGTTTCAGCTAGCTGGTGTTCGTTTGCAGCTCAGCTCGGCCTTCCACCCACAGTCCGACGGCCAATCTGAGGTCGCCAATAGGTCATCACCATGTATCTCCGTTGCCTGGCTGGTGATCGACCAAAGTCATGGCTGCAGCGGCTTCCCTGGTTGAGTACTGCTACAACACATCGTACCAGACAGCCCTCAAGTACTCACCCTTCATAGTGGTCTATGGCAGAGATCCTCCAGCACTTATCTCTTATCATCAGGGAGTCTCCAATGTAGCAGCAGTTGACCAACAGCTAAGGAACAGAGATGAGTTCTTAGCTGAAATTAAAGACAGGTTGGTGCAGGCTCAGATTGCCATGAAGAGCTATGAATACAAGACTCGGCGTGAAGTGAAATTTAATATTGGAGACTAGGTTTGCTACGTCTTCATCAGCGCAATGCAGTAGGCGTGATAGTGGCACCACCATCAAAGATTGGTCCTAAGTATTTTGGACCATATCAGATCATACAGCGCATTGGTGCGGTCTCATATAAGCTGCAGCTACCTCCTCAAGCTCGGATACATGACGTCTTCCATGTGTCCCTCTTGAAGAAGTTTGAAGGCCCTGCACCAACTCTAGTGGCGCCTCCGCTACCTCTCTTCCATGGGCGAGTCATACCACAACCAGAGAGGATTCAGCGGGCACGGGTGAATAGAGGAGTGTAGGAGCTGCTAGTCAAGTGGATTGGTTATTCTAATGCAGATTCTACATGGGTCCAGCTAGAAGATTTCAAAATGAAGCACCCCACCTTTCAGCTCGAGAACGAGCTCTTTATCGGGAAGGGGGGAATGCTGTGGACGCCTTCGTAGGCCGGCATTATGCGCATCGGGCCGACAAAGGCGCCGGCAAGGCGGCGGCTTAGGTGGAGAAAGGTGCCTAATTCAATAATAGAAGCCTTGCTTTATATTAGGAAGAGAATAAATATATTAGGGTGATGTGTTTAAAATAGGAAGTGTGAGTTTGATTAGAGAATAAAAGATCCCGGTCAGTTGGGGGTTGTCCCAACTGACCAGGGGCGCGCGGCCCAGCTAAGGGCGGCGGCCCAGGAGGGGGCGGCGGCCAGGGGTTCTAGACCCCAATAAATACCGACCCCTCCCCTCATTGTGAGTCATCCAGGAAATTCAGAATTACCTCATTGGGTTGTTCTTCTCCTTGGATCACCGTGGCTACGAACCCTAACCCTAGCCGTCGTGATCCCCCCATCTTCTCCCGCGATACGCGCTGCGCAACTCCTCCTACGCCTCCTCGCTGCTAGTCCCTCCCCTGCGCAGCCCTAGGCCATGGTTATTAAGGCGTCGCTTAAGCGCTAAGACGACCAAGGACCGTAAGGCGTCCCTGTCGCCTTAGATCCGCCGTAAGGCGACCACGCGGGGGTAGCTCCGCCGGGAAAGAAGACCACGCGGGGGGAGATCCGCCAGGAAAGAAGGGGCAGGGGTGGCGTCGCCGGTGGAGGAAGCCAATCGGGGGGGGGGGGGGGGAGGGGGGGTGGCGCACTTACCTGTGCCTGGGGAAGAACAGCGAGCGCCGCCGGCGGAGAAGCGGCGGTGAGGAAGGTGCGGGGTAGGGTTCGGGGGAGGACCGGAGGAGGTCCGATCTAGGGGGGGAGGCGGCGGGAGGGGGTGGATCGGGTGGGGGCGGCGGGGACCGGGGGGCGGGCGGCGGCGGTGGGGGGATCAGGTGGGGGCGGGGGGTGGGGGGGCGGGGGTTGGGGTTATCAGGTGGGGGCGGCAGTGATTTAGGATGTGGAGTTGGGCCGGCAGTGTATTGGGCTGGGGACCAGTGGGCCTAGCTGGTGGTGAAAATTCTTCTGTTTTTTTAATTACAATACATTTCTTAATATAAAATAATATTATTGGTAATATTTTCCTAAATCTACATAATACTAAGGCGTCGCCTCGCCTTACGCCTTATCGCTTAAAAGGTAAAAAGGGAGTAGATTGCCTTATGTTGCCTTACCGCCTTAATAACTATGCCCTAGGGACAGCAGGAGGGCCTCCCCCACCCTCAATTCACAGCATAATATGAAGCTTCATTTCAAGGAAACTGACTGAAGTACAAGCTGCTCATTGATTAGTAAACCATGCAAAAAGTCAAGTTGTAAAAAGAGAATATCCACCTCAGGTAGAGAAAGCAAATATCTGGACAATTGAATTCCACGAGCACCTTGTTTCACCGTTTCGATTGTTGGAAACAAAAGACTGATTGATGGCTTCTTTAGCTCATTCTTTGCTGTCCAGCAACCCCACTAAGAAAATAAAGTAACACTGGAAGTGGTTATGTCTATCACGAAAAGGTACAAAAATGCCAGCAATTTATATAGTACAGTCAGCACCGAGAACTGGTCAAGCGTTACCTCTGGATCAGACTCTTGAGAATCAAGATCCTGATTGGATCGTTTACCAGTGGCTGAAGCAAAGCTTGCAATGAACTGTGGATTAATTGAAGTCCCAATGGATGAGGCACCTATACATAATTTAAAATCTAAGCAGGAAATCTTGAATATGATAACTAATTTCAGTTAATATAAATGAATTGTTTCCTTACAATAAATGAAATCAGTCTCGAGTGTTTCAGGCCATTTAATGTTGGACAACACCTGTTTTGATTTAATGTAATTGCAGTTAGTAAAACTTGGTCTGTGAAAGCAAATGAAACAGAAATTATGGACCAAATTGAACTAAGCAACTGTGCTGTCATTAAACAACTTAAAAGGTGTGAACAAAGAACCACATGCAGTAACTGTATAATTTTGTTTGCTTCCAATGCATTTTCTGCTATAGGGTCGTTCAAAACGCAGATTTCTTTCACTGATTTCCGTGCAGTTGAACTGATTATTATGAAAATCATGTGTTTCAAATGAAACATCAAATTTTTATAGCATCAAATTGCATTACATGTGGACGTTCAGCAGTGAGGGGAAAATAACTGAAGATGTAATGCTGTGGCTCTACTTCTGCATCATTTTTAATAGAAATAACAAAATATAAGCAATGCAAAGAGGTAATAAGCCAAGAATATTAAGGCTTCTACATAAATTGTGATGAAAAAGTATCACTAGTTATGCAGATCAACTAATTCACCAGATGATATGGAATGGCAGATCATCTTTTAAACTCCAATTCAATTCATATATTGTGTGCTTTATCAAATCAGGCATATATTGTTATTCCTGTAGAATTACAAACCTCTTCTAACCGCCAAAGTCCAAGGGACCGGTCCAAGGATGTTACTAGAGAGCACAGTAGTGGAAAATGGTCATCAAGGATCAGCTCTGAAATTCGATAAAACTCTGGACCCTGAATTTCATTGACAGAGTTAAGTATACATGGACAGACTTCACAGATGAACTGCAAATGTATAAAAGGGCGTCTTCTAACAACTTCCCAAAGTACCTTTGATATATACAGGAACAGCTGCACTTTTGAAGTAGTTACTCCAAAAGCAGCTTCCAGGGCTTCTCTGGGGTAGATAAATCCAGAAAAGCTGAAGAAACCCAAGTCACTGAGGGGTGACACCCACTTTGCAACCTCTCTAGGCAAGAATCCAAGTTGGACAGAATCTGCTGCATGGCATTGGACATGGTTAGTGACGAGATGGAAAGGGTAGCCAATATGTTTTTTTCTATATGTGACCATGAAACACAAGGAACATTTCAAGTTCACACTCGATAAAAATACACATGTGAGCTATGCATACCTTCCTCAGAAAAAGTATCCAGATCAGCAACATGGACACTCACAGCATTAGCATCTGCAGGTATATTTTTATTCCTCTTCAGGATAACTTCTATCGTTCCATGCATATTCTCACGGCATTTTCCAAGATATGCAGATAAGGATTTCAGTTGGGAACCAGCGTCAGATGGTATATGAAACCGGTGGGATATACCAACTACAGATGTTTGGACAGAACCAAGAAATATTCTGCGTGCAGATTTAGTATGTAAAATATGATTTGCCTGTAAAAAAAGATAATGGCTTATGAGATAATAGACCATCATAAATCAGGATAAAATTACAACAACAAAGGATTCGAGCGATGGCCAGTTAATAGCTGAGAAACAAAATCCATTGGACCATGTGCATCTTCCTGAAAAGCATGCAAATTACATATAGCATATATTTTGGTACAGAATATTTTTATATGTTTGATTGTTCTTACTGTAATGTATTAAACAACATAATACAATGTAATATATCAGTAGATTTAAACTTACTGAAAGGAAGTGATCAGACTCCAAACCTAAAGGACTTTGCACATATAATCCTGGTATTGAGGTAATGAGGAATCCACCAGCTCCTTCAAAATCATACTTAGCTATCTCGTTTATCCAATATGCTTGGCTAGGCACTCCGTGTACCAAGGATGCTATGAATGAGGCTAACTGAGCAGCAAAATCAGATTCCAGTTTCTCAGCTGTACCAAATAGGGCTGAATAGTCCAGGAATGTCCTACGAGGGAAGTCTTGCCACCACACCGTGTTTGTTATGAGATGCCACTGCATAGATTATATTCTACTTTCAGCAAAAGCATAGCAGCGGAATTATTAACAGAATACAGAAGCTAAGCCATTAGTTAGTAGCAAACTCTGACCTGCCTAGGTACTAAGTTAGCTGAAGTAACAATAATGCGGATGCTGTCTTCTCGCTGTAACACTATGAGCTTTGGATGGTGGCATGCAACACCTTGCTTCTTTCTATCCTTTCCAAATGCTATTTCTTCAGGAAATCGTGGGTAACTTGAAGCAACAAAATATCGACATCAGTACTTCAGAATTAACTTTCCTTCTTACAAGAAGATCACTCACTATTTAACTACCGGTATAGCAAACCAAATGCGAAATTAAGTGCCTGACTTGCTTACACCTTATAGATTCAAACACTAGAAGATTTTGAAACATCATAAAGATGTTGACACAGTTCTGTCAGCCTCTTAGTGAGGTGGAGCTAGTTGTACCCTGTCCCTCTCTCTTAAATACAAAGATATGCAGCTCTCTTGCGTGTTCAATTAAAAAATTTGAAACATTAGCTGAACCAGCAACAGATAGATCTCGAAAATGTTGCTTACACTAATAGTACATTAGGATGGCTCTCAAAAGGAGTTGCTGTTCTACTGTCACGGCTTGCGCTCCAGCATCGTTCCTTATTGTGGCATGCTATTGTCACCGGCAAGTGCAGAGGAACCTTACAATAGTCCAAAAACCTGAGGGCCGTTTAAATATTAGATTTCCATAACCAATGCAATCACATCTACAAAAAAATAAAAAATAATGGAGAAATATGACATCAGAGAACAGACTCACCAGGAAATGTCTGAGGTGAATGTTGCGATAAATACTCGCACCAAACTCTCCACAGGATGGAGAAGATGTTGAAGGGTCACTGCCCTGTCTGGTTCAGCTTGCGTGTCAGGCCCAGAGCCCACAAGGCGGTTCAAGAAGAATGTACTCCCATCTGAGTAGCAGCCTTCATTGTGATACTGCTCCTCACTGACATTTGTGAATTTGTTCTGTTCTACGCTTCCATTGCCGCACCCCTTACCCTCTTGGCACAACTCAACAACATCATCATTTACATCATCAGCGTGGTGATCCAATTTGTCCTGCTCAGGATTGCAATTCACCTCAGGAACGGGACCAATTGCATGGTTCAGTCGCAACTCAGCATCATCAAGTTGCCTGGATTCTTTAACACCAGCAGCTGCGCTGCCAGTTCCCGGAGAATGTGAATCCCTGAAGAAACAAAGGGGATCTTCGCTCTCGGAGATCGCCCTAAGCCGTTTTCGCAGCGACTCCGCCCTCAACACGATCCCCTCCTCGTGGGACATCGCAACACCTACGGCACCACCCTCACCTCCTCCGCATGAGACGAAACTTTCAACCACGAAGGCGTACCTGGTGCCGGACCGCAGCAGCGAGACCTCGTCGCCGACCGCCAGCTCAGCCGGGGTCCCCGCGCGGAGGGGCCGTCCGTTGACGCGCACAGTGCTGGCGTCAGTGGAGCGGTGGGCGAGGCGGAGTTCACAGCCATATGTGCTGAGTAGAAGGCCCTGGGCCCGCAGGCGGCGGGGGCGGCCGAGGAGGAGGCGGAGGCGGTAGCCACGGCGGCGGGAGACAGAGAGGGAGTATAGGCGGTCGGAGCGTAGGAATAGGAGCGTGTGGAAGGGGCCGGCGAGGCGGAGGTGGAAGTAGCCGAGGTTGCCGGAGGTGGAAGGGAGATCGTGAGCTGCCGCCGCCGGCGGCATGGGAAGGGAGGCGTCAAGGGGCGTGGCGGGACAGGAGGAAAAAGATTTATAATCTGATCCCTCTATTACTCGTGCCTTCGCGGTGGTGGACGAGATTTACGTTTCGCTCCTCGAGCTCTTCAGTGGTACACTGGATGTAAAGGTTTTGAATGCAGCAAGGTTTGTGAGGGCCTTGATTGAGAAAATGTGCCTCGTTGCAAGGGACGCTTGCAGCTCAAAAGTTTCAATTCCTCCTTCCTTTGGAAGACTGTCAAGTAATCAAGTTCTGCGCAAGTTGTTAAAAGGCGAAGGTGTGATACTTTGGAGAAGAAAAATTATATGATTTTGAGGAGCTATTTGTACTATTACACATACTATATCATGATTATATGTTAGTCCTTTTCCATATTTCTAGTTATTGTAACAGCTTCATCAGATCAATCCATAGGGTCTATGTGCAAATAAACAGACATCTATGAACTCTATGAAAATCGCCACTAAAGGAAACACGTAACCTTACAACGGTCACGTTACTTACGACGGACAGCCGTCGTACGTTATCTAACTTACGACGGCTTGTTACTCACGACAGCCGTAGGCCCTAGGGCGTCGTAAGTAGAAGGCCCGTCGTAATTAGGGCTTAACTTACAACGGCCAGAACGCTAAGCCGTCGTAAGTAACGTGGCCGTCGTAATTAAGGCATAATTTACGATAGCCACGCACATGGGTCATCGTAAGTAACTAGGAAGTCGTCGTAAGTGGCGGTTTATATCCGCCGCCGCCACGGGCTCGAGCTATTCCGCCCGAGCCTCGCCGCCTCCGCCCTGCCGCAGCGCTCGAGACCCGCCGCCTCCGCCCAGCCGCCAGCCGCCGCGCCGTGCCACCTCCGCCCAGCCGCTAGCCGCCGCGCCCCGACGCCGTCAGCCCCTCCGTCGTCCGGCCCCGCCTCGCCGGCAGGCCCCCGCGCCGCCTAGCCCAGCGCCGCCCGGCCCGGCCACCGCCGCCCAAGCCCGATCGACCTCGCACAGCGCGTCGCCTCCGCTTGGCCCCGAGCCCGCCCCTCTTCGCCGCCACATCGAGGTAAGTTTTATTAATTGTATAAATTATTTATTTAGTTCATTTATTAATTAATTTAGTTACTTTATTAATTAGTTTAGTTGATGAGTTAAATTGTTACTTAATTAGGTCACTTTATTTCGATTTAGTTGATTATTAAGTTGATTAGTTAATTTATTAGTTTAGTATTTATTTATAATTTGGTTACTTAATTAATAGTGGAGATTATTTAGTTATTTAGTTTATTAACTATATTACTTAGTGTAAATTTAGGTGTAAATTTTAGTTTAGTTTTCTTATTTGAATATTAATATTTAATTTAGTTTTCTTATTTGAGTATTTAGGTGTAGATTTTCTTTGTGTTATTATTTAGTGTGTTTATTTGTTAATTATTTGTTTTATTTTATTACGTACTTCAAAATTGTTAGAAATTTGAGTTTAATTTATTTACTTGAGTGTATAATATCAATATGTAAATAAACGGGCTTTGGACCGGGTCAGCCCGGCACAACCCATTTATGGCCCGATGGTTGGGCCGTCTAAAAGTCAATTTTATCAATTGTCACGCTTTAACAAAATATAGAACCGTCGAGAACGATGGGAACCATTTTCTTCGCGGTTTAGATCGAGAAGCCCATAGCAGCGAACTTTGGCTCGTACGTCATCACTAGGGGACCCGATGGAGCATAACTTAGGACGGCTGGCCCACTTCAATGTCTCTCTCTCTCTCGTTCTTTCCTCGTGTCTCTTGTTCTTACCTCTCTCTCTCGTAAATCACTCCAAAAAGTAAGATTCACTTAACATATACAATATGCGTGTCTCCCGTTTCGTACCGGTCCGTCTCACATGTGTTACGCATGTGAGACATGTAGGTTCGGAATTGTCTCTTTTTAGCGGCCTTGGAGTGACTGAGGGGGCGTGCTTATGACGAGACGCAGGGTCTAGATTCAGATGAAATTTCGATGGCGTAACCCTAATGTTCTCACTGCACCATTATCGGGCGTGCAGTTGGAGAACAATGGGGTTATGCTACCAAAATTTCGTCTGGATCCGGACCCCACGTTTCGTTATAAGCACGCTCCTCTCGGTCGCTCTTGGATGGGTTTAGGACCTATCCCTTCTAATAGATGTAAAGTGAACGTAATTTCTATCTTTATATTGCAGACTAAAACATGGGTGAAGACCGCAGTTGGATGTATACTGGCTAATAGAGAGAAGGGAGAGGGGGATGGGGAGAGGGACAACGAGAGCGAGAGAGAGAGAGAGAGAGAAGGGAGAGGGGTGGGGAGAGGGACAACGAGAGCGAGAGAAAGTGAAGGAGGAGTACTGAGAGTGAAAGAGAGAGAAAGAATGAGGGAGAGAGAATGAGAGAGAGAATGAGACATGTCTAACTTTTATTTACTTTGCAGGGTTCACCGACGGAGGCGCAGACTCCATCTCCGCAGCTACCAGCACCGGGAGGGATGCGCGAAGACGACGTTCACGGCTCCGGAGGTAGTCGTGAGGGGAGTGTGTAGTCGTTATGTGTTTTTAGATTTTCTTAGACTTTATAAATGACGAATCCGTATTGTATTGTTTGTCTATGTTAACGCCTGTTTGACTTGTCACGGCTGACAACTGTGCTAGGGCAGCTAGTTTCAGTTTTTTTTAAAAAAAAATTAAAACCATAACTTACGACGGCATGTATACAACCCGTCATAAGTTAGCCCATGTTACTTACGACGGCTGTTGTAGCCGTCGTAAGTAAGCCCAAATAACTTATGACAGCCGAGTTCAGACCGTCGTAAGTGGTATGGCCCAGAGGCTTACATACGACGGCTACGGGTCGCCGTCGTAAGTTGCCTAACTTACGACGATGGCCATCGTAAGTTAGTTAACATACGACTATATCCTGACGACGGCTTAAAACCGTCATAATTAGGCTTAAACCGTCGTAATTAAATTAGTTACGATGGTTTAGATCTTACTTACGATGGTTTTAGCCGTCGTAAGTGAGTCGTATTGCTGTAGTGCCCGACAAATTTATTAAAATTTCTATAATATGTGTAGATTGTACAGGTCATCGGACCGAGATGATCAAGACAACCATATGCATATATTAGAAAAGCACATGACAAAGATAACTCAATTACTCTGATAATATATGTACCTTGATGAGGGCCAGATGCCAAGACGTCCTCATACACTAGCGCGTTGTATGGTTCATGCATCAACCGTTACGGTGTCCTTGTTATACAAGCTATAAAAAGGGAACGATGACCAGGAGGGGAAGGTACTTTTTGGGTTCAAGAGTAGTTTCACTCGGAGTGAGAAAGGGTGTTTTTTCTCATACTCCCTTACTCATACTCATACAGAACAACACAATACACAAAAAGCAGGGCGTATGGTAGAACTCCTACAGGGTAGGTCAGCATGTTCAACTCCAGCGGAACCAAAATAGGGAGTACTAGATAATTAAATCCTTTGTATGCCACTGCCACATACTATGGTGGGCTGCATGCATCTTAAAATATTGATAGCATATTTGGGAATAGAAGTTTTACTAATAATATATAACTTATTCTCTATTCTCCTAACCCCCTCATTTTCTATTCTTAGGCCTTGTTTGGTATAGTTTGATCTTGTTAAAAATCAACATATTTAAAAAGCTAGTGAAAAATAACTTATGCTTATATTCTTGTTTTAGTTCATTCTGAAAATCAGTTGAACTAATAAGTTGCTACAGAAGTCCGCTGCTTGGCACAATATTTGCTTATTAATGTGAAAAAAAATGTTCTATATTCTATGCCAGACAGTGCTCTACTCTCCTCCTTCATCTCTATAAATTCTAGATTTTTGTGATGTTAAACGACACGACTTAAATATATGAGGTTTTGTGTGACAAGGATCATAAAACCTGATTCTACTTAAATATTAATTTTGGCACCAAAAGGCCGTCATCCGGTCCGATTTTAGTGCTCAAAATGGGTTGGCGTGGTCAAATGAACCTATTGGATCAGGCCCCATTTAGGCGTGCTATGTAAAGCGTGAAGCTTGGTCAGGCCTAGTTTAGAACATTCCTTCCCGTGATGGGTCGGGTGCGTTTTCAGGAGAAATTTTAACTTTTTTGGCCCGTGACCACTTTGCAAAGCGTTTCCCACCAGCGATCGTGAAAAAAAATAATAATAAGAAGAAGATACCCTATAAACGAACGTCATAGTGTGACTTACTTGTGCATGTCCACCGTCCACAGATAAGGTTTCGCTCTTTTTCACCAACGCCAAATAGTTGTAAACTACGAAACGGAGGGAGTGCTTACAGGCAGCTCGGAAAGCTTTACGAGTATTTTCAACGAGCCCAAGCCGGAGTTTTTTTAACTTTTTTTAATGGACTACACCAGATTCTAGTAGGGATGGCAATTGTACCCGCGGGTTCGGGTACCTGGTGGGTATTGCACCGGACAGGTACGGGTCCAGATTTTTATCCGCGGGTATAACCCGTACCCGACCCATCATTTTGCGGGTACGGGTACGGGTTTTGTCTTTTACCCACGGGTACCCTCGGGTATCCGAATTCTTAAATGGGCTAAAAAACGAATAAGAATTCCAGCTGTTTATGGTTGTGTACTTGTGGTTTTATTGTAATTTAATTGTCTTATGGTCTTATGTAATGTACTTATAATACTTTTATATTGAGTTTTTCTGTATTATGAAATTGTTATGTGTAAATATTGAATTGTTCATCAAATATCTCCATTCATCTGTTCAAAAATTGCATATCTATTGATTTTACTCTTATACCCGGCGGGTGCCCGAAACCCGCCGGGTTCGGGTACTATTTTTTACCCGCGGGTTCGGGTTCAGGTAGAAAATTTTACCCGTGCATATTTTATGTCGGGTCGGGTTTTTGCAATACACGACTCGAACCCGACCCGTTACCATCCCTCGATTCTAGCCATCGGCAAGCTCCAACAAGAAATGGTAGTGATGAACAAGAGACACTGTCCAGATAACAGTTCCACCACATATTCCCTCAAGGGGAGAAGAAATGATTAGTGTCAGCAAGCATCAACAGCCAGGCAGGAGAGATCGCGTTCCCAGTCGGATCGGCCTCGGTATCAGTGCACGGCTCTGATTCGCGTCCCTTCCTCGTGAAGTTCTTCCATCGTGCTGGACACCCATGATTTTTGCCGCCGCCACCGCGCTGTGATAATCGGTAATTTTCACATGCAATTTGTAACATACAGTTTTAATTTAAAGCTGCATGCGATAATACGTTGAGGACCGTTTGTAAAAAAGGTTTTTTTAATGACTGTGGCCCTGTTTGGCACAGCTTCCGAACCACTTTTTTTGTAAAAATAAGTTGTGGGTATACCAAACAGTCAGCTTCTCTAGCAGCTTATTAGTTCAGCTGGTTATCAGAATGAACTAAAAACAGGATATAAGTTTAAGCTGCTGTTCACCAGCTTTTCAGACAAGCTGTTTTTTTAACAAGTTTAAGCAGTTCCAAACAGTACCTGTATCAGCTGCTGCAGCACTGCAGCCGCGAGCAAGAAGGAAGAGAGAGCAGGGCATCATCAGTGATTACAGATGATGGGCAGCAGCACGAGCGCTTTCGAGCAATGGGCACCGACAGTCCGTCTACGTCCATCCATCCATACACGGGTCCACGTCGCGAACGCTTTTGCGCTCCTCCACTTGGATTCGGCAAGCTTCACTGTCACCCTGCTGCGGCAAAGTCATCAAACAGGAAGGAGATAATAAAGGAGCAAGGAAGTTGGGTTCCGTTCCCCGCCACAAAGGACGCATCCCATCCATGCCACCCCCACCCATCACCATTCTCTGCAAAGGTGGCCACTGAGCATTATCATCAGCGAGCTAGATCCATAGATCGGTAGGCCGAAAGATATATAGAAAAGTTTGTTCCGAGAATGGAATAAAACTCCACTTAATCTAAAAAGAAAAGATCCCCACATTTCATGACCAATCCAGCTCGAGCCAAACGCGTGAAGAGAAAGCATCAAAGATCACGGTGAGGTGAGGCGAGGAATCGCTCATTCCGTGGTTCATGCCATGGGCTGGGGTGCAGTGGCGGTGAGAGGTCAGGCACGCATGATGGAGTAGTATAGCTTTTCCTTTCCTTTCTCTAGCTTTTCCTCGAGTTAGGCCTGCAGGCACAAGCTTGGGAAAAGATGCATGCATCAAAGTGGTCCATGAGAATTTCAGATCTCTTGCTCTCTTTCTACACGTCACTTTAGCAGCAGTTTTTGGCCTGAACAAGATTTGTTTGTTCGTTCGCTCTAGTCAGGAGCAAGAAAAGAGCCAGGTATCATGAATGTGACATCATTGCTACAGAGCTACCCAGCGCATGCAGCCCATGTGCGAGATTGGCGTTGGCAGAGAGATTCGCGCCCAAGACTGCTATTTGCAAATTGCTAGAGCTATTTTAAATGGATTGATGCTATAGAAGAATACTTGTCACTTAGAAAATGTTTACACATATGTTACAAAAATGAAAAGGAAAGGAAAAAGAGAGGAAAGAAATGGAAATAAGAGAGAGAGAGAGAGAGAGAGAGAGAGAGAAGGGAAAAGGGAAAAGGGAAAGACAATAAATAAAATAGTAGGAAAAGAAAAGAGAAGAATGGAAAGAAAATAGAAGAAAAAGAAGAGAGAAGAATGGAAAGAAAATAGAAGGAAAACAAGAGAGGGAAAAAGAAAGAAAATAGGAGGAAAAGATAGAGGAAAAGGGGAAAGAAAATAAAAAGGAAAAGGAGAGGAAAATAAAGTAAAAATAGGTGAAGTTGATATAAATTACGTTTAGAGAGTACGATGAGTGCAGAAGTACGTGCTGGAAAGAAGCGAATCTTTTAGAGTGAACTGAAAAGATGTAAAAATATTCGGCTAGAGTAGTTTTTTAGACTATATGAGTGTGAGCAGGTGATAAAGGACTTGACACTGATGCAGATGTAAGGTGGAAAAGACTGATAGGCTACGTGCCACATCACCAACAAATTGGCTTAAATTTGAGGTAGATAGGCGGCAGAACCTTCGTGTCCTATACATTCATAACACGAAGCAAAGTAATTTGGCGCGCGCCTATTCATCTAGGGCCGACAAATGCCGTGGCACCGTACAAAGTGTCTATTTTTAGTATACTTTTTCAAAGAGGTTCAAATGTAAAAAAAAAACGCTCTTCCCACTTTGGCTGCCCGAGCTCTCTCGTTTCATAGGCTGAAGGTCAACAAGACATAGATAACGATCACATCAGAAACACCCTTTTTACTTTATATCTTTCTTTCCAGAGACCGATCCGAATAGAATATGCCACCTATATATATAGGCACATAACCAGAGCCTCCTCCAACGAGTATTCAGATAAAAGGGAACGAAATGAGTATCTCCTATCGTGATTTCACTTCCACGCAGAAACCTAACGCAGCTTGAATTTCCAGAGCACTAAACAAAGCCGATGAAGCAAATAGTGCCGCGGGCACCTCCTCACGGGATCTCATCCCATCTCGTCCCTTTTGGTTTCCTTTTCCGTGGCACAATCATCATCAAAGCAAAGCGCGACCATGCACGAAGGAAAATGCCGCCGGCGTCGTCGCCGGCCGCAGCTGCACCCCGATTCCGTTTGGATAATTGTTCCGCGCGCCCACCACCCATCGACATGGGTCGACCGCTCGATGGATGCCTCTTCCTACTATCACCTTTTGCTTCCCGTCGCCGACCGAAGTAGGAGTAGATTCTCTCTCTCTCTCTCTCTCTCTCTCTCTCGTGTTCATTTCTTCGCCCGCCTCTCGAGTCTCTATGCAACACAGCAGCGACTACATAATTGACGGCCAGCCGGAGTGGTGGACGACGATGAAATCATTATAGGGATACGATGGACTTACGATGGCTAACGCCGTCGTAATTAAGTCATAAACCGTCGTAAGTTATCTACTTATGACGGTATTTTTTTACTTACGATGGTATAAAGCTGAGGTAATTATTATGTTGTAAATAAGCTAACTTACTACGGCTATCGTCGTAAATATAGTAACTTACGACGGCGTCGCGCATCTGTCGTAAGTAACGGATCAGGTCACGTGGTGACCCAAGGCGTTACTTACGACGGTTCTGCTGACCGTCGTAAGTAACAGAGGCTAACTTACGACAGTTTTACTAACTGTCGTAAGTAGTAGAAGTGAACTTACGACGGCTTCTCGGCAGTAGCCGTCGTAAGTTATGTTTGTAATTTTTAAAAAAGAAAACAGAAACGCACTAACCTAGCTCGATGGCCAGCACAGAGAACAAACAATTATAAAACAGAGTAAACAGTCATAAAACAATTCATACAACAGTTCATATGCATCACACACAACAAAAACGACAAACGGGCTACACACTACCCCCTTGACTACCTCCCGAGCCGAAGAAATTATCTCCACGCGTCCCTCTTGGAACCGGTAGCTGTGGCTATAGAGTAGAGGCCTCCGTTGTCGAACCCTACAAAACACATTAGTAGTTACGACGGTTTGGATTCAGATATCAATGTCTTTCTCTTTTTTCTCACTCTCTTCCTCTCTCTATACTTTGCATCATCTCTCTCACCCTGTTCCTCTATCTCTGTATTATTCATGCACTCTTTATGTCAGTCTCACTCACACCCTCTCTCGCACCCTCTCTCTCCCTCTATTGCAACACTCCATCTCTCCATCTCACTCTCACACTCTCTCTCTCTCTCTCGTACTCCCTCTCTCCCTTGTGTACCACTCTACATCTCCCTCTCTCCTTATGTTACATGAAAAATACAATATTAAAGAGTTTATTACCTGTACCGGAGGACCTGGGCTGCGGGCTCCTGTGACGGGGTCACCTATGGCGGCTGCCACACAGGAATCGTGATTTGTTGGCCGTTCTGTCGAGCTAAGACCTATAATTGAAAAATATTAGAACATATATATTACTGAAATGTTATGAAAATAAACTACAGTAATTAAAATTACTTACCTCCATCTCTGCCTGTATCTGGGCCATGTAGTTAGCTTGGTACTCCTGGATGATCCTCGTCGTGTCGAGATCCTACTGGGTCCGCGTCAGCCTCTCTTGCATGGCACGAAACACATCACAAGCCACGTCCCCTCAGTCACTCCCAGACTGTCCAAAAAGGGACAATTCCAAACCTACACGCCTCACATGCGTAACGCATGTGAGACGGGCCGGTTCAAAACGGGTGACCCATGTTGTATATGTTTACGTCAATCTTTCATTTTTGAGTCATTTAAAAGAGAGAGAGAGAGAGAGAGAGAGAGAGAGAGAGGAAAGAACGAGAGAGAGACAAAGAAGTGGGTCAGCCGTCTTAAGTTATGCCCCGCTGGGTCCTGCCATTATCTTACGACGCCTTTAGGGTTAGCCGTCGTACGTTATGCCCCGTCGTAAATGGGCCAAAGATGAAACCGCCCCGTTGGGGCCCGCCGTCCACGCACGGGAGCTTGCCGTCCTCCGTGCCTGTCTCGACTAATACATTACCACTAAATGGGCCGTGACAGACCCTAAATGGGTCATGTGAGGCCGGACCAGGCCGAAACCCATTTATTTACATATAGTAACTAATCACACAATCAATCAAAGTATTAATTAAATAATAATCAATTACAATACTAATTAAACAATTACTCAACTAAGATCAAATTAAATATGTAATAAACTAATTAAACAACTAATTATTCTATTAATCAAATAATAAAAAATTCAACAAATAATCAACAAATAAATTAACAACTAATCAGCAATAAAACAACTAATTATTCAACAAAGGGAAAGCTACCATAATTCAACAAGAAAACAACTAATTACTCGCTAATTCAACTAATGATTGTTTCTCTCTGTCTCTTTCTCCACATACACACATACACACGTAAAAAACTCTTTATCACCTAATTCAACAATACACATGCATGTCATGAACACAACAATCAATTTAACACGAGGAACATCAATTTAACACGTGGACGTTGGAGGCAGACCTTGGCTCAGCGACAACGTCGGGGAGGCGGTGCGGCGACAACGTCGGAAGGCGGCGCCCACGGTGTCGGGTCACGGCGCTCACAGTGTCGGGAGGCGGCACGGCGAGTAGGGGCCGACGGCGCGGTGAGCAGGAGCTCGGAGCGTGGCGAGCAGGGGCCAGGCGGCGCGAGCAGGGGCCGGGCGCGGCGGGGCGGGGTCGGGCGGCGCGGCAGGGCGGGGCCGAGCAGTTCAGCAGGGCGGGGCGCGGCGAGCGGCGGCGGTCGAGGCGTGGTCGGGCGAGGCTTGGGGCGGGACGGCGGTGGTTGCGGCAGGGCGGAGCGGGGCGCGGGACGGTGGTGCGCGGCGGCAGGGCGGGTTGTGGCGGCGGAGGCGGCGCGGCTCGGCGAGAGCGAGGCGGAGCGGTGCGGCGGCAGTCGGCGGGTCGCGCGCGTGAGTGGGCCGCGCGCTCGGCCAGTGAGATGTATGGTTATGTTCTTTATTTATGACTGCTTTTTTACTTACGACGGTTTAGGTTTTAGCTGTCGTAAATGATACTTAAATTCCGGTTGTCCTTTTATTTACGACGGCCGAGAGCCAGCGACCGTCGTAAGTTAATAAATTTACGGTGAGTACCACGCGCCGTCGTAAGTACGTTAATTTACGACGGCTGACTCACTAAATAAATTTGAAAGAGGGCTAATGATGATTGTATGAGATGATCGAAAAGCTGAGGTACAGGTGTGATTATATAGAGGGATTAGGAGGGGAGAAAAGACTAAACTACCCCTAACCCTAATCCCTCTCTAATGACTAATATACCCCTGTGCCACACCCCTAATTACAGTGTCTAACACCCCCCGCAGTCACAACATCTAGCCGCTGCAGATGTTGAGACTGGACCGAAACTCGGAGAACAACGATGACGGGAGGCCCTTCGTGAAGATGTCGGCGAACTGCGTCGTCGTCGGGACATGGTGTACCCGAACCTCGCCCCGTGCTACCCGCTCACGAACAAAATGAAGGTCAATCTCCACATGCTTCGTGCGCTGATGATGGACCGGGTTGGTGGAGAGGTACATGGCGCTGACGTTGTCGCAGTAGATGATGGTGCTTTTGATGACGGGAGTGTGGAGCTCCTGAAGTAGCTGCTGAAGCCAGGAGGCCTCAGCTACGCCGTTAGCCACGGCGCGATACTCCGCCTCTGCACTCGAGCGCGACACTACGGGCTGTCGCTTCGAGGACCAGGAGACAAGGTTGCCGCCCAGGAAGACGGCGTACCCAGAAGTAGAGCGTCGTGTGTCCGGGCAGCCTGCCCAGTCAGCGTCTGTGTACACGACCAGCTCGGAGGCCGTGTCACGTCGAAGAAGGAGGCCATAGTGGAGGGTGCCTCATAGGTACCGAAGAATCCGCTTGACAGCGGTGAGATGCGGTTCCCTCGGGTCATGCATGTGGAGGCACACCTGCTGAACCGCATATGAGATATCCGACCTAGTGAAGGTTAGGTACTGGAGAGCACCTGCAAGACTCCTGTAAGAAGTGGGGTCAGAGACGGGTGTCCCGTCGGTGGCGGAGAGCTTTGCCTGAGTATCCACTGGAGTGGAGCACGGCTTGCAATCAGCCATGCTTGCCCGCTGAAGGATATCCAGACAGTACTGTCGCTGGTGAAGAAATAGGCCGCCTGGTCGGTCCTCGACCGTAATACCCAGGAAGTGGTGGAGACGGCCTAGGTCCTTCATAGCGAACTCCTGCTGTAAGGCAGAAATGGTTCGCTGAAGCAGAGTCGGACTGGATGCTGTTAGTACAATGTCATCGACGTACAGTAAGAGGTAAGCTGTGTCACTGCCCCGTCGATTGACAAACAGCGAAGTGTCCGACTTAGCTTCAACAAACCCCAGTGAGACCAAGAAAGAGGCGAACCGGCTGTACCAGGCTCGCGGTGCCTGCTTCAGTCCGTACAGGGATTTGTTTAGCTTACAGACCATGTCTGGGTGAGCTGAATCTACAAATCCTGCCGGCTGACTGCAGTACACCGTCTCGGTCAGTGTACCGTGGAGGAATGCGTTCTTGACGTCCAACTGGTGGACAGGCCAAGAACGTGAGAGAGCTAGCAACAGTACGGTACGAACTGTCGCCGGCTTCACCACCGGGCTGAAAGTCTCGTCGTAGTCAACTCCAGGGCGCTGAGTGAAGCCCCGGAGTACCCAACGAGCTTTGTATCTCTCCAAGGTGCCATCCGCCTTCTTCTTATGCGTGAATATCCACTTGCCTGTGACAACATTGCCACGGCCCGGACGGGGAACCAGGTCCCAGGTCCGGTTGGCAAGCAAGGCCTCATACTCTTCCTCCATAGCGCGGCGCTAGTTAGGGTCGGCGAGGGCGCTATGCACGGAAGTAGGTATGGGCGAGATCGAAGAAGGCTCGGTCGGTGGAGTCGTCGTCGACGAGAAAGCGGTACTATCGAACCGCTCCACTGGTCGAAGACTCCCGGATGCACGTCGAGTCACCATCGGGTGGACGTGACCAGGATCCCTGTGAAGTAGAGGGGGGTTGTACACCGGCCGGTCGGGTACAACCATCTTCTCTCGTCGTGGATAGACGAGAGTGGGTCTCGATGCCGCGCGTGGCGTCGTCGGAGCAGGAGCCTCTCCCCGCGCTCGTCGCTGGTAGACAAGTGCGGGGTCAGCAAAACGAGAAGACGTTGTTGGTGCCGCGCGTGGCGCGGCTGGTGGCGTCGTACTCGCTGTAGGTGACGTCGGGGAGGTAGCTGGTGGTGCCGTTGGTGCCGTACGTGGTACAGCTGGAGAGGCCGAGGGCTCCTGGGGTACAGTAGATGGTGTCGGGGAAGCCGAGGCCGCATGTGGCGCAGCAGGTGATGTCGGAGGCGTCGATGCCACACGGGGTGCAGCGGGTGACGCCTCAGACATCGATGCCACACGAGGTGCAGCAATCGGTGTCGAGGGCGTTTGGGATGTAGCTCGTGTCGATCCTGCAGAAGAAATAGGCCAAGGCAACTGGAAGGCAGCCTCGGGGTCAGTAGGAAAAAGGGAGTCCAGCTCTGTGGTGAAATCAGAAGAGGTGGTGGAAAAAGGAAAAGATGACTCGTCGAAGACGACGTGCCGAAAGATCAAAAGACGGTGGGTAGTGAGATCTAAGCATCGGTGACCCTTATGATCAAGGGAATACCCGAGAAAAACACACCGTGTCGAGCGGGGCGCAGCTTATGTGGGGCGGTGGCGGAAAGATTAGGGTAGCAAGCGCATCCAAAAACTTGAAGGTGATCATAAAGAGGATTGGTGCCATATAGAGCAAAGTAGGGGGTGGAGGCACGAATCGCTTTGGTGGGAAGACGATTGATCAGAAGTGTGGCGGTATGAAGAGCCTCCACCCAGTATCGGGCTGGAATAGATGCCTGGAACATCAGGGAGCGTATGACATCATTAATGGTGCGAATCATGCGCTCTGCGTTGCCGTTTTGAGGAGAGGTATACGGACAAGACATGCGTAGTTGTACCCCATGTGCGGAGAGAAAATTACGAAACGCAGAGTTATCAAACTCTCATCCGTTATCGCACTGGACAACTCGAATGGTACGCCCGAATTGAGTAGAAATCCAAACGAAGAAGTGAGAAAGAGTGACGAAAGTTTCAGACTTCAATCGTAATGGAAAAGTCCAGGAGAAGTGAGAAAAATCATCAATTATCACCAAATAGTAATTAAAGCCCGATATACTGGAGATGGGAGAAGTCCACAAATCACAATGTATAAGATCGAATGAGTGCTCAACATGAGTCACAGATGTGGGAAAAGGGAGGCGAATATGGCGACCAAGTTGACACGCATGACATAGAGAGTCATGTGTACCCCTAGAACACGAGATAACTGAGCTACTGGACAGCTTCGACATAGCATCTGCACCAGGGTGGCCAAGCCGGCGATGCCAGATGGTAGATGAAGTTGTCGTAGTCAAAGCAAATGGCGGTGATGCAGCAGAAGTAGGAAGCCGAAGTGTGTATAGGGGCCCCGAGCTATCACATCGGAAAAGAGGTCGCCGGGTGGAAAGATCCTTCACAGACAAACCAAAAGGATCAAATTCAATGGAAACATTGTTGTCAGTGGTAAAACGGCGAACAGAAAGTCAGTTCTGAATGATATCCGGAGCAACAAGAATGTTTTTAAGTTGGAAAGTACCCGGAAGACCGGAATCACCTACTGAGGTGACCGGAAGAACGGACCCATTTCCAACAACGATAGATGAAGGAAAAGAGGGATTGGGAGGATGGGTGGAAGAGAGTATACCGGAATTAGGAGTGGTATGGTATGATGCTCCGGAATCAACTACCCAGTCGGCACCAGGTGGTGTAAGGTGCATGGTGCTGAAGGAGGAAGCAAGCGACTGTCGATCCCACGTCGACGGTGGCTCCTGAAGGGGTGTCGATGGCTCCGAGTTCCCAACAGGGTAGTCAGTGCCTCCGTAGGTCGGGGCTGACTGCCCGCTTGAAGAGTAGCCAGGCCCACTATAGGCCTGAGCTGTCGGCCTACTAGCACTGTGGGCTGGTCCACTGTAGCCGGGGGTAGCCGCAAACGCCGGCTGAGGACGCGGTGGTCGTGGAGGCTGAGAACCTGGGGACGGTCCAGGCCACATGTGGATCTGGCCAGTCCACGGGTTATAGGGTGTGGTCCAGGGTGCACCTCCCTGGCCGGTACCACCACTACCTCCAGTAGTCGAAGCCGTGGGGGTGCTGCCTGCACTGCTGCCACCACGGCCGCCGTTCTTTCCTCGGCGATGACGGTTTCCACCTCCTGTACTGGTAGGAGTAGAAGGTGGACGTGACGGCGATCCACCAGCTGCTGGTAAGGGTGGACGCGGGGACTGCCCGGAGCCATAGAAAGCTGTGGCAGATCCAGAGCCAGTAGAGCCTCCTGCAGTGATCTCTTCAAGTTCAAGATCAGACCATACCTTCTCGAAGGTAGGTAGTGGCTCCAGTCGAAGTAGCCATGTCCGTAGGTGACAATAGCGCTCGTTCAGGCCCTGAAGGACCCGAAGGACAAGAGCGTTGTCAGTGACCGGCTCACCAAGGTCACGTAGGGCATCCGCCATGCCCTTCATCTCCCGACAATAGGTGGAGATGGAACGATCCCCCTGGACGGTGTTCTGGAACCGAGTGCTTATGTGGAGGGCTCGAGTCGCACGGTTCCCTAGAAACCGTTGCTCAAGTACTAGCCAGGCCTGTCGAGCAGTACCGCCACCGCGCTGCCTGACGATGTCCTGTAGCTCCTCTGTCAGGGAGCCAAGGATCCAGGATAGTACCAGGCTGTCCATGCTGATCCAGGACACCTGTACTGAAGACTCATCCTGGAGGACGTGGTCATCGAGGCAGTAGCGCCTCAGCATGAGGAGCACCATATCACGCCACTGGGCATATGAGGTGGACTCGGAACTGAGAATAACCGGCACGAGCGTCCGGATGTTCTGAATCCCTGCGGCCTGTGCATGAAGAGCGGCCACAAGCGAAGTCGAGTACGTACCAGCGTCCGAGGGAGGCTCATGGATAGCACTCGTTGATCGGCGAGCACTCTCCTCAAGTTGGTGGGATAGTGATGCCACGGAGGCACGCTCCTGCTCTAGGGAAAGGGCGAGTGCCCGCTCGCGCTCGCGAGAGGCGGCCAGTGCTGCGTCGATGTCAGATGTCTCCGCAGTGTCGGTGCCGTAGGAAGAAGCTGTGTTCTCCATAGTAGTACCGGCGGCTGGGAACGGAATCGGCGGGATCGCCGTGGTGCTCCCGTCAATGTCGAGGCCGGTGGCGTCCCGTAGCGCGGAGGTACCTGCCATGAAGGTAAGAGCAGTGGCGGGGTTTCTGGAGGTACCGACAAGGGGTTCACCGGCGGCTGGACCATCCGGCGGTCGGCGCACCAGGGGCGGCGGCGGGCGGCTGCTCAGGGGCGGCGGCGGGCGGCTGCTCGGGGGCGGCGGTGGTTCTGGCCTAGGGTGGGGTGGCGGCGGCGTGCGCCCAGGGCTGCGGCGGCTGGCCCATTAGGATTAGGGTTAGCCCTAATCCTGATTATTCCTAGCTAATAATACCATGAAAGAGGGCTAATGATGATTGTATGAGATGATCGAAAAGCTGAGGTACAGGTGTAATTATATAGAGGGATTAGGAGGGGAGAAAAGACTAAACTACCCCTAACCCTAATCCCTCTCTAATGCCTAATATACCCCTGTGCCACACCCCTAATTATAGTGTCTAAAAAATTCACTGGTCGTAAAATGTGGACTTTGCTGTAATGAAAACGAACGATCGTGGCTGGAGAATAGTCGCCCGTCTATGCCCAAACCAGAGCTGGTTTGAGAAAAGGTGGCAGATCGGACAGTGCGCGAGAACCAGAGGAGGAGGACTGAGAGAAAAATAAAAAAGGCATCATCAATCAAAGCACGTCGGGTGGAGCAGCAGCCGTTGAGTGTTGCTGCTGATACGGACACTGCTCCCCCTTCCTTTTTTCTTGGGAATCCTGACTATCGAAACGAGCGAGTGAGGCCCACAAGCTTCTTGTGAAATGAGGTTAAGAGAGAAACAAATTATTCGAGCGTGTTTCGTTGATGAGCTGTTGTTTACGGTACCTACATATATCCAACCAAGAGTCAGGAGCGGCTTCCATAATTATCGAGTTAATTATATATTTATCATCTAAGTGATCGCTAATTGTCGTAATTAAAACGAAGGCAACACTGGGGCGGAGAGGCCTTTTCTTTTGCAGGGAAAAGCGCGCACCGCACATGCCCTTTTGGAGGCACGACATGGTGGGATTCGGCTCGGTCTCGCTAAGCTAGGAGGACTAGGAGTGCTGCCGGGCTACTCATAGGTCACAGCACTGCTGGGGTCCGGGCTACTCGTAGGTCACATGTGATTCTTTATCGCAACGAAAAGATACGTGCAACTGTAACACGCACGTCCGTCTATACTCCACCTTTCTAGGTTCTCCAACTCTCTCTCTCTCTTTAATCTTGGTCTCCTCACTAAAGTAAGCGACTCATCTTACTCATCCTACTGAGTGCTACAAGCAGTAGCTAACATTGCTTCTGTTTCGCTTTAATTAGCCATGTTTTTGTTTACTGCTACCCGTGGAAACTCTACTCTAGATGCAGCCGTGTTGCGCACCAGTGATGTGGATTTGAGCGGAGCAGGAATTAGACACAAGCTTTTGGTAGCATGACGGACTGTTGGAGCTGCACAAAGAGGAGCAGTACGGCCGACTCAGGGTAAAGTAATGCAACCTAAACAGCAGTGTCAGAACGAACACAAGAAGAGTACACAACTGTGACGCGCTCGAGGACGGACGTAGAGATAGGTGGGTACAAGAAGCAGGCTGTGCGAGAGCCAAGGTGCCGGCGAGAGAGGATGAGCCAGCTAAGCGCTACAGACACCTAGTAGCTGACAAGCTAGTAGTAGACGAAAGGAGAACGGCACGTCTCGAGCCAAGCTACCACCGGCATCAGCCGGTACGTCGGTGCCTTTGCCCCCGTCCGTCGCCTTCGTACGAGTCACGCCTCACGAGGCGCGCGCAGAAGCCAAGCAAAGCGAGTGATGGCAGGACGGGACGGGACGGGCAAACAACGCTGCGGACGGCAGCAGATCTAAATGCCCTCGAAGTGCCCGCTCTCGCCTTTGTTCCTTTTCTGTGCATCGCTACACATCGACCTCGCGTCTGGCCTTTACGTGTGCCAGTGGCAGTGACTGCCGGCCTGCCGTCACCACGAGTTCGGTCTGCCATGCCGTCGAGACAAAGAAAAAAAAAGAGAGAAGGGGCCGTGTAAGAAAAGCGGAGATGATCACCGGTTAAAAAAGCGCCCAAAGCAGTGTTTTATCTGCCATTATGTACACAGTTATTTTGCCATCATGTATATGTACTTTTAAGGCTGTTTTTTTTCTCTCTGAAAGGACAAGACTACCCTTGAATGTATTTGTCCTCTGTGCAACAACGTTCGCACCTCGCATCCTGTTTTCCTTCCCACGCTGGTTCAAAAACGCAACTCCGCACCTGGACGACAACGTGAAGCTCCATAGCATAAAAGGACAATAAAATAAAATACCGGAAAGCACCGCACAGCGATAAAAAAGACAGC
This sequence comes from Neostapfia colusana, assembly GCA_030760725.1. Lineage (NCBI taxonomy): Eukaryota > Viridiplantae > Streptophyta > Magnoliopsida > Poales > Poaceae > Neostapfia > Neostapfia colusana. Next base: position 45,044,603 of record JASWHV010000019.1, read on the forward strand.
AAAACACCATAGATTCATTTGCACGATTAGTTGAGAACATCGCCGGTTGAACAAGACACGCAGACGCGTCATAACTGAGTCACGTACACCACCACGTTCATATCAGTATATCCGCGTCTCAGTTTTACAGAACGTGTTCACACATAGTGGGTCCACACAGACACATCACGTTCACACCTTCGTTTTACAGGAGTGCGCATCTCAATCGGTTCCTCCGAGTCCTTTTCGAAGTCATCTTATTTTTTTGAGCACTTAAGTAACTTGGGGCTGAGAAGAAGAGGCCTCCTGAGAACTTGCACGTGACGCCCCATAATCTCGAGCTTGAGTTTCACTGCGTCAATGGCGGTAAGACCAGGATGGAGACAACGGTGCGGCTTTGACCAGACGTGCAGCCGTGCGGGTACGGGGACTACAAGGGTACGTATGTATGACTACCGATCTATTCGAGGTGGGTATTAAGCGGTGCCCCGTAAATCCGGCCAAGGAATCGCACGCAGATGCCGGCTTCTGTGTAGTTCAGTTCAGTGCACCACGGCAAGCAAGGAGTTGACCCGCCAATGGCCGTTCCGAGGCGACCGCATCCGAAAAAAGAAAAAAGAAACGACTAGGGGGGCTGTTTCACGGAAGAAAATTCTCTGGAACTGTGTTGCAAATCTCCTCATGTACATCACCTTCCCGATTCGAGACTCGTGTCTCACTCACCAATCTCAAAGCAGCTCACAAAACGGATGAGGACAATTTCTTTCTGCGCTCGGCTCGACGCTCAGCAGAGCCGCCTGGAATACTCTCTTCCACTCTTCTCCTCCCATGCCGGTCGACCTCTACGCCAATCGCCGTCGGCACCTCACGCCGATCGTCGCCTCCTCCGACGCCGTTGAGGTGGGCATTCGACCTCGGTGTCAATCGCCGCCGGCCGCTCGCGCCTCTCATCGCTTCTTCCGACACCCTTGAGGCGGGTGCTCCACCTCCGCGCCAACGCCGCTGGCCACTCGCGCTGCTCGTCGCTAATCCTCCGAAGGAGTTGCCAATGATTCAATATCCATGCAGCTGTTGCTGCTGCTCGAGCAAGGCAGGGCCATGAAAGATGCTACTAGTGCTGTGGAATCTGTTATGGATCGGAGATGATCGATAGCATGAGACCTACTATAGCTTGGCCGCAACTGGCAGTGATCTTGAGCGCGCCAGCGCCGGCGACATCCTTCCCTATGGCCCACGTGAATGTCCTGGGCACGATGACGGCCAGCAGCACCTCCTCCCTTGGTGCTGCTCGCTCAGCTACTTGTCAGCCTGCATGAATAACCTCCTCCCTGGGCAGCGGAGGCAGTGTAGTGTTGGAGCGTGACGGCGACGTGGAAGCTGCGGCGGTTGTCACGCGGAAGCTATGCAGGTAGCCAGGCACCGAAGGCCGGGAGCAGAGTCGCGGACGAGGCCGCTTTGCCGAGCGTGAGCCTGAAGAAGTTTTCCCAATGGGTTTATTGAGATGCTTTGAGATTGGTGAGTGAGACACGTGTTGCGAATCGGGAAGGTGTTGTACAAGAGGAGATTTGCAACACAGTTCCAGAGAATTTCCTTCCCTGTTTCACGCCCTCGTTCACGGTGAAAACCGACGCCCTCCACACATGCAACAGCGCGCGTGAGGCGAGCGAAACGTCCGGGCCTGACCGCGATGGGCGAGGCGCACCGGGCAGGTCAAAATCTGTACCGACGAGGGTCTGCTCCGGCGGTAGCCGAACGCCATTTTACGCGCCTGCCATAGCTCGGCGTCGGACCGGTCAATATCGCGGCTCGTATCATGTCTTAGTTCGCATCGCGCCGAGGACTGCGACGGGCTTCACATATACTAATTCAAAATAGAGGGAGTAGTATTCTACCATCGCGCCTACGCACTTCACATATGCTACTCCCTCCGTTTGGAGTGAGTAGTATTCTACCATAACACCAGTAAATCTTCACCTTGCCATGCGCCGAACCACAGGGGGATGACAAGCTGAAACCAAACGGCATACCAAGATTAACTTGTGGAGTACTTCCAATCCAGCAGGATCAATCTTTAACCCCAAATAAAAATACCAGGAAACTAAATGCATACCTCTGGACAATAAAGAAAGTTAGCAGTTCTAACTTGAGTACATAAAACAGGGTAAAATTAGCCTATAGATGCAGTTATGAGCGTTTCTCCAAACATGAAACAAATGCGTCCCGATTGCAGGCTCACGTGACTCACGTGCCTGCCAGGGAAGGATGCACCGGATCGAGGCGGACGACGGAACGTCTACAACGAACTCGGCTTCCGCTGGAGACGGCGTGATGCCATGACGGAACGCTCAGGACAGCAGGACCTGGAGCGAGCCGTTAACGGTGGCGGCGCAGACGGGGCACGACGTCGCGACGGCCTCGCACGCGCGGCACAGGCACAGGTGCCGGCACGGGAGCAGCAGGACGCACCCATCGGCGCCGCGGCAGGATTTGCACGACGGCGCTACCCTGGACGCTGCGTCGTCGCCGTCGGCGACGCACGCCGCGGTGGCGGCCTCGAAACAGCATGACTGCGCGTCCTCCGCGTCGCCGGCGAGGGCGGCGGCGGCCGGCTGCTGCTGCAGGAGCTGGTCGAGCGTGGCGCGGAGGCTCGCGGCGACGGCCTCGTGGCTCCTGGCGACGCCCGACCAGCCCTGGACCTCGGCGGCCAGCTGCCGCAACCGTTCCTCCAGCTCCGCGTTGCGGCACCGCGCGCGCTCCAGCTCGGCCTCCGCGGCACGTAGCCGGCCAGCGGTGGCGCGGTCCACGGCGGCCACCATCGCGCGTAACTGCCGCTGGCGCGCTTCCTGAAGACCCAGACGCATGCGCTCCATCTGCAGGCATATAATAAGAAATAGAATCAAACACCAATTCACTGAAGCGCAAAATCAATTCCGATGACCAAACACTGAACGAGACCGTACCTCGAGCCGAACGAGCGCGTCGATCTCCACGTCCTGGCTGTAGAGGTGCGAGACTACGGTCTGCGAGAGGCCACTGACCGTCGCCCGGCCGCTGGTGGACGCCGCGCCGCATCCCACCGCCCTGCTCCGCACATCGTCGGCTAACGCCTGGCCCTGCGGGACCGCCAGGGGCAGAGCCAGCCCCTGCGGGCCACCGCCCTCCCGCGACCCTGGCGCCGAAGCCACGCGAGCCCGCTTCCGTGGCAGGAACCCGGCGTCGTTCCCGTTGCAGGTGAGCTCGCTGCGCTGCTGGGCCTCGCCGCCGAACACGGCGTCCCCGATCCCGCCCGCACACCCGCCGGCGCCGAGCGCGTCTAGCAACATGCAGCCGCCGGCACCGAACGCGTGGGCGAGGTCCTGCGGGTAGAAGGCGTGGGAGAGGCACTGCAGCGCCTGCACGGCCATCCCGCTTCGTCTCGGCGAGAGGAGGATGAGGAGACGAAACGGATGCGTGGCGTGGGGAGCGTATATGGCAAGGTAGGGTTGGAAGCCGGGCAGCGGTTATTTATACGAGAGGCTGCCCCCGGGCGGTGCGGGGAAGGCACGTTGGGCGTCTGCAAGGGGACAAAAGCTGCCGGAATTTTTTGTTTATTTTCGACGAGGTGGGACGGAGGGCAGGCAGGCAAGCAGATGAACCAACGAATGGATTAGATGCCATGCCATGCCGGTCGCTTTCTCCCCGCCTTTAATAATTCCTCCCGTTTACTACTTTGCACGCTGGAGCGCTTTATCTCGTCTCGCCTTTTGTCTTCGTTTATCTTAATTTTTCTTGATAAGGCCTTTGTTTCAGTCTCGTGGATTCGTTGCAGTGGGAGGGGAGGGGAGTCGTGATGGTGATGCAGGATGTGGAGTGGAGTGGTGGGGGTCCACGTGGGCGCAGGATGGAAAGGAGGATGCTCTTTCGCCTGTGGAGTGAGCGTGACGTTCCTTTGTCTCTTTGCTACCTGTTCGTATCCGTTCGCGGTTGGACGGATGTGGTTCTGTCACTTCTGCAAAGCGTGCAGCAATACAAATTCAACCAACGGATACATACATGTGAGCCTGATTTCTCATCTTCGTCGTGGTCCCATCGTTCTGAAGGCAAGAAAACTTTGTAGGTGCCGTGTCTGTTACACGGCACCGCGAACGTGGTACGACGCGGAGCAGGCGCCGGGCACACACATGACCTACCGTCGTCGTGGCGTGGCGTTGAATGGGGGCGCACCATCCGTGCCGGGACGCCGGGTTGAATACGGTTCCCGAAACGCCGAGTGCGTGACCATGATGCCCTGCTTGCCCGGATCGGCAGCCTCTTTTTTTTTGGGGGGGGGGGGAGGACGCGGATCGGCAGAGTTTGATTACCCATACCTAGATCGGCGGATCACCAGTACGGAGGCGCGATTCCCGTACTCACTTTGATTTTGACGCGCCTCCCGAGACGACGGTTGCAGGCGTGAATGGCGCCGGAGTTTTTCTGTTTACCACGACGATCTAGGCAAACAACCGCAGCTTTTTTACTCGGCGACACCCCGCATGGAGCGCCGATCATCCACCGCAACGGCGTCTCGCGTGCCGTGCGCCTGTCCGGTCGTCCCCCCTTCGAGTTGAAGGCTCGTGCCGACCGGTCCGGTTTTGGCAGGGCCCTGGACCGTCCGCCCCTCGGCCGTGGACCATCTGCCGGGCGCGGCATCTGCAGTAACGCCCGCGATCCAACCATTCGCGTCCACCTCTGCGACTGTTCGTGCTGAGCACATGTCATGGATCCCTCTCCCCCCCTCTCTCTCTCTGTCTCTCTCTCTTCGCATTAACTAACAGCTGAAACGGGAAGAGCTTGACTACCGGCTAACACGGCAGTAAGTGACCTCGCCTAGCACTGCACGGACCACGCGCTAGCCCGCCGGCCGAACGGCCTGACCTACACCATCGCTCGCTTTCCGGTACACCACGTCCCAGGAGTCAGGACCCCGGGACCAGTAATCCACAGCAGGCACCGTGACGGATGGGCATGCCGCGATACTGCTCAAACATGTACGTACTCCTGAGTCGCTGTCCGTTTCTGCCTCGTCCCCATCCGCGGCACCGATCGACCAGTTACCACGCCCGTCCGTGCCATGTGTGTTGGCCTGGGCCGTCGTGCTGGGTCCCCGACCGCCGGGGGACGGTCGCGATATTGCCCATAACGCAGCGCGATCGATCGCGATCTCACTAATAACAGCGCTGCGCGGTGGTACCAAAGGCAACAGCGGCTACGTAGCCGGCGCCACCACATGTCGATGCGCACCACCCCGATCGATACGCGCGACGACGGATCACTTATTCACTGCTCGTCGCACGGTAGAAGCATACTATATGCTGCTTCATCGATGGCGCGTGCGTGCGCGGCAGGAGTGCCCGGCCATTGGCGTCGTCCACGGCGAGCCGAAGCCTGACACGGCGCCCGTGATGCGGGCGAGCCGACACCCCACGCTGCGTCGATGGATACAGGAACCCCGCGACACGCGCCGCTGCTGCGTGCACGCCTCTCGGCTGGCGCTTTTAGTGCCAGAGCTCACATACATGGCCTGTCCTGGCCTGGCCTGGCGGGGATGATCCTCCCATCCCTTGCACAGTCCCCGGGGTCCCTCGCGTACTCATATGGGTGCGCGTGTGGATGCTCCACGGCGCAGCACCGATCCGATCCGATCCGATCTGACGCGCACAAAGACTAGAGAGCCTACTGCTGCTACAGAGAGGGAGTGGGGAGTGTGGCCCTGCGGTGTTGTTTCGGAGCGCCTACAGGCGCAGCCGTAGCTTCTGTAGCGTTATGTTGCGTCAGTGACAGCGTTCATGACCTGGGACCGCGGCGTGAGAACAGGCGAACAGCTAGCCGGAGATCTGACGGGATGGCAACGCGACAGTCTGCGGCTAGAGGCTACGGCGCACTGCACGGCGTTAGCATGCAGCGTACTCGACCCGGTCGTCGCCTGCCCGTAGTGCCCTCTTGCATCTGCGTCCTGCGCGGTCCCTCCGTCCGGCCGCATGTACGGAGCCGTGGCCGCGCGAGTAAAGACGCGTCCAGGACAGCCATAACCACGAGCGTGGTTGCGACTTACCGTCTAAGATATATACTACTCAGTTTTATTTTAGAACACAGAGAGTATTTAATAATATTTAATTTTATTTTAAACTAAACAGCGTCAAATATTTTAAAACAGGATAAATATTATATCCTGAATCTATCAAATAGGAGGTGGATGGTGGAGGTCGACAGTATAATTAATTAGGTAGATACTCCATTACCTCTATTTTACTACTGAAATATTTAATGCTTTTGTAGATAACAGTAAATTATCACTAGTGAGAGAGCCCATTTAAACTGTTTATTTGCCCCAACATCGCATACAAGCTGACCTTAACTTTTTGTCTGATGTGCTAGAGATCCACTCTTGCATGAGAGGCAGCTTGACACTCTCCTTTTTCTCCCTCATCCATCTACTCTTCCTGCTCTTAATTATTTGACGTTATGAAAAATTATTTAGTTTAAAATTGACTTAAGAATCTTGTCCTAACGTCAAATAAAAGATAGTAATAATATGTGAATTTTCTTAGTGGTGGCTGAGTCAGTACTTGCCCTCAAGGCAGTCTATGCATCTGGTGCGCGCCCGGCTGGGCGCATTCAAAGGCTTTCGTCTCTGTAGATTTTGTTCGACGAATTCGAGGGCGGATCGGGACATTGTTCGCAGGACCCAACGGTCGTGATATGTCAGGATCTCACTGAGAGGTACTGGACAACACTGGATAACACACAGAAAAAGGGGATAAGTGGAAGCTAAATTTTTATTACATAAATTGTTTATAAACATAGTTACAACAAAATAACGTTAATAGTCTACACTCGTGGGCGTAGACTAAGCAAAAGGTTCACAGTCAACCCGTGAACGTGTTCCTACTAGCACACACGCACACACCAACACGACGGCGTGGACGGCACCCATTCGACGGTGGTTCCCTCTTGGGGTCCGTCTCCTCCTTGGAAGCCTCCTCCTCATAGAATCCTGCAAACGCTTCAACAACAAGCAGTGAGCACAATAGCTCAGCAAGACTAACCCGTCTCATCTAAACATGTAACTGTACATGATAGAATTTTAAGTGTACAATGGGAAAATACTTTACATAAGGACTCGCCTAATTAGTGGACTCTTACTTTCAAGTTTTAGCCTCAAGTTAGTGGAAAACCTTGTACTAAGACACATAGGAAGTCCGCAATCAAACAAGAAACGCATTTCTCTTATGTGCTTTTGCTAAGGTTGAAAAGAACTTTTATTTGCTCTAATCTAAAGTATGTCATTAACAATTAACATAAAGCTTTCAACCAGTAATTTTTTATCATGACAACTAGCCTGTTCTTTCTACGTCACGATATAGTGAACACGTGGTACTGACTGACCGTGAGCGACGGCGATTATAATCGATTTACACCTACATGGCTACTCGAATAACCTGTCACGTACACCCGTACTCGATGTTGCCTTCAACAACCATCACGAACGTCGTACGCAACCACCTTTCATCCGTTAGCCAAGTGTTGAACCGGTCCTATCGTCCCGAGCAGGAGGTCTCTACGCGGAGCATCCTCGGTGTCTGCTAGCCGATTTACACCTCACTGCTCTCAACCTACCCTCTGGATAACAAGCAATGCCTCAACAAATCACTACCCGAATACATCGGTTTCTCGGTTCCCATATAGCTGGTAGGTCTTCGGTACAATTCTAGCTTGTTCAACAAGCCCGCACACGGCTCGTTTCTCAATCGACACAAGCGGAGCTATGGCACCAGTCGAAGTGTTTTCTGCGACACTTCCCCCGATCCACTCTCAAGCAGCCTGTGGAGATTCTTCTTTAGGAGGAGCTTAGCGGTTTTGAGTGTCGTAGCACGATGGCGAGATGAACATGAAGATTTACGTGGTTCGGGCCACCTGAGCATAACACCCTACATTCACGGAGTGTTGGTTGTTCTTTGTTGCTTGAGTTTGAGGGTGGCTCGAGTCTACGAGCTTACAATGGTGTTTGGAGACTAGGACGGTGTTTGAGCTATAATGGAATTTAAATGGAGTTTTTCTTGCCCGTTGGCTGCTTGGACCTTTTATAGTTCACGGCCAAGCAACCTTACATGTGGGTCCGCAGCTTGGCTGGTGGCCCCGTTATGGGCAACTGACTCTACTTCGGGTAGTCTGCTCCTTGCTAGTAGTAGTGCACTTGATCGCGACATGGAACACGTCGCCCTGTCACTTCGGCTTCCTTAAATGTTGTCTGGTGAAGGCGATAGGAATGCGTCTTGTCCCGCGGCACTGCACTGTAGCTCCGTCAGGGCGCCACGCGACTTGACTCTGCTGCCAGGCACGCCTGTACCGAGATACACTGGATTGCTTACCTGAGGAACATGCAAACTTTAAATGCGTGATAGGACAACACACCTTCCTCTTTACTCCTTGGCTATCTGCCCGTTGCTTGTTGACGCAGCGTCCAGGTGGCTGGCCCAAGAGACACACATCGTCACCGGAGCTGTCTTACGGAATAGCAAGGGGTCCGGAGCCGTTGGACACGTGGCAACGTCGGAACTCTCCTTGGCGGGAGGGGAGGTCCGGAGCTGTCATGCACGTGGCTGCACCTGAACCCTCCTTGGCAGGAAAAGACGCCTGGAGTTGTTGCCTACGTGGAAGCACGAGAGCCCTCCCATGCTGGAGTTGGGCCCGGACTCGTGGGACATGTGGCACCTCTAGAGCTCTCTCCGGCGAAAGACGTGGCTTGGAACATAGTGGCTGACACGCGGGGCCCGCGGGTTTTCTTCAACCTCGCGCTCCAAAAGCTCGAGCAAGGGCCTCTACAGCATTAGTGCATCCTAGGGAAGATCGTTGTGGACGCACATGAGCTCGGGAAAGGCTCTAAGTAGTATGTCACCGTGTGACCGAAATCAAAAATCGGGGAAAATTGGAAAACTCGGAGAACAGAGGATGTATTTGATGGTTCTCCGAGGTTTCTGATCTTATGAACTCGCACGAACCTCTAAAAGTGGTTTGCTAAGTTTGTTGATGAGTGATGAGATGTGTAGCACGAATTTTAGTTGGCTAACTGGCGGTTCATATTGCATACCAGCACAAAAACTTGAAATTCCGGCCAGCACAACCTATGGCATGCGGCCGGGGTTTGCGGTGAAGGAGTAGAAGACTTTGGCGAACCTTTTTGATGTTTACAACTCGTGGAGAGGTGGACTGGAGCGGTCGTACACTGGAGAATTCGACCGGCGATTTGCCCTATCCTGAGGAAGAAGAAAACACTACAGGAAACGCGATCATTTGTGATGGCTAAAATTATTTGTGACAGGCGATCGTCGCAAATAAAGTAAATTGCGACGGCTAACCCTACGCTGTCGCAAAAAAAACCGTCGCAAAGAGATGCCTATTTGCGACGGCTACGACATCAGCCGTCGCAAATAGACATTGATTTGCGACGGCTAGACCTGTGGCCGTCGCAAATAAATGCCTATTTGCGACGGCCAAAGAAAAAGCCGTCGCAATTAACGATGCCATCGCAAATTAACGGGATATACCCGGCCGAGCGTCGTCCCGTCTCACACAACTTTCGCCGCCACCGCGCCCGCCTCCCGCCGCGCCCGCCGCAGCCCACCACGCCCCGCATCCGGCCTCCCGTCGCCCGCCGCCCGCCTCCCGTCGCGCCACCGCTCGCCTCCCGCCTCCCGCCGCCCGCGTATGCAAGCGGAGGTGGAAAAGCCCACGAAAGGTGAGTTCATAAGGCATTTTATCGTTTTCATTTCAAAATATTCAAGATATTTCAATTCCGTATTACTGATTTTTTTATAGGCTCGCTATATTCAACGAAGTTGTCGACTCTAGGGCTGTGAGACCTACGAGAGGCAGCTCCACACAGTCTTCGTCGGCGGACCCGAGTCGCCATGTTCGTAGGTGGAGACTCTCGCCCGTCAGGTCCAGGAGAGTCGCGAGCAGTACCAGGCGGCGATGGAGGCGCAGAGGGCGGCTATGGAGGCCACCATCTCCTACCAGCGAGCCTTCATGGAGCAGATGCGGCAGATGATGGATATGCAACAGTAGACGATGACGGTAAGTTAAAGTAATTTAAATTTATCGCATTCTTAATAATATGTAATAACCTGTAACATTTGAAATGACAGAGTTTCTTTCAAGGCTGCAAAGTCCACAAGTTGCACCTCGAGCTAGCTACCGCCGCCGGTGCACATTTCTCCGGGTTTTCAGGTAATAAAAAACGTTCTTACTTAGTCTTAATTCATTAAATATAGAAAAAAATCTAATTCAACTTAGATATTGTAGTCTTACTTAGTCTTAAATAATCCAACATAGCAAATCTAACTCAAATTAAATAAATTAAGTTCAATATGATCAATTCTAGCCTGTTTAATCAATTCGAGTAAAAAACAAAATTCTAAACTAATCAATATATCAAACAACTTATATGTGTTGCAGGGATCGGCGATGGAGGCTCAAACTCCATCGTCGTCTATACCGGCGACTAGATTGACGTGCGGTGAGGACGTTGGCAGCTCTGGAGGTAGTGAACGCTAGCGGATAGGCTTTATTCTTTCTTTTTCTATTCTTGTGATTAGATGTGAGACACTTTTGTGTTGTGATCGGTTGAGATGTTATATATTGTCTTTTCGATATGCGTTTGTGACTATTGCGAGACAATTTTGTTGTTGCTGTTATATATTTTGTCTTTGTCGTGTTTTTTGCCATCGAGCCGGGCAGAATGTTCTTTTTTTTTAAAAAAAAATAAAAAACCTTAATTGTGATGACTTTTTTATACAATACCGTTGCAAATAAGGTTATTGTCCATCGCAAATTAACCTATATTATTTGTGACGACCGTATTATGGCCGTCGCAAATAGGCTCTTATTTGCGACAGCCACCGCCTGCCGTCGCAAATTGTCATGTCGGGCCTATCTGCTGGGTCCGGGCCCTTATTTGCGACTGCAGACTGAAGCTGTCGCAAACAACCTTATTTGCGATGGTGACCGTCGCAAATAAACTTAATTATGAGAAAATACGAGCTACGGATGGAAACCGTCGCAAATAAGTAAAACCGTCGTAATTAGATTATTTGCGATGGTTTTTCACTTATTTGCGATGGCCACGGCCGTCGTAAATCGTCGGGGTTCCTGTAGTGAAAGTGCGGTGTAGCGAGGAGGAAGCCAATAACTCGTCGGGTGCGGCTTCGAGGACGTCGAGGAGAGTCAGGTGGTTCAGTTTTTGGCCGCAGCTCAGTATGAAAACTTCGTACTTAGTCTGTCGATCGTGGAGGTGGAGCGGAGGAACGAACGGCGACACCTGCTCTGTTTCGGTGCGAGGCAGCGCAGAGAAACTGTGAAATGGTTCGTGCTCGTTCGAGGGCAATGATAAGGGTGCCGGAAAAACAACTCGGTGGCCAGAGAAGGCAAGCAGCTGCTCTCCGAGGCTCCTCGCCCGAGCGCGCGCAAGAAACCGAGCACGGTGTGGTGGAGTCGGTTCCTTCATCTGTGAGGTTGACAGTGGGCTCCACAATTTCTAATTGTCCTCACAAATTGAATTCTTACTGCTCTTAATTATTGTGACCACCCTGTCCTTGGTAATTTGATCAAACCACATTTTTGGCCCTCTAAATTTGAATGATTCAAAGCGGAGGGTTGATTTGAATGAAGTTGCTTCAAACATGAAATCTGAAATTCATATTCAGTTTGAATTTGCCCAAATGGCTAATGTCAAGATCAACTCCAAATGGAATGAAACTTGGTGGATGAGCTCATAAAAATATGCTGGATGTGAATATGAATCCCTCTTTTGAATTCATGTGATGAAAGGAGTTTGAATTTGAATTTAAGTTCAAACTAGCATTTTAATTATTGTATCCAAAAGTTCCTCAAATATGTTTGGATTTGCATGAAATTTGGCATGAGCATTCCTAACAAAATTTAGAACTTGATAGTGTTCTCAGCCCCTATGTGATGCATGTGGAAAATACCACTTTTGCATTTTATGAGTTTATCTTCTAATAACTCTATTATGATGGTTACTTGCTTTTCAAATATGTTCATGTAATTACCAACAATGAGCTGAGGTGTGTGGGTTATGAACACTTTTAGCAAGTGAAAACTTGGACCCTTACAAATATGTTGTGGATCTTGTCGATGTTCAAGTAGCATTGGGGAAGCTTTACCGTCGGGTTACGAGAAAAATACTCAGGCCACGCCTATACTTTTGTTGCCAATGTACTAGCATCTTTTCTTGCCTTACTTTCTTAGACCATCTACAATTGCGAATGTGAACCATGTCGCAACAAAGCGGATGCCAATTATCGTAAAGCATGTAACCAAGGGCGAATGTTTATGGTGGGGTGTTGTAAGCCTCAATTCCAAACTTTGTACTAATAACACATGGCGAACCAAAGGTCTCGTTCAATGGCATCGTGCGGATCAGTGGTGAATGTAGGACCACTGAACCAGACTTACGTTTTTTTTAGCTCAACCAAACTAGCGTTCTGGTAAGCCTATGCTCGGCCAACCGAAGGTCAACAGTGGCAGTGAAAATGAGCAATGCACGGCTTGTGAGTAGGCACGCAAACGCTACGCATGGGGTCCAGCATGTCTCATCTCTCTCTGAGACAATTGGAATTATAACACTCCCAACGTTGGGATTCGCCAGAATACCATCGAGACATTATAAATTATTTTATAAACCACTTTTAACAGAAAATAAAATAGAAAAAGACCAAAATACCCTTAACTCCCTTACTCAAATCACTCGCTTGAGATATTATAACTTGTCTCACAGCCCCCTTTTAACAGAAAAGAACATAGGAAAAAAACCAAAATATCCTTAACTCTTTTACTCATATCACTCACTTGAAAGTTAAGGGCATTTTGTTTTTTTTTTATTTTTTTTTATTAAAAGTAAGTTGTAACAACGTAGGGAGTGTTATAATTACAATTGTCTCTCTCTGATAAACGGTGGCAGCCTTGAAACGTGCCAAACCGTCGGGACACAACGCGGTTGCCAGTAGCGAGTAGTCTGCCACCCCGACCCAGTTGCATCTCGCTTTCTACACTCATAGGCCGACCTTTCGATGCCATTACCCAAACTTACTCCTCCCAGCACCTTTCGAAGCGTACAGTCAGGCAGAGCGACCAGCAGCGAGCAACTGCGACTGCAGATCTGTGCGCCCCGGCGCGTCCCATCCCTCCAATCCAGATCCACCCACTACAGAACCGTGTCTGCTACCGCTGCTTGTACCGCTTCCTTTCGCTTTTTCTCTGTCACTGCCGCTGCGATCGATCAAGTGTGAAGGGCCTCGACTTGCAGATCAGTTGCGGCAGGGCAGAGCAGGGCCCCAGGATTATGGGGAGCAGTCAGCCTGGCGATACGTCAGGGGGTGGGTGCTGTTGCTTCTGGTCTGGTCTGGTCTCTGGTGCATGCGTGTGGGGCCAGCTCAGTTGCACCTGCTGCTGGGGGGCCTGGGACTCATGATGGCTGCCTGCACGTCGTATTACCGACTGTGGCGAAGTTAAATATGGAGGGTGAGAGCAGCATGGCCATTGGCCAACCAGGCGAGGCAGCATGGCAGAGGGCGTCGGAAGCCGGTGGATGCCAAAGGGCATTGGAGCCAGGCATGTGTTGGTGGTGCGCTGATGTGCATGCGCTGCGACAGCTGCAGGCGCTGCTGGTCTCTGCACGCACAGCTCAGTGATTGACCTGCGAGCAATGGGCGCTGATATTAGCGGATGGTTTATACTTCTGCTAATAAGAAATTAATCTTAGTACAATCCTATTTGTTTCTAAACATTATAAGTATATTTAACATAAAGCAGGTAGTGCTACTTTATTGTTTTTTTATAAAGTTTTTAGTTTGAAGCATAAACTTCCACCGTGTTGGCTTAATGTGGATTATTATTTATTTTTTGATGATAGATGACATATTATCGAGAACAACATATGTACTGATTTTGTTTAATCTTAAGATACTACTCCCTCTATTTAAGAAAAATTTTTATTCTGTTTATGACATGATATGTATGTTTGTAATATATGTGTGTGTAATGCGCTTCAAGAGATGCTTTATATAGTTCTAATACGTTTCATAAATAATAATCAGTTTCCACATTTACTCTTCGAGTGGTTATGAAGATTTTGGCTTCGTGAGTGGCTCAGGAGTGAGGCGCGTGCATGCGTGGGCTACAGTCCTCCCTAGTCAGTTACAGCGCTGTGCTCTACGGCTTGCTGTGCGTCGCACGGGTTTTTTTTACTCCTCGGTTCTGAAATAAATGATGAGTATTTTTCATCAACCGAAGAGAGCGGGCGGTGTGGGCCGCACGAGTACGTTCATTGCTCTTCGTGTCACCGCTCATGTTCATGATGGCCGCTCTGGTTTGGCTCCTGGGGAAAGCTGCTCGGGCCAGCCACTTATCTCATCCGTCCAATTTCATGTGCTTGAATTGATTTGGATGGATCGGAGCTGGTCGGCCATCAGACAGACAAACCAAAGAAGCACTTAGAACTGTATCGTGAGAGTAGTTCTTCGTAAACTGATGATGTACTGAAGACTTTGGTACTGTATCGACATCTGAATTTTCCCCCTGGATCAATTAGTCGTGACCAATCTGTTGTTGGTCAGTTACTGGTAACCGCAAAATGATGGAGACGTACAGTTGAACGAGTGGCCGAGCGTTGTGGCCGGTCTGGCACTCAAGCTCTCCACATCTATATCAATAGGGTGTCAAGCGATGCCAAGTGGATGGCAGCATGTAACGGCCAGCCCCTCTGGCAACCAGCGGCATCGAGCTATAACCCCGGCCAGCGCAAGGAAATATAATGCAAGTGGCGCGCATCAGGATCGCCGACGAAAGCAACACGGATATCAGACGACTTTGGAAGAAGTGTCGCGATCGAGATCTTTTTCAATTTCCCGCACCGATGCCCATGCTCTCCAGGCCGCGGAAACCGCCCAACTGCCCAAGGCACCCCCACCCGCTGCACGAGCGCATGACACCTCATCCCATCGGCGTCGTCGTCCGCTGCTCGACCACGGCGTGAGGACTTGATGCTGAATGCCCAGCCGCGGCCGGTGGCGTGTCCCAACCGCCAGGGTCCCCACGCCACGCTCGCCGCACTCTCGCGACACGAACGGGCAAGCTTCTGCGCGACGGCCGAGGTGCCGTGCCCGTGGTCCGTGGACGGACGCGACCGACACGGAGCACACAGGATACGCCGCTCCCGTCGTCCGTGTCTTCCGTGCCGTGCATGTGCGACGGGTCCCAGGAGCGCCGTGCTTGCTAGTCCGACCTACGAACAGCAGCGGTGCGGGCGAAACTGCTCCCTCGATCGGTCCGCCTCGTTGGGAACAATAACGAACGATACTAGAGCTGTGCCGGAACAGGCAAAGCACATGGCGGTCCAATTAGCAGTTAAGCTGAAAGCTCACACGAGCGGGATGTAGCAGTCGAGAAGAATAAAAAATAAGCTTACATGAGGGGTATCTGTACCATCCGTCAGCCTCCACGGATGGATGGGATCGATGGTGACGATGCAGGGAAAGAAAGGGACCGGCGAACGAAGCGTGACGGGTACGGCCGGGGAAGAAAAAAAGAGGGAAAACTCGTCGCGTCCCACGCCCGCTGCGTTTTTCGTTGTCCGTGTCCCGCGTACTCTAGGCGCGGTCTCGATCGACAGACACGGGGGTGACGTGCATGGCTCAGAATTCTTGCCTTTTCGAGTTCCTCTCGCCTGCTGGCTGTGTCAGGCTTTTTTTCTCCGGTGCCACGACCTGGACAGGCGGACAGCGAAACGTTTCGTTTTCCATATCTTTTACGGACGACGGAGGGGGCTAGAGTTGAAAAGGGAACCTGTGGAAGTCTGGAAAAGATGTGTCGGATTGGTGGCCCTGCTAGACGTTGCCGTTCCTTTCGGTGAGTTTTTGCCGTTTTGCAGGTGCATTTTGCCAGCTTCGCGCACCTTTCAGTTACGGCGAACGACTCCGTATTCGTGTCGTGTGCCCTGGACAAAAGCACCTACAGACGCGTCGTCGTCATCTCGATCCGATCCCGGGCCGTCTCCCCGCTACGCGTTTCCTTTGGCATGGCACGGGGCTGCTGGCGGTGCGTGTGAACGTGCCTGGTGCCGCGTGCGTCGCCGTCGAAGGGCTGTTGGTTTTTCGCGGCCGGGAGCTAGAGACAAAATCCGCATTTGTAATTCACGACTTGTGCAGCAGGGCAGGTTCAATGGGTGAACGCGACCACGAAATAAACTAGATGTACACGGCGGCTAGTTAACCTTGCTTGACATGATAACCTTCGGGACGACACCGGGGGGTCCCTCCTCGAGGGCGACGCGTGGAGACAAGCACCGGGACTTTGACGCATCGAGGATCGCATCGGCGACGGGCGCTCGGGGCGTGGCCCTCCGTCTTTCACGAACCCCCGTCTGCTTCCAAGAAATGCATATGCCTTTCTACTTCTAAATGATGGCGCCCGGATCAGTCAGGAGACGCGGCAGAAACAGGCCCTGTTCGACGAACCGAATCCATCGATCGGCGCCTGTGGCTCGCGTGTGTTCGCTCGGGTAACAAGCCGTCCGTCATTGCCTCTGCAAGCCTCATCTGACTACAGTCGCAGCGTCCGAATTTCGTGTTCGCCAGGGTGAATAGCTTTCATATCGCAAGAGAACCGAAAATAGCTAGTAGTACTGTATGCGACCCTGTGTGCGATCCCATGAAGTACGGTTTTAGTAATCCAGTCGTTGGAAAACTCAGCAATAATTTTCCATTTTTCTAACTAGTGGAGTACTGTACTAAGTCAATGTGCAGGTTTTGATAGGAGAGTCAACTCAAACAGGATCCACACTCTGCTCCACGATGATTGGATACAGCAGATTACCAATAGTTTTCACATTTCGACACTGGACCTACAGTGTCCGGTCAATTATTGGGTGCATGAACAGGTAGATCAAATCCAGATCCTTGGCCCCATGCAGACACTAACGATGATCCACGCATGCGTCCTCTGCTGGACTGCTGCCGCCTTGGCTGCCCCATGTGGTCATGTCCAATGCATCACGTTCCCCAGCTCCAGACAATCACGTAGCCCACCCACGTGCAATCTAGTACCGCTGTTTAGTAGTAGTAGAACCGCTGTTGCTAGATGCTTTGCAATACGGACGCCACGACGTGAAGTCGAGCCAAACCATTTCTAGTTGTCTTATCGCACATGTGCTTGCTTCTCTTTAATTCAAATGTAAATTTAAAAATACTTCCTCCGCTTATTTTATTTGACGCTGGTTAATTTAAAAATAAATTAACCCTCATCAAATAAAAAAGAACGCAGCGTAATTATTTTGGAAGGAAGGAATCAGTGGAGCGTCCCTTCGTCGAGAATACGAGCAAACAGCTTCATGATTCAGGCTGTTACACGCACTTAACAGTTTCATGACTTTAGCGTAGAATAACCAACCAGATCGAGATGGCGACAGGGCAGGGTGGCGTCAGGTGTGCACTTGACTCCAAAAACACATGCCGGCACAGCGCCAGGACGCAAAGGTTCCCCGATGCCTTGACCGGAGCCGCCACTACTAACTCATGGATCGATCGGGAATATAGATCCGCGCCTTTCTGTATTTTCTACTAGTATATTCCCGGGGTCTGGCCCTGGGTCACGTTCTCGGGGATCAACTGCTCATTCAAGCTTCTTAAAAAAATAATAAGATTCAAGTCAAGTTGCCAACAATCACAATGCACCTAAATTAATCCAAAGCACACATGGTCAAGCTTTTTTCCTACTACAGTACAGTACAGTAGTTGGAGGATCATATTCCACTCGCAGCTCGCGGACTACCTGGAACAGAGTAAAGCAAAAGCTGTTCTTGTCATTCTTTCTCAGTCAAAGGTACATATAAAATTGATTCTGGCTGTACATTACGTACTGCGACACATGCACATGCATGGGCGTGTGTGACATCAGCCCTACAGTCTCGTAGAGATCTGAGGATCAACGTTGGGTCACCGAAAAAAGCTGTGGAGATTTATTAGCCAAATAAATTAAGGGTATAGTTTTTTAATGTTGCCAACATACAGTCATGCCATGGCCGAGGGTTGGGGTTGAGAGAGAACGGGAGAGTTGGAAGAATGGGAGAGGATGAGTTTGAGAAGTGGGGTACTTCAGTCCCTTTTTCTCCGTTAAATATTTTTTTTCCTTTTCTGTTTTTTTTATCCCACTCCAACTAATGGAGATACAAATGTGTGGTAAGCAACCGATTCGAGTAAGAAACATTGTGACAAAAACATAAAATTTGAATTCCTTGGTCCATTTTACATTTAGCCTACAAATATGTGATCAAAAGACAATTGTCCCATAAATTAGACCCGCTTAAACATGAAAATGGCCACCTCATTTCCATTTATCCGATCTGTGCTATGCTCCGGTGTTGTTGGGTCTGTTGACCGAACACGAGGGTTGGACTGGGGTACAGATGGCTTACATCTTGAGCAAACCGTCTCTGTCTCGAATTTTAGAGCCGTACTTACATGCGAGTAACAAGAACCCAATCACATAAGCATCCATAGGACTACTCGAGCTGTTGTGAGAATGGTAGGGACCATACTAATTACAGCCAGTAGACAGTACTACTGTTCGATAATCATCTGGCACAGCTCAACAACGCACTGTTCACTACAGAAACACTACGTATTTTTGTGTGCCTGAAACCCACGGAAATAGTAAATAACCCACGAAAATAATTATTTTCGTCGACTTTTGACTTATTTTCGTCGGTGCGAGGCCGACGCGCATACTTTGTCGAAAATATAAGTATTTTCGTCGGTCACCGACGAAAATAAATATATTTTCGTCGGCTAGGTCGGACCGACGAAGTAAATTATTTTCGTGGGTTTCCTGTCAAGCCGACGAAAATTATTCATGGATATTTTTGTGTGCCTTGTTTCAGCAGACGAAAATAAGTTGTTTTATTTTCGTGGGCAATCCCGTGTCCGACGAAAATATGTTGTTTTATTTTCGTGGGCTATCCCGTGGCCGACGAAAATATTTTGGCACTATTTTCGTAGGTTTTCTCTGGCACACGAAAATACCTCTCATATACAACAACAAAATAGCTGTTAATATTACATTTCAACATACAGAAACAACAATCACTATTTCATATAACAATCATATTTTCAATATTTCGAACACATCATATTTCACAATCATACAGAAACAACATCGACATTAAAATGATCACATATTGACAATAATCCACAATCGTAAACACATTCACAACCATGTTCACATTTATAACACCTATGTTCACGTCACAACTATTAGAGTTGATCATTGTTGTATCATACAAAAGGTAAACTGAAACACTACAATAAGATGAACATGACCATGCTTCAACCCAAGCATTGCAGCATCCTGCAAACGACAACAAAAACTAAAACAAAAACAAGGCACACCAAAATTGCATAGAGATATTCTAGTAACCAATATGATTCTAAACAACCTACAAAGGTAAGAGTCTCATAGAGATAGATTATAGAAATACTTACATCGTACTAGGTGCTACCATCTGGAGCGAAAAACTGATCGACGTTGTCATCTCCACCATTTTGTCCTCCTGCAGACCGAATGTGCACATATTGTGGCCTTGACGACGATCCCTGCCAATTAATGATGATACATCTTATATCAATTGTCATTCATAAGAGTAGGAAATATACTAACAATTCACAAAAATAAAATAGTATATGCATACTTGCAGGGGGTGGTGCGTCACGATCAGGGTTGGGCGAGGTGGAGCACCGGCGGCGGGTGGCGGCGCCGGGAGTGGCAGCGTGGTGGCGCGTCTGGCCGGTGGCTGCTAGGCGACGGTAGGCCGGCGGCTGCAAGCGACGGGGCCGGCAAGCTGCAAGGCGACGGGGCGTCGACTGCTAGGCGATGGGCGACGGCGCGACTGGGCCGGCAGTTCGGCCGACAGGCGGCGGCGCGGCGCGGTAGGGTCGGGAGGCGAGGCGACGGGGCCGGCGGCGGCACGGTGGGTCGGGCGGCGGTGCGGCAGGTCGGGCGGCAGGTTCGGGCGGCGGCGCGTCAAAGATAGGAAATTCCAAGGATCGACCAGTTATATATAAAATAGTTTCGTGGGTTGTACGAGAAACCGACGAAAATAGATTTATTTTCGTGTGCCATGGTGTCAGCCGACGAAAATAGCCCTTAATTTCGTGAGCTAGCTGTGAAGCCGACGAAATACTTCACCTGGTTA
Organism: Neostapfia colusana; assembly: GCA_030760725.1. Classification (NCBI taxonomy): domain Eukaryota; kingdom Viridiplantae; phylum Streptophyta; class Magnoliopsida; order Poales; family Poaceae; genus Neostapfia; species Neostapfia colusana. The sequence goes on from JASWHV010000019.1 coordinate 45,064,863, forward strand.
GGGTTTGTACTTTATTTTCGTGTGCCGACTTGATGGCCGACGAAAATAGCACAGTAATTTCGTGAGCCCACTGGGAAGCCGACGGAAATAGATTTAGGGTTTGGATTTTATTTTTGTGTGCCAACTTTTTGGCCGACGAAAATAACTGGACTTCGGGTCTTATTTTCGTAGGTTCGCATGTGGCCGACAAAAAATACCTATTTTCGTGAGTTTCCTTCAGGACCCACGAAATTATGGCTTTATTTTCGTGAGCTAGTTGCGGCTCACGAAAATACATTTACTTTCTTATAGGCTCATAAAAATTAAACATTTTCCTATAGTGGTTGTTCAAATAAAGTGATGACGATTTAATGCAACCGCCGTGTTATAATGCACTGCTGTTAGTGTCGTCGGAGTGTCTGTGCAACGTCAGTGATCACGCACAGCAGCTACAGTGGTTTACATGTCCTCTTTCTGTAGATCAGCAGCGTCGTGGTCTCAAAATGTTTATTTGTGGTTACAGATTCGTTCACGCGAATCTGCTGCCAGCACTCTGTTTTATTTAACGTTAGGACAGGATTTTTAGTTCAGTTTTGAACTAAACAATCTGTCTTAACGTCAAATAATTGAGAACAGTGGGAGTATTCATTTCCGGAGCACTTGAGCATCGCTATCAGCACAAACATATATAGTTATATACTCTCTCTGTTCTGAATTAAATGACGTTTAGAACAGCTAATTTAGTTCAAATTAAACTAAATTTTTTGTCTTAAACATTATTTATTTCAGAACAGAAGGAGCATACCTATCCTTGTCCGTTGTTTCTGTCTCGGGAGTCCGGGAATGCTAACATCATTCATGGTCGGGCGGAGTAGCCCGTGGGCAATGCCGTTCAAAAGTGGCGGGTACTAGCTTTAGTTGCGATATCATTGCGGCAACCAATCACGGTAGGTGTTCAGCAGCTAGACCCACTAGAGATGGGCTAACACATCGCTGGCGTAACGGATCAGACAGCCGTCGGGTTCATTTTTCAAACCATGGATTCACGTGCAGCACAGAGGAGCACTCACGTGCATGGAATCGAGAGGCGCAAGGAAAGGAAATGCCGCCTGTCTGCAACGTACAGGGGTACCCGTCCGGCACATCAAAATCTACTGCTTATGGTAACGATAATATGAGGCTGGGGGCACACGCCGGTCGCATTTGATTGCGCCGGATGCTAGACGTAGAGGGACCGCCAATTAAGATGGTCCGCCGAAAGCGGCGACGCGTCCACCGAATCCAGGATCCGTCGCCGTATGCTCTCTCGGCAAACTCATGACGCCTGCCCTACATGTCGTGCGTACGGACGGGCGTACAGCTCCGTGTCTGTCGGTCATCAAATGCGAGCCCGCGAGAGGTCGTTCCTGGTCCATGCAGTGCAGGTCGATCGCAAGGCAGCTACGGCATCCGCCAACACCTGGCAGTGCGTGCAGATGCGTAATTGCGCCTGCGCCGGTCCAACTGATAATTAGGATGAATTGCCTAATAGGTCATGGCTTTTTGTATTAATAGCCTCAGATGATTACATATCTTATAGGAGATTACATATTTGACAGGAGATTACAAGCATGACGTGCATATCACAAACATAGACGGGGGTGTTGCTTCCTAATACGAGAAGATTAGTTACCCAGAATAGATGAGAGATTCTATCTTTAACACACCCGCTCAATTTGGACGTGTGAACACCAAGTTCAGATTGTTTCAAAACTGCATGAACGTAGGACCTGCTAATGGTCTAGTAAAAGCATCCACAAGTTGGTCTTTTGTGGAGATTGGGTGAATATCAAGTTGATGAGTAGCAACTCTCTCTCTCTCGAACAAAGTTGCCGGTACCTGCGATATGGGGTACCCCGCGCACAGGGGAAAATGCCTAAGGAACTCGCCCTTCTCCGTAGGGAGAGCTCCGAAGGCGCCACGCGTCCAGCGGGGCCGGACCTCCCTCTCCTCAGAGGAGAGCTCCGGGCCCGCCACGTGGTATACAGAAGCCGGACCTCCCCCTCCGCGGGCGAGGGGTCCGAAGGTGCCATGTATCCGGCGGGGCCGGACCTCCCTCTCCTCAGAGAGGAGCTCCGGGCCCACCACGTGGCCGACAGAAGCCGAACCTCCCCCTCCGCGGGGAGAGGTCCGGAGGCTCCACGTGCCCTGCGGGCCGGACCCTCCTCTACTCTGAGAAGGGCTCCGGGCCCGCCACGTGGCCAGAAGAACGGCGTTGCCTGCCCCCGAGCGATAGGCAGTGGGCGTAAAGACACCCCATACCTTGCCCGTACAAGGTATTCAAGGCCCGCGTCTTCCCAAGACGCGGAGACGCGGAGCACGCCTCTGTCAGGTGCCGTTGCGCCCAGTCGCATCACAGACTGGCGCGCGGTGTCAGAACCTGCCAGCCAATAAACACCGCGACAAGACATCCCATGCCGCCTGCGCGGTCATCAACCACCACGACTAGCGTGCGGCATGGGCAGGGCGGCAAGACGGAGACTCGGAAGTCTTCGCCAGAGACAACTACCGATATAACTGCAGATACGGTAGATAACAGTCAATCTCCCCGGGACCACCTGTCGGGTCCCGGGCCCCCCTTGTAAGCCACCCGAGTCTTGGACTATAAAGGGCTCGGGTAGGCGACGATAGCAAGGGTTCGCATTTCTGCAACTCATACGCTAGCCATTCACGCCCAAGCTGTAACTCACCCCCTAGCTCAGGACTCCGGCCCTGAGCAGCAAGCAATACAGCGAGCTCCATAGCTCGCCCTGGACGTAGGGTTTTACGCTCCGGCGGCCTGAACCACGTAAAACTCACAGTGTCAAGCTCTTACTATCTCGTCCATCCGCGCAAGCTCTCCGCAAGAGACTAGCCCCACCGAAAAAAGAACCTCCGCGGGCTGCCCAGTGCAGGCCCGGGGGAAGTGTCGACCGAACACTTCGACAAAAGTGGTAATCAACCTCAATGTGTTTGGAATGCCGATGAAAAATAGGACTGGCCGATAAATATGTAGCCCCAAGATTGTCGCACCATAGTGTAGCTGGCCGAACCTGTGATATGCCAAGCTCACGTAACAAGACTTGGATCTAGATGACCTCTGCCGTGGCATCAACAATTGCCTTGTACTCAGATTCAGTACTAGAACGAGAAATAGTCATTTGTTTCTGAGAACTCCAAGACACAAAATTACCACCAAAAAATATAGCAAAACCTCCAGTGTGTGCCGGTCATCAGGATTGTCAGCCCAGTCGGCATTCAAAAATGCACTAAGAAGAGAGGATCCGAACCCTCTAAAACATAGGCCCAAATCAAGAGTATCATGCAAGTACCGAAGTATGCGCTTGACGGGTGCCTAGTGCACGGTAGTCGACGATGCCATGTATTGAAAAACCCGATTAACACAAAAGAAGAGATTAGGGCGTGTCAAGAGAAGATACTGTAGAGCACCCACAACGCTTCTATATCTCGTAGCATCTTCGGAAGACAATTTATCACCATCACCAAGGGATACCTTGTCATTAAGGAGCATAGGAGTCGGCACACCTTTGGATGTAAGCATATTCGTTCTAGCTAGCAGATCACGAATATATTTCTGCTATGTCAAGATGAGACCATCAGACCGACGATGCACCTCAATGCCAAGAAAGTAATGAAGAGGTCCAAGGTCTTTCACAACAAAATCTTCTTGAAGTTGAGCAAGCAACTTATCAGTAGCAGCAGATGACGAACTGATGATAATAATGTCATCAACATAAATAAGCATGTAGATTTGTATACCGCCCTTATTAAAAAAAGGATAGAGAGACATCAGCCTTGGATTCGGTGAAGCTCAACTGAAGAAGTGTCGCACTGAGGCGTGAGAAGCAAGCACACGGCGCCTGCTTAAGGCCATATAAGGACTTGTCCAATTTGCATCTGCGTGGTATGTTGAGAGTCAACAAATCCCGGAGGTTGCCGCATATAAACATCTTCATTCAATACACCATGTAAAAATGCATTTTTGATGTCAATCTATCTAATACTCCAGCCACGAGAGATAGCATGTGAGAGGAGCAATCATATTGTAGTAGGCTTGACAACAGGACTATAGGTATCACCATAGTCAACTCCATATTGTTGCTTAAAACCTTTTGCAACTAGATGAGCTTTATAGCGATCAATAGAGCCATCAAACTTATGTTTTAATTTGAATACCCATTTGCAGTTAACAATATTGAGACCATCACGAGGAGGAATGAGATGCCACGCCTTATTTTTAAGAAGAGCTTCAAATTCATCATACTTTGCTTGACACCAGAGTGGATGTGTCAGAGTTGTTGTATAAGAGTCTGGTTCAGAAGATACCTAGACTGACGAGTACGTAACTGTGCCATCAGTGCGAATTTTGGACTTCCGAATATTATGTTGGAGACGTGTGCCATACTTGTGAATGTGAGTGCCATAATCAGCACCATCCACTAACACCGGGCACACAGATTCGTCATCATCAGATGATAGAAGAGAATCAGTGGGCACCGAACCCAAAATCCTGTCTCGGGCAGGAGCACCAATATTTGGATCAGGTGTCGGAGAGCAGTGGCCAGTAGAATCATCAACATCAGTATTAGTTGGCGCACCATCCTGAGACCTATTGATTGGGTCATCATAAGAAAGTGTCACGGCCGCCTGTGAGGACACCACAGGAATCACAGGCGATGATCCCAAGATTGCTGTGGACGGTAGTTGAACCGAATTTTCTACATTCAAGTGGTTAGTAGACACATACGGTAAACACATAAAACCATATTGCATATTAGATCTGCCAACATTAAAATGCATATCACGCAAGGAGTGACTAAGCTGGGAGTCCTGAAAAGGTGAATTAGGATTAGAGGACAAATTTGCAAAGGGAAAGACATGCTCATCGAATATGATGTCTCGAGAAATATAGATGCGACCAGAGCCAGTGTCCCAATATTTGTAACCTTTATGCAAAGAACTATAGCCGATTAACACACACTGTTTTGATCAAAAAGATAATTTATATTTATTATAGGGGCGAAGATGCGGCCAACAAGCACAACCAAAGATCCGTAACAATGAGTAATTGGGTGATACATGAAATAAACGTTCTAGGGGACAAGTGTTATCAATCACCCGAGTAGGATTACGATTGATGAGGTACGCTGTTGTAAGAAATGTTGTATCCCAAAATTTGAGCGGCATTTGTGCGTGAGCAAGAAGGGCAAGGCCTATTTCTACAATGTGACGATGCTTTCGTTCAACAAAGCCATTTTGCTGATGTGCATGGGGGCAGGAGACCCTGTGATCAATACCAAGGGACCAGAAAAAAGTGTTATGAATTTTCTGGTATTGGCCACCCCAATCGGACTGAACACACTTAATCTTAGCATCTATGAGACGTTCACCATGAGTCTAGAACTCACGGAAAATTTGAGGAGCTTCTGTTCGATCATGCATCAAATAGACCTAGAAAAATTTGCTAAAATCGACAATAAAGCTAATGTAGTATTTAAAACCACTAATAGATTGTGCCGCGAGGCCCCAAACATTAGAGAATATAATTTGCAAAGGGGCTGAAGATCTATGAACTGAAGTAACGTAAGGTAATTTATGACTTTTTGCTAGTTGACATGCATTGCAAATAGGAAGAGAGGACTCTCGAGCAAAAGGAATTTTATTCAGACTCAAAACAGACTGGATAGTTTGGAATGATGGGTGTCCAAGCCTAGCGTGCCATTGGACGCGCCTGGTAGACTTGCTGAGCAAAGCTTAATTAAGAGTAGCAACATCAGAGGGCTTGATGGGGTAAAGTCCAGCCTCACACCGTCCGTTTAGAAGGCTTGTCCCCGTCTCCCGATCCTTAATAGAAAAATGCCAAGGGTGATATTCAAAAAATACGTCATTATCACGAGCAAGTTTATGAACAGAAATAAGATTTCTAGAAATTTCAGGCACATGCAAGGTATTACGCAATGCAAGTGAACGAGAGGCAGTTCTAATAGAAGCATGACCAGTATGCAGAATACACAAACCTGCACCGTTGCCCACATGAACTTTGTCGCCACCATTGTACTGCTCCCGCATAGCCAAGCGGTAAAGATCACTTGTGATATGATCAGTAGCACCGGTGTCCCAGTATCAATTCGGATCAATCTTGTAAGAGGAGGTCGCAACCATAGCTGACGACGAGGGATCTTCATTATAAGAGTCATCCATACGGTGCCAACATCGGATGGTAGTGTGACCATCTTTGCCACATATCTAACAAGATGGACACTGGGTGGGGCCACGACGATCACCATAGGAACGAGGATAATTACTGCGAGAGGGGTTAGAACGACCCCGTGCACGGCCGCGGCCACGAGAACGGCCACGAAAATTGCCCCCGTGGCCAGCATAATGACCTGACGACCCCATGTCAAGTTGTTGATCAGACTGGTGCTTGAGGAGACAGGCTTCAAACGTCATGAGATGAGCAAATACTTCATCAAGAGTGAGGGCATCCTTCATTGTCATAGACGTGACAAAGGAATCCTAATCCGGACCAAGACCAGCAAGAAGATACACAATTACCTCATCGTCACGAAGAGGTGCATTAGCAACTGCTAGATCAGTATCAAAGCTCTTGATGCGACGAAAATAACCACCAACAGAGAGATCACCCTTCTTGGCGGTCACAAGGTCAACACGAAGTTACACAACATGAGCCAAAGTAGCAGATCCAAGCATACGCTGGAATTTATCCCAGGCTTCCATGGATGTACTAGCATAAATTACATCTCGAATGATTTCTTCAGTCATAGAGGATAGGAGCCCGCACATCACTTGTTGATCGAGGTTGCACTATCGATCATAATCTAGATTGGGAACCGGATCAACTCCAGTGGCAGTAGAGGAGGCAATTTGTTGGGGCGGCGCAGGGATCATGCCATCAAGAAAACCAAGAGGTTTCATATTACGTAGATAGGGCAGAAGTTGTGCTCGCCAGATAAGATAGTTGATCTTCGTGAGACGGATTGTAACAACATGGTGAAGAGGTATGGGGACAAGAGACGTCGCCATGGGCGACGCCAGGAGATCGGTTAGGGAGGAGGTGGTGGTGGAGGAGGAAGAAGATTGGTTGGATATTTTTCACGAAAAAATTCTTAGCTCTGATACCATGTTAATTAGGATGAATTGCCTACCTTGATATGTCATGGCGTCTTGTATTTATAGCCTCAGATGATTACATATTGGATAGGAGATTACATATTTGGCAGGAGATTACAAGCATGACGTGCATACCACAAACGGAGACGCAGCTCCCTAATATGAGAAGATTAGTTACCTAGAATAGATGATGGAGGTGCAGCTTCCTAATTTGAGAAGATTAGTTACCAAGAATAGATGATAGATTCTATCTTTAACACCATATTAATGTATATTAAAGTATAAGTAAATTGCCCACCCTTGCTCATCAGTTTAAGCTTTTGAGGTCAAGTGGTCGGTGCATACTAGCTGAACACGGTACCAGAGGCAGAGGTCTCGAGTTCAAATTCTGGCAAGCGCAATTATTAAAAAATTAAAATAAAATTGCACCCGACTCTAGTTCCATGTTTGCGGCCTAAAAGAGCCTATAAGTGAGGGAGAGTATTAAAGTATATTAAAGTATAAGTGAATTGCTCACCCTTACTCATCAACTTAAGCTTTTGAGGTCAAGTGGTCGGTGCATACTAGCTTAACACCAACGACGGGCCGGCCGGCCGCGCGCAGATCTACCTTGGCCGTGGAGTGGTACCATGATGAACCGACCTTGCTACGCATTCTTCCGGTTCCCCTCCTAACGAAAGCTACGGGGCGCCGTGACCCAGCAGCAGGCACGGTGGCTGGTGCCGTGGCTCCGGTCCCGTTCACGTCGGTACATGTAGTGCATTGTTGGACCCTCTTCGCTCAGGGGTGGACCGGTTGCATTCAAGGGCTGCACGGACATCGGACGGACACGCGAATCTCGCGTAGCTTTCGCCTTTTCCTTCCACTAAGCTTTCTGTGCTGGGCCCCACCGCCTGATCATTCCGATGCCGTCCTGTCAAGTCGCGTGACCCCATGGCCATGATAATGGCGATGCTGATGCGCCTGCTGCAAGCGTGGGCGCGCGCTAGACCGGACCTGGCTCGTCCGGTTTGGGATACGGGTGCGACGTGGGACCGCGAGCGTTTTAAAAAATCTTAGGTCTACGCGGTCGATGGACCAGCTCACACGCACGAGGTGTGGCTTCCAGCCCTCCGTTCTAAAATAAATGATGTTTAGGAAAAAAAATAATTTAAACTATATTATCTGTCCTGAAGATCACTTATTTTGGAACAAAGGGAGTAGAAAATTTAGGTGACACCAACTTAGTGACCAACACAACCAAAACCAAGGAGATGTCTATTTTTTTTGGTAATAACATTTCTATGTCTGGTCAAGTCACCCTCTTCAGCCATACACCCATGCGTTTCTGCCAGTTCACAAGTGGCAGCTACTACTACATGTTTTTTTAAAATTAATGTTACCGTCAAGATAATAACTCTAGTTCATTTTAATTTAGAGTTTTTTTCTAACGGTAAAAATTTAAAACAGAGGGAATAGGTAGCGTCCTAACACCTGAAACCTCAATTGAACTAGATGGAAGTGTAGGCATAATTTGGCAGGTGACGGTTGATAAAAGTAAAGACGGTGACAAAGGAGTAGGCCTCATGCTCTTGCACGCGGTGGAATTCACGCTGATCCACCGTACGTGTTAGAAGGGTAAAGGACATCTGATCCAATCAGACGACTAATATGTTAGGACTCCAGCCTATAGGGTCGGGGGTCCATCTCGACAGCTGTATCATCGTGTAGTATTGGTGTGACAGCCACAGTGCACGTCAGGGTTACCGATATGTCTCATGAAAGTGATGTACCCACACCTCCTAGTGACTCCACTAAACAACATACCCTGTTTATTTTAATGAATTGATGTGCTGTTCTTTTAACTGCAACTGGTTGGATGACCTGCATATATGTGTTTAGGATCGATAAATTACTTATAATAATATTATCAACAATCTAACTATGTCTAAAACTATATTCTTTCCGTATGCAAACTTATTTTTATCGTATTAGCATTATTTTTTCTATCACTATTATGGAAATGACTTATAATTTACAAAAAATATTTGCGATGGTGAGCAATTTAAAAGAAAACGTATTTTTGTCTAATATTTTCAAAATAGTAGTGGCATGGAATTATTTTAGTATTTTTTTACCTAGTTTGAGTGGTGTTCTGAGCGGACGTATCGACAAAGAGATCGATGTCCCATACATTATTTTCAGTATTGAAACCGCTCTGGAACATCGCGTCTCTCGTGTAATAATCTGAACGGTAGAAATAAACAGGAGGATACGTGACGAGTCATACATGATGGACGTTGCGGTCCAATCTCATTGTTGTTATGTTATCCGGTGGCTGGGTCGACACGAAGCTGGACAACAAGAGCCACTGCAGAATCGTCACGTCACGACGACGGCGGATGGGTAGAGTCGAGGGTGACAAAATCCGCCCTGCAAGTGGAGACGCGTCGCTGCTCTGCGGATAGACGCACCCTGTCCTGAATCCCTGAGACCGACCGGCACACACACGACACGGACCGGGCCGGATTGACGTGTGCTCTCCGGCACTTCACGTCGTGGCCGGCCTGAAAAACGCGGGGCACAGTGCATGTGGCCGCGCGCCTCGCCCGGCGCCCCACGAGGCACGGCACAGCACGGCAGAGATGCCATCCTCAAGAAGGGAGAGGCACAACTCCTGGCTTTTTCTTCACGTCGTCGTCGTCATCGTTGAATCGCCCGCGCGCAACGTGCAGCACTGCTTATTACCTGATGCAGTGATGCTGCTGGCTGTCGCAACTTGCCCAGTGGTCACGCTCACGCGCCTCCCCCCATGATACGCTGCGTAACAGACAGCAGCTGTACGTGCGGGCCGCGGATTCTACGACTCCGACGACTCATCTTTTCGACCCCTAGCTTCATGCCCATCAAGCACTATGCGCGCGTGGACGGACGGCCCTCACCGCAGCCCGCAGATTCCGTCGAGCGTCCTGGGCCTTCTGCTGCTTTCACGCTTTACCACTGTTATCTGGTGCCGTTTCTCTATACATCCCTGTCCTCGTGCACATTCGTCGGTTGTCTAGCAGATATGTAGAGGCTGTTTGGCACAACTTCTGAACCAGTTTCTTTATAAAAATAATTTGCGAGTGTACCAAATAGTCAGCTTCTTCAGCAGTTTATTAGTTCAGCTGTTTCTCAGAATAAACTAAAAGCAGAATATAAGTTTAAACCGCTGTTCATCAGCTTTTCATACAAACTATTTTTTTATGCATTCAGAGTTTCTAACATCACACAGCTTACAAAATGAAATTCACGTATCTCCATGCACGATGTCACAGTAGGGCGAGCTAGAATTGTCGGCATGGCATGGTACCCGTCCTGGCACTGCCGTGTCTGGTCGTACTCGTACGTGGCCGGTGTGCCACAAGGAGACGTGTAAGGGCTACGGACAACATACTTACAGTGCTCGATCGCCGGCAGTGGAGGACCAGAACTATGTCTGATGTCGACAGCCGATCGATATATATCGCTGTCATGCATGTTGCACAAAATCCACCGCGGGCCTTACTTATGCTGCAGCCTGTACCAGGACGACCTATTTTTCCTTTCTCGCTTCACAATGCAAAGACACAGAGAGCCACTTCTTACTGCGACAGTAGCTTGATTCAAAGCTTGAACAGTCGCAACAGCTACTGGAGTAGCTTGTATCGGGCGGTACGTGCATGATCGATCTGCTCGGGACCGTCTCTGGCTGTTCCCCACGACCCTGGGCCATCAGACTGCTCGCACCGGAGTGCTGGGTCGCCTGCGGATCGCGCTGGAAGGCGTAACGCTTTTGATTTCGAGTCGCACTCACTTAGGGGACGTTCTACTGGAAATGGCCGCAGGCTGCAGTATGACGCCCGTGATCCAATATTTTCTCCGTGCGGGATAGTGTACGACGGTCGCGGCAGTTGCTGCTCGCGCGAAGAGGTGGAAGGTCCGGCGTCCTGGAGGCGATCACGTAGTTCCACGTCAATTATCTTTCGTTGAAACATATGTATCTGATTTTGGTATAAAGGTTATAGTTTCTGAGCAAATTGTTTCTTCTACTATGGCCTTGAAGATGTCTGATAACGTAGATGATAAGTTAGGTTACTTGTAATCATCTTAATACTATTAACCTAAGAAGAGAGGGAAAGGAAAGAAACGAAAGGAAATAAAGAGAGAAAAAAGGAGAAAAGAAAAAGGATGGAAAGAAATATTAAAAAATAGATGATAGTTGATATAGAATATATTTAGTGAATACGATGAGGGTAGGAACACGTGCTGAAAAATAAGGAATCTTTTGGAGTGTGTTGAAAAGGTTTGAGAATATTCGTTTAGAGTAGATTTTTAGAGTACATGAGTACAGATAGCCTCATGCCCTCCTGCTGCCGCAAGGTGCTGCCTGCTGCACAGAAAAAAGCGAAAGTTATGCACGCCTATAGCTGCAGCAATGCATATTACTGCCTCCGCCAAACGACACGGTGCGGCAGAAATATGCATGCACGGCGGCGCGTGTGGATATGATATGTTCGATCTGCGGCTCGACTCAGATGCACGGGTGGTGGGGGCACCGGGGCAGGCAGATTATCGGCATCGATGGCAGTGGCAAAGCCATCGCAGGGCGGGATACTGTACAGCTACGGGTCGTCGTGCCAGCAACCAAGCCAGCGTAGCCTCTGGCTCTCTGTGTGATACTGTACGGCTACGCATGTTGCGTTTACTACTGTACCGAGCAGGACAAGACTGGCAGGCCCCGTCCGTGGTCCTCGTTACTACCCCTAGTTTCATGAGTGACCACAGCTACATCCAGACGTACTACTCCTGTAGTATGTACCACGATAGCCCAATCCGTGTGGGGGCGCCAGCGTCTCGGCGGGGCCATACGTGCCTCTATTCATGCAGAGGCCATGCCATTGCATGCCTTCTGACGCCCCCGCGACGGGGCGTGCTCCAGAGAACACACGAGCAGCAAACTAGAGGAGCCGGCGCACAGGACTGGCCGTGCCGATGCGATCTCGACAAGGCTGGCTACATGCGTGTGGGGTCGTCGCCGATGGACCGATGAGATCATCACGCGCGCGCCTTTCCCGTGAGCGCGTCTGGCCGTCTGCGTGCGGCGCTGGTCCCCGGCGCGGCGACCGTCGCTGCGCCGCATGCACATGCGCCTGTTTCCGTAGCCAGCGTACGTAGATGTAGTCGGTAAGGTCGTCACTGCCAGCGACATGCCGGGGACCTCGCGCCTTGCTGCCCTTTACGCAGCGCCACGAGCAACGTGCTCTCGAGCCTAATGGTGGGACTCGGCCGTGCCAGCCGGCCGACCCGGCCCGGTCGTGCTTCGGGCCGGTTTGGCCCGTGGCCTGAAAGCACAGTGGGAACAGTTCGTGCCAGGCCGGGTAGCCCGAACTGACACACTTCCGGCCCAGGCACGGCCCGGACCACGCCGGGCCCTCTTCAGGCCATGCCCGACCCGAAAAACTGTGACAGAGCAGGATTTTTTTACAAAATTACAGAAAATATAGAAAATAAAAAAAAAATAAAAATTGGAACAAAAAAATAAAAAATGTATACAAGAGTATAACTTACAAGATTTATTTAAAACTTCATGCACACGCACAAAAAAACAAACACAAGCCAAATTTTTGGGGGAATATAATCTTATTGATAAGTTCGTTACAAACTGTCTCGACCTTATACTCATTACGAGCTCCCCCGTAAGGAAAAGAGTATAGTTTGTTTAAGTTTTTATCCATACAATCAACAATACATCATTCAGACTCATCTAGCTCAAGATCCTCCATCGCTTTCATAATTTCTAGATCCTCAAGACGGCGTTGATCTCTAGATTCCGCCGCCTCCCAATCTTTAAGGCATGTGAGTCACTCAACCATCTTTGGTGTAAGAGAGGACCTACAAAAGTGATAAAAAAATCAACATTGAATCATTATAACATATGTTGAAAGAAAAATGATCGGCGATCTACTAACCTCCTTTCTTCTATTATCCTTCCAGCTGAGCTAAATATAGCTTCGGAAGACACACTCGAAACTGGAAATTGAGAGAGCACCGGAAACTGACGTTCATTGTCTTTCCACCATGCTAAGAGGTCCACCTCAACATCATCCTGAGAACCAACGTAAATGATATGGTAAAACTATTTTCAGTTTTATATGTTAATAAAAGCAAAAAACATACCTGAAGCATTGGATTGTGAGCCACGTGATATATATCAAGATAGTGGGACAACTCCGCGCTTGGATTCCAATTTGACCTAGAGCCATGTGAGGATGTAGTAGAAGTTTCATTGGACTTCAATTTTTTCCACATGTTAGCCGCCGTACTTCTTCTCTTTTCAAGTTGTTGTCCTTCGACTCTGGGGCGTGGTTGTCCATATTTTTGTTCATACATACCAAATACTCGAAATATCTCGGACTTAACATGTGAGTATGTAGATGAGTAATCAACATCAAGTTTATCACCAATAAATTGTAAAGCAGCCTCTAATTGCTCTAATTTTTTACGTGGATCAAAAACTAGAGCAAAACTATAAAGATGTGGGATAGCATCAAAATACTTTAGATATTTTGCTTTCATTTCTGCAACAATAGGAGCAAGTATTTCATCATTCTCATATTCATGAAATATTTCTACAAAAGTCATTAGCCATTCAAATAAAAGGGGAGAAATAGGATAATAGATACCGGACAACAAGATAGTTGCATTATAGAATGGCTTCAATAAGTGTCGAAAACGTGATGTCGTGATCCAATCTATTTCATGAAGCACTATAGCTGCATCTTGAGCATTAATAGAAGTGGTAAAAATGTTCTCATACCCTTTTAATTGCTTCAACATGGTGTATGTAGAGTTCCATCGCACTTTCATATCTAGTGAAAACTTCTTTGGTTTCAACCCTTTTACACGACAATATTCTCTAAAATTTTGATAAACCTGTGGAGAATTCAAAAGATATCGAATGGCACTACGTATATTATCAATGCATCCACTTGCTTTTGTTAAACTAGACTGCACAATAGGATTAAGGATATGGCATACACATCTTTGATGTAAAACATACCCACCGATGTAGCTTTCAATATGTGGCTCAAGTATATCCATAGCCCTAGTGTTAGCCGATGCATTATCAAGAGTAATCGAGACAATCCTATTTTCAATACCAAATTCTCTAATAACCTCTAGCACATGTGAGGCAATTGCCTCGCCGGTATGATTCTCATCAATGACCCGAAATTCTAAGATCCTTTTGTTTAACTTATACTCATGGTCTATATAATGAGCAACAACACTAAGATAGTTTGTCCTCTGGTGTGAAGATAACCAGATATCTGATGTTAGTGCCACAGAAAATGACATGCTCCTAAAAGTTCGTTTCAACATGTCCATTTTATCATTGTATCTTTTAATGATATCATGTCTAGTGTTTTTTCTAGAAACATTATATATTATGGACAAAAAGCTTTCTGAATCATTCTTTCAAAATTAACACTTTCGTCCATACAAATAGGTTGATCCTCAGTTGCAATATATCTAGCAATTTCAGAGCTAGCTACATCGGCGTTGTAAACCCAAGTACTTACAGAGCCGTCGGGCATGAAGTTCAATTGAGTTTGTGTTGCTCCACCTTCTCGTAATGCAAGCTTTTTCATACATACAACATAATGCCGATTTAAATGACCCGTGCCGCTACTAGATGCTGTAGAAAGAACCTTTTTACAGTATTTGCATGTAGCAGAAACAACAACACTCTTACCATTGATGAATTCTCTGTTCTCAATAAAGTGTTGCCAACATGCCGCTCGACTTCTCCGACCTTTAGTTGTGGAAGATGTTTGACCACCTTCATTACTAGGGATAGGCCCCAATAACGCAAGCGCGACCGCGGTCGTACCGACGGAGAAGCTATATGTACCTGCATCATTAAAATTAAGCGCATTATCTTGACCTTCCCTTTCTCGTAGACATAATCACCTTCCATACGAATATCATCCATGCCGTAGTCTCCCATGCTTAGGGACAAACGACGTGGATCGGGTTGCTCGGCCTCGGACATGGAGAGCATGCGCCGGTCACGGCCACGAACACGGCGCAATGATGTCACAATCTTTTTCCTATTATCGCTACCCGAAAGCATCTTGCTCGGCGGGGAGCCAGGGCCGGAGACGCGCTGCTCGGGGCGCGACAGGCTGGCAGGGGCGGCCGGGCTGGGGCGCAGGGCGCGAGGCAGGCAGGGGCGACCGGGCGGTCGGGCGGGGCACCAGGCGTGCAGCAGGCACTGGCAGCCGAGCCGCCGGGCGGGGGCGCGGGCTGGTTGTCAGTACCCTGCAGACCCGATACCCCCTCGTGCAAGTTTGAAAAGGCTCCAAACCCCGCCTCCCTGCTGAGGCGGGCTCTATCGCCGCCACATGCCCGCCGGCCCCAGACCTGGCCTCCCCGTTGAGGTGAGGCCCGGCGCTGCAACTGAAAGTTACCTAGAGGAGGGTGAATAGGCTAATAAAACCTGAAATTAAAATAAAGAGCGGATAAAACCAAAGTGGGCCGGACTAGTCCGGTATGAGGTCGGACTAGTCCGGTCTAAGCCTACTTTGTGTTTTAGGTTTCCTGTTAAGTTTGTTTGAGCTGAAAATATGTGGTAGTCAAATGATGTCACAAATTAGTTGAGAATAATCAGATTGCAAAATAATAGAACAATTTGCGGAAAATAACACAATGAAAGTTTAACAAGTAATTCTAGTAAGCAAGTAAGATAGTAGAGAAGACAAGAGACCCGAATTATCCCGAGGTTCGATTCCACACAGGAACCTACGTCCTCGTTGAGGAGTCCACCAAGGACCGGGTCTTTTCTAACCCTTCCCTCACCGAGCGATCACCAAGATCAAGCCCGGGCTTTCTCACTATCAATCGAATGTGAATACAATGCTCTTAGGGGCTACTCACACTTTGAGGCTCCCTACACGAACCAAGCAGTTCTAGAATTCAAAGTACAACTGTTGAGAACTCAAAATAACAGTTAGAGTGCAAAGGAATCAAACCGAGAGCTCAAACGTCGGTCACCACGTCTTTCCTCTCACAAAAACCACTAACACCTTAAGATCCAATCTTAGGGTTCTAGAAGGTGAGGAAAGAGGCTTAGAAGAGCTCTAGGAATGAAAGTTTCAGCGCTTGGGTTCGTATCATTTCAATTCTCAGCCGGGGGGGGGTCTCCTTTTATAGAAATCCCGACATTTAGCCGTTACCAACTAAAGTCCGGACTAGTCCGGTCCCAACCCCGGACTAGTCCGATCTTGAGAGACCACTCACGTCACGGCTTACCAAATAAAGTTTTAGTGACCGTTGAATTCAAACGGTCATGAAACCCCGGACTAGTCCGACCAAGAGCGGACTAGTCCGATCTCAGTTAGGAACCTTTGTTCCGTATGAGAACGGACTAGTCTGGTAAGGGCGGACTAGTCCGGCCTAAAGGGCGGACTAGTCCGGTCTTACCAGACTTAGTCTAAAAGACTCTCTCAACTGGAGCTGCGGACTAGTCCAGCCAACCTCGGACTAGTCCGAGCTCACACAGGAACCTTTGTTCCGTCCTATTTCGGACTAGTCTGAAAAGATCGGACTAGTCCGGCCTGTGGAGCGGACTAGTCCGATGACACTCAGAGACTTCTTCTCCGGACCTAAGCGGCTTAGTCCGCTTAGCGGACTAGTCCGGCCTTCTGAGACTTAGTCTTATAACGGCTCAGACTCATACAACAGCGGACTAGTCCGGCCTTTAACGGACTAGTCCGAACTGACTCAGAGACTCTTTATCCGGTCTAAAGCGGATTAGTCCGGTTATGAACGGACTAGTCCGTCCATTTGTCCGAACAAGTCCGGTCTTTCCTTTTCTTCATATCTATGACTACCTCATCTCATGATTCTAACGTTCTATCCTTCGTTTGAGCTCTCTAGTGATTCTTAAGCACTCTAAAAGAGAAGACCCTATACATAACTAGAAAAATGTGAAGATTAATAGAAAATGCTATTTTCAACTCTTCCAAATCTTCTTCTTTTCCTTTTGCTTCTTGAGAGACTCCATATCCATTTCTTTGATAAACACCTGTGCTCATACTCAGTAGAAACTTATTAGCATCTTAATTGTCGTCATCAATCAACCAAAACCACGGGGATTATCTAGATGCACTTTCAATCTCCCCCTTTTTGGTGATTGATGACAACTCATTAAGATTTTCGAAAAGTAGATATAGTAGATTGTTTCCATAAATATTTACTCCCCCTAGATGTGTGCATAATGGATTATCAAGAACGAGAGAAAAATGTGCACAATAGTGAGTTTATAGGGAATTTTATGCTTACATGTGTTGTGGTGGTGGGACTAAGTATAAGCAGTAACAACATTTAGCAAGCAGATTTTATTATGGCATAATTTGAAGAGATAAAGTAACATAGTCATTACAAAAACAACATAACGTGGCATAATGTAGCATAGTTATTACAAACCATCATAAAATTAGTTTAATGGGCAAGACTAGACTATGACTATGACTAGAATACCCCCCCTTATTCTCTCCCCCTTTGGCATCAAGGCACCAAAAAGGGAAGGAAAAGGAGAAAACCTAATCACTATCATCTTAATCTTCGTCATGGTCACTCTGGATCTCTTCGTCCTCATCCTCTTCTTCATCGTCATCTTGGTGATGGGTGTGGGAGGTAGGAGGAGCAGCTGAGGTGGATCCAAAATAGGCAAGCTCATCCTCTGTGAGAGTGGGAAACTCTGTCACGTCATCATCATCTGATGACGGTGGAGACATAGGTATCTCCATCTTGTCGCACATGGCCTTGAGATACTTCTCTTGGCGTTGCTTCATCTTCTGTGTGCGAACTTCCACCTTCCGGCACGAGGAGAATATGGCCTTGAAGATCTTGAGCAGTCCACTAGAGGAGCCACCCGATGACGGAGGAACGGATGGTCCGGCAGAAGAGGATGGAGCTGCAGTGGATCCCCTGCCCATGGATGCAGGAGGGCGAGGAAGAGGAGTCAACATCTGAGGACGGAGCTTCCGGTGCTTCACATCATTTGCAAACTCTAGCCCTGTGACTTTTTCAATCATGCACATGATGTATGGTGCATAGCCACAGGATCTGTTCGGCGTGTGGGAGATGTTGAAGATGTCGTTGTAGATGTAGTCAAAGACATTGAATTTCTCTTTTTCATTGAGCAGCTTCAACAGGTTTCTGAGGTACCCCTGTATCATCCTCGCATCTCCATCTTTTGTAGCTAGAGTCTTCCTCAGAACTCTGTTCATCACTCCAAAGAAGGGTTTGATGCTATGGGTGGAGGATGCCTCATAGGAGAGATAGGAGGGATACATGAAGTCGAAGTCATCCTTGCCCAGAGTTTTCTCATTATGAACTATTATCTCATAGTTCAAATGCTCCCCAAATCCTAGGATGCGAACAAACTCATCATATAGGACCGAGTACACCACACCATTTGTCATCCATGTGATTTTCCAGTTTCCGTAGGTGTGGAAGTAACAGGTGGTGTAGAACTGGACTATGACCTCAATGTTCTAATCATATTGAAAGGCCATCAAGTCTTTGATCCCATGGCGTTCTGTTGCTTCAATTACTGCATCAAAGACTTGATGTTTCTTGTTGGCCATGTATGGCCAATCCACCCACAGAGCATCAACTACCGGTGTCTTCATTGGGAGATAGACATGCTGGTAGTAGTCACAATGGAAGTCACACCAGAAGCGAGGGTCTGGTGTGGACTTCTCGTACTTGTAGACCTCCTCCTCCCGGAACCTTCTGGCCTTGTCGGCTCCTTTCCCCTTGAAGGTTGCACTTGCCAAATTGGGTTGGCGGTTTGGGTTGTGCATGGGCGGTGCCCTTTCAAGGGGCCCAACAGGTCCCTGTGGGGGATTTTCCCTTCCCCGTCTAGGGTTGTCACGAATGACGAGTCCCCTGTTGGCTAGAGCCTTTTTCCTGGAGGGATCAACTGCTTTGCCTTTTCCTTTGTCCTGGGTTGATTTTTGTGGCTCGACATTCTGTTTGTCCTTTAGGGTGACTAGTCTTTTCCTCCTCGGAGGGTCAACGGACTGGGAGGCCTGGGCTTCCCTGTCAGCCCGTTTCTTTGTCCGAGCTTCCCTTGCAGCAGCCTCTACTGCCTCTGCTTCGGCTGCCGCACGATAAGCGGCTTGACGAGCCGCTTCGGCCTCGGGATTTGGAAGAGGGCTGTCGTTGGGTCCTGACATGATCTGGTGAGTAAAGAAGTTTTTAGTTGATGGAGTATTGCGTTTAAATTTATTTACAAACCCAAAGTTAGAGGTTAAGACTGTATCATCCGAACTTGTCCGGGCAGGAGGCGGACTAGTCCGCTCTGGCCGGACTTGTCCGGTTGGAGTCTGGACTAGTTCGGACTTTACAGTTTTAAACCCTAACTAATGTGATTTGCTTATCAATTCATCAAAGTAGGTGCAATATTATGGGGGTTTGAAATAATATAGCCTAGGAAACTCAGAGAGGCACTAAGGTACCCAAGATATGTTCTAGGAATAGGATTTTTTTGTGAAAAATCAAGGCTAGGTTAAAAAGTACCTTGGAGTGAAGGAATTTGATGAAATCCGCGGTTCGAAGGAGCGGAGATGGTCGGAGAAGAGTTCCCCGCACTCCACAGGCCTTGAATCGAGGATGCCCTCGAGGGATTTGAGGGAGAACTTCAAAATCGCCAATGGGACCGAGTTTTGGAGGAGAGAAGTGGAGTGGAGGTGAATGAGGGAGAGGGAGGGGTTTCAGCCCGACCCTTGGAGGTTAAGTCTCCATGGGCCGGACTAGTCCGGTCCCCAGTCCGGACTAGTCCGGTCAGTCGGACTAGGTCCGGACTAGTCTTCAGTACGGACTTGTCCAGGTGCCAGGCGGACTAGTCTGTTGTGGACTTGTCCGCTGCTCCTCGGACTTCTTTAGAATGCCCGGACTTGTCCGGCCTCTAGGTCGGACTAGTCCGGCTTTTAAAGTCCAAAAAAAATTCTTATATATCAGAATTTTGCCTTGGTTTGCGGTGGATTTACTTGTACCTGCTATATGGTCCATATATATATATATATATATATATATATATATATATATATATATATATATATATATCAAACACATAATTATGTGATGACAATGTAGCCAAAAATAATGTGAGATGAAAATAGAGGATGTACAAGTTTTCACAATCATGCACATTTTTGAAGGTTGTGAGAGAACTTCTATTTGCACAATTTTTTTCAACTTACATTCCTAGAGTCTAATATATTCAGCTCATTTTGAAGTTCACAAAATCGTTTTTCATCTAGTGGTTTGGTAAAGATATCGGCTAGTTGTTTTTCAGTTCTTACGTGTGAGATTGCTATGTCCCCCTTTATAGAGTGATCTCTTAAAAAGTGATGCCGAATATCTATGTGTTTGGTTCTAGAGTGCTCAACGGGATTGTGGGCTATCTTAATAGCACTCTCATTGTCACAAAGGAGTGGAATGTTGTTCATATTGTGTCCATAATCCCTTAAAGTTTGTCGCATCCAAAGAAGTTGAGCACAGCAGCTTCTGGCTGCGACATACTCCGCCTCTGCTGTGGAGAGAGCAATGGAATTTTGTTTCTTGGATGACCATGCTACTAGGGACCTACCCAAAAATTGACAAGTTCCTGAGGTGCTTTTTCTATCTATTTTACATCCGGCTTAATCCACATCGGAGTATCCGATGAGATTAAACTTAGACCCCTTTGGATACCATAATCCTAGGTTCGGTGTGTGAACTAGATATCTTAGAATTCTTTTAACGGCTGTTAAATGGCATTCTTTAGGTGATGCTTGAAATCTTGCGCATAAACATACACTAAGCATGATATCGGGTCTAGATGCGCAAAGATAAAGTAATGAGCCAATCATGGAGCGATATACCTTTTGATCTACGCTTGTTACATCTTCATTGAGGTCAAGGTGCCTATTTGTTTCCATTGGTGTCTTGATAGGTTTTGCTTTGTCCATGTCGAACTTCTTGAGTATGTCTTGTGTGTACTTGGTTTGACTAATGAACGTGCCTTCCTTCAGTTGCTTGACTTGAAATCCGAGGAAGAACTTCAACTCTCCCATCATGGACATTTCAAACCTATCTGTCATTATCTTGCTAAACTCGTTGCAAAAATATGTGTTAGTAGAACCAAATATAATGTCATCAACATATATTTGGCATACAAAGAAATCGTTGTCTATATTCTTTGTGAACAGTGTATAATCTGCTTTGCCTATCTTAAAGCCGTTATCAATAAGAAAGTCTCTAAGACATTCATACGAAGCTCTAGGAGCTTGTTTAAGGCCATAGAGAGCTTTATGCAATTTAAACACATGATCAGGATATTCTTGGTCTTCAAAGCCGGGTGGTTGCTCCACGTACACCTCCTCCTTGATTGGACCGTTTAGAAAGGCACTTTTCACATCCATTTGATAGAGTTTAAAATCATGATGAGTAGCATAGTCTAATAGAATACGAATAGATTCAAGCCTAGCTATGGGAGCAAAAGTTTCATCGAAATCCAAACCTTCGACTTGAGCATATCTCTTTTCCACAAGTCTGGCCTTGTTTCTTGTTACCACTCCGTGTTCGTCTTGCTTGTTGCGGAACACCCACTTGGTGCCTACCACGTTTGCGTTTGGTCTTTTCACTAGCTCCCATACTTGATTTCTTGTGAAGTTGTTTAATTCTTCTTGCATGGCTACTACCCAATCCGGGTCCTTGAGTGCATCTTCCACCCTAAATGGTTCCAAGGACGACACAAAAGAGTAATGTGCACAAAAGTTAGCTATACGAGAACGTGTTGTTACTCCTTTTATGATATCTCCGAGGATGTTATCAACAGGGTGATCTCGTTGAATGCTTTGATGAACCCTTGGGTGAGGCACTTGATTTCTTGAGTGGTTTTCTTCTTCTTCATCTTCTTCTCCCCCTTGATCAACACCATGGTTTTGATTTTCTTCTTCCTCAAACTGACCGTCTTGATCTTGGAGTGCTTGGTTTTGATCTTGAGTGAGGGGTGCCACTTTTGATGAGCTTGTAGCATCTTGTCCTACATTTTCTTGGGGACGGATTTCTCCAAGCATCATTCTTCTCAGTGCTTCACTTGGTGCTTCTTCTTCATCTAATACACATTGATCAACTTGCTCCATTTGGGAGCCATTAGTTTCATCAAACACCACGTCACGTGCAATTTCAACGCACCCGGAGGTTTTGTTGAAGACACGATAAACGTAGGTGTTTGAGTCATAACCAAGTAGGAAACCTTCATCGGATTTTGAAGCAAATTTTGAAATCCTAGGCTTCTTGTTAAGAATATAGCATTTGCTTCCAAAGACTCGAAAGTAGGAGATATTGGGTTTGTTACCGGTTAGGAGCTCATATGAGGTTTTCTTTAAGAGTCGATGAAGGTAGAGGCGGTTTGTAGCATGACAAGTGGTGTTGATTGCCTCCGCCCAAAATCGATCCGAGGTCTTGTATTCGTCGAGCATGGTTCTTGCCATCTCTATAAGTGTCCGATTCTTCCTTTCAGCTACCCCATTTTGTTCGGGAGTATAAGGGGCTGAAAACTCATGTTTGATGCCTTCTTCATCCAAAAATTCTTCTACTTGAGTGTTCTTGAATTCAGGACCGTTGTCACTTCTAATCTTCTTAGTTTTTGAAGAAAACTCGTTTTGAGCTCTCCTCAAGAACTTCTTGAGGATTCCTTGAATTTCTCCCTTATCATGCAAGAAAAATACCCAAGTGAAACGAGAATAATCATCAACAATTACAAGACCATACTTGTTACCCCCAATGCTTATATAGGTGACAGGGCCGAAGAGGTCCATGTGAAGCATCTCCAATTGTCTTGTTGTCGTCATCACGTTCTTGGCGGGGTGAGCTGTTCCAATTTGCTTTCCTGCTTGGCACGCACTACATGGTCTATCCTTTTCAAAAACAACACCTTGCATAAACTTTACCCTACTTGCTTTTCATAAAAACATTAAATGCATCGAAATTATGAAATACTATAGATTTTATATTTTTGGTAATCTTATGTGAGGTAGATGCAAAGTTATTACTCTTGTCTTGACTTGAGTTTTCTTTCACGAAGGCTACAAATTTGCTACTGTTTTTAAGGATTCTAGCATTTTGCTTTCCTTCCCTAGTATATCCAAGTCCATCTTTGATGAAGGGAGATCTTGTGATTGTGTATGCACTACGTGCATAATTGATTTTTTCTTTATCAAAGATCCCACTCTTGTGTGTATTCTTGCTTTGTGCCTCTTTGAGCTCATTTTTTAAGTTTAAGACAATGCTAGCACATTTGCAAGTTTTAGTGTTGGATTTTGTCTTTGTTGAGAGAGAGCTTTTAGAGGATTGATTAATTGGGATGCTAGACTTAAGTGAGTCAAGTTGTGCTTCAAGATTCTTGTGAGCTTTGGTTAAACTTACGAGTTCATCTTGAAGCGCTATATTCTCACTTTTAAGCTGAACGCATGTCTCTGTGCCCATGGAAAGGTCGCTTTCAAGTGTTCTACACTTTTCTCTCTCAAACTCAAGAAGTTTCTCAATCTCAAGGTTTCTTTCCTTTTCAAGGATAAGCAATTCTTCTTGTTGATTGAGAAGCTCTTCTTGTTCAAAAATTTCATCCGATAGCATTTTCGTTTTAGCTATAGCCTTTTTGTTTAATCCTCTAAACATGAATTCATTTTCACTACTACTATCGAAGTCACTATCATCTTCAATATGTATCTTAGAAGATTTAGTCATTACCTTGCGTTTTCCTTCCTTTGCCATGAGGCATGTGTGACTTCGGCTCTTCCAATCACCCTTGTTTGGCAAGAGTGATTTCTTCATGGTTGGCCTCTTGATGGCTACGGTTGCCACTTTTTCTTCATCTTCGGAGGAGGATTCTTCATTTGAGTCCCATTCTTCTTCGATGTGGGCTTGTCCATATGTCTTCTTCTTTGTGAAGAATTTCTTGTCTTGCGGCTTCCCATCCTTCTTCTTTCTTTTGTCATCATCCTTGCTATGGGGGCAGTTCACAATGAAATGCCCATGTTCTCCACAGTTGTAGCAAGTCTTCTTGGTTCTTGACTTGCCTTTGTCTTTTCTCTCGTTCTCATAGTGATAGCTTCTCCTTCTCCTCATCAACCTTTTGAATCTTTTGATGAAGAACGCCATTTCTTCATCATCCATGTCTGTGCTTTCATCATCACTTTCTTCATCTTCACTTGTGAGTTGTGTTTCTTTTGCCTTTGACTTGGATGTGGCCTTGAGAGCAATGCCCTTCTTCTTGGATGAAGTGATCTTGGCTAAGTCATTGACGTGTTGGGCTTCCTTCTCCATCATCTCATGGTTAATGATCTTCCCTAGCACTTCATCCGGAGTCATCAAATGAAAGTTTGGACTTTCCCGGATTAGGGTGCATAGGGTCACATTGCGAGGCATAAATGCTCTTATCATCCTTTTAACCACCTCATGGTCATTCCATTTCTTGCATCCGTACGCCCGACTCTTGTTGATAAGAGTTTTGAGTCGGTTGTACATTTCTTGAGGTGTTTCGCCTTCTTCCATGGCAAACCTTCCAAGCTCTCCTTCTATCATCTCAATCTTAGCTTCCCTCACGGATCGGTTTCCTTCATGTGCGATCTTGACAGTGTCCCAAATATCTTTGGCGAGCTCCAACCCATCTACCTTGTTAAATTCTTCAATGCTCAAAGATGAGTTGAGCACGGCTGCTGCTTGTGCATTGCGATGGATTTGTTGTTCTTGTTCTAGAGTGAGTTCATCCTCGTCTTCGGGGATATCTATACCTGTACATACCACATGCCAAAGACTTGGGTTCAAGGAAATTAGATGCAACTTCATGTTGTGTTTCCACATTGTATAGTTCCATCAAAGTGAGGTGGTTTGACTAGAGGAATTGATAAATAACTGGAATGAGAATTTAGTCGTTCATAGTTAAAAGGATATCGCGAGTAGTCTTGTTGACTACTTTTGAGGTTCTTCTCTAACTTCTCCTTCTTTTTCCTTTTGGCCTCCTCCTTCTTCTTTTTGAGGAGTGCCATGAGACGAAGAACTTCTTCATCTTCTTCTGAGCTTGTAACGTTTTTTGGAGGAGCAACTGCGGGATGTGGGTTAGAACCTTGTTCTTCAAATTTGCTCGAGCTTGCTCCTTTTCCCTTGTTGAGATCAATTTGTCTATCGACCTTGTCCCCCATCTCCTCTCCAAGCGGTTAAGCTTTTGTGGAGAGTTAGGCTCTGATACCAATTGAAAGTTGCCTAGAGGGGGGTGAATAGGCTAATAAAACCTGAAATTAAAATAAAGAGAGGATAAAACTAGAGTGGGCCGGACTAGTCCGGTATGAGGTCGGACTAGTCCGGTCTAAGCCTACTTTGTGTTTTAGGTTTCCTGTTAAGTTTGTTTGAGCTGAAAATATGTGGTAGTCAAATGATGTCACAAATTAGTTGAGAATAATCAGATTGCAAAATAATAGAACAATTTGCGGAAAATAACACAATGAAAGTTTAACAAGTAATTCTAGTGAGCAAGTAAGATAGTAGAGAAGACAAGAGACCCAAATTATCCCGAGGTTTGATTCCACACAGGAACCTACGTCCTCGTTGAGGAGTCCACCAAGGATCGGGTCTTTTCTAACCCTTCCCTCACCGAGCGATCACCAAGATCAAGCCCGGGCTTTCTCACTATCAATCGAATGTGAATACAATGCTCTTAGGGGCTACTCACACTTTGAGGCTCCCTACACCAACCAAGCAGTTTTAGAATTCAAAGTACAACTGTTGAGAACTCAAAATAACAGTTAGAGTGCAAAGGAATCAAACCAAGAGCTCAAACGTCGGTCACCACGTCTTTCCTCTCACAAAAACCACTAACACCTTAAGATCCAATCTTAGGGGTCTAGAAGGTGAGGAAAGAGGCTTAGAAGAGCTCTAGGAATGAGTTTTCAGCTTGGGTTCGTGTCATTTAAATTCTCAGCCGGGGGGTCTCCTTTTATAGAAATCCCGGCATTTAGCCGTTACCAACTAAAGTCCGGACTAGTCCGGTCCCAACCCCAGACTAGTCCGATCTTGAGGGACCACTCACGTCACGGCTTACCAAATAAAGTTTTAGTGACCGTTGAATTCAAACGGTCATGAAACCCCGGACTAGTGCGGCCAAGAGCGGACTAGTCCGATCTCAGTTAGGAACCTTTGTTCCGTATGAGAACGGACTAGTCTGGTAAGGGCGGACTAGTCCGGTCTTACTAGACTTAGTCTAAAAGACTCTCTCAACTGGATCTGCGGACTAGTCCAGCCAACCTCGGACTAGTCCGAGCTCACACAAGAACCTTTGTTCCGTCCTATTTCGGACTAGTCTGAAAAGATCGGACTAGTCCGACCTGTGGAGCGGACTAGTCCGATGACACTCAGAGACTTCTTCTCCGGACCTAAGCGGCTTAGTCCGCTTAGCGGACTAGTCCGACCTCTTAAGCGGACTAGTCCGGCCTTTTGAGACTTAGTCTCATAACGGCTCAGACTCACACAACAGTGGACTAGTCCGGCCTTTAACGGACTAGTCCGAACTGACTCAAAGACTCTTTATCCGGTCTAAAGCGGATTAGTACAGTTATGAACGGACTAGTCCGACCATTTGTCCGGACAAGTCCAGTCTTCCCTTTTCTTCATATCTATGACTACCTCATCTCATGATTCTAACGTTCTATCCTTCGTTTGAGCTCTCTAGTGATTCTTAAGCACTCTAAAAGAGAAGACCCTATACATAACTAGAAAAATGTGAAGATTAATAGAAAATGCTATTTTCAACTCTTCCAAGTCTTCTTCTTTTCCTTTTGCTTCTTGAGAGACTCCATATCCATTTCTTTGATAAACACCTGTGCTCATACTCAGTAGAAACTTATTAGCATCTTAATTGTCGTCATCAATCAACCAAAACCACGGGGATTATCTAGATGCACTTTCAGCAACACGCGTGTCCCCTGGCTCCGGGCCAGGCCTCCCCGCTGAGAAGGGCTCCGGAGGTGCCACGTGTCCTCCGGCCCCGGAGCTGGCCTCCCCGCTGAGGCGAGGTCCGACGCTACCACGTATCTTCCGGCTCCGGACCTGACCTCCCCACTAAGACAAGGTCTGGTGCTGACACGTGTCCCCCGGCTATGAGCCCGGCCTCCCTGCCAATGCGGGCTCCGAGGCCGCCACGTGTCCAATGACCCGCCATGGGCCGTGGGCCTCAGGATTCAAGAAAAATTGTGCACAATTGTAACACCCCAAATTTTTATTCAAAACCCAAAACCATGTTCAGAGGGGAATTTAAAAATTTTTGGACGTATTGCATGTTTTGCAAAAATTCAAATTCAAACTGGAATTCAAATTATACTCAAAACAGAAAAGAAATGGAAAAAGAAAAAAGAGAAACGGGAAAAAAACCGGCCAGTGGGCCGAAACCCGCCAGCCGGCCCAGCTTTCCCCACGCAGCCCGCCCCCGCGCGCGCCGCGCTGCCTCTCACCGACGGGTGGGACCCACATGTCATCCCTAACCCTGAGCCCCCGCGACCCCGGACTTTTCCCCCGAGCGCGCACGATCGCAACCGACCGGAAACCGCGTTCCGTCGCCCGAATTCTGGTCCCAGAGGACTCCAACTCGATCACAACAGACCCACCGCCCTCCCCCGGCTATAAAAACTCCCGATCCGATCAGTTTTTCCCACGCGATCGCCGATTTTCACTCCGGTGAGCACCGAGACTTCGCCGGTGAATTCTGGCCGATCTAAGCTCGGAAACTTTGATCTAACTCGCTGGACTTGATCCACCGCCTCCGGGGAACTTTGCAGGTGCAGAAAACCCGAAGACTTACGGTGTAAATCCAGCGCCGACGAGCTTCGCCGTGGTTTTGCCTCGGACCTCGCCGCCGATCACTTTCCAGGACCCCCGAGCTCGAGAAAACCCCCGAGGTGAGATCCCTGACCTCCCCTCTACCGATCTAGGCCATAAGATCACAGTTCTAGGCAGAATTCTCGAGGATCCGAAACTTTCCGGCGAGATCGCCGCTTCCCGCCGCCGTGCGCCGCCGGCAGCGCCGTCCGCGCTCGATCGGAGCGACGTGGCCGCTTGTGCGCCGTTTATTTTAAATCGCACGGTAGACTTTAAAACCCCGCGTACCGGTTCGATGTTATAATCTCAGCCGTCGGTTTAAAATCGGACGGTCCACGTCAGCCCCGCATTATAAAGACTGGAATTCTTACGTGCTACCCCTGGGGTTCTCTGGAATTGAGAGCTAGCCCCGGAAACTTCAGATCTAGCCCCTGGAACTCCAGAAAATCATGTAAATTCATTTAAAAATCAGTTTTAACCCCTGGACTTAATAGAAATTAGGAAAAACACCTCTGATAAGTGTAGCTAGACCCCTGGAAATTATGAAAATAATATTATAGACCCTGTAATGGGGTGAATTCATTATTTTAGCCCTGTTTAGTATTTAATTTAGAAAATTGAATATGTAACTAGTGTTTAAAAATTTAAAAGGGGGACAAACATATTGTCAAAATTAAGTTAAAGAGGTTGAGTAGTCGAGTCGTTACGTAGTTAATGGTGTGATGATGCTTGGTGTGTGACGTGAGTTATGGAAGCCATGAGCAATTGTCCACAGCCTCGTCTTCAGATTGTTTTGCTTTGATGTGTGAACCCACAGGAAATAATAGTGCATTTATTTGGTGTGAGATATAAACCCTCGCAAAATTTTAACAAAGCCTCAACATCTCAAAGTACCAACAAATGAAAGTAGTAGGATGATACTAAATGGTATCAAATTAACATTTGTTGATTCTGCCAGATGGCCGGAAGAGGAAAAGGACGTGCTGCCAACCCCGCCAACAACAATGATGAGGCATGTAACCCTCATCTTTCTGGAGGCCAGGACCGGGGTGGTCGCCGTTAAGAAGTTGATCCTCTCCACCAAATGTTGGAGAATCAAAATCAGCTTATCCAGAACTTGACTCAAGTGGTGGCCAACTTGCATCAAGTTTCACCTCCACAAGCTGCACCACGCCAACCAAGGTTGAGTGAGTTTCTAGAAACTCAACCTCCAAAGTTTGCAAGTGCTGCTGAACCTCTGGAGGCAGATGATTGGCTGAAGACCATTGAAAGTAAGATGAGGATAATACAATGCCAAGGGTATGAGAGGGTGCTGTTTGCCTCTCATCAATTGCAGGGACCTGCTGCTGATTGGTGGACCGCCTACGTGGCCGCCCATCATGACCCTGAGAACATCACTTGGGAAGAGTTTAAGCGTAGCTTCCGCAACCACTACATCCCAAGAGGTGAACTCAAAAACAAGAGAAAGGAGTTTTTGGGACTGCAGCAGGGAAACATGACGGTGAGGGAATACCTCACTAAATTTACTCAACTATCCCGTTATGCTCCACGAGACATAGAGACCGATGAGCAAAAACAAGATTGTTTCGTGGAAGGGCTTACCGCAGAAATGCAGTGTGCAATGTCCTCCAATGAGTATGAAAGCTTTCAAAAGATGGTGGACAGAGCATTTATGGTGGAAAGGAAGCTAAAGGCCCTGGAAAATGAGAATAAGAGGAAGGCCGGGTGGTCACATCAATCCTCAGGGAGCAACACCCGCCCACGTATGATGCAGCAACCTACGGGGCAGACGAGCCGTGCTGCGGTACCCTATTCAGCACCAAGAGGGTACAACCCGAACTTCAGGCCTCCCGCAGCACCAGCACAGCCGCCACGTCAGTTTGTGCAGCAGCCTCGCCCCGCATATCCACCTCGACCAGCAGTGCAAGGACCCCCAAACCAACCCCAAGACAACAAGGGCCAGGCATCTAAGATTGGGGTGCAATGTTTCAGCTGTGGTGAAGTGGGGCACTACGCCCATAAATGCCCAAAGAAGAAGCCTGCGCCGCCACAACAGCAGAATGTAGTGAGAGGACGGGTGAACCACGTCACTATGGAGGAAGCACAAGAGGCACCCGACGTGGTAGTTGGTAAGTTTCCTGCCAATTTACACCTTGCAACTCTGCTGTTTGATTCTGGTGCTACCCACTCGTTCATTGCTCAAGGGTTTGTTAAGAAGCATGACCTAGCAACCACACAAATGAACCATATGCTAGCGGTAAACTCTCCAGGTGGAGAAATAAGGACAAGACAAGTGTGTCCCAAAGTGAGCCTAGACATTAATGGGGTAGTATTTACTGCTAACCTCATAGTGATAGATTCACAAGGGATAGATATTATTTTGGGTATGGATTGGTTGACCAAACATAAAGGAATCATCTATTGTTCGACCAGAACGGTGGAACTAACTCACCCCAGTGGTACCAGAGTAAAGTTCATAACAATACACGAGCCTAGGAGGGACATTAAATTAAATCAAGTGGAGGTGAAAGTTGAGGAAATCAGGACCATCAGGGAATATCCAGATGTTTTTCCGGAGGAGTTGCCAGGTATGCCTCCCGACCGTGACGTGGAATTCACAATTGAGCTAGTACCGGGAACAGCCCCGATATACAAGAGACCTTATCGGATGGACTCCAAGCAGCTAGAAGAGCTCAAGGATCATTTGAGAGAATTGACGGAGAAGGGGTATATTCGCCATAGTTCCTCACCATGGGGAGCTCCGGTGATATTTGTGCCTAAGAAAGACGGAACCCAAAGGTTATGCGTGGATTACCGTGCCTTGAATGAGGTAACCATCAAAAACAAGTACCCATTACCCCGCATTGAAGACTTGTTTGATCAGTTGAGGGGAGCTTGTGTGTTCTCGAAAATTGATCTCAGGTCGGGGTACCACCAACTCAAGATAAGGCAATCAGATATTCCCAAGACAACTTTCGTATCTCGGTACGGACTGTATGAATACACTGTCATGCCTTTCGGGCTAACCAATGCCCCGACATATTTCATGTACCTCATGAACAAGGTATTCATGGAATATCTAGATAAATTTGTGGTGGTTTTCATAGATGATATTCTCGTCTTCTCCAAAGATGAAGAAGAACATGAGAAACATCTAAGGTTGGTGTTACAGAGGCTGAGAGAACACCAACTATATGCCAAGTTGAGCAAGTGTGAGTTTTGGCTGAAGAGAGTTCCCTTTTTAGGACATATAATCTCGGAGGGAGGAATCTCCGTAGATCCCGCCAAAATCGAGGATATCCAGAAGTGGAAAACCCCTGAAAATGTCGGGGAAGTTCGAAGCTTTTTGGGCTTGGTTGGATATTATCGACGGTTTATTGAGGGATTCTCCAAGATCTCGAGACCTCTCACCAAACTGTTGGAGAAGGGAATCACATTCACCTGGACGCCACAGTGCGAGACGAGCTTTCAAGAGCTAAAGAAGAGATTGACAACAGCCTCAGTGTTGGTTATGCCAGATATGCAGAAGAATTTCACAGTGTACTGCGATGCCTCTGGAAATGGGTTGGGATGTGTTCTCATGCAAGAAGGACATGTCGTGGCTTATGCATCCCGGCAGCTTCGGAAGCACGAGAAGAACTATCCTACACATGACCTAGAACTAGCTGTAGTGGTACACGCGTTGAAAATTTGGCGGCACTATTTGATGGGGAAGAGGACAGAAATATATACAGATTATAAGAGTTTGAAGTACATATTCACACAACCAGATCTCAACCTCA
This sequence comes from Neostapfia colusana, assembly GCA_030760725.1. Taxonomy (NCBI): domain Eukaryota; kingdom Viridiplantae; phylum Streptophyta; class Magnoliopsida; order Poales; family Poaceae; genus Neostapfia; species Neostapfia colusana. The sequence goes on from JASWHV010000019.1 coordinate 45,096,719, forward strand.
GACAAAGGAGATGGTTAGAGCTAATCAATGACTTTGATGTGGGCATCAACTATCATCCCGGGAAAGCAAACGTCGTGGCCGATGCTTTGAGTCGGAAAGTGCAGGTCAATAAGTTGAGCTTGAAGGACATGCCTGCACAATTGAAGGACGAGGTTATAAGGCTCAATCTATGTCTAGTAAATAGTGGTGAAGCCATCGGCATGGAAGTGGACTCCACACTCGAGCAAGACATACGCGAGGGCCAAAAGAATGATGAGAAGATACAAGAGATCAGACAGCTCATCAAGGAAAATAAAGCTCCTGGTTTTAGAGAGGATGAACAAGGAACGGTGTGGCACGGGAAAAGGATCTGTGTGCCAGAAGTAAAAGAGATCCGTGAATTAATTTTGAAGGAGGCTCACGATTCCGACTATTCCATTCATCCTGGGAGTACGAAGATGTACCAGGACCTCAAGAGCAGGTATTGGTGGTATGGCATGAAGCGAGATGTCGCAGAACATGTTGCCCTATGTGACACATGTCAGTTGGTGAAAGCAGAACATCAACGACCCGCGGGATTATTGCAACCACTTAAAGTACCTGAATGGAAGTGGGAAGAAATCAGCATGGATTTTGTCGTGGGATTGCCTAGGACCCAATACGGGTATGATTCAATATGGGTCATTATTGATAGGCTAACCAAGGTAGCTCATTTCATCCCTGTGAAAGAAAGCTACAGCGGATCCAAATTGGCAGAATTGTACATGTCAAGGATTGTGTGTTACCATGGAGTGCCAAAGAAGATAGTGTCGGACCGAGGAACACAGTTCACCTCGAGGTTTTGGCAAAAGTTGCATGAAACCATGGGAACCCATCTGAATTTCAGCTCTGCCTATCATCCCCAAACTGACGGGCAGACGGAAAGAACCAATCAGATCCTTGGAGACATGTTAAGGGCATGTGCACTCAAAAACAATAGGAGTTGGGACAAGAACTTACCATATGCGGAGTTTTCCTATAACAATAGTTATCAAACTAGTATGAAGATGTCACCGTTTGAAGCTTTGTATGGAAGGAAGTGCAGAACTCCTCTATTTTGGAACCAAACAGGAGAAAGTAAAGTGTTTGGTCCAGAAGTGCTACAAGAAGCTGAAGCGAAGGTGAGGGAGACTCGCAACAACTTGAGGATAGCACAAACACGCCAGAAGAGTTATGCTGATGTACGAAGAAGAGAACTCGTTTTCAACGTGGGAGACTATGTTTATCTCAAGGTGTCCCCTATCAGAGGACTTCGTCGGTTCAAGGTGAAAGGGAAGTTGTCACCTCGATACATCAGACCCTTTCAAGTTTTGGAAAGAAAAGGCGAAGTGGCGTACCAACTGGAGTTACCGGTTCATCTATCAGATGTACACGATGTATTCCATGTGTCACAACTCAAGAAATGTCTGAGGACGCCTGAGGAAGTGTTACCCATGAGTGAAGTGGATGTAGCTGAAGATTTGTCTTATGCCGAGCAACCGTACAAGATTTTGGAGACGATGGAACGCCTCACCAGAAACAAGAGAATCTGGATGTGCAAGGTGCAGTGGAAGCATCACTCAGAAGAGGAAGTTACCTGGGAAAGGGAAGATGAGCTCAAGGCACAATTTCCGGAATTGTTTTCTTAGAAACACCAATCTCGAGGACGAGATTTTTTTTAAGGGGGGTAGAGCTGTAACACCCCAAATTTTTATTCAAAACCCAAAACCATGTTCAGAGGGGAATTTAAAATTTTTTGGACGTATTGCATGTTTTGCAAAAATTCAAATTCAAACTGGAATTCAAATTATAATCAAAACAGAAAAGAAATGGAAAAAGAAAAAAGAGAAACGGGAAAAAAACCGGCCAGTGGGCCGAAACCCGCCAGCCGGCCCAGCTTTCCCCGCGCAGCCCGCCCCCGCGCGCGCCGCGCTGCCTCTCACCGACAGGTGGGACCCACATGTCATCCCTAACCCTGAGCCCCCGCGACCCCGGACTTTTCCCCCGAGCGCGCGCGATCGCAACCGACCGGAAACCGCGTTCCGTCGCCCGAATTCTGGTCCCAGAGGACTCCAACTCGATCACAACAGACCCACCGCCCTCCCCCGGCTATAAAAACTCTCGATCCGATCAGTTTTTCCCACGCGATCGCCGATTTTCACTCCGGTGAGCACCGAGACTTCGCCGGTGAATTCTGGCCGATCTAAGCTCGGAAACTTTGATCTAACTCGCTGGACTTGATCCACCGCCTCCGGGGAACTTTGAAGGTGCAGAAAACCCGAAGACTTACGGTGTAAATCCAGCGCCGACGAGCTTCGCCGTGGTTTTGCCTCGGACCTCGCCGCCGATCACTTTCCAGGACCCCCGAGCTCGAGAAAACCCCCGAGGTGAGATCCCTAACCTCCCCTCTACCGATCTAGGCCATAAGATCACAGTTCTAGGCAGAATTCTCGAGGATCCGAAACTTTCCGGCGAGATCGCCGCTTCCCGCCGCCGTGCGCCGCCGGCAGCGCCGTCCGCGCTCGATCGGAGCGACGTGGCCGCTTGTGCGCCGTTTATTTTAAATCGCACGGTAGACTTTAAAACCCCGCATACCGGTTCGATGTTATAATCTCAGCCGTCGGTTTAAAATCGGACGGTCCACGTCAGCCCCGGATTATAAAGACTGGAATTCTTACGTGCTACCCCCTGGGATTCTCTGGAATTGAGAGCTAGCCCCGGAAACTTCAGATCTAGCCCCTGGAACTCCAGAAAATCATGTAAATTCATTTAAAAATCAGTTTTAACCCCTGGACTTAATAGAAATTAGGAAAAACACCTCTGATAAGTGTAGCTAGACCCCTGGAAATTATGAAAATAATATTATAGACCCTGTAATGGGGTGAATTCATTATTTTAGCCCTGTTTAGTATTTAATTTAGAAAATTGAATATGTAACTAGTGTTTAAAAATTAAAAAGGGGGACAAACATAATTGTCAAAATTAATTAAAAACTTTCTTAGTACTTAGAAAACTTTGGAGTGAGATAAAAATATATTTTTGGGCTGAAATAAATCTGTTTCATCTATTATTCACATTTATTAGTATAGGGACACATTTTTAAGTAAAGAATAGCTATAGAAAAATGGGGAAAATAATTATGAAATAATCTCCATCAGAAGCCAAGGTCAAAACATGTTATTAGATTATTTAGGACCAGAACCTATACTGTTTAGGTGATTTGTATTACTAATTTTATAATGAAATACATAGTTATGCATAGGAATATAAATCTGAAAATATAGCAACTAGTAAATGATAAATGGAGTTTCTAAAATACAAAGGATTCAGTTTAGGGTTGGTAGAAATTATGAAGGCACATATGGGGAAGAAAAATACTTTTCATACACACTTGGTAGTAAAAAAGGTGTAGTAGTTGAATATAAGAAATTTATTGGAAACCCATATAAATAGTATGTAAGTATAAATGTGGACACAAAAATAGGAATCATATATACATGGTTAAAAATGCATGCAAGCCACAACTTAACACACATAAAGTAACCACAACACATATAATGGTAAAGAAACTTTTATAAATATGAATGTGTGGGTTGTATGAAGTAGAAGTGTGAACTATGTCTTATGATTGTTGTTTTTCTTTTGCTATGTGTGATGGTATGAAGTAGAACCTGTTCAAGAGCAAGTTATTCCTTTCCAAGATCAGGACTACCAATTTCAAGAGCAGCAAGAAGGAGGCAAGTGTCCTTGACCACTTTGATCCTATGCTAGGATGTGTAGATAGAATTATTTGCATTGTCAAATGAAATATGAAACCCATGCTAGGAAAGTTTCCCTAGAATTGCATTACCTTGTTTCCTTGTAGCTTGGGTTGGGATTTATTTTGTCATGTCATTTATTTACATGCATATGCTTAGCCATGCTTAGAATGGGATATTTGGGATATGAGATCATCAGTTTATTTTACCATACTCTTGAATGAGCTATTGTGAGTTATGTAGAGGTAGGGATCAAGGCAAGTTGGATGTTTTGGTTGTGTGCTGGGTGCTCGAGACTTGGGTTTGTGTTTAGTACTTGCCTGGATCCTAAGGACCGGTTCATGGAGCATGTAACCCGACTTTACAGTGCCAACCACATGCTGAGATGGGGCAGCTTGGCCAATTAATTAGGTGTATCCCCGGCGTAGTATGGGTGTGTTGGATGGTGCGGGGAATAGGTGTCAGCTGGACTACCATATGAACCGCAAGGCTCAAGAGGGGGCCACTGCAGCGGGGTTGGAGCCTCTTGTATGCTGTTAGGGGTGAAACCTCAGTGGGCCCACGCTCGTCGGGAATCCCTTTGTAAAGGCTTCGTAGTGATCTCCTGGCTACACACCTGGGAAGTGTGAATGTGGATCGTAGCCACTGGCATAATGGAGGTTCTTTTAGTCCACCCGGCAACGGTGGATGAAATCACTACTTGTGGGTACAGTGGTACAAACTCTGCAGAGTCAAAACTGTCTTGACAGCCGTGCTCACGGTTAAGAGCGGCCTGGACTTATTCATGATTAGAGGATTGATGGTTTTGGATGTTAAGTGGGGAGCTTAACATTGGAAATGATGTTATGGTTATTTGGTTATGATGATGGGATGGTAGATTGGGACCATTTCACTTTTGTAGTAATGTAGGTGCTTAATAAGCTAAGGTGATAGGTATTAATTGCGTAGTGCTTTAACCATGAGTTCAATCTCTCCTTGTTCTAGCCATGCATGATATAATTTTCCCATACTTGCTGAGTACCATTGGTACTCAACCTTGCATATTTGTTGGTTTATATTGCTGCTCAGGTCAAGATAATGAGGTGGTGTATAATTACCAAGATTTTGGACCCGAGGAAGGCTTTTAGGTTCATGAAGACCCCCGGGCAACGCCTGTGATGGAGCCCTAAAGAATAATATTCCGCTGCTAGTTTATTTACTTGTGATGAAGCATTAGTGTCCATTGAGACATTTGCGATGTAAGACTTATTTATATTCGACACCTGGCTTGTAATAAATGATGCTTCACTATTTGTCATCACATGTATGAGAAAATGGTCCTGGCATACATGTGATATTCACTTGGTTGTTTCTTTGGAAAAACCGGGTGTGACAACAATCCAGTAACACATTCAAGACTCGCGTGTTACCCAGAAGTATGGTGCGCAGCGCACGCCTCCTCCCACTCCTGGCAGTCATTACAGTGATAGGACGACGATACGTGACAACGGCAGCAACGGAACAGTGCTGCATAACTGACCGAGTAGGATGCAACGACAAGACGAAGCCTTCTCCCGCCATCATCAACCCCTACCCGGTTTGAGACGCCCGACGTGTCAGGTGGCGCGCCTTAACTCCATCGACAGCGGGTACTACAAGTAGCTATTAATACCCTAGATTGTGTATAGGGTACGGACGGTCGCGGGGCCACCAGTCGGGCCCTCGGGCCTCAATGTTACTACCCGCCCTTGAGACATAAAGGTACCGCACAGCCTCCAACAGTGGGGATTTGTCGGAGTGTGAGCCGCAATACTCCTCCTGGCCTTCTCGGAAGGAGCCCGCGAGGTTCTTTTTTTTTCTAGAAGGGGCTTGGCTCCCTTCGCGAACTAGGATCGAGGGAGCGGATCAACACGAGGATTTACGTGGTTCGGGCCGCCGGAGCGTAATACCCTATGTCCAATGGTGTGCTTGTTCTATTGCTTGAGCGTGAGCGCTTGTGCGTTGTGTGATCTTGAGTGTCGGGAGATCATAACTCTTTGCATGATGGTCACCCCGATCCTTTTATAGTCCAAGGCCAGGGTGGTTACAATGGGGCTTGGGGCTTGACAGGTGGCTCCAAAGCTTAGAGAATCCTATACAGGATCTAGGGCTTCATCCTCTGAGTAGAGTGGCTGGCGGGGAGTTAAGTCCCTCCGCCCGTTGCGCTGAGCGCCCCTGACCGCTTGTCAGGTGATGATGAAGACGTCGTCTTGTCGCCGCGTCTCCTCGCTCTGTATGGGCGGCTTAGTGCTGTTGGGTGGCATTGTACTGCCGTCACGCCCTACCGTTCTGTCTTGTCACCGTAATGGCGAACAGGCAAGGGACGGAGGCGTGCAAAGTGCGTCATGCTTCTAGGGAAGGCGCGAGTCTTGAATGCTGAAAGCATCTAGGCCCCCGTGAGGTATGGTTTCGGTGATTAATGACAACCGTTCGTTATTACTAATGAGTTTGTGGATGCGAGGTTTCACGTATATCACATCAAACGTTAATGAACTATCTATTCACACCATCTACTGCTCATTGGATACAAATGGAGACCCCTCAACGATCTATTCTAAGGGGTTATTCGATACTCATGAAGACTAAATGAAGAACTCATACAACGACTCTATTCTATCAAAATTGGCAACACAAGAAGCTTACACTTCATCAAAATATCATTTCAAACAAGTGTCAAAGAGGTCACTCAAGAAGATTCCAAAAGATCAACTCAAAACAACTCGAAGCAAACAAAGTTGCACTCACCGGATCATCCGATGTCTTGCAAAATGACTACATCGGTCGAGTTTGAGTTGGCAGAAGAAGAAGACCTCAGAACCCAGCACACACCGGATCATCCGATGTGAAGGAAGTGGCACATCGGTTGATTTCAACAGAAGGATGATTTCTGAGTTATTCTGAAGAAGTACACACCGGATCATCCGATGATGAAGTAAGTGTACATCGGTCAATTTCAACAGAGACATTATTTCTGAACCAATTCTGAAGATCAACTCACCGGATCATCCAATGATGAAGTTGAAGTAACATCGGTGAATTAAACAGTCAGATCCAACGGTTATATCCAATGGTCACATCTGACACATGACATCAGCTAATTTGGAATTCGACCGATGCTCAAATAAAGGGGTGCATCGGATGATCCGATGTTCACAGAAAAAGTCTGCCTACTTTTCCAACGGCTATCTCGTGTGGACTGGCTATAAATACCCCTCCAACCGGCCATTTCGTCAAGTCTTGATCACTAGAGCCTCACTACACATCCTCAAGCATTCAAGACCAAGAGCTACCACTTCCACACCTCAAAACCTCTTGTACTCCAACTATAGGCTAGATCTAGCTAGAGAGAAGCTTGTGTGCGTCCATTCTTGGTGATTGGAATCTCTAGGCTAGTGAGAGAGAGTGTCTTGGTGACTTCTCCCACCTTGTAAAAGTTGGAGGAAGAAGAGATCGCTCCGGAGCTTACCAAGGCGTTTGTGGAAGCCCGGAGGATCACCATTGTACAAGGCTTGAGATCCACCTTGCCGGAGATGGCGAACGGAGAAAGATAGTGGATTCCCTTGTCTTGGTGACTTGGGAGTGGCTATACCCTTTGGTGGGTGCCACAACGTGGACGTAGGTAGATCTTTGTGATCTTACCGAACCACGGGAAAAATCGCCGTGTCTCCGAGTCTCCGCGGGAGTTTGCATCTCTCTCCTCACCCTCTTACTATTACGCATTTACTATTCCGCACTTAATACTCTTGCTTGCGTAGTTAGTTCACATAGGGAATTAGGCTTCAACCATTAAGTTTTAAAATGCTCTAAAATTTGATAAAGCCCAATTCACCCCCCTCTTGGGCGTTTCGATCCTTACAATTGGTATCAGAGCCAGGTTGCTCATTGGATCATTCTAGCTTCACCGCTAGAGAGCGAAAATGGCCAAGAATGGGGGCTCGGTTCCTACCTTCGAGGGCAAGAATTTTGCTTATTGGAAAGCACGCATGCGCGCTTACCTTGAGGCAATTGCTCCCGAAGTGTGGGAAGCGACCCATGCGGGGTTTGGAAATCTTGACTATGTTGGTGACCAATTAAAATGGGATGCTAAGGCTAGAAATGCCATATATGAATGCATTAGTCAAGATGTCTTTGCTAGGATTGCTAGTAAGGAAAAAGCATGTGAAATTTGGGCATGTCTAATTGAAATACATGAGGGCTCATCTCGTGTTAAAGAACTCAAATATCACATGCTTAAATCAAAATATGATGAATTTAAGATGTTTCCTCATGAGAATGTTAACCAAATGTTTTCTCGTTTAAATGTGCTCATTGAGGAAATTAACGCACTTGACATTGCTTCTCTTGGCAAGGGACTTATCAATCGCAAGATCCTCATGCTTCTACCCAAGCCCAAGTACAACATTATCAATTCAATGCTCCAAAAAGAGTCACTTGACAACATTGAAGTTTCGGAGCTCATTGGAGAAATCCATGCTCATGAGATGAGCGTACTTGGAATGATGGAGGAGTCATCATCAAAAACCATTGCTCTCAAGGCTTCAACCAAGAAGACAACTCCCAAGAAGAAGAAAGTGGTTGAGCCTAGCTCAAGTGAAGAAGAGCAAGAAACAAGCGAAGATGATGATGATGAGCTTGCTTTGATGATGAGGAAATTCTCACGCCTCAACTCCAAGATTGCAAAGAAGGGATACTCTTATGATCCCAAGAAGAAAGCCTTCTTGCCAAGAAAAGATGAAAACAAGACGTGCTACAATTGTGGTGATCTAGGCCACATATCATATGATTGTCCAAGACCGGACAAAAGGAAGAACAATGTCAAGCATCACAAGCTAGAAGAAAGTGATGATGAAGAGGAGTTCAAGCCCAAGCGCTCTTTTGGAAAGAAGAAATTTGACAAATGCAAGAAAACCAAGCTCTTTCCAAAGAAGAGAAGAGGGCCTCAAAAGGTCTTCATGTGTGAAGCCAATGAGTGGATCACGGATGAAGAGTCAAGCGACGAAGATAGTGAAGATGAAGAAAACTTGGCGGGCCTCGCCATCGTCAACAAGGATGACTCACCTCTTCGTCCACCTCCTATGTGCCTAATGGCGAAAGGTAACTCAAAGGTATGTGAAGATTCTAGCGATGATGATGATGAGCTTTCACCCGATGAATTAGCATCTATGATTAATGAATATCATGCCATTATAAAAAGGGAAAAGGCTAAGGTTAAGGCTCTTGAGCTAGCTCGTGCTAAGCTTGAAAGTGCTAACCTCGATTTGCATGACAAGTATGTAACCATACTTAAAGAGCATGACACGCTCAAATCAAATGTCAAGCAAATCGAGGAGGAGAATGCTCAAATCAAGCTTGAGTATCATGAGCTTGACTTAGCTAACTTAGCACTCTTGGCAAAGCAAAATGAGTTGGTTCAAGAACATGAAGTGCTTAACCTTGCTTTTGAAGCGATTGAACTTAAATTGAAAAACACAAAGAAAGAAACCCTTGATGGCAAAATATCATCTAATTCACATGCCACTAATATTTTGGATAAGTCTTTGCCTTTGAAAGCAAGCCCTAGGGAGAAGGAGCTAATGGACGAAATTGAAAGTCTTCACACTAGTGTGGCAAGACTCTCTAAGGGGGAGGACAAGCACAAGGAAATCCTCTACCAACAAGCTAAAGGCTTCAACAAGAGGGGACTTGGATCCTTCCCGGTGCCCAACAAAGGAAAGGTGCCCTCACCGGAGCTTAGGACAAGCTTCATCAAGGAAGTTGGTTCCTATTGCCAACATTGTGAGGTCACCGGACATCACACGAGGGAGTGTACTCTTCCCAACCGTCCTTATCCCAAATTGCCTCCTAACTACAAATCTACTTTCAATGATTATCACTATCTATTGAGCAAAGTAGGTGGAAAGGTGAAGGCAAGGTTCATCGGCAAAGACATCAAGGGCATGAAGGGGAAGCTCCCCAAGCAACTTTGGGTCCCAAAATCACTTGTATCACACATACAAGGACCTAAGTTGGCTCGGGTTCCTAAACTCAAAAACTAACTTCATGTGTGTAGGTGAACTACAAAGCCGAAGGAAAGCATTGGGTACTCGATAGTGGGTGCACTCAACATATGACCGGCAATGATGGTATGTTCACCTCCATAGAGAACCCCGACAATCATGAACAAGTCACCTTTGGTGATAACTCAAAGGGGAAGGTAATTGGTTTGGGTAAAATTGCTATTTCTCATGATTTGTCTATCTCTAATGTGCTTTACGTTAAGTCTCTTAGTTTCAATTTACTTTCTATTGCACAATTATGTGATCTTGTACTAACGTGCACATTTGACAAGAATGGTGTTGTGGTGACTAGTGAATCAAGCAAAGAACTAATATTCAAAGGTTTTCGGCATGGACATCTTTACTTGGTGGACTTCTCCAACAAGTATGCTAGCTTGACCACTTGTCTTTTCACCAAGATAAGTTTGGGATGGCTATGGCATCGGCGCATTGCTCACATTGGTATGAGCAAGCTCAAGAAGTCGTTCAAGCTTGGGATGGTGACCGGCGTGAAGGATGTCACATTTGAGAAGAACAAGCTTTGTAGCGCGTGTCAAGCCGGGAAGCAAGTTGCCTCACACCATCCGATGAAGACAATGGTGTCAACCTCCAAGCCACTTGAACTACTTCACATGGACCTCTTCGGACCGTCCACATACTAAAGCCTTGGCGGTAACCTCTATTGTCTTGTTATTGTTGATGACTACTCTCGCTATGCTTGGACATTGTTTCTAGGTGACAAGGGTGAAACTCCGGAAATCTTCAAGACCTTCGCTAAACGAGCTCAAAGGGAATTTCAACTTCCCATCATCAAGGTCCGGAGTGACAACGGCACCGAGTTCAAGAACTACAACATTGGCGAGTGGTGTGATCGTGAAGGCGTGAAGCACGAGTTTTCGGCCACATACACCCCTCAACAAAATGGTGTCGTTGAAAGGAAGAACAAGACTCTCATCACCCTTGCAAGAGCAATGCTTGATGACTATGGCACGTCGGAGAAGTTTTGGGCCGAAGCAATCAACACGGCGTGCCATGCCGCAAATAGGGTCTATCTTCATCGACTACTTCAAAAGACCCCATATGAGCTTCTCATTGGGAGAAAGCCCAACATCTCCTACTTCCGAGTCTTCGGGTGCAAGTGCTACATCTACCGCAAGAAAAGGCTCGGTAAGTTTGAAAGAAGGTGTGATGTTGGTATCTTTCTTGGTTATGCGTCAAACTCAAAAGCATATCGAGTATTCAACCAAACCTCCGGGTTAGTTGAAGAAAGTTGTGATGTTGAGTTTGATGAGACTAATGGCTCCCAAGAGGAGAGTTTTGGTCATGATGATATAGATGATGAGCCTCTACGAGAAGCTATGAAGAACATGACCATAGGAGACATCAAGCCCGAAGTTGAGGAAAGCCATGATCAACGGGGAGCCTCAAGTTCCAACATCAACACCTCCATGGCGCCTCAAATTGATGAAGAAGAAGAGAAAGATGATCCATTGCCAATGCAAGATTCACATGCCACACAACACCAAGAAGAAGAAGAAGTCCAAGGTCAAGTCCAACCACAAGACGAGCGAGATGCCTCACCACCGCCAAGTGCCTCACAACCTCTTATGAGGCATGGGCGCATCTCCAAGGCACATCCGATGGATCAAATCATCGGAAGTCCGTCACGGGGAGTAAGTACTCGTTCTCGCCATGTTGCTTCATTTTGTGAGCACTACTCTTTTGTTTCGTGTGTAGAACCCACAAATATTGAGGAAGCACTCCAAGATCCCAATTGGGTGATGGCTATGCAAGAAGAACTCAACAACTTCACCCGCAATGAAGTTTGGGTATTGGAGGAGCGACCTAAGGACAAGAACGTCATCGGAACGAAGTGGGTGTACCGCAACAAGCAAGACGAGAATGGCGTGGTGGTCCGCAACAAGGCAAGGCTTATGTCCAAGGGTTTTTCACAAGTTGAAGGACTAGATTTTGGAGAGACATTCGCCCCGGTCGCACAGTTAGAAGCTATTCGCATACTCCTTGCTTTTGCTTCGCATCACAATATTATGCTTTATCAAATGGATGTTAAAAGTGCCTTCCTCAATGGTTATATTAACTAACTTGTTTTCGTTGAGCAACCTCCCGGGTTTGAAGATCCGAGGAATCCTAACCATGTGTATAGGTTACACAAGGCGCTCTACGGGCTCAAGCAAGCACCTAGGGCATGGTATGAACGTCTAAGGGATTTCCTAGTCATGCAAGGATTCAAGATCGGGAGGGTGGATACCACACTTTTCACCAAGGACATCAACGGGGATTTATTTCTTTGTCAAATTTACGTTGATGACATTATTTTTGGCTCAACTAACAAATCTCTTAGCCTTGAGTTTGGCACCATGATGTCTAGGGAGTTCGAGATGTCAATGATTGGAGAACTCAATTTCTTCCTAGGATTTCAAATCAAGCAACTTCAAGAGGGGACTTTCATCTACCAAGAGAAGTACACCAAGGACCTCTTGAAGAAGTTTGAAATGGAAGATTGTAGCTCAAGAAGTACTCCAATGGCGACAAATTGTCATCTCGACGCGGACATGGACGGTAAACCTATTGATCAATCTCATTACCGTTCCATGATTGGTTCATTGTTATATCTTACCGCATCTAGGCCCGATATCATGTTTAGTGTGTGCTTGTGTGCTCGCTTTCAAGCGGCACCTAAAGAATCGCATCGTAAGGCGGTCTTTAGGATACTTAGGTATCTCAAGCATACCCCAAGTGTAGGTTTGTGGTACCCCAAGAACGCTAGTTTCCATCTCATGGGTTACTCGGATTTGGACTTTGCCGGATGCCGTGTGGATCGCAAGAGTACCATCGGTGGGTGCCACTTACTTGGGCGTTCCCTAGTATCTTGGTCGAGCAAAAAGCAAAACTCCGTGGCTTTGTCCACCACGGAGGCAGAGTATATAGCGGCCGGTGCATGTTGTGCCCAAATTCTATATATGAAGCAAACCCTTTTGGACTTTGGAATTAAATTTGATTGTGTGCCTCTCCTTTGTGACAATGAAAGTGCGGTTAAGATAGCTAGAAACCCCGTTCAACACTTCCGCACTAAGCACATTGATATTCGCCATCACTTCTTGCGGGACCATGAGGCTAAAGGAGACATCTCTTTGCAAGGTGTTAGGTCCGAAGAACAATTGGCGGATATCTTCACTAAACCACTTGATGAGAAAACTTTTTCTAGACTTAGAAGTGAATTAAATGTGCTAGATGCATCTAACGTCATGTAAGTTGCCATGTTCATGTAAGGTTGCATATCAAATAGGTCTTGTCTAACTCCCAAAGGATAGGGGCGAGCTAGAAATAGTTTTCCCTGAGGAAGCCTTTGGAAGGTTTAAACTTGGCAAGATAGATTTACATTATGCTCTGCATGATTCCTGCCATATAGACTTGCACTCATTTAATATCTTGCATTATTTTGTTTGGCATTGCATATGGTAGATTGTCACAAAGGGGAACCCACATCATGAGACGAGACTTGTTCAAAATGCAATATCTCAACTCATATGATGTGGATAGAGCAAAATTCTAAAGGTACATGCTTTAAAGAGATAGAAGTTTTCCATACTCTAGCTCACAAAGCATGGGCCTTACATTTTCGTGGTTTCCCTCCTAACCTTGTGTGTTCTCTTTGCTTAAGGGCTTAGCCAATATGTGGCACTATATTTGAAGCCTTCTATTAGAGGTTAGGAGTTGCCCAAAAAGTCCTAGGACCCATCCTTATCTTTGTGTGTTTAAGTCCAAGGACACATATGGGCAGTCTTAGGTTTTCTGTAGTCATCGGATTATCCGATGCTAGGGCCAGCAGATCATCGGTTCAATTGGTGCTTCAGTTCAGTGCTCAGATCAAGTCAGATGTCATAAATCAACCGATGAGTTCATTTCAGAAGACATCGGAGCATCCGGTGTTCAGTTTTCTGGTGCCCTGCAGAAATCGACCGATGATCGACACCTCAACGTCGGCTCATCCGGTGTTCAAAGAGAGTTTTTGGAACAACTCTCTGTTGAACTCGACCGATGCATCCTCCGATGATCATTGGTCCATCTGGTGTTTTGTGCGCGGCTAGGGTTTGCCCGTACGGTTTAAATAGCGGTTCGGCCGACCTCCGCAGCCGCCCGCTTCTCTCGCCGCCCGTCACCCTCGCCGTCGTCCTCGCGCCCTCCGGCCACCTCCGGTCGCCGCCGCCGCCTCCCAGGCGCCGCCGCCGCCGCCTCCCAGGTGCCGCCGCCGCCGCCCTTCGGCCGCCGCCGCCTAGGCGCCGCCCGTGCCCGCGCCGCCGCCTCTCCCGCGCGCGCCGCCGCCGTTCCACCGCGCCGCCGCAGCTCCCTCCTCCGCCGCGCCTCCCTTGCCGTCTCCCCTCCACCACCAGCCGCACCACCACTCGCCGCCGGCTTCCACCACCGCGCATCACCCTCTCCGCTAGGGTTTCGCCGTGCTTCGCCGTTCGTCGCTAAGGTTTGCTCCGTGCCGCGTGACGTCCTTCGTTGTTGTTTCGTCGTTCATCTTCATCGTCGCTAACCCTAGCTCTCAATTGCATCAAGATGGGTCGCGATCGCAAAGGAAAGGGCAAGGCTATTGAGGAGCCCGCCGCGAAGAAGCGCAAGATGTCCAAGGACGCTCGTCGTGCGGAGTTGGCCGCTCGCGCCGCCGAGGAGCGTGAGCGCGGCCATCGCGGTTCCTTACGGATCCGCGAGTCCCGGCAGAGGTAGGAGCAGCCTCCGGTCCAGCCGGTGCCTCCCGAGGGCTCCGACGAGGAGGAGACCGAGGTGCCGCCTCTCATCCACCGGCGCACCCCGAGGACTCGTGGGGGTGGACAGACTCCTACGACGAGTCGGCGCCCCTCTGCAGCTGACCGCGCAGAGGACAGAGAGGCCCAAAGGGCCATCCACCTGATGGACACAACAGTCCATGTTGCTGAGGATGTCAGACTCACCGACTACAGGAAGATGAAGGCAAGGCAACTGAAGAAGCTCAGATGGTTAGCGATGCCTGAGGAGTGGTTCCCGCGGCCTAGGGACGCTCGAGTTGACTCCCGCTTCTGGACCCTGACACAGGCGTCCCTGTACGAGACTTACAGGCGTCGGGGCCACAAGCTCTTCCAGCATAACAGCATCGACTGGGATCAGTTTGCAGTGGCAGCAGGACACGGGATCAGGCCACTCTTTGAGAGATACGGAGGACTTGTGGACTTGCTCTCGCACCAGAGGAGTGCCTACGTCGAGGAGTGGGTCAGGGTGTTCTACGCGACACTCTACGTCTCTGAGGGCCGTCGCTCGATTCACTTCATGTTCATGGGGCAGATCCACGACGTGTCTCGAGACTTGTTGGGCAGACTGCTTGGTGTGGAGATCTCTACTACGTGCCTGCACCAGATAGTCTACGGAGACGCAGACCCGCCGAGGAGGCCACTGACTGGAGGAGTGGCACCGCCTTTCGAGGAGATCAGAGGTCTGTTCACTCAGCCGTTCACTCCTGACCAGCCGAGGGTGCCAGCGCTTCTCACCCCAGCAGCTCGGACAATTCACCACGTCCTCAGGCGTACCCTACTACCGAGGTCTGGCTACTTGGAGGGCTTCACGAGCCTTCAGCAGACCATCCTGTTCTATGTGATGAACGGGATGGAGTTCGACATCGTGGATATTCTGATCTGCGAGATGGAGGACGTGATCACCGACGGAGTTGGGATGCTTCGACAGTTGGTCTTCGGTCACTGGATCTGTCACCTTCTCCACCAGTTGGTTCCAGAGGACACTGCAGGAGTTTCTCAGCTGACGGAGATGCACGTGACCCGGTTCAGCCACTACCGAGTCCCCACTCCGGGAGACCGCCGCCTTGGCCGTCCCGTCGAGCGTGAGGTTCGAGCCAGACTGTCAGAGGAGGACTGGGCAGAGCTGACTCAGGAGGACGCAGAGCTGGCACAGGCAGAGGCTCAGGGAGGAGACCTACAACATATATGGTCGGACAGCGACACCAGCGACAGTGTCGAGGAGTACTTCCCTCCTGCTCCTCCTTCACCGAGGCAGCACGACGCAGAGGCAGGAGGCTCAGCAGCTCCACCACCTACACCTCCTCCAGTGTCAGAGGCTCAGGTGACTCAGCCGTCAGAGCTCGCTGCTTTACTTCAGCGGATGGCTCAGCAGCAGGAGCAGCAGGCAGCTCGACAGGAGCAGCTTCAGAGGCAGCAGCAGGAGATGCAGCTGGAGATCGCCCGTCAGAGGCGAGAGGACATCGACAGGTACACCAACCTTGTCGACCAGATGACGAGACGCACTCTGGACCAGCAGCAATAGACTCAGCAGATGTTGTTGGGCGTCCTGGGGTTGGTCACCAACCTCTACCAGCAGACGGGAGTCGCCCTTCCACCTCAGCACTCGGGACTCAGTCAGGCTCCAGGTGCACCCCCACTGGCACCAGCTCCAGCACCATCCTCGTCGATCCCCAGCTTCAGTATACCACCTCTGCTCGCCTCAACAGCGCCCGTTCACTCGACAGTACTGCCTCCGACGTCGTTCCAGTCCTCACCTCTTCCGGCAGTACCTTCTCCACCGGCGCCAGCAGTCTCAGCGGATCCCCCAGCAGCTCCAGCTCCAGCTCCAGCTCCCCCCGCTCCAGCTCCAGCGCCAGCGACCTCCACCTCCAGCAGCTCCGGCGACAGCACCGTCGATGCCGACCGCTTCACCATCGCCAGGAGCGCGCCTGAGTCGTAGGCACTCTACTTCCCTTTTTGGTGTCTTGATGCCAAAGGGGGACAAGAGTTAGAGTCAGGGGGAGGGTTAGCTCAGTTCTAGGGGGAGTTCTTGGTTTTAGGGGAGTGTCTATCCTTTTGCTACTTATTGTTATCTATTTGAGATTGCCTGTTATTATTATTTGCTATTATTGTACTCCGGGTGCTACTTTGTGCTCTTGCGCTTAATTGTTTATTATTTGAGCCTTCGAGCCACTTGTGTTGCAATTTGTACTTGTTATATTTCTTTTTTGAGCATCGCGTTTTAATTCCATTAATTCTATGCTCTACTCGTTGTGTTGTCATCAATCACCAAAAAGGGGGAGATTGAAAGCATCTAGGCCCCCGTGAGGTATGGTTTCGGTGATTAATGACAACCGTTCGTTATTACTAATGAGTTTGTGGATGCGAGGTTTCACGTATATCACATCAAACGTTAATGAACTATCTATTCACACCATCTACTGCTCATTGGATACAAATGGAGACCCCTCAACGATCTATTCTAAGGGGTTATTCGATACTCATGAAGACTAAATGAAGAACTCATACAACGACTCTATTCTATCAAAATTGGCAACACAAGAAGTTTACACTTCATCAAAATATCATTTCAAACAAGTGTCAAAGAGGTCACTCAAGAAGATTCCAAAAGATCAACTCAAAACAACTCGAAGCAAACAAAGTTGCACTCACCGGATCATCCGATGTCTTGCAAAATGACTACATCGATCGAGTTTGAGTTGGCAGAAGAAGAAGACCTCAGAACCCAGTACACACCGGATCATCCGATGTGAAGGAAGTGGCACATCGGTTGATTTCAACAGAAGGATGGTTTCTGAGTTATTCTGAAGAAGTACACACCGGACCATCCGATGATGAAGTAAGTGTACATCGGTCAATTTCAACAGAGACATTATTTCTAAACCAATTCTGAAGATCAACTCACCGGATCATCCGATGATGAAGTTGAAGTAACATCGGTCGATTAAACAGTCAGATCCAACGGTTATATCCAACGGTCACATCTGACACATGACATCAGCTAATTTGGAATTTGACCGATGCTCAAATAAAGGGGTGCATCGGATGATCCGATGTTCACAGAAAAAGTCTGCCTACTTTTCCAACGGCTATCTCGTGTGGGCTGGCTATAAATACCCCTCCAACCGGCCATTTCGTCAAGTCTTGATCACTAGAGCCTCACTACACATCTTCAAGCATTCAAGACCAAGAGCTACCACTTCCACACCTCAAAACCTCTTGTACTCCAACTATAGGCTAGATCTAGCTAGAGAGAAGCTTGTGTGCGTCCATTCTTGGTGATTGGAATCTCTAGGCTAGTGAGAGAGAGTGTCTTGGTGACTTCTCCCACCTTGTAAAAGTTGGAGGAAGAAGAGATCGCTCCGGAGCTTACCAAGGCGTTTGTGGAAGCCCGGAGGATCACCATTGTACAAGGCTTGAGCTCCACCTTGCCGGAGATGGCGAACGGAGAAAGATAGTGGATTCCCTTGTCTTGGTGACTTGGGAGTGGCTATACCCTTTGGTGGGTGCCACAACGTGGACGTAGGTAGATCTTTGTGATCTTACCGAACCACGGGAAAAATCGCCGTGTCTCCGAGTCTCCGCGGGAGTTTGCATCTCTCTCCTCACCCTCTTACTATTACGCATTTACTATTCCGCACTTAATACTCTTGCTTGCGTAGTTAGTTCGCATAGGGAATTGGGCTTCAACCATTAAGTTTTAAAATGCTCTAAAATTTGATAAAGCCCAATTCACCCCCCTTCTTGGGCGTTTCGATCCTTACAAATGCGAAGCCTGACAGCGCACTTCCTTCTTAACTTCGTTGACCCACAGCCTACGAAGTATCGTGGGGTACATGGCAGCTCTAGAGCCCTAATCGACGGGCTTAGTGTCTGGGGACACGTGGTGGCTCCGGACCACACCTCAGCGGGGAGGCTCGGCCCCGAGCCCGGGGCACGTGTCAACATTGGAGCTCCCCTCAGCAGGGAGACGACTCGGAGCCCGGGGACACGTGGAAGCTCTGGACCTCACCCCTAGCTGGGAGGCTCGGACCGGAGCCCGGGGCACGTGTTGGCTCCGGAGGCCAAGCGCACGCGGTTGCCCTAGGGTTGACCATGGGGCCAGGGAACGTGGCCTTTATCAGGGTCTGCCTCAGCAGGGAGGCGGGGCCCAGGCTGTCTTTTACCCACTACGCAGGGGTACCCGGTCTGCAGAGTACCGATAGTGGCCCTCGGGCTCATCTCGAGGGAGGCATTGAGCCTGCAGGTGGGGCCCCCATCTCTGCCGCGTGGTGGTTTTGAACCTGCGCTTTGTAAACCGGAGTGGCGGCGAGATTCTCGTAGTGGACGAGGAGTTGTACCTGGGAGATGAAAAGGCTGCACGACCTTGGCGTAGTGGGCGCATTTAGTCAAAGCAGCAGCACGTCGTCGCATTAACACCTGATTTGATAGGTCACGACGATGCACTTGAGGGGTTGCCTCGGGGTAATTACTGCAACAACCCATGGGTCACAGGAATACCGCGCCGCTTCCCTCGAGAACCGCCGGACGTTCCCGAGTCTTTTACCCGTCTATCCCGCCAGTGCCTGACCAGTAGACCTGGGTCCTACATGTCATTGGTGGGGGTGAATGCTAAGGCGACGTGCTCGAGGGGTTGCACCGAAGCACTTATTGCGGCAACCAACTTGGTTGGTCGCTGCAGCTCCACCACACCTCTTTTCTCAAGGATCGACGGACGTCCCCAAGATGTTACTCACCAGGACCCGTGTGTCTGACGGGTGGACCTGGGTCCTTCCCATCAAAGTGGGAGGTGAGTGTTGAGGCGTTGTGCCCGAGGGGCTGCCTCGGGTCACTTATTGCGGCAACCGATGACTTGGTCACACCGCTTTCCTCGAGAACCGCCAGACATTCCCAAAAGGTTATCCCCCTAGCTCCCAATGTTTGACGGGTGGACCTGGGTCATACACATCATTGTGGGAGGTGAATAACCCACGACGTGCAGAGGTGAAGCCTAATCGCCACGCCTATTGCCTTGCCAGAGGTCATGGCTGAGTATAAAAGGAGGCCTTTCGATGCTGGATGGCACCCTCCCTCACCATGTGGCCTTTGCTCTCCTTTTGCGCGCTAGAAGTCCCTGCTTTCCGGCACTCTTGCCCATTAGGTGCTCTCACACTGGTTGCCGTCTTTGTCCACTTTTGCGAGATGTTCGTATGTGTAGACTTCGGACCCTTAGTAGCGCAAGGGTCCGGAATAACTTAGCCAACGTGGGTAGCTCCTTTGCCGGTATCTTGAGCTTATTCTTCTGGGTCCTTAGCAGCGTAAGAGCCCAGGGTGCTCCGACATTGTAGCTATTACCCCTTCCAGATCCTTGACGGTGAAAGGATATGGAGGAGGTTCGACCCTTGTCGCCAGCTCTTCCCACAGAAACACATGGAAGTTCTAGTCTTCTTCCCTTGAGGGAAGGCTCCACCCGGAGCCCGGGACATGTGCCAGCTCTGAGGCCATTCTTAGTGGGAAGGAAGCTCGGAGCTTGAGGACACGTGATAGTTCCAGACTTTGCCTTGCTGGGAGGCTTAGGACCAGAGCCTTAGGGTATGCGTCGGTTCTAGAGCTCTAGTGCACGTGACAACCCGAGGGTTAACCTAGGGGCCTTGTCTACGTGACTTATCCATTTGCAGTTGATATGCCTAAGGGAGCACAAACTGTAAAGGGGATATGACCGCGCCCGCGTGCGTGCTCCGAGGCTTCCCTCAGCTCGGTGGTGGCTCCGTGTTAGGGGACGTACGGCAGCTCCGGGTTCCACCTAATTAGGGAGGTTCGGTCCGGAGCCTAGGGCTCGTGCCCACTCCAGAGCTGTCCTAAAACGGGAAGGAGGCTCGGTGCTGTGAGAAACGTGGCAGCTTCGGACCTCACCTCAGCGGGAAGGTTCGGATCGGAGCCCGGAGCACGTGTCAGCACCGGAGCCCCCTTTAGTTGGGAGGTGGTTCTGACCGGAACCCAGGGCACGTGTCGGCACCGGAGCTGTCCGCAGCGGGGAGGCGGCTCGGAGCCGGAGGGCACGTGTCAGCCCTGGATCTCACCTCAGCGGGAAGGCTTAGGCTGGAGCCCGGGACACGTGCCAGCCCCAGTTTTGTCCTTTTCGGGGAGGTGGCTCGGAGCCAAGAGACACGTGGCAGCTCCGGACCTCTCCTCAGCGGAGAGGCTCAGGTTGAAGCTCAAGAGACGTGTCAGCTCCGTGGCTCGGGTGCACGCGGTAACCCTAGGGCTGACCTTAGGGCCAAGGGTACGTGGCTTTGCCCGTTTATAGTCGATGTGTTTTGAGGAAGCACAAACTGTAAAGGGAGAATGCACAGGGCGAGGCTAAATTTTCTCACTTTAGGCTCTTCTTCACAGGAGGAATCAGGCCATATTTAGAAGGCAGCGAGCCACCCCACATGTTGAGAGTGATAGGACTCTTCTAGGACTTAGCTGTTCTAAGCGATGTCCCTGGACACTATGACACCATTTTGGAGAGAACAAGACCCTACTACTGTGCTAAACATAGAACTTACGGAGGTGTTCTATGTTCCAAGGATTGGGTAGAGGTACCCCATCCTCTGTGGCTAGCCGCACGCACCCGGGACAACATACTTGTGTTACTCGGAAGGGGCCTTCCAAGCTGGGGGAGAGTTTGTTCCCCCCTTCTCGATTAAGTATCCGTTGTAGGACCAGGACACCCACCTCGAGCTTTCTACTCCGCACGAACCGCTGCTGATGAGCCCATGGTGATTTCTGGGGGGGGGGGGGGTGGACGGCCTGAGCCCCATACACCAGTAAGAAGGGTGATTCCCCTGTTGAGTAATTGAGGTACGTCCGGCTAGCCCACAGTGTGCAAGGAAGGTCATCTACCCAATTGGCTCCGTGCTTTTTCAAGCTGTTGTAGGTGCACATTTTGAGTCCCCTGAGAATCTCGACATTGGCCCTTTCGACTTGACCATTGCTCTCTGAGTGAGCAATGGAAGCATAGCAAACTTGGATGCTGAGGTCGTGACAGCAGTCTTGAAACATTGCACTACTGAACTGGGTCCCGTTATCGATGATGATTCTGTGCGGGACCCCGAACCGGTAGACAATTGACTTGATGAACTTGACTGATGTCTGCTTGTTGATGGTTACTACTAGGGTAGCTTCCAGCCACATGGTGAACTAGTCTACGGCGACGTAGAGGTACCGGTACCCTCCGACAGATCTGGGAAATAGTCCCACGATGTCCAGGCACCACACAGCGAAGGGCCATGAGGGCAGGATCATCTGCAGCGTCTGCACTGGTGTGTAGATCTTCCTAGCTTGGAACTGGCAAGCTTCGCATCTCCTGACCAGGTCGATGGCATCCTGTAGAGCTTTCGGCCAGTAAAAGCCATGCCAAAAGGCATTACCGACCAGCGTGCGGGAACTTGCATTGTTCCCACACTCGCCTCCATGGATCTCTGCGAGCAGGTCGCAACCCTCCTCTCGGGTTATGCACCGCAATTGGATGCCATTAGCGCCATGCCAGTAGAGATCCCTTCTACCAGCGTGTATCTCTTAGCCAACCAAGCGATCCGTTTAGTGGATACTTGTTCATCGAGAATGAAATTGTCTTTCAAGTAGTCCAGGATCTCCATGATCCATGCATCGGGACCTTCATGAGCGCTTGGATCTTGAGCGTCGAGTCGCACGGTGTGACGCCCGGTGATCGCAGTGGGTGGTGCCGTGCGATGCGGCACCCAACAGCATGCACAAAAATAGACATAAGAACATTAAGGAACCATTTTGTTACTCAGCATAAGATCTTTTACAACATAAGTATACACGCAGCGGAAATTAAAACTAGCTGGACAATCTACTCACTCTCGACCCTAACTATGCCGAAGAGAAGTCGTTCAGCCCGTGAATGCTTCCTACTAGCTTCACCAAAGAAAGGCAGCGGCTAGGTTTCCGATGAGTTGAACGAACCGTGAGGTTCGTCGTCTCACCGAACAACCCTCTTCATAGCAGGCATCCTGCTACCTGCAAAAACAACTCAGAAGCAACCGTGAGCACTAAGGCTCAGCAAGACTTAACCGTCACTCCTAAACATGTAACTCTAAATGCAGGGGTAGTAAGATACTAGGAACAGGAATTTGCAAAATGCAGCTTGACTAAATTTGATCCTTATATTCAGATTCTTATAGCCTTCATTTTAGTGGTCCTCACGCCTCACAACATCGGAAGTCCACAATCAAACAAGAAACGCTTATCCCGATGTTGCTAGCCTAAGATGGAAATAAAATTTAGTTGGCTCTATATCTACTTCAGTCAAGGTTTCAATACAGTGATTAATCCACAAACAGCAAGTTAAGAGACTTAGTTCATCTTCTTACTAAGTCACGGCGCAGTGGGCAAGTATGCTCAATCCTCTTCCACGAGCAACGGTGATTCGAATCAATAACAACCCGGAATACACGACACATACACCCGCCTCGAAAGACTCTCTCAAGAGCTCTTTCTTACGTTGTATGCAGCAACCTTTCACACGACACCCCGACATAGAAAAACGCTTCGCGCCGAGCAGGATGGTCCTCTACGCGGACACGTCGAAGTTGCCCGCTAAAGGATTTACACCTCCCGCCTTCTCAACGCCATTCCCACGCGAAAGATGAGTTTCTATATCACGGTCCATCGAGTTACATCGGTTTTATGGGTCCCATACCCCACTATATATCCGGTACAGCTCAATCTTGTCCAACAGGGCCGCATACATACGGTCCTTAACCGACACGGACGGGGCCACAACCAACCTCCACATTTGCCTTACCATCCCGGTCCAGGCCAAATGTGGTCTCAAGCATTGTCACACCCATCACAGGTCGAGACCAACCTTGAGCGGCCCATCCTACAGGAACATCCCCGTCCCCATCTCATATTCATGAGGGTGCTCTTATCATTTATCTCTCGTGAGTAACTCCATTACTCGAACTTTCTCACGAGTAGCTTTTTACTACTCGACTTCTACCGAGCTAGCTACAACATTAGCCTAGCATCTACAACGAGGCAAAGCCTACACTAAACCTTCTAATGATGGATGTAATAGGCATTCAAGTGGGTTTCAATCATCCTAGACATAATGCACAATATCAAGTCTAATAAACATGATGTGAAGTAAAGCAAAATTTAAAACGGTAACGATATGCAAACCGGGGCTTGCCTTTCTCAACGGTTTTGTAAGAAGCTATGAGTTATTCTTCCTCCAGAGAATCCACCAAACTCGTCACGAGATGGAGATCCTCGCTGCAGAGTCGAGTCCTCGTCGAACGTCGACGTCACGTGCTATTAAGATGATTTATGTACATGTATTCAAAAGCAATTTAGAAAATGATTCAAAACTGTTGTACAAGTTAACTCACACATAAGATAGATAAACAACATCAAGGTTTCTGTTGTTGGATCTAAACCTTAGAGATGATGAAAGCTAGGGTGAAAAGAGATACTAGTAATAACCATATGATTAAGTCCATTATATGAACACTTAAACCTAAAAGATGGTAGCTCAAGTTCCAGAGGTCCAATGAAGCTGAGAATTTAACCACAGCCTATATGGATCGTATTTAGGCAGTGTGCAAAAATTGAGCTCATGAAATGGCTCAAGGTGATCACAGTAATTCCTTATGTGATTTTCACTAACCTGCCTTTACCCCCTAGGTATTAAGCTTTCCTATGCTGCAAAGTAGACTTTTTGTGAAGTACAAAATGTCTTTAGTCCATAGGAATTGGTTTTACTATTTTTGGAGTTTCCTACATGGAGATATGGATTTTTCAAGGATTGGGGAAAAGCTAAAAATGTCTCTGTTTATTTTCCCATTTTTCATAGACATAAGGAATGAACATATCATTTGACCAAGCAAATGAGTTCCAATGCCTCTGAATTTTTACTGGAGTTCAAGGAATTTTGGAAGAATGTCCTGTCCAAATTTGGGAATTTTTCAATAAACGGAACTCCTGTAAAAATTCATACAAAATTTTCCATAAATGAATTAATGAGCCAAATCCAGGGATTTTCATAAACATTGGGATGCACCCCTGGATAGTAATCTTTGAGAGTAATCCAACAAAATTTGTTTCACAATTTTTGGACACTCCTACACAAAGTTATGGCTCTCCAAAGTTTGAACTAAAGTGGGAAAATCTGGAAAATGTTTAAATGCCGACAGTGGGTCCCACCTGTCATCCCTAACCTCCAGACTCGCGCCAAACAGGGCAGTGGCAGCCCCCTCCGGCGAGGTCGCCGGAAAAACACTTCCCAGCCGCCTCCAGACCCCCTGCTGGCCGCCCCCCATATTTCCCCATGCTGAACACGTTGGTGAGGTCGCCGGCGGCTGAAACTCGCCGGAAAACAGGGTGCACCGGCCACAGCAAACCCTAGGGCTCCGGCGAGGTCTTTCACGGTGAACTATCCACCAAATGGTCGGTTCTTGGGCTCTACAGTACCAGGGGATCATGTAGAAGACCGGCATGAGGTCTAAACAAGCTGGAGAGGGCTCTAAACCTATCGGCACCGTGCACCCGATAGGGTCCAGCGGTATACCCTCTAAAAGAGCTCGGATTGCTCACTCTACACTCAATTTCTTGGTCTAAAATCCATGTAGGAGGTTTGCTAGGCAGTTAACATCCTGTGTGTGAAGTTTGAAACCCAACAAACACGATTTGAGGACGAATTTGACAATTCCTTACCTCAAGGTCCGTTTCTGCCGCCCGGGAGAAAAACTTGAAATTCTCCCTCTGTGATCAACGGCTAGGGCTGAGCTTTGGAGGTGAGCAACTAGACTTGTTGGTGCACATATGGGGTGGCTTGCTTGGGCATGATCCCTTCTGGTTTGGGCTGTCCACGGCGTCCAGTTCCAGCTTCTTCAGTTTCAGTTCGGGACAGTGGAAACTTTGCCGTTTCTAGGCGCCGGTGAGCACGGGACGGCGGGGTAAAGTGGCTAGCCGGCTAGAGCATGTGTATGCGATGATCTTTGCTGTGGAGACCTCGATCATCCGTTGCTCAGGTGGCTGTGTAGGATCGAGAGAAGGAAGAGCGCTGTTCTGCTCGGGAGGACGAACAGAGAGCGGAAGCTCGGTTGGGAGAAGGCAAAATGGCGTTGCTGCACTCGTCGGCGTGGATTAGGCCGGCAAAAGATCGAAGCAGGAGGTGGAATAGGCAGAAACTCGGGAGGAGCTGCTGTCTAGCGCTCCGTTGCTGAAGAACAGAGCCGAGTCGGCCTCATTCTTGTGAGACTGACCGGTGGGGTCCACAGCCCCAATTTTGCTTCTTATCCCTCAATTCAATTTAAAATAGCAAATGAGCTCCAATTGTGATGAAACTTGGAGGATAGGCCAAAAGAATTATGAGGAACTCAAATCTGAAATCATATTTCTAAATTGGGTTTGTTTGGTTCAAAATTCAAATCTAAGTTTAAATTTGAACCTGCCCTCATTTAATCCTCGGAATAAATAGTATATGAAACCTAAAATTCTCCAAATTTGAAACTTAGGCTTTTGAATACATGAGAAATGCATCTATGATCTCACATATAGGTCTTTGGACAATCTGAATATGAATCCATTCAAAAGATTAAAAATGGTGTTTAAATTTCCTCCACTCTCCTCACAGAGAAGGGTGCACATGAGTTAGAGTTTTTGGGAGTGTAATTCTTTCCCCTAGGTTAACATGTGTTGAGCACGGGCTAGAGAAATTTTTTAACTCCCTCACATGTCCATATTTGTGTTCATCATTTCATGTGACACGACTATAGCCTTTTATTGCCTTAACTTTGTTTCATACGTTGAAATCAAACTTTACAAAAGTTAGGGCTGTTACATTCCTCCCCCCTTAAAAGAATCTCGTCCCGAGATTACAAAAAGAAAGAAGAAGGGAGAATGACTACTGGACATATGGTACAAACAAGTCGGGAAAATTTAAATGGAGAAATTCCTCGCTTCCCCACGTGGCTTCATCAGCGGTGTGGTTGCTCCACAAGACTTTGTAAAATCGCAATGTCTGATTTCTTGTGGCGCGAGTCTTCTCGTCAATAATCTGTATCGGATACTCAGAATAAGTGAGATCCGGTTGAAGATCCTCAATGTTCTCCATAGGAACTGCGGTTGGGTACTTAAGACATTTCCGCAGCTGAGAGACGTGGAAAACATTGTGAATACCCGAAAGTGACATCAGTAACTCCAGACGATAGGCCACGGGTCCGCATATCTCAGTGACAGCAAACGGCCCGATGAATCACGGAGCAAGCTTTCCCTTCACTCCGAACCGATGAACCCCTTTCATCGAAGAGACATGAAGATAAACGTGGTCCCCGATGTCGAAGTGAAGAGGTCGACGTCTTTTGTCTGCATAACTCTTCTGCCGAGATTGAGCAGCCTGTAAATTAGCTTGAATCACTCGCACTCGTTCCTCGGCTTCCTTCACCAGATCAATCCCGTAGACCACTCTCTCGCCGGACTCACACCAATTCAGTGGTGTGCGGCACTTCCGACCATAAAGAGCTTCATACAGGGCCATCTTGATGCTGGATTGATAACCGTTATTATATGAGAATTCTGCTAACGGTAGATGGACATCCCAATTCTTCCCATGATTGATGACACATGCCCATAGCATATCCTCCAGAATCTGATTTATCCTCTCCGTTTGACCATCAGTTTGCGGATGATACGCTGAACTTCTGATTAACTTGGTTCCCAAGGAAGCATGTAGTTGCTCCCAAAATCTGGATACGAATAACGCACCTCGATCAGAAATGTATGCGGGGAACCCCGTGTAAACATACTATTCTCGAGATGAACAGCTCCGCATACTTCTTTGCCACATATTTGGTATGGACTGGAATAAAATGTGCTGTCTTGGTCAAACGATCGACGATTACCCAAATAGAATCATGCTTGTTGCTGGTCATGGGTAAACCGACGATGAAGTCCATACTTATGTCTTCCCACTTCCATGCTGGAACCTTCAGCAGTTGAAGTGGTCCAGCTTTCCTCATATGGTCGGCTTTAACCCGCCGACACGTATCACACTCGGATACGTACTTCGCAATCTCTCTTTTCATCCGTGTCCACCAGAACTTAGATTTCAAGTCCCGGTACATCTTATTGCTTCCCGGATGAATGGAGTACTTGGATAAATGTGCTTCATCCAATATATTCCTACGCAATTTCATGTTTCGGGGTACAACTATACGGTTGTTAAACCATAGAGTACCCTCTTCATCCTTGCGGAACATCTTCAACTTACCGCTGTCCACTCTCCTCCGGATATGAGACATACCCCTATCTCTTTTCTGATCCTCTACAATCTCATCTCGTATTGTAGGAATAAGAGCGAGGTTGAACAGCGATCCATAGGGAACTAAGCGCAGGCTTGGTTCTCTTTCTGCATCTGCAGCCATGGCTAAATGGTGAACGTGGGCTTTCCGACTAAGTGCGTCGGCAACCACATTCGCTTTGCCCGGATGGTAATGAATTTCAAGTTCGTAGTCCTTGATCAATTCTAGCCATCTTCACTGCCTCATATTCAGTTCTTTCTGTGTGAAGATGTACTTCAAGCTTTTGTGGTCAGTGTAGAGATGTACTAGATTGCCTAGTAGATAATGTCTCCACATTTTCAACGCTAAGACCACTGCAGCTAGTTCAAGGTCGTGCGTCGGGTAATTCTGCTCGTGACCCCTGAGTTGTCGGGATCCATACGCGACCACACGTCCTTCTTGCATCAACACACAACCCAAACTAATGCCGGATGCATCACAATAAACATCAAACGACTTCGTGGTGTCTGGCTGGGCCAAAACTGGAGCTGTAGTGAGATACTTCACTAAAGTTTGAAAAGCTTGTTCGCATGATGTCACACCCGGTTTTTCCGAAGAACAACCAAGTGAATATCACATGTATGCCAGGATCATTTTCTCATACATGTGATGACACATAGTGAAGCATCATTTATTACAAGCCAGGTGTCGAATATAAATAAGTCTTACATAGCAAATGTCTCGATGGACAATAATAAGTCATCAAAAATAAATAAACTAGCAGCGGAATATTATTCTTGAGGGCTCCATCACAGGTGTTGCCCGGGGGTCTCCATGAACCTAGAAACCTTCTTCGGGTCCAAAGTCTTGGTCATTATACCCCACCTCATTATCTTGACCTGAGCAGCAATATAAACCAACAAAATATGCAAGGTTGAGTACCAATGGTACTCAACAAGTGTGGGAAAATTATATCATGCATGGCTAGAACAAGGAGAGGTTGAACTCATGGTTAAAGCACTACGCAATTAATACCTATCTCCTTAGCTTATTAAGCACCTACATTACTACACAGGTGAAATGGTCCAAATCTCCCATCCCATCATCATAATCCAATAACCATAACATCATTTCCAATGTTAAGCTCCCCGCTTAACATCACAACTTCCAAAACCATCAATCCTCCAATCATGAATAAGTCCAAGCCGCTCTTGACCGTGAGCACGGCTGTCATGACAGTTTTTGACTCTGCAGAGTTTGTACCACTATACCCACATGTAGTGATTTCATCCCCCGTTGCCGGGTGGACTAAAAGAACCTCCATTATGCCAGTGGCCATGAACCACATTAACACTTCCCAGGTGTGTAGCCAGGAGATCACTACGAAGCCTTTACAAAGGGATTCCTGACGAGCGTGGGCCCACTGAGGTTTCACCCCTAACAGCATACAAGAGGCTCCAACCCCGCTGCAGTGGCCCCCTATTGAGCCTTGCGGTTCATATAGTAGTCCAGCTGACACCTATTCCCCGCACCATCCAACACACCCATACTACGCCGGGGATACACCTAATTAATTGGCCAAGTTGCCCCATCTCAGCATGTGGTTGGCACTGTAAAGCCAGGTTACATGCTCCATGAACCGGTCCTTAGGATCCAGGCAAGTACTAAACACAAACCCGAGTCTCGTGCACCCAGCACACAACCAAAACATCCAACTTGCCTTGATCCCTACCTCTACATAACTCACAATATCTCATTCAAGAGTATGGTAAAATAAACTGATGATCTCATATCCCAAATATCCCATTCTAAGCATGGCTAAGCATATGCATAATAATAAATGACATGATAAAATAAATCCCAACCCAAGCTACAAGGAAACAAGGTAATGCAATTCTAGGGAAACTTCCTAGCATGGGTTTCATATTTCAATTGACAATGCAAATAGTTCTAACTACACATCCTAGTATAGGATCAAAGTGGTCAAGGACACTTGCCTCCTTCTTGCTGCTCTTGAAATGGGTAGTCCTGGTCTTGGAAAGGAATAACTTGCTCTTGAGCAGGTTCTACATCATACCATCACACATAGCAAAAGAAAAACAACAATCATAAGACATAGTTCACACTTCTACTTCATACAAACCATACATTCACATTTATGAAAGTCCTTCACCATTATATATGTTGTGGTTACTTTATGTGTGTTGAGTTGTGGCTTGCATGCACTTTTAATCATGTGTATATGATTCCTACTTTTGTGTTCACATTTATACTTACCTACTATTTATATATGAGTTTCCAATTTAAATAAATTCCTTATATTCAACTACTACACCTTTTCACTACCAAGTATGTATGAAAAGTATTTTTCTTCTCCATATGTGCCTTTAGAATTGTTACGAACCTTAAACTGAATTCTTTGGTTTTTTAGAAACTACATTTATCATTTACTAGTTGCCATAATTTCAGATTTATTTTCCTCTACATAAATGTGTTCTTTATTATGAAATTAGTAATATACATCATCTAAACAGAATAGGTTCTGATCCTAAATAATTTAATAACATATTTTGACCTTTGCCTCTGATGTAAACTATTTCACAATTATTTTCCCTATTTTCTAAAACTATTCATTACTTAAAAATGTGTCCCTAAATGTGAATAATAAATTAAACAGATTCAATTCAGCCCAAAATATGTTTTTATCTCACTCCAAAATTTTCTAAATACTGAGAAAGTTTTTAATTTAATTATGACAATATGTTTGTCCCACTTTTTAATTTTTAAACACTAGCCACATATTCAATTTCCTAATTTAAATACTAAACAGGGCTAAAAAGGTAAACTCACCCCACTACAGGGTCTATAATATTATTTTCAGAATTTCTAGGGGTCTAGCTACACTTATCAGAGGTGTTTTTCCTAATTTTTATTAAGTCCAGGGGCTAAAACTGATTTTTAAATGAATTTACATGATTTTCTGGAGTTCCAGGGGCTAGATCAGAAGTTTCCGGGGCTAGCTCTTATTTCTCGAGAACCCCAGGGGGTAGCACGTAAGATTTCCAGTCTTTATAACGCGGGGCTGACGTGAACCGTCCGATTTTAAACCGACGGCTGAGATTATAACGTCGAACCGGTACGCGGGGGTTTAAACCCTACCGTGCGATTTAAAATAAACGGCGCACAAGCGGCCACGTCGCTCTGATCGAGCGCGGGCGGCGCTGCCGGCGGCGGGAAGCGGCAATCTCGCCGGAAACTTTCGGATCTTCGGAAATTCTTCCTAGAACTGTGATTTTATGGCATAGATCGGTAGAGGGGAGGTCGGGGATCTCACCTCGGGGGTTTTCTTGAGCTCGGAGGTCCTGGAAGGTGATCGGCGATGAGTTCCGAGGCAAAACCACAGCGAAGCTCGTCGGCGCTGCGTTTACACCGCAAATCACCAAGTTTTCTGCACCTGCAAGGTTCCCCGGAGGTGGTGGATCAAGACCAGCGAGTTAGATCGGAATTTCCGAGCTTAGATTGGCCAGAATTCGTCGGAGAAGTCTCGGTTCTCACCGGAGTAAAAATCGGCGATCGCGGGGGAAAACAGAACGAGGCCGGGGTTTTTATAGACGGGGAAAGGCGGCGGGGTGGTTTAGATCATGTCCGCGTCGCCTACGAACAGAATTCAGCGGGGATACGCCGAAATCCCGATCGGTTTTGATTCGGGTGCGAGGGAGTCCGGCGCTGTCGCGAGGTAGACGAAGATCGGGTGGGTCCCGCCTGTCAGCGTGAGGAAGCAGCGCGCTCGGCTGCGGGCTGGCGCGGGCGCTGGCTGGGCCGGCTGGTGGGTTTCGGTCCACTGGCTGTTTTTTTTCTGTTTTTTCTTTTTCTTTTTCTATTTCTTTTCTGATTTGAGTTAAATTTGAATTCCAGTTTGAATTTCAATTTTTGCAAAAAATGCAACACGTCCAAAAATTTTTAAATTCCCCTCTTAACATGATTTAGGGTTTTGAATCAAAATTTTGGGGTGTTACACATGAATTGCTCCAAACATATTTGGTGATTTTGTTCAATAGCTCCGTCATAGGTTTAGCGACTTTGGAGAAGTTGGGAATGAATCTCCGGTAATAACCCGCTAAACCTAGGAAACTCCTCACTTCATGAACAGATGTTGGAGATTTCCAATTCAGCACTTGCTCGATTTTACTTGGGTCCACAGCGATGCCTTCCGCTGAAATTGCCCAAGAAACGGCACTTTGCTGATCCAAAACTCACATTTACTGAACTTTGCATATAGCTTGTGATCCCTCAAGCGTTTGAGTACAATACGCAAATGTTCAGCGTGTTCTTCTTCTGACTTTGAATAGACCAAGATGTCGTCGATGAAAACCACGACGAACTTGTCTAACTCCGGCATGAACACAGAGTTCATGAGATACATAAAATGAGCCGGAGCATTCGTCAACCCAAAAGACATGACAAGATATTCATAAAGACCGAACGCCGTCTAAGGTACATCTCTGCCCGGATTTTTATCTGATGATACCCGGACCGAAGATCCATCTTGGAGAATACCTTAGCACTCACTAGTTGATCGAACAAAATATCGATGCGTGGGAGTGGATACTTATTCTTGATAGTGACAGCATTCAGTGGACGATAATCTACGCATAGCCTCAAAGTCTCGTCCTTCTTCTTCACGAAGAGTGCGGAACAACCCCAAGGTGATGAACTTGGGCGTATAAAACCTTTGTCCATGAGGTCATTAAGCTGCTCCTTCAATTCTGCTAGCTCCTTCGGTGCCATTTTGTATGGTCGCCGAGAAATAGGTGTTGTTCCCGGTGCTAGTTCAATCTTGAACTCTACATCACGTTCGGGCGGCATGCCCGACAAGTCTTCAGGGAACACATCTGGATATTCACATACCACTGGAATATCTTCAAGTTTAGGAGCTTCAATCTATTGCACCGCTGCAACTCGTTGTGATGGATCCACAAGATTCAATGTGTTGCAACCATGTATTGGGGAAGTCAGGTGGACAGTCCGAGAGCTGATGTCAAAGATGGCTCCATAATGTGTCAACCATGACATCCCCAAGATAATATCAATCCTTTGGCCTTTGAGTATGATAAGGCTTGCATGATAGATATTTCCACCCAAACATAACGGTGCCCGAGAGACCATCTCATCTGTTGATATCTTGCCTCCGGGTGAGCTGATATGAAACGGATGCTTAACTGTGCTAAATGGAAGATTATCTTCAGCACATAGTCTCTGCTAATAAAATTGTGGGTGGCCCCAGAATCAAATAACACAAAAATGGGCTGTTCATGTAAAGTGAACATGCCCGCCAAAACTGGTTCGCCTTTAGCAATATCCTCAATAGTAGTGTAATTAACCCTGCCAGCTTTTGAAAGATTCTTCTGTGAAGGTTCACGGTGCTGATCTGAGCATTGACGAGGCAACACACGAGTGTGACTCTTCTCAGCTCCATGACGGTTTCGTGTTGTAGAAATCTTCAGCTCTCTACTAACACGAGGTGGAGATAATTCGTGCGTAG
Source organism: Neostapfia colusana (assembly GCA_030760725.1). Lineage (NCBI taxonomy): Eukaryota > Viridiplantae > Streptophyta > Magnoliopsida > Poales > Poaceae > Neostapfia > Neostapfia colusana. The sequence goes on from JASWHV010000019.1 coordinate 45,130,154, forward strand.
CTGGTTGCGGTAGGGTTGCACGAATAATTTCTGTCCGCTGCTGTTGAGGTGGAGGCTCATAAGTGATCAACTCCATCCGTGGTTGTGAGAGTTGCACCACAGGCTGAATTTGTTGCCTAACTGGCGAGTAATACCACACTCTATAGTTCGGACGAACCTCAATGTCACTATCCGGCGGTATACTTCTTTTCAGTTCCGCTTCACAACGAAGACACATGTCTTCCTTAATGATAGCGACATTTACCAACTCATTGTAAATACCGTTATTGAACAAGGTCACTTGTTCCTTAAGTTCGACATTTAAACCTCGGAAGAAATACTCACACTTCAATGCTTCCGAGTCAACCATATGAGTTGCGTATTGCATCAAGTCTTCAAACTCCTTGAAGTACTCGTACGCACCCCTTTCTCCTTGCTTTAATTCCAGAAAGTTTTGATACTTTGTTCGAAGAATTCCCGAACAAATGTGACGTGCCTGGAAAACATTTCGGAATTCATCCCACATCACTCGATGACCTTCAGGAAGAGTAGCGATGTACTCCACCCACCAAGCTCCAGCAGCTCCGTGGAGTTGTTGAGCGGCAAATAGAGTCTTCTAATATTCATCGCACTCAAGCAAATCAAATTTGGCTTCAATACATTGGAGCCAATGAGCCGACTCCAACGGTTCTTTCGCTTCCGAGAAAACCGGTGGTTGTCTTGCTAGAAAATCCAGATAAGTGCTTGGCGGGGGATTTTGCTGTAGTGTCTCCTGTCGTATGCTTTGTCGCACCAACAGATCCAAAGACTCAGCCATCTTTGCCAAGATTTCCGCCAATCCGGTTGATGATGTCGGCACTTCTTGTCGTGGCGAATTACTTTCGCCGTGACTCGACTCACCAACCTCACTCCTGGAATGAGCACGATCCATGCTGCAAGAGTGAGCAATTTACGGTTAAAATTCAAAGTTTAAACTCAACTTGAATTGAAAACATAACCGTAAAAGCATCACATAGATATTGCAGCATTACATAATCTAACCCGGGTTTCGGCAATTCTGAAATCTATCAAACGTGAGCAATTTTGTTCAAACCCTTAATTCCATTAGTAGGACAAACTGAAAAATAACTCAAGAACAGGTTATGGAGCTTAGAGAAGTCTAAAACATCCCTGTCCACAACAAGTCCTAAGTTAACATAGGCAATAAGCACTACTCTGTTCAGAATGAACAATAGGTCTTTATCCCAAAATTTGAATATGACAATGGCAATTTCATGTCTCAAGTTGAATATCAAAGTTATAGTTAACTTCAATATTTTTCCAACGAGTATTCATTTGCCTTCATATCAGTTCTGGATCAAAAGTTGTGATATTTCAAAGTTAACAGAAATCTGGAACAATTTTGACAGCACCTCCTTTGAAAGTAGCTGTTTTGTCTGCAAGATTTCATCACTTTAAACTCCAAATCTGGAGAAACTTTGAAAAGTCATAGCATATATCACAAGCTTTCCAACGGTGTATTGCTTGACCCTTAGAAATTTTTCTCTAGAAAGTTATGGTCGAAATACAGATATTTCCAGAGAGCAATTTGTGACTGCCCTGTTTTTGGGCAGTTCACACTCCTCTGAGAATTTAATTCATTTGGAGGATGATTCTGATCTGGAGTTCTACTGAAGAGTTGTAGAAGACTTCAATAACTTTCCAGAAATGTATCACTAACCTCCATTGGTTCAACCAAACAAAAGTTATGTCCTGTTCAACTTCAGCAAAAATTCTGCCGAAAACAGGGGAGGTTATTCCTAAGTCTTTGTGAATAAATCTATACTCCCAATTGACTCTTAGTTCAATATAGGAGTTCATTAACCCTTAATGAAATCTTAGACTCCAAATTTCCTCTTTTTCTTTTCAAACCTTCTTTTTCATACAGTTCAAAACACATTCCGGTACTACGTTGCCTCACCCAATTAAAATCCTAACCGGCGTTATACCGGCTTATATGTCTCAAGTGGTGGCACTAAAACGATCCCTCACAAACGTTTTCTACACGACATGTACTAACGTGGTTAAGGTACCTGCAGAAAACCACTCAATAATGATGCACACATTGCTTTGTCATTTCAGGCAGGTCCATATCATAGTAAAAACATACGCCCCGTATCATTGCCATACGGGCCGTCCTTGAGTCAAGCCACGTCTCAAGGTACATGTTCGGGTTATTCACCACCCGACGGGGGCTCCACACCTTTGCAATAAAGCACACCGGTGGAACAGCGCTTTCGTATGCCTCATAGGACATGAAGAGTCCTAAAGAACACACTTCGTGTTACAAACCACACGATGGGGTCTCCTCCTCTTGCCCCTGGGTTTGCGCACTGGAGGCTAGTGCCATTCATATGTCTCTAAGACATGAAGAGTCTTAGAAAACATATTCACTTCCCGTCCATTGCTGAACAGAACATCCCACACTACTTTCCTCGTATGGGTGAGCTAACCGAAATTGATCCGCTTTCGGTAGCGTTCCTTACCATTCTTACCTCCACGTAGGTGCGTCGTTACTGAATTTAAATACTGAAGAGTAACACATGTTAGCTTGCCACCTTAAGTAACTATGCTAATAATACTCCTTATGTGGGCATACTATACATTTCTCACTCGTATACTCCTAAGTTTTAAAAAATAGACCCTATTCATGCGTGCTATTCCCAATGCGGCTCTGATACCACGTCTGTGACGCCCGATGATCGCAGTGGGTGGTGCCGTGCGATGCGGCACCCAACAGCATGCACGAAAAGAGACATAAGAACATAACGGAACCATTTTGTTACTCAACATAAGATCTTTTACAACATAAGTACACACGCAGCGGAAATTAAAACTAGCTGGACAATCTACTCACTCTCGACCCTAACTACACCGAAGAGAAGTCGTTCAGCCTGTGAACGCTTCCTACTAGCTTCACCAAAGAAAGGCAGCGGTCCAGGCCAAATGTGGTCTCAAGCATTGTCACACCCATCGCAGGTCGAGACCAACCTTGAGCGCTCCACCCTACAGGAACATCCCCGTCCCCATCTCATATTCATGAGGGTGCTCTTATCATTTATCTCTCACGAGTAACTCCATTACTCGAACTTTCTCACGAGTAGCTTTTTACTACTCGACTTCTACCGAGCTAGCTACAACATTAGCCTAGCATCTATAACGAGGCAAAGCCTACACTAAACCTTCTAATGAGGGATGTAATAGGCATGCAAGTGGGTTTCAATCATCCTAGACATAATGCACAATATCAAGTCTAATAAACATGATGTGAAGTAAAGCAAAATTTAAAACGGTAACGATATGCAAACCGGGGCTTGCCTTTCTCAACGGTTTTGTTAGAAGCTATGAGTTATTCTTCCTCCGGAGAATCCGCCAAACTCATCACGAGATGGAGATCCTTGCTGCAGAGTCGAGTCCTCGTCGAACGTCGACGTCACGTGCTATTAAGATGATTTATGTACATGTATTCAAAAGCAATTTAGAAAATGATTCAAAACTGTTGTACAAGTTAACTCACACATAAGATAGATAAACAACAGCAAGGTTTCTGTTGTTGGATCTAAATCTTAGAGATGATAAAAGCTAGGGTGAAAAGAGATACTAGTAATCACCATGTGATTAAGTCCATTATATGAACACTTAAACCTAAAAGATGGTAGCTCAAGTTCCAGAGGTCCAATGAAGCTGAGAATTTAACCACAGCCTCTATGGATGGTATTTAGGCAGTGTGCAAAAATTGAGCTCATGAAATGGCTCAAGGTGATCACAATAATTCCTTATGTGATTTTCACTAACCTGCCTTTACCCCCTAGGTATTAAGCTTTCCTATGCTGCAAAGTAGACTTTTTGTGAAGTACAAAATGTCTTTAGTCTATAGGAATTGGTTTTACTATTTTTGGAGTTTCCTACATGGAGATATGGATTTTTCAAGGATTGGGGAAAAGCTGAAAATGTCTCTGTTTATTTTCCCATTTTTCAGAGACATAAGGAATGAACACATCATTTGACCAAGAAAATGAGTTCCAACGCCTATGAAATTTTTACTGGAGTTCAAGGAATTTTGGAAGAATGCCTGTCCAAATTTGGGAATTTTCCAATAAACGGAACTCCTGTAAAAATTCATACAAGATTTTCCTTAAATGAATTAATGAGCCAAATCCAGGGATTTTCATAAACATTGGGCTGCACCCCTGGATAGTACTCTTTGAGAGGAATCCAACAAAATTTGTTTCACAATTTTTTGACACTCCTACACAAAGTTATGACTCTCCAAAGTTTGAACTAAAGTGGGAAAATCTGGAAAATGTTTAAATGCCGACAGTGGGTCCCACCTGTCATCCCTAACCTCCAGACTCGCGCCAAACAGGGCAGTGGCGGCCCCCTCCGGTGAGGTTGCCAGAAAAGCACTTCCCAGCCGCCTCCAGACCCCCTGCTGCCCCCCCCCCCCCATATTTCCCCATGCTGAACACGTTGGTGAGGTCGCCGGCGGCTGAAACTCGCTGGAAAACAGGGTGCACCGGCCACAGCAAATCCTAGGGCTCCGGCGAGGTCTTTCACGGTGAATTCTCCACCAAATGGTCGGTTCTTGGGCTCTACAGTACCAGGGGATCATGTAGAAGACCGGCATGAGGTCTAAACAAGCTGGAGAGGGCTCTAAACCTATCGGCACCGTGCACCCGATAGGGTCCAGCGGTATACCCTCTAAAAGAGCTCGGATTGCTCACTCTACACTCAATTTCTTGGTCTAAAATCCATGGAGAAGGTGTGCTAGGCAGTTAACATCCTGTGTGTGAAGTTTGAAACCCAACAAACACGATTTGAGGACGAATTTTTCAATTCCTTACCTCAAGGTCTGTTTCTGCCACCCGGGAGAAAAACTTGAAATTCTCCCTCTGTGATCAACGGCTAGGGATGAGCTTTGGAGGTGAGCAACTAGACTTGTTGTGCACAGATGGGGTGGCTTGTTTGGGCGTGATCCCTTCTGGTTTGGGCTGTCCACGGCGTCCAGTTCCAGCTTCTTCAGTTTCAGTTCGGGACAGTTGAAACTTTGCCGTTTCTAGGCGCCGGTGAGCACGGGACGGCGGGGTAAAGTGGCTAGCCGGCTAGAGCATGTGTATGCGATGATCTTTGCTGTGGAGACCTCGATCATCCGTTGCTCAGGTGGCTGTGTAGGATCGAGAGAAGGAGGGGCGCTGTTCTGCTCGGGAGGACGAACAGAGAGCGGAAGCTCGGTTGGGAGAAGGCAAAATGGCGTTGCTGCACTCGTGGGTGTGGATTAGGCCGGCAAAAGATCGAAGCAGGAGGTGGCATAGGCAGAAACTCGGGAGGAGCTGCTGTCGAGCGCTCCGTCGCTGAAGAACAGAGCCGAGTCGGTCTCATTCTTGTGAGACTGACCGGTGGGGTCCACAGCCCCAATTTTGCTTCTTATCCCTCAATTCGATTTAAAATAGCAAATGAGCTCCAATTGTGATCAAACTTGGAGGATAGGCCAAAAGAATTATGAGGAACTCAAATCTGAAATCAGATTTTTAAATTGGGTTTGTTTGGTTCAAAATTCAAATCTAAGTTTATATTTGAGCGTGCCCTCATTTAATCCTCGTAATAAATAGTATATGAAACCTAAAGTTCTCCAAATTTGAAACTTAGGCTTTTGAATACATGAGAAATGCATCTATGATCTCACATATAGGTCTTTGGACAATCTGAATATGAATCCATTCAAAAGATTAAAAATGGTGTTTAAATTTCCTCCACTCTCCTCATAGAGAAGGGTGCACATGAGTTAGAGTTTTTGGGAGTGTAATTCTTTCCCCTAGGTTAACATGTGTTGAGCATGGGCTATAGAAAATTTTTAACTCCCTCACATGTCCATATTTGTGTTCATCATTTCATGTGACACGACTATAGCCTTTTATTGCCTTAACTTTGTTTCATACGTTGAAATCAAACTTTACAAAAGTTAGGGCTGTTACACATGGAGCCCCCGGTGGCGTTTACGATCCTTAGCAGGCGCCATGGTAACATGACCGCCGGGACCACCAGTTTCGAGGTGTTTGTCCTGCCCCGTTCACCTAGTTCTGCCGGCCAGGCGGTAGGTCACAACAACATCCTTTCAAAGACCCCTTCAGGCACTGGAGCCCAAGTGGAAGCCTTCGTTGACAGGTCGTCATCTATTGTGTTATTGGCACAGGGAACGTGGTACAAGTCCAAGGATAAGAAGTCCTTCTCCAACTTTTGTACTTGGAGGAGATAAGCTGCAAGCTGTGGGTCGTTGCAACTACACTCTCCCTTGACTTGCTTGATGATCAGCTGAGAATAACCCTTGACCAACAACTGCTAGACGCTGAGGGATAGCGCGGTTTTCAACCCAAATTTGAGAGCCTCATACTCTGCCATGTTGTTGGTCGCCTTGAAGAGCAAGTCACACCATGTACTTGAACTGCTCTTCGGTTGGTGTAATGAGCAGAACCCCTGCTCCGGCACCCTTCTTCCGCGAGGACCCATCAGAGTAAAGAGTCCAGTAGGGCCTAGTGAAGGCCGGACCTCTGGGCTCTAGTTCACCAATATCCTGGCCCCCTAGCGAGCATGGTGGTGGAGTCCATTCTTCCACAAAGTCAGCTAATGCTTGGCTTTTCACCGCATGACGCGGTAAGAAGTCCAACTCAAATTCCGCCAACTCCGCAACCCATTTAGCTACGTTTCCAGTGACATTGGGGCTGTGGATGACGGTTCTTAGTGGGTACAAGGTAACCAACAAAATCTTGTGAGCTTGGAAAATGGTGCAGCTTCCTTGATGCAACGAAGACTGCATAGAGCAGTTTGTGCACCTCGAGATATCTTGTCTTGGCATCATAGAGGACCTCGCTGATGAAGTAGATCAGACACTGGATGGTTCGGACCGTCCAGACGGGGTCCAAAGCATCATCTAATAGAGGTCCGGGACTCGGGGGCCTCTGGCCCCGAGGCCCAGTATCACACTCTGGGAGCTCGGACCCAGGTGCATGCCTGTTGCCGGGTCCAGGTAGGTGGGACCTGACTGGTTCATCTTGGAGTGGTTCGGGACTCGGGTGCCCCTGGCCCCCTGATCCGAGACTGCATTCCGGGAGCTCGGACCCAGACGCATGCCGGTTGCTGGGTCTAGATGGCTGAGACCCGGCTAGTTCTCCTTGGGGATATCCAGGACCCAAGGCCCCCTGGCCCTCGAGTCTGAGACCGCATTCCGTGAGCTTGGACCTGGATTTGCATTGATCATCAGGTCCGCCTGTTTGAGGCCTGATTACTTCCCCTTCCCAGGGACTTCCTGCAGAGTCTGATCCCGAGGGCTTCAGACCAACGGCGTTAGGAACCTTTCCTGGGACATGAGATCGATGGAGTTCCGGTCGCTCTGCGACAAAGACCATGCTCACAACCTCAGTTGTGGCAGCAACGTAGAGGAGTAATGGCTCGCCTTGTTCAGGGGCCACCATGATGGGCAGCATTGTGAGAAACTTCTTCAGCTCCTGAAACACCTCATCCGCCTCCTTGTTCCATATGAATGGACCAGTTTTGTGCAGTAGCTTGAAGAACAGAGGAGCCCGCTCAACCAGTCTAGAGATAAACCAACCGAGAGCAGCCAATTATCAGGTAAGCTTCTGCACATCCTTGATGTGGGCAGGAGGCCGCAACAGTTCTATTGCCTTAATCTTCTTTGGTTTAGCTTCAATCCCTCGGTGTGAGACCAAGAAACCGAGCAACTTCCTGGCAGAGGCCCTGAAGGCACATTTGTTCGGGTTCAACTTCGTGCGTGTGGAACGCAGTCTGTCGAAGACTAGGGCCAGGTTGTCGAGCAGAGATGATCGCGGCTTAACCTTAACTACGATGTCATCGACATAAACCTCGACCTGGTCCCGAATGAGGTTCGCGAACGTCTTGTGCATCGTGCGCATAAAAGTGGGAGACCATATGGCATAGACTTAGCAGTATATTCCATCTACTATGATGAACGCAGTGTGCTCCTCATCTTCCTTAGACATAGGTATTTGGTAGAAACCTGAATATGCGTCTACGAAACACAGTAGATCACAGCCAGACATAAAGTCGACTATTTGGTGTATAAGGGGGAGATGGAACGGGTCCTTTGGACATTCCTTATTGAGGGTGGTGTAGTCGATGCACATTCGTAGCTTCTCGTAAGCCTTTGGGACAACAATAGGGTTGGCCAACCATCGTGGATGGTGGACCTCTCGGATGAAGCCGACATCGAGCAGCTTCTTCATTTCTTCATGGATGAAGTCTTGCCGCTCGATGGATTGCTTTCGAAGCTTCTGTTGGACCGGCCTGGCATCGGGGTGGATCTTCTGTTGATGCTCGATCACCTCCCTAGGGATCCCGGACGTTTCCGACGGTTGCCAGGCAAACACGTCGACATTGGCTCGGAGGAAGGTGACAAGCGCGTCTTCCTTTTTGCCTCCCAGGCCTCTGGCAATCCGAGTGGTCTGGTCGACATCAGAACCAACTTGAACGACCTTGAATGGTACGTCTTCGCCGTCTGAGGGCTGCACACGGGGGTGCATATGTCGTCCCTCGGTGACGCGTGCTTGGTGGCAGCCGGCTAGCTTCAGCGTGACCGGAGGCGGCCTCCTATTGTGCCGCCAACGCTTGATGCTTTTTCAACGCTAAGACAGCCGTGGTGCTGTCACCGTGGATCTTAAGGACGCCACTCGGGGTTGGCATCTTTAAGACCAAATAGCCGTATTGGGCTACCGCCATGAATCGGTACCGAGCTGGTCTGCCGATTATGGCATTGAAGGTGTGACGCCCTCAGTTCTGTAGAAAACCACGGAACCGAGAACTGATGCATATGTGTGACCAGTATGTTCATCACACATACACATATGTTCCACAAACCGAATTCAGATTATATATTACCACGAATAACATGGTTTTATTACAATGTCTTATGAGTCTTGGACTCATGCTAACATCGGAAGTCTTAATCTAATAGCGGAAGTCTTTATTCTAGCAACGGAAGTCTTCTAACTAATGCGGAAGCAATCTAAGCAGCAGCAGCAGCTCCATCTCTGCTCCATTCCCACAGGCAAGGTTGAGGACAGATTACACGCCTAATGCTCCACTTGGTCTTCATAGTAATCTCCTCCTGTTGCTGATGATGAAATAATAATGCAAGTTTGAGTACAATGATGTACTCAGCAAGTGCGGGAAAATATGATATGTAGCTCACAACAAGGTAGATATAAATAGGCTCATTGCAGAAAGCAAAGTTATTTATCAAAACCATGATAAAACAGCAACTTAACTTTAAGTGAACGTAATCCCAACATGTATTAAAATACCGACGTACCTCCGTTATGTTCATTACCTTTCATGTCCCAACCGGACATCAATCAACCTCATTCTTGCTCACGAATACCCTCTCGTATTCGCTACCATTTCATCTCATAAACAACTTCGTCTCACACCGAGACCAACCTCGTTGCCATGACTCAACAGTCATGCAACCCATCTTATCACCTGGACTCAACAGTCCCGAAAACCAAACCAAAACCAAACCATCCAAAACCATAACCAATAATCATCCCAACTAATCATGGAAGTTGGCCAGGCGCTCGTGACCGTAAGCTCGGCTATCATGATAGTTTTAGACTCTGCAGAGTTTGTACCTCTTTACCCACAAGTTTGTGATTTCGTCACCCGTCGGCGACTGCAGAACCTCCATTATACCAGTACACAACCGTCAATGTATGGCCAAGAGATCACAAAATAGCCTTTACAAAGGGGTTACTAGATGTATGGACTCACTAAGGTTTCACCGGCAGGCTAGAATCTCCAATTCTCCCACCCACAGGCCCCCTCTTGTGCCATGCAGTTCCCAGGGCAGTCCTCACTCGACTCCCATTCCCCGCGCCTTCCACGGTCCATAACAATCTAGCAACTTACCTAATTAGTCAGCTAAGCCGCACCCATACTTGGCCTTGGGGTGGCACTGTTATCCTGGCATGTGCTCGCATGAACCGGTCCTTAGATCTACGGCAAGTAAACCACCATCTCTTTCTACCTCATTCACAAACTTAGGCTTGCCTAGATCTCCCTCCGATCCATGTTCATTAATAACATCAGTTTTTCTTAATATCATTACGATTGCAGTTAGCTAGACACATCTATCTCGCTTCCCAATCCCATGGACTCAGCGAAGCATAAAAGTAAAAACCATACCCGACTCATGAACTTCCTTGGCGACAAGGGTGGTTTAACCAAAACTAGTAAACTCCTATAAAAGGGTTTCCCATCATGCCATCATGTTTGACTCAGCACACACACCTTTTCGTAAAACAAAATAGTTTTCCAAAACATAGATCAATATTGTCAAGGGGCACTTGCCTTGTTCTTGCGGTTCCGGTTGCTCTTGGATCTCAAAACCTTGTTGTTGCAGCTCGTCATAAACAGCTCCCTGAGTTTGTCCTTCTTACTCTCTTCGGTCCTCCCTCCTAGCAAAACAGATCGTCGGGGCTCCTCCGGCGATGTTGATCCAGGCTCGTCGGCGGTCTCTTCCGGTGATTTCTCTTGACCGAACTTTGGCGAAGTGTTTATTCGGCGAGTTGGGGCTAGGGCTCTAAGTCGTCGGCTCAGGAGTTGAAAAGAAGTTTGTGGTTTCAGCCAAATGTTCTGGGTTCTATTTATAATTGGGAGGAGAAGAGTCCTAATCTGATTGTATTTCGAATAAGAGTCCTATTCAAATTGTCGTTGAATCTTAACAACTTATCTTTAGTTGATTTGGTGCGGTAACATTGTGGAATTCATGCCGGTTTCCTCCCGTACCGATATTCCCACGCGTACAGAAGCAAAAACCGCTCTAGAATTTGTTACCTCTGCGGTGGTGAGCTCCGGAAGCTCCATGTGTCCACCGGGGCCTGATCTCCCCCTTTCCGCAGAGACGAGCTCCGGTTGTGCCGCGTGTCAAGCGAGCGAGACCTCCCTCGCCTTCGGAGGTGAGCCCCGCGTGCGCCACGTATCCTGGCGGTCGGGACCTCCTCTCTATTCGGAGGTAGCTCCGCGCACGCCACGTGTCAGTGCCGGACCTTCCCTCTCTTCGGAGGTGGCTCTGGGTGTGCCACGTGTCCTAACAGCGCCAGATTTCCTTTTCTTCTCATAGACGAGCTCTGAGGTTGACACGTGTCCAATAGAACCGGACCTCACGGAGGTGAGCTCCGAGATCGACACGTATCCCTCGCGACTGGTCCTCTGATTTCCGCGGTGACTAGCTCCGAAGGTGACACGTGTCCTGCGGGCTATCATTGCTTCTCCGCAGAGGCTAGCTCCGGGGGCAACACGTGTCCCGCGGGGTCGGACCTCTCCCCATTTGCGGAGATGAGCCCCGAAGGTGCCACGTGGCCAGCGGTCAGCGGAAGTTGTCTTCAGCGCTCTTGGTGAACTTGATTTTTGCTCTTCTTGGCTATCTTTTTGATTCTTTCTCTTTTCCCACTTCCTTTAGAATGTTTTCTCTATATGAAACATGAATACATGCAGAAACCAAAAATGAGGGTGTCACAGAAGGGGAGGCTGACCTCCACAACGTCGAAGACAACACTCTCCGTTTGGTAGTTCTCAGGCATCCCAAATATCACTAGGAGGGAGATACTACCGCACGGGAAAACGGGTTCCCGACCTGCCCCCGAGAATGGTCTCTAGGGGGTAAGCTGGGACATAGGGATGTGCGGCTTGTTGAAAGTAGCAAGACTGATGATGCTGATGGCCGCCCCACCATCAATTAACATGTGGTAGAGCTTCACGTTGGAGATGGTTGGGGCGACGAGGAGAGGCAGCTGCCCGGCGCCTGCCATGTTCTTGGGGCAGTCTGAGGCATCGAAGTTGATCAGCGTCTCCATCCATTTGCGAAGTGGCGCCGGCCCAAGGACTGGGGCAGCCGCTGCCATTGCTCGATGGTGGGTCTTGACAGCTCGCCTGGACGAGACATCGGAAGAACCCCCTTACATCACACAGAGTGTGCCGGCCGCTTGGCCAGACCCGCCCACTATAGAGCGGGGGTAGCCTTGTCATCTTCCTCCTGGAGACAACGGCGCGCTGGGCGAGAAGGCTCGCCATGGGAAGTGATGTTCACCATGGACATGAGGAGAGAGCGTAAAGCTCCCCTTCCTGGCGTGACAATGTCGGAGTGTGAGCTGCGACACTCCTCACGACCTACTCGGAAGCAGCCCGCAAGGTTCTTTTTTTTCGGAGGGGGCTTGGCGCCCTTCGCGACCTAGGCTTGAGGGAGTGGATGAACACGAGGATTTACGTGGTTCGTGCCACCAGAGCGTAATACCCACACCCACGGGTGTGCTTGTTCTATTGCTTGAGCGCGAGCGCTTGTGCGTTATGTGATATTGAGTGTGGGGAGATCGGAACCATTTGCAAAGTGGTCATCTCAATCCTTTTATAGTCCAATGCCGGGGTGGTTACCATGTCCAAGATTGGGGTGGTTACAATGGGTCTTGGGGCCCGACAGGTGGCCCCAAAGCTTAGAGAATCCTATACACGATCTAGGGCTTCATCCTTTGAGTAGAGTGGCTGACAGGGGACTTAAGTCCCTCCGTCCGACGCGCTGAGCACCCCTGACCGCTTGTCAGGTGATGATGAAGATGCTGTCTTGTCGCCGCGTCTCCTCACCTTGTATGGGCGGCTTAGTGCCGTTGGGCGGCACTGTACTGCTTTCACGCCCTACCGTCTTATCTTGTCACCATAATGGCGAACGGGCAAGGGACGGAGGCGTGTGAAGTGCGCCGTGCTTCTGGGGAAGGCGCGAGCGAGCCTTGAATGTGAATCCTGACAGTGCACTTCCTTCTTGACTTCGTCGACCAACAGTCCACGAAGTATCATGGGGTATGTGGCAGCTCTAGAACCCTTATCGATGGGCTTAGTGTCTTGGGACCCGTGCTTTGGAAAGTGAAGCGGCGGCGAGATTCTCGTAGTGGACGAGGGGTTGTATCTGGGAGATGAAAAGGATGCACGCTCTGGCGGCCTGAACCACGTAAATCCTAGTGTTCATCTCTCTTCTTCAAGCTTGATCGATCTAGGAACATTAGCCTCTCCAAACAAACGAACCACCGTGGACTGCTCCAGCAGCGATATTGGAGGACGTGTCGTAGAGAACACTTCGACACTAGTGTACCCTACAAGAAACACGACATTTACGGCGGTCAAAACCATCATAGTTAAAGTAAAATTTTTCGTAAATAAATTAATAACAATGGTAATGGCTTATTTACGACGGCAACTAACCGTCACAAGTCTGTAGTCATAAATAACATTATTTATGACGGCTACCGTCGTAAATAAGTTTTTACGACGGCCTGTATCGGCCATCGTAAATTAAGGAGATGTGCCAGCTGGAACCCTTGAAAAGCTTATTTAAGACGGCAAGAGAAAGACCGTCGTAAATAACACAGGTTTATTTACGATGACCAACTCCAGGCCATTGTAGATAATGGATTTCATTGAAAACAAATGCTTACGTGACAGGATGGCTAGCTCAAACATATATAAAAATAGATATATAACATCACATATAGTTTATATTATAATAGTTTCAAATATAGGACACGACCCACACTCCCACTTCCACTACCTTCAGATCCTGAAATGTCGTCCTCACGGCGTGCTTCAGGTCCCGTTAGCTGCATCGATGGAGTCTGAGCCTCCGCCGCTGATCTCTGTGATAGGAAAGTGTAGTTAGAGCAATTATGGCTAGGTTTAGCTATGTTTGAGCAAATATAATAAATAATTAACAATGTACAAAAGTAAAAGCATAAACAACATACTTAAACAACTAATCAAACAATTAACTAAAGTAAATAACTAAATATTACTAAATTAAAACAAATAATTAAAAATTAAACTAATTATCAACTAAAAACATATAAATTGATTAATGTCGAAGTGTTCGCTACGACAGTCCCCCGGTCTGCTCGGAAGCAGCCCGCTGAGGTTCTTTTTTCGGTGGGGATAATGGATCTTGAAGGTCGGAGTACGGCAGCGAGGGTGAACACCTAGATTTACGTGGTTCGGGCCGCCGGAGCATAAAACCCTACGTCCACGGGAGTTCTTGTTGTATTGCTTGAGTGTGAGAGAGAGTGTAAGCTGGGGGTGAGGGTTGCCGACTTGCGAGCCGAGTTGCGAACCCCTTCTACGGTGGCTGCCTCAGTCCTTTTATAGTCTAAGACCGGGGCAATTACATTGTGGCCCAGGGCTTGATAGGTGGCCCCGTGGCTATCTACACCCTATACATGAGCTAGGGTAATTACAGCTACGATCATTGTCGCTGTCGGTGGAGTTACGGCGCGCCGCCTGTCCCGTTGGGCGCCTCTGACCGGGTAGCAAGTGATGATGAAGTACCCGTCTTGTCACCGCGTCCCCTCGCTCTGCTGGGCATCTCAGCGCCCTTGGGCGGCACTGTTACGCCATCACGCCTCGTCGCCCTGTCTTTCATCTTAATGGCGAACAAACGAAGGACGGAGGCGTGCGCTGCGTGCCATGCTTCTGGGAAAGGTCCGAACCTTGAATGCATGGTCTGTCAGCGTACCTTCCTCTTTACTCCTTGGCCATCTGCCCGTTGCTTGTCAGTGCGGCACCAGGGCGGCTGGCCCCCGGGACACCTGTCTCCAGCGGTGCTGTCCTGCATGGTAGCGAAGGGTCTGGAGTTGTTGGACACGTGGCTGCACCAGAGCTCTCCCAAGCTAGAGGTCGGGCCCGGAGCCATTGGACACGTGGGAAAGGTACACCTGGAGTCGTTGCCCACGTGGCAGCACCGGAGCGCTCCCATGCTGGAGATCGGGCCCGGAGCTGTAGCACACTTGACGCCTTTGGAGCTCTGTCCGGCATGGGACGTGGCTCGGAGGTTTCAGACACATGGCAGCACCGGAGCCCTTCCTGGCAGAAGATCGGACCCAACGCTGCTGGACACGTGGCGGCTCCGGAGCCACCTTCGGCCGGTAGCCACGCTCAGCGCCTGAGGACACGCGGTAGTCTCAGGGCTGTCCACGGGGGTAAGGGCACATGGCTTATGCTGGGGCCAGCCCCAGCAGGGAGGCAGGGCCCAGGCTGTCTTTCATCCATTATGCGGGGGTACCCAGTCTGCAGGGTACCGATAGTGGCCCTCAGGCCCATCTCGGTGGAGGCATTGAGCCCGCAGGTGGGGCCTCCATCTTTCCCGCACGGTGGCAAGATTTTAGCAAGTGGATGAGTGGCCGTACCTGGGACACGAAGAGGCTGCTTGTCTTTGGCGTAGTGGGTGCACTCAGTGAAAGTGGCAGCGCACCGTTGTGTTCACTCTGTTTTAATCGGTCATGGCGAGCAGCTGAGGGTGGGGCAATTACTGCGACTGCTCGTGAACCGTAGGAGTACTGTGCTGCTTCCCTCGAGAACCGCCGGACGTTCCCGAGTTTATGCCCACCTGTCCTGCCAGTGCCTGACCGGTGGACCTAGGCCCTACCCGTCATTGGCAAGTGCTAGAGCGACGTGCTCGAGGGGTCCTCCCGCGTCATTCACTGCGGCAACCGATGAGTCGGTCACACCGCTCTCTTCAGGAACCGTCGGACGTTCCCAAGGGGTTACCCTCCTGACCCCAGTGGCTGAGGGGTGGACCTGGGTAGCCCGCGGCGTGCAGCGGTGGCGACTCGATCGCTGCACCTGTTGCACTGCCTGAGGCCGTGGACGGGTATAAAAGGGAGGCCTTGCGGTGTTGGATGGCACTCATCCTCACTATGTGGCCTTTGTCCTCCTCTTGTGCGCTGGAAGTCTCTGCTTCCAGGCACTCTCGCCCAACAGATGCTTCCTCTCCGGTAGCCGTCTTCATCTACTTCTGTGAGATGTTCACGTATGTGCGGCCTTCGGCGAGGTTCTGTGGCACATCCCTCACCATGAAGGCCTTGGATAGAGGAACAACCCATCCTGATGGTGTACCAGCGGCAGGGGAGGCCGTTGGGGACAGGCTCCCCGACTCGCCGTGAACCCCTACGCCAGTGTCAAGAAGGGCTGCCCGCCGGTACCGCAGGAAGGTTAAGTCCAGAGTGATCAAGCCTTTTTCCGGGTATTGTGGTAGACAACAAAATCTGCCATAGATAGCGATTTCCCACTTGACACTGGTCATCACTGTCGCCTCGGTCCATCATGCATTGCCGTTGCCTTGGTCCAGCATGCGTTGCTGCTGATCTAATGGCGTTTGACCCACGCGACACTGGATGTCATCGTTGCCTCGGCCTAGAGTGCATTGCCGCCGACCTCGTTCTAATAGCAGGTGACCATCTCACTGTGCAGAGATCGGCTCGAGGGATAACCAAGCAGGCCATGGAGCAGAAGACTACTCGACTTGTAGCTGCTGAGTTCCATAGTTGTCTTGTATCCCCTTTTGTATGCCAGGATTCCAATATCAATGAAAGTATCTCTGTTTCAAGTCTTTCATTGTCTTGTATTGTATTTTTGTACTGATGAATGAAGAATCTTTCTGTTGATCTTCCATCCATCAGCCACTCGGTGGAGGGTTCTGTAGGCAGAACCTCCCTTAGCTTCGGCAGGGCCCCCTGGTTCTTGATTCTGTGAGGAATGGAGGCTCTCTGACTTGCCAAAGTGGTTAGCGCTTCGTTGTTTCTTCCTGTAGATGTGTACCCTCTTCTTCTTGCGTGCTTGCCGGGGTCCGGCCGTCTTGCTTTGTATTCCTGTGCGGAAGACTTTTTGTTGGCCTCTCATCCTTCAGCCAGGGGCAGGGTCCGTTAGGAAGAACCACCTTTGGCTTTCGCGAGGCCTCCTGGTTCATGATGTCGCAAGAACTGGAGGCTCTCTGATTTTCTGAAGTGGTTGATGCTTCCTTGTTGCTTGCTGTATATGTGTACCCTCTTCCTTCTTGCGCGTCGCAGGGGTCCGGGCGTCTTGCTTGGCTTGACTAGTCGTAATGGCCCCCTGGCAGGTGTGCCTAAGTGATTGGGGACACCTGCCAAAAGGCGCAAGACAACAACTTTGGACCCTTGGGGAGACTCCATCCTTGGGGATCCGCGAGTGGCCCCTCGGGAAGCTGAGGTTCCAGCCCCACAGACCGGAGTCCTGTGGCCTATACAGGCACTAGAAGAAAAGGGTGAGCGTGCCGTGCGGTTGTATTTCTGTGTTTGATGGCTACATTACGGCTTACAGTCCTTGACTAAGCTACGAGACCTGTACAGTTTGGTGTAGTAGTATCTGGACCATGGTTACCATCCTTCCCAGGGTGTGTGCCATCCAGGCCCTCAGCACTTGGTTGCTGCGTTGAGAAGGCAGAGTGTGCACACTTAGGGTACAGGACCAGGCTAAGCAGGCTACACACCCTGGACCTCCCACTGGCATAGCATTCCGAAGGGGGCGTCCTTCTGGCGCCACGGAACCTGAGCATGAAGGTAACCAAGGGGGTCCGGAGACAACACAGGTGCCTCAGGCGTTTCCGCCTTGTAGCAGGACAACATAATTTTGGCCAAGTTTGACGCCCTTGATTTCGAGAATTGGATCCTGGACTGATGCGTATGTGTGTCCAGGATGTTCATCACACATACACATATCATCCACAAACTGAATTCAGAATATAATACCACGAATGAACAGGGTTCAAGTACTTTATTACATCAATATTTTTGCAGCAGAAGTCTCTAACTAAATCTAGCAGCGGAAGTCTTTATTCTAGCAGCGGAAGTCTTCTAACTATTGCGGAAGCAACTAAGCAGCAGCAGCGGCTCTATCTCTACTCCACAGGCAAGGTCGATGGTGGATCTCACGCCTAATACTCCACACGCTCTTCAAAGTACTCCTCTCCTGTTGCTGATGATGTATGATAATGCAAGGGTGAGTACATGACGTACTCAACAAGTGCGGGAAGTATGGCATGTAGCTTACAACAAGGTAGGTATAAAGAGGCTTATTGCAGAAAGCAAAGTTTATTTCTCAAAACACGATAAAAACAACATATTAGCTTTAAGTGAATGTAATCCCAACATGTATTTAAACATCATCATACCTCCATCATGATTCATTACTTTTCATGACTCATCCGATCATTTATCTTTCTCAACCTTTCGCATGCCCATGAATACCATCTCGTATTCACTACCATCTCGTATTCACTACCATTTCATCTCATATTCAATTCCGTCTCATACCGAGACCCAATCTCATTGTCATGACTCAACAGTCATGCAACCAATCTCATTACCCGGATTCAACAGTGCCGAAAACCAAATCCAGAGACCAAACCATAACCAAACCAAAAAACATCCTAATAACCACCCCCTCTAATCATGTGGGTTGCCAGACACTTGTGACCGGAAGCATGACTATCATGATAGTTTTACACTCTGCAGAGTTTGTACCACTTTACCCACAAGTTTGTGATTTTGTCACCCGTCGGGGACTGTAGAACCTCAATTTTATCAGTACACAACCGTCGGTGAATGGTCAAGAGATCACAAAATAGCCTTTACAAAGGGGCTACTAGATGTATGGACTCACTAAGGATTCACCGAAAGGCTAGAATCTCCAATTCTCCCACCTACGGTCCCCCTCTTGTGCCATGCAGTTCCCACGACAGTCCTCACTCGACTCCCATTCCCCGCACTGTCACACCCGGTTTTTCCGAAGAACAACCAAGTGAATATAACATGTATGCCAGGATCATTTTCTCATACATGTGATGACAAATAGTGAAGCATCATTTATTACAAGCCAGGTGTCGAATATAAATAAGTCTTACATTGCAAATGTCTCAATGGACACTAATGCTTCATCACAAGTAAATAAACTAGCAGCGGAATATTATTCTTTAGGGCTCCATCACAGGCGTTGCCCGGGGGTCTTCATGAACCTAAAAGCCTTCCTCGGGTCCAAAATCTTGGTCATTATACACCACCTCATTATCTTGACCTGAGCAGCAATATAAACCAACAAATATGCAAGGTTGAGTACCAATGGTACTCAGCAAGTGTGGGAAAATTATATCATGCATGGCTAGAACAAGGAGAGGTTGAACTCATGGTTAAAGCACTACGCAATTAATATCTACCACCTTAGCTTATTAAGCACCTACATTACTACACAGGTGAAATGGTCCCAATCTCCCAACCCATCATCATAACCAAATAACCATAACATCATTTCCAATGTTAAGCTCCCCGCTTAACTTCCAAAACCATCAATCCTTTAATCATGAATAAGTCCAGGCCGCTCTTAACCGTGAGCACGGCTGTCAAGACAGTTTTGACTCTGCAGAGTTTGTACCACTGTACCCACAAGTAGTGATTTCATCCCCCGTTGCCGGGTGGACTAAAAGAACCTCCATTATGCCAGTGGCTACGTTCCACATTCACACTTCCCAGGTGTGCGGCCAAGAGATCACTACGAAGCCTTTACAAAGGGATTCCCGACGAGCGTGGGCCCACTGAGGTTTCACCCCTAACAGCATACAAGAGGCTCCAACCCCGCTGCAGTGGCCCCCTCTTGAGCCTTGCGGTTCATATGGTAGTCCAGCTGACACCTATTCCCCGCACCATCCAACACACCCATACTACGCCGGGGATACACCTAATTAATTGGCCAAGCTGCCCCATCTCAGCATGTGGTTGGCACTGTAAAGCCGGGTTACATGCTCCATGAACCGGTCCTTAGGATCCAGGCAAGTACTAAACACAAACCCAAGTCTCGTGCACCCAGCACACATCCAAAACATCCAACTTGCCTTGATCCCTACCTCTACATAACTCACAATGTCTCATTCAAGAGTATGGTAATATAAACTGATGATCTCATATCCCAAATATCCCATTCTAAGCATGGCTAAGCATATGCATGTAAATAAATGACATGACAAAATAAATCCCAACCCAAGCTTCAAGGAAACAAGGTAATGCAATTCTAGGGAAACTTTCCTATCATGAGTTTCATATTTAACTTGACAATGCAAATAATTCTATCTACACATCCTAGCATAGGATCAAAGTGGTCAAGGACACTTGCCTCCTTCTTGCTGCTCTTGAAATGGGTATTCCTGGTCTTGGAATTGAATAACTTGTTCTTGAACAGGTTCTACTTCATACCATCACACATAGCAAAAGAAAAACAACAATCCATAAGACATAATTCACACTTACACTTCATACAACCCACACATTCACATTTATGAAATTCATCCACCATTATATGTGTTGTGGTTACTTTATGTGTGTTAAGTTGTGGCTTGCATGCACTTCTAACCATGTATATATGATTCCTACTTTTGTGTCCACATTTATACTTGCATACAATGTACCTTCACAATTTCTATCAACCCTAAACTGAATTCTTTGTATTTTAGAAACTCCAGTTATCATTTACTAGTTGCTATATTTTCAGATTTATATTCCTATGCATAATTGTGTATTTTATTATACACATCACCTAAACAGATTAGGTTCTGGTCCTAAATAATTTAAAATCATATTTTGACCATGGCTTATGATGTATACTATTTCATAATTATTTTCCCTATTTTTCTATTACTATTCTTTACTTAAAAATGTGTCCCTATACTAATAAATGTGAATAATAGATGAAACAGATTTATTTCAGCCCAAAAATATACTTTTATCTCACTCCAAAATTTTCTAAGTACTGAGAAAGTTTTTAATTAATTTTGACAATTATGTTTGTCCCCCTTTTTAATTTTTAAACACTAGTTACATATTCAATTTTCTAAATTAAATACTAAACAGGGCTAAAAAGTAAACTCACCCATTACAGGGTCTATAATATTATTTTCATAATTTCCAGGGGTCTAGCTGCACTTATCAGAGGTGTTTTTCCTAATTTCTATTAAGTCCAGGGGTTAAAACTGATTTTTAAATGAATTTACATGATTTTCTGGAGTTCCAGGGGCTAGATCTGAAGTTTCCGGGGCTAGCTCTCAATTCCAGAGAACCCCAGGGGGTAGCACGTAAGAATTTCAGTCTTTATAACGCGGGGCTGACGTGGACCGTCCGATTTTAAACCGACGGCTGAGATTATAACATCGAACCGGTACGCGGTGTTTTAAAGTCTACCGTGCGATTTAAAATAAACGGCGCACAAGCGGCCACGTCGCTCTGATCGAGCGCGGGCGGCGCTGCCGGAGGCGCACGGCGGCGGGAAGCGGCGATCTCGCCGGAAAGTTTCGGATCATCGAGAATTCTGCCTAGAACTGGGATCTTATGGCCTAGATCGGTAGAGGGGAGGTCAGGGATCTCACCTCGGGGGTTTTCTCGAGCTCGGGGGTCCTGGAAAGTGCTCGGCGGTGAGGTCCGAGGCAAAACCACGGCGAAGCTCGTCGGCGCTGGGTTTACACCGTAACTCTCCGATTTTTCTGCACCGGAGTGAAAATCGGCGATCGCGTGAGAAAAACTGATCGGATCGGGGGTTTTTGTAGCCGGGGGAGGGCGGTGGGTCTGTTGTGATCGAGTTGGAGTCCTCTGGGACCGGAATTCGGCTGCGGGACGGATTTCCCGATCGGTTAAGATCGCTCGCGCTCGGGGGGAAAAGTCCGGGGTCGGCGCGAGCGAGGTTGGGGATGACAGGTGGGTCCCACCTGTCTGTGTGAGAGAGCGCGGGCGCGCGCGGGGGCGGGCTGCACGGAAGTAGCTGGGCCGGCTGGCGGGTTTCGGCCCACTGGCCGGTTTTTTTCCCGTTTTCCTTTTTCTTTTTCCATTTCTTTTCTGTTTTGAGTATAATTTGAATTCCAGTTTGAATTTGAATTTTTGCAAAACATGCAACACGTCCAAAAATTTTTAAATTCCCCTCTGAACATGGTTAAGAGTTTTGAATCAAAATTTGGGGTGTTACACGCACCTTCCACGGTCCATAACAATCTAGTAACTTACCTAATTAGTCAGCTAAGCCGCACCCATACTTGGCCTTGTGGTGGCACTGTTTTCCTGGCATGTGCTCGCATGAACCGGTCCTTAGATCTACAGAAAGTAACCACCATCTCATTCTATCTCATTCACAAACCAGGCTCTCCTAGATCTCCCTCCGATTCATGTTCATTATCAAGTCCTCATCATTCATACGAGTGCAGTTAGCTAGACACATCTATCTCGCTTCCCATATCCTATGGACTCGGCGAATCGTAAAAGCAAAAACCATACCCGACTCGTTAACTTTCCCGGGGACAAGGGTGGTTAACAAAACTAGTAAACTCCTATGAAAGGGTTTCCCATCAATTTGATTCAAGCATAAACAGTTTTCGCAAACAAAACAGTCTTTCAAAAACATGGGATCAATATGGTCAACGAGCACTTGCCTTGTTCTTGCAGTTTCTATTGCTCAAATTCTTGCTGTTGTAGTCCATCGTAGGTAGCTCCCTGAGATTGTCCTTCTATTCGCGATCACGCACATACAAGATTCATAGCAATCAATCATCATGCATAACTCTACTTTAAGATGCAATAGTGCATATGCATGTTAATCCTACGGTGCAGTTTCGGTTTGTACGTGTTCTTGCATGTTTGCATGGGTTTGCATGGGTTTTACGATGAAAGGATCAATGTGGATGTGGTGATGATCTAGAGTCGAGATCTAGATCAACCTGATCAACACGTGATATGTCCATGAAAAAGCTTCTGTTCGAAAGGATCGAAGAACAAATGCAAAGAAAACCGCGATGACGTCGTAAGGTGGTAATGGAGACCTACCTTACTTCCTTTGGGTCCTTCCTCCAGAAAAACAGATCGTCAGCTCTCCTCCGGCGATCGTGACGGTATTCGTCGGCGGCTCTCCGGCGACTAAACTTCGGCGGAGGGTTAGCTCGGCGAGTTGGGGCTAGGGCTCCAAGTCATCCACTCGGGAGGTGGAAAAAAAGTTCGTGGTTGCGGCCAAAGGTTTTCGGTTCTATTTATAACCGGAAAAAGAAGAGTCCTCCTCTGATTGGATTTCAAATAAGAGTCCTATTTTGTGGCGGACCGGAATCCGCTCATCCAGGATTGCAAAGGGTGGTGCCGCTCGATGCGACACCCGACAGCACACGTCATAAGAACACATTATATTACATGGGAAAACAAACTGAATGTACAAAGTAGTACACTTCTCAGTTACAAACTAGGGTCTTTATTACACAGCGGAAGTTTCTTTTGTACAACTCACGCCCGCCTATCTAGCAAAAGTCGGTTGCCCAGCCCTAGGGCAACCCACACTAGCTGCACGTCTCAGCTCAGCACGGCGTGTACGGCTCCCACTCAGCCGTGGTCCCCGACGGAGGGTAACCCTCGCCGGTGGACTCGTACTCCGAGTCCGTGGGTGGCTCCTCACCTGAAAAACACTTAAGAAGCAACCGTGAGCACGAAGGCTCAGCAAGGCTTAACCGACTCACCTAAGCATGAAACTCTACATGAGGTGTACCATGACATAGGATAGTCATATTGCAACAAATGGACTCGCCTACAAGTTCATCCTTAGTTCAACTTTTAGCAACAAGTTAACAGTTCAGGAAGCTGAAATTTAGTAAGCAATATTTGGTGGCAAACATGTAGCAATACAATATTATATCATATCAGCAGTATTGAATCACCATATTTCATACATTAGTCTACGTCACGACTCAGTGACCAAGTGGTACTCTTCACCGCGAGGGACGGCGAATCGACTCGATATACACCTGCAGGGAAACCCAAAGAGCACGTCACATACGCCCACCCGTGGAGCTGCACAGCACGCTCACTTGATGTCGTACGGGACAACCTTTCACCCAACAGCCCAAACGTCGAACCGGTCGCACCAAAACGAGCAGGAGGTTCCCCACACGGAGCATCTCTCTATGCCCGTTGGCAGATTTCCACCTTGCTGCCCTCAACCTACACCTATAAATCGATGTGCTATGCCTCGACGCCCGGAGGTTTAGGCTACATTGGTTTATCGGGACCCATATATCCGATATGCCTTCGGTAAGTTCAAACTTGATCAGCGTGGGCCGCACACGGATCGGTCCTCAATCGACACGGACAGGGCCGTGCCCACAAGACTTCCTCTTGTTATGCCCTAGCCCCTGCCTAGTCTTATTTTCATTACTAAAGTGATCTCACATCACTCAACCGAACCCGTGTGTCCCAAGCCTATCTCGCGAGTAGATTCCAACTACTCGACTTGTACCGAAGTTCTATGAAATATTAAGCATAGCCTGTCTACGTGAGGTCTTAGACACTACCCTCACTCTTATGGAAAATTTCTGGTCATGCAATTGGGGTTTCATCCATCCTATACCTAATGCACATTCACACTTCATATGACACATGTAAACAAAGTAAAACTTATAAAAGGTTAATGCAAACCGGGGCTTGCCTTGTTGCTGCTGGTCAGTAGTTAGCTCTTCTTCCAGAAGGAGGAAGTCCAGCACTTCCGGAGTCTCTTCTTCAGTGACTACACGTGTAATGAAATACGACATGTAAATTTAAATGCAATGTATAAACTTGAATACTTAACTACTAATAACTCTAGCTAGCCCTCCCCTTTGGTTCTGAAATTTTTATTGTGGCTTGGTAGGGTCCTAACCAGAGTCTTGACCAAGTTTCATTTGAAACAAAGTTCCTTTGAGCTTTGTACAAATAAAAACCTATTTGGCCAATAATTGAGCCTCTAGGTAATTCCAGGGGTTTTCATGGCTACAACCATTACTTTTTAGAAACTAGAATTCAAGATGGTTCTAATGGAATTGGTTTCATGTCATTTGAAGAATTCTACTGAAAGTTATGCCCTAATTAAGATTGGAGAAAATCTGAAAAATGTTTCTGTACATTTTTCTATTTTCTCAGGGCAGTTCTCTTAATCATCCCATTAGGGTAACTAAATGAACTTGGATGAGTCTGAAAATTTTACAGGGATTCAGGGATTTTCTAATGAACCTCTCAGCCAAATTTCAGAATTTTTCATAAAGTAGTTCTCCAGATAAAATTCCCAACAGTTTAAATGTTAGGGATTTAATTCTGGGAAACTATTCACTTTAATGAGCTGAATTTGGTATTACTGGAAAGTACTCGGACTTCTGAGTTCAGCAAAATTTGGTTCATCGAATTTGGAGTTTCCTAGCCAAAGTTCTATTCATTTGAAGTTTGAACTAAAACTGGAAAATTCCAAAAATGTTTAAATCCTGCGGGTGGGTCCATCGCACACGTGTCGACCGCTGGAGCCGAGCCACACGGGGCCACAGACTCCTTCCCGCGCAGCCGCACTGGATCCTGAACCACAGAGAATCCCGCCCATTTATCTCCAGCCGCTGACGAGTGGGGCCTCCCCCCTTCATCTTCCTCCGGCCACCCGCGCGACCCCGCCGCCGAGCTCGCCGGAGCTCTCGCCGGAGAGGGGTTCCGGCCCTCGGAGCTTGCTGATTCTCGCCGCCTGTGCCTATCACGGCCTGGGGAACACGGTGGTGCCCTCCCCAGAGCTTGACAACAACCGGAACAGTGCTCCCGCCGGCAACAGCGGCCGGGAGCTCACCGGCGACGTCCAACTCGGCATCCCCTGCACCTTTTTCGATGCGGTTTGCTCGGGGAGCTCCACTGACACCTGCTGGTCACGGTCACGGACACTGATCCCCGTGAAAACGGCTGCAACTACGACCTCATCGGCGACCTAGGCCGGATATCGGCTGTGCTCAGAAAACTTTGAAGAACCGTAACTCTAGCCCACGGTTCTTACTGGTTTTCGATCCTAGGTGGTCGTGGCAGTGTATAGAGCGTGTGCGTGACTCGGTTTGCCCGGTGATGAGCTAACCCCCACGAATTTTGGGATTTGGTGGGGGCTCGGTCTTAGGACCCCCGAAACTTTTCCGGCGAAATACTCCCCCGACAGCCCATGAAATGAAGAACGGTTGGGACCAGAAGAATCAGCACCTCAAGGCGGTTCTTTCTTGTGTTGCTCGTCGGGCACGAGAGCGCCTGT
This sequence comes from Neostapfia colusana, assembly GCA_030760725.1. NCBI lineage: Eukaryota > Viridiplantae > Streptophyta > Magnoliopsida > Poales > Poaceae > Neostapfia > Neostapfia colusana. Next base: position 45,156,110 of record JASWHV010000019.1, read on the forward strand.
GCTTGCTGGGCGCCGGTGATCAATGAGGTCAGCGTTTCTGTGCTTGCGCGGAACCGAGAAAGAAGCTCGGGTGGGGGTGGTTCTCGTTCGGGAAACAGGAGGAAGGGCGGCGTGGGCTGTGCGCTGGCCTTTGAGCCGCGGTTTTGGCACCGTGAGGTGGCCCTTTGCTGCCTCGGTGGCTCGCCGCCGCTCCCGTGTCTTGCGCGCAAAGCCGAGGTCGGCTGCAGCAACCGACTGCACCCTCGTATGTGCAACTGACCTGTGGGCCTCCCCTTTACTCCTTTTTCTCTAATATTTCTTTTCTGTTTTTGCTAATTATCCCACCAGCTACTCACAATTTAATGTGAGACTTAGCCCCCAAGTTTTGGTTCAAATTTAAGTTCTCCAATTTGAAATTTGGTTGGTCCAATTTGCTTCATATTTAAACTGAATTTCAAATTCAGTTTTGAATTATTGCAAATTTGGCTCCCGACAAGATGAACTCCAATGGGGATGAAATTTGGTGGGCTAGCTCAGAAAAATGTGCTGAGCTTGAATATGAAGCTAACTTTTGAATTTGAGTGATGAAAGTTGTAGCAATTTGAATTTACATTCAAATTGGCCTCTTTTTCAATTACCTCCAAAAGTGCCTCAAAAAGTGTTGGATTTGCATGAAACTTGGCTTGAACCCTCCCAAGACTTTTTAAGTTCTAGGGGTGAGCTCAACCTCTCATGTTCATGTGTACAAATCCCACTTTGTGAAAATGAAGGCTTTCCCCTCTAATCACTCTTTTGATGGAGGTTACTTGCTCTTCACAATATTTCCTAAGATATCCACAATAAAAACTGTGGTGTTGTGAGGTTAAGAAAAATTTTTGCAAGTCCCTTTTCTTGGGCTTTTACATCCCTCCCCCCTTAAAAGAATCTCGTCCCGAGATTACAAAAGAAGAGATAGTGATGTAATAGGGACTTATCCGCGTTGGGATGCATGAATTCCGGGTAGTTTGAGCGAAGGAATTCCTCACTCTCCCACGTCGCTTCTTCGGCGGTGTGGTTGCTCCAGAGTATTTTGTAGAACCACAACGTTCTGCTATGCGTGGTCCGGGCCTTTTCCTCAAGAATTGCCACCGGATACTCATCATATGTTAAATCCGGTTGCAACTCACCGATGTCTTCGGTAGGAACAGCAGCCGTATGCTTCAAACATTTTCGCAGTTGCGAAACATGGAAAACATCATAGACACCAGCAAGGGATGTCGGTAACTCCAGTCTATACGCTGCTGGTCCACACTTCTCGGTGATAGAATAGGGTCCAATGAAACGAGGAGCGAGCTTCCCCTTGACACCGAACCGGTGCACGCCCTTCATCGGAGACACGCGGAGGTACACTTGTTCACCAACGTCAAAGTGCAACAGTCTACGCCTCTTATCAGCGTAGCTCTTCTGCCGGGATTGAGCGGCCCTCAAGTTAGCTTGAATTGCCCGCACGCGCTCTTTGGCGTCGTTCACCACATCAACCCCGAATGTGACCCTTTCACCGGACTCGCACCAATTTAATGGGGTGCGATATTTGCGACCGTAGAGAGCTTCATAGGGTGCCATCTTGATACTCGCCTGATAGCCGTTGTTGTACGAGAATTCCGCCAATGGTAGGTGATCATCCCAGTTCCTACCATGGTGGATGGCACATGCTCTCAACATGTCTTCTAATACTTGATTTACCCTCTCTGTCTGACCATCTGTCTGAGGGTGGTAAGCGGAGCACCTAAGCAGTTTAGTACCCAAAGCAGCATGCAGCTGCTCCCAAAAGCGAGATACAAACAATGCACCTCGGTCTGAGACGATAGTCTTGGGTACACCGTGCAAGCATAGAATCCTGGCGATATATAACTCCGCATATCTGTTGGCATGGAAATGTGTATGCACGAGGATGAAGTGAGCTGACTTGGTTAGTCGGTCAATGATCACCCAAATGGAATAATGCTTGTTGGATGTTAGGGGTAATCCCACAATGAAATCCATGCTCACATCCTCCCACTTCCATGCTGGAATTTTCAGGGGTTGCAACAGCCCTGATTTCTTCATGTGATCAGCTTTCACTCGTCGGCACGTATCGCACTCGGATACGTACTTAGCTACCTCCCGCTTCATCCGTGTCCACCAAAATTTCTTTTCCAAATCTTGGTACATTTTATTTCTTCCCGGATGAATGGAGTACTTAGACAAGTGCGCTTCGTCGAGGATCTTTTTCCTCAACTCCATATCCCGGGGTACGATTATGCGGTCATTGAACCCTAGCGTCCCCTCATCATCCTTCCGGAAACATTTGATCTCCCCATTGTCTATCCGTCTCCGGAGATGTGCCATGCCTTTATCAGTTTTCTGAGCTGTCATGATGTCCTCCCTAATAGTAGGGATGAGGGCAAGGTTGTACAACGATCCATAAGGAACCAAGTATAAACTCGGCTCTTCCTCCTCCACCGGTGTAATGGTGAGGTTATGGACATGTGATTTCCGACTCAATGCGTCGGCAACCACATTCCCCTTGCCGGGGTGGTAATGGATCTCAATCTCATAATCTTTGATCAGCTCTAACCACCTCCGTTGCCTCATTTTCAGCTCCTTCTAGGTGAAAATGTATTTTAAGCTCTTGTGGTCGGTGTAGAGATGCACCAGATTCCCCAGGAGATAGTGCCTCCACATTTTTAGCGCCAACACCACGGCAGCAAGCTCAAGATCATGAGTCGGATAGTGCTGCTCATGGTTCCGAAGTTGGCGTGAGCCATAGGCGACCACACGTCCTTCCTGCATCAACACGCAGCCGAGCCCAATACCGGACGCGTCGCAATACACGTCGAAGGGCTTTGTTGTATCCGGCTGAGATAAGACCGGGGCTGTTGTGAGATGCTTCACCAATGCTTGGAACGCTCCTTCACACGCCCTGTTCCAAACATATTTCGTTCCCTTCTTTAGCAATTCTGTCATCGGCTTAGCGAGCTTGGAGAAGCTTGGAATGAATCTCCGATAGTATCCCGCTAACCCAAGGAAGCTTCTGACTTCATGGACTGAAGTGGGAGCTTTCCATTTCAGCACTTGCTCTGTTTTGCTTGGGTCAACCGCAATGCCTTCTGCCGAAATGATATGTCCCAAGAATGGCACTTGGCTGATCCAAAACTCGCATTTACTGAACTTGGCATAGAGCTTGTGGTCTCGCAATCGTTGCAGAACGATCCTCAAGTGTTCGGCATGTTCGGCTTCTGTCTTGGAATAAACCAAGATATCGTCGATGAACACTACCACGAACTTGTCCAGCTCCGGCATAAACACCAAATTCATGAGATACATGAAATGGGCTGGAGCGTTTGTGAGACCAAAAGACATGACGAGATATTCATATAATCCATATCTCGTCGAGAAGGCCGTCTTCGGGATATCCTCCACCCGGATCTTTACCTAGTGATATCCAGAGCGAAGGTCCATCTTGGAGAACACACTTGCACCCACAAGTTGATCAAACAATATGTCGATGTGGGGCAGTGGGTACTTATTTTTGATGGTGATGGCGTTGAGCGGCCGGTAATCCACACACAGCCTCAGGGTTTCATCCTTCTTCTTTACAAACAGCGCCGAGCATCCCCAAGGCGAGGAACTCGGCCTAATGAAACCCTTGCTCAACAGATCATTGAGCTGTTCTTTCAGTTCCGCCAGCTCATTTGGAGCCATTTTGTATGGTCTCCTTGATATGGGCGTAGTCCCGGGTGCAAGTTCAATCTTGAACTCGACATCTCGCTCTGGTGGCATGCTCGGAAGATCATCCGGGAACACGTCGAGATACTCCCGGACTACGGGGATGTCTTCTAACTTGAGAGCTTCAGCATTATTAATTGCTAAAACTTCCCGGACTGGCGTGTCTAACACCATGGAATGCGGACGGTGGAATGGAGAATTTAAGTGAACCGTCCGTGTCCGAGTCTCTAGGACAGCGCCATGGTATTGTAGCCATGACATCCCTAAGATTGCATCAATCTTTTGCCCCATAAGGATTATCAAGGTGGTGGGATATAGTTTCCCACCTAAGCACAGAGGTGCCTTTGGAATCATCATATTAGCTGAAATCTTCCCTCCCGGTGAGCAGATCATATAAGTGCAGTCGGTTGGGAAGACTTGCATTTGATGCTTAGCCACATAGGATGCACTCATAAAGCTGTGGGTTGCACCAGAATCAAACAATATGACGATGGCTTGATTGTGGAGAGTAAACGTATCCGACGGCACGTTGTCAACCTCTGGGGCGTCCTCATTGTCGAGGTTGCGGACGCCACCAGTCCGCTGACCAACCTTCTTCACCGGAGGTTGGCCTCGAGCACCGCCCTGGAACTGGGATTTCCCGCTGCTTTGCTGCCCCTGGGGACAGTCCTTCGTGAAGTGGCCCGCCTGGCCACACGTGAAGCAGGTGAAACGGGGCGGTCCCCCGCTGATCGGTGGACGGAATCCCGGGATGCGTTGTGGCGGTGGAAACGCCCGGGGTGCCGTCTGCTGCTGCTGCTGCTGTCTTGGTGGTGACATCGGCGGTCGGAACGGGGGTGACTGAAAAGGACGTCCCCCGAACCATTGAGGTCGCGCCGGTGGATGCCACTGCTGTCCGGATGGTGTCCGATACACCATACGGTACTTCTGAGGAGCGCTACCACCACTGCTGGGCGGAGTGCTGCGCTTCCTCTGCTCAGCTGCCAACTCCCGCTGAGCGTCCTCTTGCATGATCGCGGTATTGACTAAGTCGTTGAAGGTGCCACGATTCCACTGAACGAGGTGTGTCTTCATTTCAGGGTGTAACCCCTGATAGAAGTGTTCCCGCTTCTTCTCCTCAGTGCAGATATAGTATGATGCGTATTGCGCCAGATGGTTGAAGGCACGGGAGTAGTCATGGGCACTCTTCCCGCCCTGCTTCAGCTCCAAGAATTCTTGGAACTTCCTCTTCATGATCCCGGGAGGAATGTGATAGGCGCGGAACGCCTCCCGGAACTCTTCCCATTCCACGACATGGCCAGCCGGACGTGAGGCGACATAGTTCGCCCACCATGCACCAGCGGCATCGTGGAGTTGCTGCGCTGCGAACAAGGTCTTTTGCCGCTCCGTGCATTGGAGCAGCCCGAACTTGAACTCGATGGTCCGCAGCCAGTTGTCCGCCTCCAGTGGTTCTTCGGCTTCTGTGAACACTGGAGGGTGCGTACTCATGAAATCCGAGTATGACACTTCCTGGGGCTCACGAGGCCCTCTGTCTTGACGCCCCCCCCCCCCCCGCCTGGGACGTATTCTGCACGATCGTGCAGAGCAGGTCGGTCTGCTCCTCACGACCACCCACCAGTGTCGCAATCACATCCGCTAGAGTAAGCGGAGGTGGCGGTGGTGGCTGCTGCTGCGGGGTGCTGTCGTAGGCCGGTGGCTGGGAGTCATCGCCTCCCCCTTGGCTAGAGCTTCCAACCTCGTGCGTGGTCCTAGTACGAACCATCTACAACCATACGACAATAAACATCAGTCCCGCAACATATTGCATGCAGTCCAATAAAATAGGCGTAAAAACATAATGACAATAAAACATGCGATACATCTCGTGTGTAGATAATGTAATAACTTTGCACAAGCTACACCATTACCAGACCAAACACAAGCTAGTTTAATCCAACTTGATGAACCTCCTCTTTGGAAGCTCACCATAACTAGGTTTGGTCACTACGAGACATTACTATCGCGTTGTTATCACGTATACCACCCTTAGGGTACAACACCCTCTCCAAAGAGTTCAACTGTCACTCCTCTGTCAGAATGACCAGTTTCTACCTATTACAAGTTTTGATCTGGTTCTGGACATTTTCATGACTCAAGCTGAATACAAAAGGTAAATTTAACTTCAGTATCTTTCCAACGAGTACTCATTTGCCCTCAGATCAGCTCTGGTTAAAAAGTTATGCTAATTCAAAGTCAGCAGAATTTCTGGAAGAATTTTAACAGCACCTCCCTTGGAAAGTTGCTGTTTTCAACCCTGGTTTCCACTGAAATCTGTGCTGAAATTTCAGAAACTTTGAATTGCAAAGATGTAACACATCTTCTACCCTTTCTAAAAATGTATCATATGAGAATTTTTTTGGTTTTGCTACTGGGAGTTGTCATTGAAAAACAGAACAGTCCAGAGAATGTTTCACTCTGTCCTGGTTCTGGACAGTTTACATTTCTCTGGGAATTAAACCATCTTAAGGTGTGTTTCAGCTCTGAAAGTCTACAACAAAGTTGTAGAGTACTCAAATACCTTCCCAGAACTATATGCCACACCTCGCTCAGCTAAAAGACCTGTGAGTTGTGCTCTATTGAAGTTCAGCAACCTTGCTGCCCAAAACAGAGCACTCTGCTTTTCATCCCTTTGGCTATCCTGCTCCACTATCCCATTCTTATACTCAACCAGGGTCCTAAATGTTGAACCTATATATTTTAATTCCTTGTTATCATTATTTTTCATGCATATGCCTACAATATCTCGGTACTACGTTCCTCACAAAAGAAAATCCTAACCGGATCATACCGGCATATACGTCTCAAGTGTGGCATTAAACGGTCTCTCGCACACGTTTACTACGCGGATACATACGTGGTTAGTACCTGCAAAAGATCACACAGTAATGGTGCACTCAATGGTTGGTTTCATTTCAGGCAGGATTCATATTTAAAAGTAAATACAAACGCCCGTAGCATTGTCATACGGCCGTCCTTGAGTTAGGTCACGTCTCAAGGTACGTGATCGTGTTTCAACACCACACGGCGGGGAACCCGAGTAGGTCATGAACGGGTCGTCACGGTTGGGAATGTTATCAACCCAACAGATACCACCTACTGCCCTGCAGCGCACGCCGATGGCAAGCGCTGCGTATGTCCTCCTAGGCTACTTCCAGACGAACACACTCTCGCGTTACTGACCACGCGATGGGGTCTCCACTTACTTGCCTAATGCACGCTAGGGATCAGCGTTTCATATGAACTCAGGAACATGAAGAGTCCAAGAGTTTCATATTGACGTCTCACACCAAGCTGTGAGACCTATCCCTGAACCACGTTCCTCGTCAGGGGAGCTAACCGAAATTGAACAGCTTTCGGTGGCGTTCCTTACCATTCTTACCAGAGCGTAGGTGCGTCGTTACATAATTGAAATTCAGAATTATAACACATAAGTTAGTCTTTGCCACTTTAAGTAACTATGCTAATATAGTCCTTACTTGGGCAACTACCGAATCCTCACCGTATACCTAAGTTTTCCCGTAATACAGTCCTTAAGTACTGTGCTAATCCCCAATGCATCTCTGATACCAGGCTGTGGCGGACCGGAATCCGCTCATCCAGGATCGCAGAGGGTGGTGCCGCGCGATGCGACACCCGACAGCACACGTCATAAGAACACATTATATTACATGGGAAAACAAACTGAATGTACAAAGTAGTACACTTCTCAGTTACAAACTAAGGTCTTTATTACACAGCAGAAGTTTCTTTTGTACAACTCACGCCCGCCTATCTAGCAAAAGTCGGTTGCCCAGCCCTAGGGAAACCCACACTAGCTGCACGTCTCAGCTCAGCGCGGCGTGCACGGCTCCCACTCAGCCGTGGTCCCCAACGAAGGGTAACCCTCGCCGGTGGACTCGTACTCCGAGTCCGTGGGTGGCTCCTCACCTGAAAAACACTTAAGCAGCAACCGTGAGCACGAAGGCTTAGCAAGGCTTAACCGACTCACCTAAGCATGAAACTCTACATGAGGTGTACCATGGCGTAGGATAGTCATATTGCAACAAATGGACTCGCCTACAAGTTCATCCTTAGTTCAACTTTTTAGCAACAAGTTAACAGTTCAGGAAGCTGAAATTTAGTAAGCAATATTTGGTGGCAAACATGTAGCAATACAATATTATATCATATCAGCAGTATTGAATCACCATATTTCATACATTAGTCTACGTCACGACTCAGTGACCAAGTGGTACTCTTCACCGCGAGGGACGGCGAATCGACTCGATATACACCTGCAGGGAAACCCAAAGAGCACGTCACGTACGCCCACCCGTGGAGCTGCACAGCACGCTCACTCGATGTCGTACGGGACAACCTTTCACCCAACAGCCCAAACGTCGAACCGGTCGCACCGAAACGAGCAGGAGGTTCCCCACACGGAGCATCTCTCTATGCCCGTTGGCAGATTTCCACCTTGCTGCCCTCAACCTACACCTATAAATCGGTGTGCTATGCCTCGACGCCCGGAGGTTTAGGCTACATCGGTTTATCGGGAGCCATATATCCGATATGCCTTCGGTACGTTCAAACTTGATCAGCGTGGGCCGCACACGGATCGGTCCTCAATCGACACGGACAGGGCCGCGCCCACAAGACTTCCTCTTGTTATGCCCTAGCCCCTGCCTAGTCTCATTTTCATTACAAAAGTGATCTCACATCACTCAACCGAACCCGTGTGTCCCAAGCCTATCTCGCGAGTAGATTCCAACTACTCGACTTGTACCGAAGTTCTATGAAATATTAAGCATAGCCTGTCTACGCGAGGTCTTATACACTACCCTCACTCTTATGGAAAATTTCTGGTCATGCAAGTTGGGTTCCATCCATCCTATACCTAATGCACATTCACACTTCATATGACACATGTAAACAAAGTAAAACTTATAAAAGGTTAATGCAAACCGGGGCTTGCCTTGTTGCTGCTGGTCAGTAGTTAGCTCTTCTTCCGGAAAGAGGAAGTCCAGCACTTCCGCAGTCTCTTCTTCAGTGACTACACGTGTAATGAAATACGACATGTAAATTTAAATGCAATGTGTAAACTTGAATACTTAACTACTAATAACTCTAGCTAGCCCTCCCCTTTGGTTCTGAAATTTTTATTGTGGCTTGGTAGGGTCCTAACCAGAGTCTTGACCAAGTTTCATTTGAAACAAAGTTCCTTTGAGCTTTGTACAAATAAAAACCTATTTGGCCAATAATTGAGCCTCTAAGTAATTCCAGGGGTTTTCATGGCTACAACCATTACTTTCTGGAAACTAGAATTCAAGATGGTTCTAATGGAATTGGTTTCATGTCATTTGAAGAATTCTACTGAAAGTTATGCCCTAATTAAGATTGGAGAAAATCTGAAAAATGTTTCTGTACATTTTTCTATTTTCTCAGGGCAGTTCTCTTAATCACCCCATTAGGGTAACTAAATGAACTTGGATGAGTCTGAAAATTTTACTGGGATTCAGGGATTTTCTAGTGTACCTCTCAGCCAAATTTCAGAATTTTTCATAAAGTAGTTCTCCAGATAAAATTCCCAACAGTTTAAAATTTAGGGATTTAATTCTGGAAAACTATTCACTTTCATGAGCTGAATTTGCTATTGCTGGAAAGTACTCAGACTTCTGAGTTCAGCAAAATTTGGTTCATCGAATTTGGAGTTTCCTAGCCAAAGTTCTATTCATTTGAAGTTTTAACTAAAACTGGAAAATTCCAAAAATGTTTAAATCCAGCGGGTGGATCCATCGCACACGTGTCGACCGCTGGAGCCGAGCCACACGGGGCCACAGACTCCTTCCCGCGCGGCCGCACTGGATCCTGGACCACAGAGAATCCCGCCCATTTATCTCCAGCCGCTGATGAGTGGGGCCTCCCCCCTTCGTCTTCCTCCGGCCACCCGCGCGACCCCGCCTCCGAGCTCGCCGGAGAGGGGTTCCGGCCCTCGGAGCTTGCTGATTCTCGCTGCCTGTGCCTATCTCGGCCTGGGGAACACGGTGGTGCCCTCCCCAGAGCTTGACAACAACCGGAACAGTGCTCCCACCGGCAACAGCGGCCGGGAGCTCACCGGCGACGTCCAACTCGGCATCCCCTGCACCTTTTTCGATGCGGTTTGCTTGGGAGCTCCGCTGACACCTGCTGGTCATGGACATGGACACTGATCCCCGTGAAAACGGCTGCAACTACGACCTTATCGGCGACCTAAGCCGGATATCGGCTGTGCTCAGAAAACTTTGAAGAACCGTAACTCTAGCCCACGGTTCTTACCTGTTTTCGATCCTAGGTGGTCGTGGCAGTGTATAGAGCGTGTGCGTGACTCGATTTGCCCGGTGATGAGCTAACCCCCACGAATTTTGGGATTTGGTGGGGGCTCGGTCTTAGGACCCCCGAAACTTTTCCTGTGAAATACTCCCCCGACAGCCCATGAAATGAAGAACGGTTGGGACCATAAGAATCAGCACCTCAAGGCGGTTCTTTCTTGTGTTGCTCGTCGGGCACGAGAGCGCCTGTGCTGACTGGGCGCTGGTGATCAGTGAGATTGGTGTTTCTGTGCTCGCACGGAACCGAGAAAGAAGCTCGGGTGGGGGTGGTTCTCGTTCGGGAAACAGGAGGAAGGGCGGCGTGGGCTGTGCGCTGGCCTTTGAGCCGCGGTTTTGGCACCGTGAGGTGGCCGTTTGCTGCCTCGGTGGCTCGCCGCCGCTCCCGTGTCTTGCGCGCGAAGCCGAGGTCGGCTGCAGCAACCGACTGCACCCTCGTATGTGCAACTGACCTGTGGGCCTCCCCTTTACTCCTTTTTCTCTAATATTTATTTTCTGTTTTTGCTAATTATCCCACCAGCTACTCACAATTTAATGTGAGACTTAGCCCCCAAGTTTTGGTTCAAATTTAAGTTCTTCAATTTGAAATTTGGTTGGTCCAATTTGCTTCATATTTAAACTGAATTTCAAATTCAGTTTTGAATTATTGCAAATTTGGCTCCCGACAAGATGAACTCCAATGGGGATGAAATTTGGTGGGCTATCTCAGAAAAATGTGCTGAGCTTGAATATGAATCTAACTTTTGAATTTGAGTGATGAAAGTTGCTGCAATTTGAATTTACATTCAAATTGGCCTCTTTTTCAGTTACCTCCAAAAGTGCCTCAAAAAGTGTTAGATTTGTATGAAACTTGGCTTGAACCCTCCCAAGACTTTTTAAGTACTAGGGGTGAGCTCAACCTCTCATGTTCATGTGTACAAATCAAACTTTGTGAAAATGAAGGCTTTCCCCTCTAATCACTCTTTTGATGGAGGTTACTTGCTCTTCACAATATTTCCTAAGATATCCACAATAAAAACTGTGGTGTTGTGAGATTAAGAAAATTTTTTGCAAGTCCCTTTTCTTGGGCTTTTACATATTTGATTTGTGTTTGAATCTTAACAACTTATCTCTAATCGATTCTGTGTGGTAGTAACGTGGAATTTGTGTCGGTTTCCTTCCGTATCGGTATTCCCGCGCGTACAGAAGCGAAACCGCTTCAAATATCGTCTCCTCCGCGGTGATGAGCTCCGGAGGCTCCACGTGTCCAGCGGAGGCCGGGCTTCCCTTTTCTGTAGAGACGAGCTCCGGTTGTGCCGCGTGTCAGGCAGGCGGGACCTCCCCTCTCCTCGGAGGCGAGCTCCACGTGCGCCACGTGTCCTGGCGGGTCGGGACCTCCCCTCTATCCAGAGACGAGCTCCGCGTACGCCACGTGTCAGTGCCGGACCTCCCCTCTCTTTGGAGGTGGCTATGAATGTGCCATGTGTCAATTCTGGACCTCCCCTCTCTTCGGAGGTGAGCTCCGATAGTGCCACGTGTCAAGCAGCGCCGAATCTTCCTTTCTTCTTGGAGGTGAGCTCCGAGGTCAACACGTGTCCATCAGCGTCAGACTCCCGGAGGTGAGCTCCGGAGGTGACACGTGTCTAACAGTGTCAGACCTCTCGGAGGTGAGCTCCGAAGGTGACACGTGTCCAGTAGTGTCGGACCTCCCGGAGGTGAGCTCCGGAGGTGACACGTGTCCAGTAGGACCGGTCCTCTCGATGGTTAGCTCCGAGAGAGACACGTGTCCCGTGGGTAGGACCTCTCGGAGGTGAGCTCCGAGAGCGACACGTGTCCCGCACGGCTGAACCTTTCTCTCCGCAGTGACTAGCTCCGAAGGTGACACGTGTCCTACGGGGCTGGCCTCGCTTTTCCGCAGAGGCTAGCTCCGGGGCCAACACGTGTCTCACGGGGTTGGACCTCGCCCCTTCCGCAGGGACGAGCCCCGAACTTGCCACGTAGCCAATTTAGCGGCGGACCTCTGCCCCTTTGCGGGGATGAGCTCCGAACACGCCACGTGGCCAGCGGGCCGTGGGAAGTGTCTACGGCGCTCCTCGGTGAACTGGAACTGGCTCTTTTTGGCTATCTTTTTTATTCTTTCTCTGTTTCCACTTATTTTAAAATGTTCCTCTACATGAAATATGAATGCATGTGTGATTATGAAATTGAGGGTGTCACACCAAGAGCGAGACAGAGAAACACAACTATGTACACGTCTAGTGGCACGAAAAAATATACACAAGCTTGAAAGGAAAGCTGCAGAAATGTAGACGTGCATAAGGTACCCAAGGGAAGTTCGGCCCTTGTCTTCGGCTTGCCGTAGCTGGCTATCTAAGTCTTCTGCTCGCCGCCACAGAGGTCCGACGTCCACTGGACGAGGTAGGACATCAGCATCGGGTCCCCTGGAAGGTCCGAGACGTCAACAACCTGTGCAGACCTGCAGGCATGACAGAAAGAGGGAGTAGTCATTCTCTCTGATCACTCCTCCTTGTTTGGTAGCTTTACTGTGGCTTATGGTCCTCAGCCAAGCTACGGGCTTGGGTATTTCGATGTGGGTCTCCAAGGATATGGTTAAAGACTTGCTCAGGGGTATGAGCCGTCTGGTTCCCCAGTACCGAGTTGTAGTGCTGGAGAGGCAGGGTGTGCACACTAGGGGTACGGAACCACGCATAGCAGGCTACACACCCTGGACCTCCCGCTGGCGTAAGCCTTTCAGGAGAGGGACCATTCGGCGCCATAAGGCCCCGGAGCAATGAGACAACCACAGGACCCCGGGTACACCACAGATACCTCAAGCAGACCCGCCTGTAGAAGGATAGCACAGCCCTTGCTACGGTTGAACACAGGAAAAAGTGACTATCCACACAGCCGGAGCGGTATGGAAAGAAAGCACGTAAAGAGTATTGGGGCAATGTCCGGGGTCCAGTTACTTTTCTTGTCCGTAGGCGTGTTCTTTCCGGCCCCCAAGTTGTAAGGGCCTAAGTTTTTGGCACATATTCAAAGTATTCATCACCACACACACACTTCATTTGAAGAAACTTGATGAATACATTTGAAGAGCAAGTAAACACCATCAACATGTTCATTAGAGAATAAACTCACAAAATGCAAAAGTGGCATTTCCCACATGCATCATCTAGGGGCTGAGCTTGTGAAAAACTCCAACACCTTGCTAGGAATGCTCATGCCAAATTTCACCCAATTCAAACCTTTTTGACGTCCTTTTGGGTATAACTAGGAAGAGGGTGGTTTGAACTTAAATTCAAATTCAAACTATTTCCATCCCATGAATTCAAAAGTGGGAGGCATATTCTTACTCAGCACATTTTTGTGAGCTCACACACCAATTTTCACTCCATTTGGAGTTGATCTTTACATGAGCTAAGTTTAGCAAATTCAAACTTTATTTAAATTTCAAACTGCATATGTGCTGAAAATATATTCAAACAAACCCCAGTTTGAATTCTATACAATTCAAATGGCCAAAGGGTAGATAATTCAAATGACCAAGGTTAATTGGGTCTCTACTGTTTAGAGCAGTGGGGAAAATTCAATTTCAGAGGTTAAAACCGGGGTGGGACCCACATGTCAGCCTCACCAGTGTTTTTAACCGACTGAAGGCGCCGCAGCTCGGGTCTTGCGCGTGACCGCGCGAGCGCCACGGCGATTTCCCACCGCTTGCCACCTCCTGGTCGCCGATCAGCACCCCAAACTGACATCCTCAGCTATATATCTTCGAGCCGCCGCCGGCAGCAAACCATTTTCCCACTGCCTCGACGTTTCCAGCGCTTAGGAACCCCGAGCTGATCACCGGCACAGCCCCACCGCATCGCCTCACGTCGACCGGCCAAAGCAGTGCCTTCCACCATGAGCTAAGGCCACAAACGGCACCGCCGGCCCTTGCTCGACGTGTTACAGCCCTCAGCTGCTCGTGATCAGCTTCGGTGAAGCTTGTCCGAGCCGATCTTCTATTGCTTTGTCAACCCGAGAGCTCCTCTGACTTGACGCCGTCGCCCGAGCAGCGCAAAACTTCTCCAGTGCGACAAACGTTCTCTGAGGTTAGCATTGAGGTCTAGTAGCTCTCCCCGAACTCCTTAGGTCCCTCTTAGCGCCGGTTAACCGGAATTTCCAATTTTCCCGAGGATCGCCGTATAGAGCACCGAGGACCAAAACTCAAAATTCATCGTGATCACTTGATCACTGGTAATCCGGGTCGAGCTGAAGCTAGAGTAGCACCTCACGGTCACTCAGCAAAATCCTAGCGGTGATGATCGACCCAGTGAGCAGAGCACCGGAATTTGGCCATCGCCGGTGAAGACGGCTCGGGTCGCCGGTGAAGTCTACTTTCCCGGCGATCTCTGGCCAAGAGGAGAGCAGGGATAGCTTCCTCATGCCCCAGTGGTGCTTTATGATCCATTGGCTGATCATGTTCACTGCCGAGACGAGCTAGCACCGTCGGACCCGAGCTCATCTTCCGCCTCCGCCGTCGCCGACTAGGTTTCCGGCGATGTCGAGGTCCGAGAAGGTGCCCGGCGTGTGCGCCATGCTCCAGGGATCACGTAGGAAGAAACCGCGTCAAAAATTAGGCAGTAGCGGCCGAGAACGAACAGCGCTCGGGCGCTGGCGGGAGGTAGACGAAGACACTGTGCATGGGACCCACTTGCAGTGTTTTAAACATTTCCCCGATTTTCAGTTTTAGTTCAAACTTCAAACCCACCTAACTTTAGCTAGGAAATTCCAAATCGAGTGAACCAAATTTTGTTGGATTCATCTCTCTGAGTAATTTCCAGCAAATCAAGTTTCACTTCATGAAAATCCTTAGTTCTCCATAATTAATTCTTCAAAATTTAAATTTTTAGAATTTTAACTGGAGAACCCTTTGGAAGAAAATTCTAAAATTTTGCTGGGATGTTCAACAAAATATCTATGAACTACCATAAAAATTTCAGATCCATTTGAGCTCATTTGATCCACCTAATAGTGTGATTAATAAAACTGTTCTAGAGAAAATAGGAAATATCCAGAAACATTTTCAGAATTTCTCTGAAATTGTTTAGCTCATATCTTTAGCTAGGAACCTTCAAATTAAGTGAAACCAACTACATTAGAACCCTCTGAAAATCTAGTTTTCAGAAAGTCATGGCTTGATCCATGAAAATCCCTAGAACACCCTAGGAGCTCCAATTAAGTCAAGTACATAATTATTTGTGGAGAGCTCAAATGAGCTTTGCTGCAAATTAAACTTGGCCAAGTCTCTGTTTAGGTTGTATCCAAACCATAGTAAACAATTTAGAGTCATTGGGTCTGTCTAGTAAGACTTATAGTATTCACAAGTTTAAATTCAATTCAAATGCTTTTAAATTGATACATATACATGTTATCTCATGTAGTCGCTAAGGTTGAGGAGGAACCCGAAGTCTTAGACTTCATCACTCCGGAAGAGAAGATAGCCTACGACCAAGAGCAGCAAGCAAGCTCCGGTTTGCATTAACCTTTTTACAAATTTTTACTGTTTTGAGAACTTACTTTGAGCACCCACTTACTTCTTGCATTAGAGTCTTGTTTGAAACCCAAATGCGTAGCCAAGAAAACCATGGGTTGGGATTAGGATTGAAAACCCCGTTTAGCTACTGCAATGCTAAGATAGTGTAGGATTTGGTACAAGTCGAGTAGTTGGAAACTACTCGCGAGGATAGGCTAGAGGCACTCGACTCGGGTAAAGATAGCAAATGAAAC